>CM066031.1:347263433-347863433 GCA_033557465.1 Ichthyophis bannanicus | reverse complement strand
ACTGGTAATGGGCTGTTGGCTGATGGGGGCTGTCTGGTAATGGGCTATGGGGGGTTAGGACTGATAATGGACTATGGGGGGGGGGCTAGGACAGGAAATGGGCTGATGGGGAGGGGTTAGGACTTCAGGTGGGCTGATGGGGTTAGGACTGGTAATGGACTGTGGGCTGATGGGGGGGGGTTAGTACTGGAAATGGGCTATGGGGGGCTGACTGGAAATGGGTTGATTGGGGTTAGGACTGCAAGTGGGCTGATGGGTCGTTAGGACTGGTAATGGGTTATAGGGGGGGCTTAAACTGAAAATGGGGTGATGGGGGGTTAGGACTGGAAGTGGGTTGATGGGGGGGCTAGGACTGGTATTGGGTTGATGGGGGGGGCTAGGACTGGAAATGGGCTAATGGGGGGCTAGGACTGGAAATGGGCTGATGCAGGGACTAGAAGGGAATGGATGCTGGGTGAGGCTGGAACTAGAAGGGAGCTGGTGTTGGGGGAGGATTAGAATGGGATGGGGCTGGGAGAGTAAAATGGAGAGGGGAAAAATATTTTGTGTGGGAGGGATAAAAAATCTACAATTGGCCGGGTATTGGGAGAGTAAGTGGGGATTGAGGATGGAGGGGTAAATTTTGAGTAGATGAAATAGGAATGAGGAAAGAGCAAAAGGAGAAAGATTAGTATGTTAAAGCAGATGTAGAGAGAGAATGGAAAAAAAAAAAACAAGAAGACAGAAGAAAGGACAAATGGACAGCAGATGGAGAGTTAGCAGAAGACACGAAGAAACCAGAAGAAAGTGGCTGGAACAATTGCAACTGAAAAAAAATGCACAAAAGGTAGAAAAATATCTCTTTATTTTGAATTTATTAACTGGAATATGTCAGCTCTGGGAAATGTGCATCATTAATTTTTGCGCTTTGTTTAGTACAAGAGGAAATTAATTTATAGTTTTATTTCTACAGTGTTGTTGTATATTCCAAGTTTGGCTTTTGGGGTTCCCAGTTTAATTATTGTCTTCCTGTTTCTAAATTGTGATTCCTTGTTTGGTGATGGTCTATGTTGTGCATGTGTAACTGAGCTGAGGTATTCTGTTTATATAATTCCTATTTGACATTGCCACTTGTTCTTTCCCCAGTAGGTCATGTATTGTTGTTCTCTGAAATGTATTGGTTTAATATTTGCAGTGTTGCCTTTTGATAGTTAGGGTATGGTGCTTTGTGAGTCCTGGTAGTGCTGTTAGGATATGGCGGGTTTGCTATGGGTTCTAAATGGGCAGTGTTTGTAGTAGTTCGTAATGTACCTGGCGGTTGGTACTGGATTATAGTAATGTAGAAACCTTTTAGTCTTTCTTTATCCATATACTCATTAAGAGGCATGTTTACTAAAAGTTAGTGTATGGCAGAGCTACTCAATTCCAGTCCTGGTGGTCCACAATCCTGCAGTTTTTCAGGATATCCCTAATAAATATGCATGAGATATCCTGCCAACCTGACTGGTTTGTGGCCCTCCAGGGCTGGATTTGGACACCCCTGCCTTACATCTCTGTCATTTACGATTGTGAGTGGGCAAGGTGCAGATGTCCAAGACATCAAAAAGTTAGATAGCCTTTGTCACATTCCTCCTTGCTTCTCACCACCACCAAAATATTATCTATTAGACAACTTTTTGGTGGTGGTGAGAATCGAGGAGGAATGTGACACATTCTGTCTACCCTTTTGATGTCTAGGATATCTGTACCTTGTTCACTCACAATCTTAAATGACAGAGATGTAAAGCAGGGGTCTCCAAATCCAGCCCTGGAGGGCCACAAACCAGTCAGGTTGGCAGGATACCTCCAATGCATATATATCTCATGCATATTTATTAGGGATATCCCGAAAACCTGCAGGATTGTGGACCACCAGGACTGGAATTGAGTAGCTCTGGTGTATGGTAACATTATGCAAATATTTATGCAAATGAGACACCTTATGCAAATGAGGCCCCGCACCGAGTCTCTGCACATGGCCCCGCACCCCCCTTGGGCCGCCCCTGGGCCCACCGGAGGGCTTTAGAGGGAGCCGGGGAAGCCCGCGCGAGGCCCCGGCTCCCTCTGTACAGCCGCCAGCGTGAAGAGCCTTTTCCTTCATGCTGGCGGCTGTTTCTGTGAAGCCGCGAATGCTGGGAAAGGTTAAAGGTTGCCCTTTAACCTTTCCCAGCATTCCCGGCTTCACAGAAACAGCCGCCAGCGTGAAGGAAAAGGCTCTTCACGCTGGCGGCTGTACAGAGGGAGCTGGGGCCTCGCGCGGGCTTCCCCGGCTCCCTCTGAAGCCCCTCAGACAGCCGCGATGCTGTCCGGGGGGCCAGGACTGCATGGGGGGGCCCAGGACTGCACGGGGCGGGCCAGGACTGCACGGGGGCACGGGGGGGGCCCAGGACTGCACGGGGGCGGGCCCAGGACTGCACGGAGGCACGGGGGGGGGACACGGGGGGGCCCAGGACTGCACAGGGGGGGCCCAGGACTGCACGGGGACATGGGGGGGGGCCCACAATTTTTCTTGGCGTAGGGCCTCACTCTAGCTAAATCCGGCCCTGGAGCAGGGTCAGTGCAAAGATGAGAAGTGCTCTAAGCGGGCTCTCCATCCTGTCATCCCTCCCATTGCCGTCACTGCCACCCCTTTCCAGGGCCAGCGATGGCAGAAATGGCAAGGTAACTGTGATGCAACGCTTACCTAAGGCTCCGGCACTGCATAGTGGTTCCTGCCTGCTATTAACTGCCACTCCTGCCCTTTTTCAATGCAGACCTGGTTTATGTGAACCGAAAGTTAAGACTATCAGATTTCTGGTTGGTTAATCTGGGACACTTGTTGTCTGTAAAGGCAGTACTACAATAAGCAAGCAGTTTAGGTTGATAAGAGGATGGGGGAATTCTAGTGCACTATCTCAACTGAAAAATTGCAGTTATCTGCTCTCAAATTATACCTATAAGGTACATTCTTTATGTTTTGTTATCACAAAATATTTTTGGCCTCATACAAAAGCCTCAGGGTGGGTACATCCTGCTGCATGCAAGACAATTAATTATACATCAGAAAAAAGAAAACAGCCAATACAATCCAACTTTTCCTAGCATGTAATTTTTTTGTAGGAGCAATGTTAAAGTCAGAGATTTTAGCTATGTCCCAGAGCATCCAGTTTTACTATAGGAGCGAAACTGCTACTAGAAAACTGCCTTGCATATTTTAATCACTAAATTGGAAAAAAAAATGCTTTCTTCTACCTGTTTTAGAAAAGATAGGAACTAGAGCATGCAGAGTACTGTTTCTTTTGCCATGTAGAGTTTGCTCCATTTACATGTCTCCAGTCTGTGAATAATAGAAGAGGGGCGGATTAGGGAGCAAAGCAACTCCAAGGTTCACTCTCTCTCTTCCTGCTCTTTATGTGCTGCCTCGGGCAGGGTCTGGTTGAGAAACACTGCCATATATGAAAAGGCAGCACTGTAGGATGTGCTAACTCTTATTTTTAACTGCATAAAATCTGTTTCTGAAATATGAAGTACCGTGCTTGGTATGACAGAATATCATATTACCTTAGACATTTGTGATAAAGACCTCAATAACTGACTTGATACACTGCGCAACATGTATGAATGGATACTAAATTACTTTTCACAGAATTGCATCATCTATGACATAGTCTTTCCTTTAATAATGCAGGATGGAGATAGGACATGGAAACCACAGAAAAACTTGGTAAATAGACAATATTTATGGCTTCTCAAATAATGATGCATTCCTCAAAAAATTCAATAGGACTGGCCTGTTTTTTTTTTTTAATTTTCCATGAGCAAGAGTGAATAAATTGGTTTCTGGCAGCCTCTGTCCATGTGATATATCAAATTCTCTTCAGACACTAGCCAGGATCTTGGGCTACGGGATTGCTGGAAGCAATGCAGCAATGTTTCACCAGTATGGATGTTCAGAATGAAGGGACCTAAGGAGAATAAAATAATACATTTTAACTTTACTGTAATATTGCTATAAATAATTTCTTAAAAGTTCATGTAATTTCCTAAAAGTTCAAGTGCAATAGCTAACTATTTAAATATTATATATTTTAACAAGATGTGTTGTAAATAGGAATTCAACTAAACAGGAATACGTTACTTATAAAGTATTACAGAAACCAGTCTTGGCATGCTGGGATATTAATACAAAACAATCTTTATATTATTTTGGAGATTCACATATTCACTGAAATTTACCTCCACCCCTTCTTGGAAAGTTTTCTGAGTGGAGTATTGTTTGTGAGAGGCCATTTATTAGCAGAAATGAAGCAGTCTTGGTTTGATTTTCTTTACAGTATGTGTTTTCAGTATTTGGTCTTCAATATAACAAGATTGTGTATGTGCTGGTGGCTATTGCCATAGGGCACAAGTACTGCTGCTCAATTAGCTGTTATGTACAAGAGGAAGTCAAGTGTGAAGCCTCTACACCAGGCATGTACAACTTCGAACAGGTCGTGATCTACTTTTTCCAGCCAAAAGTGCCGGTGATCTACTACCATGAAAATTAAGTTTCAAATTAGTTTCAAATTAAATTTTAACCTAATAAAGTTGGAGGATTCCCCCCCCCCCCCCATTTTTAATGAACCTTCTGTCATTTACTTGGATATGATCAGCTGTTAAGCAAATTAAGCAAAAACAAAACAGAGAGACGAAGATCCAGTAAGAACTGCGAGGGGAAATGGAAAGTACATTTTTTCTTAACGTTTTACTGAGTAATAACTTTCTTTAACTGTCTTGATAACTTTCTTTAACTTTTATTGAGTAAATTGTGTTAAATTTAGGTCGAGTATTGATCCAGGATGATCTTGCACAATCTTTAATATTTCGCTCTTGCTCATTAGTGAGACGTCTGAGCCTGCATTTCATCCACCAGCTTTTTGAAGTTGGGTGAATATTGCGTGAGGGCCAGTCTCAGGGAATCCTGGAGATGTTCATCTGTCATGTTGGAACGTTGTGTACTCTGTCATTTTCAGATGGGAAAACGCAGATTCACACAAATAAGTTGAACTGAAACAGGAGTGTACAGCTTCACTGCATCTTCTCAAGTTGGGAAATTTGTCTCTAGGCACTAGCTTCCAAAACGATTCTTTCTCAGCACGGGTCTTGAGAAAAATGTCATTTTTAAGGGTTAATATTTTGTTTTCAAGAGATGGCTTGTTCAATGAGTAATTTTTACTGATAGCAGCTGCAGTTTCTTTAATGTCCACATCTACTTTGAATGGGTACTACACAACTGCTCCAATTTTTTGGAAGTCACAGAATGTATTTTCGAATTCCTGGATAACAGAACAGATTTCTGTCACATACTTCTCGTTCTGAAAAGCAAAATTTGGATATTGTCCCAGATGGTCCTGCGTATTAGGAAAATGATCAAAAGTGTTGTTTGCAAGGTCAGTCATCATTAGCTCAAATTTGCTCTTGTAGGATGAAACTGTACTCATCATCTTGCCAATGCATTTGTTTTTACCTTGTAGTACAAGGTTCATATCACTTAATTCGCCTGTAAAGTCAGCAAGAAATGCCAGATCACATAACCACTCCTCATCTTCCAACTCTGCTTGGTCATCTCCCCTCTCCTTCAAAAAATGTCTTATTTCATTCAGCAAATCACAAAATCTTTGCAGAAATTTGTGCCTACTTAGCCACCTTACATCTGTGTGCTCTGAAAGCCGGCGCATGTGACTGGAGGGAGGCAGCTGAGAGAGGTGATACCGGGGAGGGCAGGGGGGGGGCCCGCGGCACACTCGATTCTGCCGCGGCGGCCCCGGCCCCGGCAGAGGCAGCGACAGCTTGTTTTGTAAAAAAAAATTCGCTGGGCTGGGGTGGGCTGGGGGGGTTAGGACTGGTGATGGGCTGGGGGGGTTAGGAGTGGTAATGGCTGTGGGCTGGTGGGGGGGTTAGGACGGGTGATGGCATGGGGGGGTAGGAGTGGTAAGGGCTGTGGGGGGTTGGGGGGGTTAGGACTGGTACTGGGCTAGGGGGGGGTTAGGAGTGGTAATGGCTGTGGGCTGCTGGGGGGGTTAGGACTGGTGATGGGCTGGGGGGGGTTAGGAGTGGTAATGGCTGTGGGCTGTTGGGGGGGTTAGGACTGGTGATGGGCTGGGGGGGTTAGGAGTGGTAATGGCTGTGGGCTGTTGGGGGGGTTAGGACTGGTAATGGGCTATGGGGGGGTTAGGAGTGGTGATGGGCTATGGGGGGGGGCTATGGGCTATGGGGGAGCTAAGTCTATATGGGCTGATGGGATTAGGACTGGAAGTGGGTTGATGGGGGCTTAGGACTGGCAATGGGCTATGGGGGGGGCTTAAACTAAAAATTGGGTGATGGGGATTAGGACTGGAAATGGGCTGGTGGGATTAGGACTGGGAGTGGGCTATGGGGGGCTAGGACTGGTAATGGGTTGGGGGGGTTGCTAGGACTGGAAATGGGCTGGGGGATTAAGACTGGAGGTGGGCTGATGGAGTTAGGACTGGTAATGGGCTGTGGGTTGTTGGGGGGGGTTAGGACTGGTAATGGGCTATGGGGGGCTAGGACAGGAAATGGGCTGATGGGAAGGGGTTAGGACTTGAGGTGGGCTGATGGGGTTAGGACTGGTAATGGACTGTGGGCTGATGGGGGGGTTAGGACTGGCAATGGGCTATGGGGGGGTTAAGACTGCTAATGGGCTGTTGGCTGATGGGGGCTGTCTGGTAATGGGCTATGGGGGGTTAGGACTGATAATGGACTATGGGGGGGGGGGGGCTAGGACAGGAAATGGGCTGATGGGGAGGGGTTAGGACTTCAGGTGGGCTGATGGGGTTAGGACTGGTAATGGACTGTGGGCTGATGGGGGGGTTAGGACTGGCAATGGGCTATGGGGGGCTGACTGGAAATGGGTTGATGGGGGGTTAGGACTGGAAGTGGGCTGATGGGGGGTTAGGACTGGTAATGTGTTATAGGGGGGGCTTAAACTGAAAATGGGGTGATGGGGGGTTAGGACTGGAAGTGGGTTGATGGGGGGGCTAGGACTGGTATTGGGTTGATGGGGGGGGCTAGGACTGGAAATGGGCTAATGGGGGGCTAGGACTGGAAATGGGCTGATGCAGGGACTAGAAGGGAATGGATGCTGGGTGAGGCTGGAACTAGAAGGGAGCTGGTGTTGGGGGAGGATTAGAATGGGATGGGGCTGGGAGAGTAAAATGGAGAGGGGAAAAATATTTTGTGTGGGAGGGATAAAAAATCTACAATTGGCCGGGTATTGGGAGAGTAAGTGGGGATTGAGGATGGAGGGGTAAATTTTGAGTAGATGAAATAGGAATGAGGAAAGAGCAAAAGGAGAAAGATTAGTATGTTAAAGCAGATGTAGAGAGAGAATGGAAAAAAAAAAACAAGAAGACAGAAGAAAGGACAAATGGACAGCAGATGGAGAGTTAGCAGAAGACACGAAGAAACCAGAAGAAAGTGGCTGGAACAATTGCAACTGAAAAAAAATGCACAAAAGGTAGAAAAATATCTCTTTATTTTGAATTTATTAACTGGAATATGTCAGCTCTGGGAAATGTGCATCATTAATTTTTGCGCTTTGTTTAGTACAAGAGGAAATTAATTTATAGTTTTATTTCTACAGTGTTGTTGTATATTCCAAGTTTGGCTTTTGGGGTTCCCAGTTTAATTATTGTCTTCCTGTTTCTAAATTGTGATTCCTTGTTTGGTGATGGTCTATGTTGTGCATGTGTAACTGAGCTGAGGTATTCTGTTTATATAATTCCTATTTGACATTGCCACTTGTTCTTTCCCCAGTAGGTCATGTATTGTTGTTCTCTGAAATGTATTGGTTTAATATTTGCAGTGTTGCCTTTTGATAGTTAGGGTATGGTGCTTTGTGAGTCCTGGTAGTGCTGTTAGGATATGGCGGGTTTGCTATGGGTTCTAAATGGGCAGTGTTTGTAGTAGTTCGTAATGTACCTGGCGGTTGGTACTGGATTATAGTAATGTAGAAACCTTTTAGTCTTTCTTTATCCATATACTCATTAAGAGGCATGTTTACTAAAAGTTAGTGTATGGCAGAGCTACTCAATTCCAGTCCTGGTGGTCCACAATCCTGCAGTTTTTCAGGATATCCCTAATAAATATGCATGAGATATCCTGCCAACCTGACTGGTTTGTGGCCCTCCAGGGCTGGATTTGGACACCCCTGCCTTACATCTCTGTCATTTACGATTGTGAGTGGGCAAGGTGCAGATGTCCAAGACATCAAAAAAGTTAGATAGCATTTGTCACATTCCTCCTTGCTTCTCACCACCACCAAAATATTATCTATTAGACAACTTTTTGGTGGTGGTGAGAATCGAGGAGGAATGTGACACATTCTGTCTACCCTTTTGATGTCTAGGATATCTGTACCTTGTTCACTCACAATCTTAAATGACAGAGATGTAAAGCAGGGGTCTCCAAATCCAGCCCTGGAGGGCCACAAACCAGTCAGGTTGGCAGGATACCTCCAATGCATATATATCTCATGCATATTTATTAGGGATATCCCGAAAACCTGCAGGATTGTGGACCACCAGGACTGGAATTGAGTAGCTCTGGTGTATGGTAACATTATGCAAATATTTATGCAAATGAGACACCTTATGCAAATGAGGCCCCGCACCGAGTCTCTGCACATGGCCCCGCACCCCCCTTGGGCCGCCCCTGGGCCCACCGGAGGGCTTTAGAGGGAGCCGGGGAAGCCCGCGCGAGGCCCCGGCTCCCTCTGTACAGCCGCCAGCGTGAAGAGCCTTTTCCTTCATGCTGGCGGCTGTTTCTGTGAAGCCGCGAATGCTGGGAAAGGTTAAAGGTTGCCCTTTAACCTTTCCCAGCATTCCCGGCTTCACAGAAACAGCCGCCAGCGTGAAGGAAAAGGCTCTTCACGCTGGCGGCTGTACAGAGGGAGCTGGGGCCTCGCGCGGGCTTCCCCGGCTCCCTCTGAAGCCCCTCAGACAGCCGCGATGCTGTCCGGGGGGCCAGGACTGCATGGGGGGGCCCAGGACTGCACGGGGCGGGCCAGGACTGCACGGGGGCACGGGGGGGGCCCAGGACTGCACGGGGGCGGGCCCAGGACTGCACGGAGGCACGGGGGGGGGACACGGGGGGGCCCAGGACTGCACAGGGGGGGCCCAGGACTGCACGGGGACATGGGGGGGGCCCACAATTTTTCTTGGCGTAGGGCCTCACTCTAGCTAAATCCGGCCCTGGAGCAGGGTCAGTGCAAAGATGAGAAGTGCTCTAAGCGGGCTCTCCATCCTGTCATCCCTCCCATTGCCGTCACTGCCACCCCTTTCCAGGGCCAGCGATGGCAGAAATGGCAAGGTAACTGTGATGCAACGCTTACCTAAGGCTCCGGCACTGCATAGTGGTTCCTGCCTGCTATTAACTGCCACTCCTGCCCTTTTTCAATGCAGACCTGGTTTATGTGAACCGAAAGTTAAGACTATCAGATTTCTGGTTGGTTAATCTGGGACACTTGTTGTCTGTAAAGGCAGTACTACAATAAGCAAGCAGTTTAGGTTGATAAGAGGATGGGGGAATTCTAGTGCACTATCTCAACTGAAAAATTGCAGTTATCTGCTCTCAAATTATACCTATAAGGTACATTCTTTATGTTTTGTTATCACAAAATATTTTTGGCCTCATACAAAAGCCTCAGGGTGGGTACATCCTGCTGCATGCAAGACAATTAATTATACATCAGAAAAAAGAAAACAGCCAATACAATCCAACTTTTCCTAGCATGTAATTTTTTTGTAGGAGCAATGTTAAAGTCAGAGATTTTAGCTATGTCCCAGAGCATCCAGTTTACTATAGGAGCGAAACTGCTACTAGAAAACTGCCTTGCATATTTTAATCACTAAATTGGAAAAAAAAATGCTTTCTTCTACCTGTTTTAGAAAAGATAGGAACTAGAGCATGCAGAGTACTGTTTCTTTTGCCATGTAGAGTTTGCTCCATTTACATGTCTCCAGTCTGTGAATAATAGAAGAGGGGCGGATTAGGGAGCAAAGCAACTCCAAGGTTCACTCTCTCTCTTCCTGCTCTTTATGTGCTGCCTCGGGCAGGGTCTGGTTGAGAAACACTGCCATATATGAAAAGGCAGCACTGTAGGATGTGCTAACTCTTATTTTTAACTGCATAAAATCTGTTTCTGAAATATGAAGTACCGTGCTTGGTATGACAGAATATCATATTACCTTAGACATTTGTGATAAAGACCTCAATAACTGACTTGATACACTGCGCAACATGTATGAATGGATACTAAATTACTTTTCACAGAATTGCATCATCTATGACATAGTCTTTCCTTTAATAATGCAGGATGGAGATAGGACATGGAAACCACAGAAAAACTTGGTAAATAGACAATATTTATGGCTTCTCAAATAATGATGCATTCCTCAAAAAATTCAATAGGACTGGCCTGTTTTTTTTTTTTAATTTTC
Source organism: Ichthyophis bannanicus (assembly GCA_033557465.1). Lineage (NCBI taxonomy): Eukaryota > Metazoa > Chordata > Amphibia > Gymnophiona > Ichthyophiidae > Ichthyophis > Ichthyophis bannanicus. The sequence goes on along the minus strand of CM066031.1, from coordinate 347,852,937 downwards.
CATGAGCAAGAGTGAATAAATTGGTTTCTGGCAGCCTCTGTCCATGTGATATATCAAATTCTCTTCAGACACTAGCCAGGATCTTGGGCTACGGGATTGCTGGAAGCAATGCAGCAATGTTTCACCAGTATGGATGTTCAGAATGAAGGGACCTAAGGAGAATAAAATAATACATTTTAACTTTACTGTAATATTGCTATAAATAATTTCTTAAAAGTTCATGTAATTTCCTAAAAGTTCAAGTGCAATAGCTAACTATTTAAATATTATATTTTAACAAGATGTGTTGTAAATAGGAATTCAACTAAACAGGAATACGTTACTTATAAAGTATTACAGAAACCAGTCTTGGCATGCTGGGATATTAATACAAAACAATCTTTATATTATTTTGGAGATTCACATATTCACTGAAATTTACCTCCACCCCTTCTTGGAAAGTTTTCTGAGTGGAGTATTGTTTGTGAGAGGCCATTTATTAGCAGAAATGAAGCAGTCTTGGTTTGATTTTCTTTACAGTATGTGTTTTCAGTATTTGGTCTTCAATATAACAAGATTGTGTATGTGCTGGTGGCTATTGCCATAGGGCACAAGTACTGCTGCTCAATTAGCTGTTATGTACAAGAGGAAGTCAAGTGTGAAGCCTCTACACCAGGCATGTACAACTTCGAACAGGTCGTGATCTACTTTTTCCAGCCAAAAGTGCCGGTGATCTACTACCATGAAAATTAAGTTTCAAATTAGTTTCAAATTAAATTTTAACCTAATAAAGTTGGAGGATTCCCCCCCCCCCCATTTTTAATGAACCTTCTGTCATTTACTTGGATATGATCAGCTGTTAAGCAAATTAAGCAAAAACAAAACAGAGAGACGAAGATCCAGTAAGAACTGCGAGGGGAAATGGAAAGTACATTTTTTCTTAACGTTTTACTGAGTAATAACTTTCTTTAACTGTCTTGATAACTTTCTTTAACTTTTATTGAGTAAATTGTGTTAAATTTAGGTCGAGTATTGATCCAGGATGATCTTGCACAATCTTTAATATTTCGCTCTTGCTCATTAGTGAGACGTCTGAGCCTGCATTTCATCCACCAGCTTTTTGAAGTTGGGTGAATATTGCGTGAGGGCCAGTCTCAGGGAATCCTGGAGATGTTCATCTGTCATGTTGGAACGTTGTGTACTCTGTCATTTTCAGATGGGAAAACGCAGATTCACACAAATAAGTTGAACTGAAACAGGAGTGTACAGCTTCACTGCATCTTCTCAAGTTGGGAAATTTGTCTCTAGGCACTAGCTTCCAAAACGATTCTTTCTCAGCACGGGTCTTGAGAAAAATGTCATTTTTAAGGGTTAATATTTTGTTTTCAAGAGATGGCTTGTTCAATGAGTAATTTTTACTGATAGCAGCTGCAGTTTCTTTAATGTCCACATCTACTTTGAATGGGTACTACACAACTGCTCCAATTTTTTGGAAGTCACAGAATGTATTTTCGAATTCCTGGATAACAGAACAGATTTCTGTCACATACTTCTCGTTCTGAAAAGCAAAATTTGGATATTGTCCCAGATGGTCCTGTGTATTAGGAAAATGATCAAAAGTGTTGTTTGCAAGGTCAGTCATCATTAGCTCAAATTTGCTCTTGTAGGATGAAACTGTACTCATCATCTTGCCAATGCATTTGTTTTTACCTTGTAGTACAAGGTTCATATCACTTAATTCGCCTGTAAAGTCAGCAAGAAATGCCAGATCACATAACCACTCCTCATCTTCCAACTCTGCTTGGTCATCTCCCCTCTCCTTCAAAAAATGTCTTATTTCATTCAGCAAATCACAAAATCTTTGCAGAAATTTGTGCCTACTTAGCCACCTTACATCTGTGTGCAAAATTATTTCCGCTGCCCCTTCATCAAGAGTAACAATGAAAAGCCGTCTTTGAAGTGATCTTTCACGAACTGAATTTACAATTTTGAAAGTGATGTCCATGACAGTCTTTGTATTGAGTCTCTTGCTTGCCAAAACTTGCTGTTGAATGATGCAGTGGTAAGAAAGGAAATCTGGGAAGTCGTCATGCTGACTACAGAGGGCTATGAAACCGTTAACCTCGCCTGTCATTGCTTTTGCTCCATCAGTAGTGATGGAAACAAGTCTATGCAATGGAAGATTACACTTTGTCACAAAAGAATGGAAAGAACTGAATATTTCCTGACCGGTAGTTCTCCCTATTAAAGAAATCATTCCAGGTAGTTCTTCTTTAACACTGAAGTCTTCAAAAACCATCTGGATAAAGACTAGTAACGGGGCTATGTCTCTTATGTCTGTAGATTCATCCAGTTGGAGTGAGAAAGAAACACAATTTGAAACATCCTCCAACAATTGTTCAGTTGTGTCTCCACACATCTTTTCTATTTGCCGCACGACGGTGTTTCTTGACAATTGTACATCTTGAATAGCAGCTATGATCTCTTTCTTATTTTTACATCCTTCAAAAAGATTGTCAGCTGCTTCTAGAAAACAATCTTTTACAAATTCCCCTTCAGTGAAAGGTTTGCATTTCTTTGCGATCAGGTTGCTGACCTTGAAGGATGCTATGGTTGCATTGACCGAATGTGACATTGGCTTCGCCATCAACTGTTGCTGAGTAGCCAATTTCGATTTAAGTTCTTTGAGCTTCAGTTTACGAATTTCACTTTTGGGTGGAAAATCAGCATCAAACTTATTGCTATATAGAGCCTTATAATGACGTTCCAGATTACCCTTTTTGGGCAAGGATACTGGGGCGTTACAAATTAGACAACAACACTTGTCTTTCACCATGATGAAGAAGTAGTCCATTTCCCATTCATCATGAAAGTGGTAGGTTTTGCTCTTCTTTGGAACACTCATCTTCGTTATACTGGGGTGGCTGGATGTAAGAAGGCCAAATCTGCTAAGTTAGTATAAACACTGGCTGAATCTGGTCCAAAACTGTCATTGTCTCAAAGTATTAAATATCAATAGGAACTGAAGACCTCTGGATGATGTGCAATACAAGGACTGGAGATGCCAAAACCACACATGCAGTTCTAAAAGTAAAAATAAGAATTCATCATACTGGCACCAATAATCAAATTCCACCAAACAATCATAAAAAAACTGAAACACCTGTCCAGCACCCAGATAAAATGAAACTTATTTATTTATTTATTATTTATTTATTTAGCTGTAATTATATACCGCTTTTCATCGGGTCAAAGCGGTCAATTGGGAGATACATTTAACACGAGGGGATATGACACACATACGCTAATACTTACAGGGAACATGGGCAATGGAGGGTTAAGTGGCTTGCCCAAGACCACAAGGAGTACCTATAGGACTAGAAATCCCAGTCCCTCCGGCCTGAGATTGCTGTCCCCAGGTGGGACTTGAACCCCCGGCCCTCCGGCCTGAAGTACCTTGTCCTAACCACTAGGCCACTCCTCCCATACCGCCAAACAATTTCAAATACCACCACACGCAATTTAATAAATTCTGCACACAGTGTAGAATCAACGCAAAGGCAAGGTGAAATAAAATTGCAGTGTAGAATCAACGCAAAGGCTAGGCAAAATAAAATTGCAGAGGCAAGCAAAAGTCACAGTGATTTGAACCAATTCGAAGGTAAGGCATAAGCAAGTTAGAACAAAATTGGAAAAGGCCGCCAAAATCACTAAATTCTTGACACTTTGTTGTGTCTGCCCGAAAACGTTTAATGAAAGCGAACTATAAAGCGACCAACGATCAGCACACGACACAACTAATACGGTAAGTGTATTGAGGTAAAGCCCCTGTGAATGGATATCGCCCGGTATATAACACACTTCTAAGGGGTGTTGGGGTGGGGTCAGGAATGGGTGATTCTGAGAGGCAGGAGACCAGGTATGACGCCGGGCCTGTGGCGTCTCGTCGCGGGGCACGGGCAGCGGCTTCCTGGGGTACCCACAAACTATTGGCACAAAAACAACAAGCGCCCCCTATACACCCGCAGGCAAGATTCCCGCAGGCAGGGAAAAAGACAGGCAAAGGATCAGCAGCGATGGCAAGCCCTCAGCAGACGACCTGCTGACACGAGCTCTCTCCTAGCGACAGGGAGAGATGGAGCCAAGTGAGGCTGGCGATCTACCTCTGACCCCTCCGTGATCTGCAGGTAGATCGCGATCTACCTGTTGGAATGCCTGCTCTACACTATCAAGATTCTTGTGTTACCTCTTTGTGGCAACACACAGGCAACTAGACCCTCGTAGTCTTAGGTTAAACTGCTCAGGATCTAAGAGTAGCAGGGACTCTAGAGACAATATGCACAGGCCCTCCAAAATGTTGACATTGGTGATGATGGTTTTGTCATTGCAGTGGCTTTCAATTCTGTTATTCACATTATCTTCTTGACCAACATATGTCTTCAGGGCAGGGGCAGTCTTTAGATGGTTTCATTCGTTTCTGTTTGGTAGGAAACAAAGTATATCTGTTACCTCTCCCTTCTGATATCTTGATTACTATCACAACCTGTGCGACTTGCTGAAGGCTGTGATCTGTGGTTGTGCGCTATCTAGACACAATGTGGCTGCGTTTCTTCCGTTGTGGTTCTGTGTGCAGCACTTCCTGCATCCATGTGCACATTGTGCTCTGCATGTAACTTGCCCTGGTGGGTGGGGCCTTACAGGGCTTCATGCATATCTGCAGCCACATGCATACCTGCACATCCTAGCACCTTCACCATGTAACAGCCCTGTCCTGCCAGTCTCATGGCACATGTTACTTTGCCTATGCTATGTTTATATGTGAGTGCCTGGTTCAGAGTGTGCTTCTGGATGTCTGTGTGTTTGTGGTTGCACTGATCTCTTTGATTGCTTTGACTACTGCTGCTCTTTCATGACTCTCAGGCCGTGTTTCGACTCTACTTCTTCAGGGGATTTAGGCGTGCTTAGTTGTTAGGTAAGTTCATTTTGCTTGTTCTGTATACTGCATTTCTTATCAATCTCTGATGATCCGTTTATTGAAGCTACAAAAACTGCTCTTCTGCAGAGCTCCGTCTGATTCTTAGGATGTTTGCTTCTATCAAAAAAACGCCCACACTTGCGCTATAATTATAAATCCCCTGAAGAAGTAGAGTCGAAACACGGCCTGTGTCGGGCAATTTGGGCTTTTTTGCTGTGGAAAAATTATTGTTTTTCTAATAAATAATCCTTCCTGTTTAACCATGGTTTTGACTGGGTGGCTTCTAGCAACGTGGTGTATTGCTCCTTTGGTGGACCTTGGTTCATATTTGGCCCTGCCCTCCTCTGCCTGCACACTGAGTGTCTGCCTGCAGCTAGGTGCCCCCCTGTGTGCTGTGTCTTAGGGTATGAAATGGTGGTCTCACATCACTAGAGCCATGTGGATCCTCACCCTGTACCTGTTACCTAGTGGTAGAGTCTGCTCTGACCACAAGGCCCTAGATGGGACACATTTCATCCATGAAATTGCCAAAGGAATAGAGTATCCATGTCAAAGTACTTCAGATCATAGGGTCAGAAAGTGGTGGGCCACATGTGCCCTGGCCCCACCAAAAATCATGGTGCAGCAGGCTGCCCGTGGGGATCTCATCCCTTTGTGGGCAGAAGAAGAAAGCCCCTTCTTGTCTGAATCCCCACAGGCAGACAGGAAGGGTCTTTGCTGCAATCGCAGTTTCTCTTCTTCTTCTGCCCATGGGGAATAGGATCACCGCAGGCAGCCTACTGCCTGCTGCCATGATCATTCCAAAGACCCTTCCTGTCTGTCCACAAGGATCATGGGCAAACAGGAAGGGTCATTGCAATGATTGTGACCAGCAGGCAGCATGCTGCCCATGGGGATCCCATCTCCCAGGGGCAGAAGAAGAAAAGCTCCTTCCTGTGTGCCCATGGGAGATCAGATTCCCGCAGGCAGACAGGAAGAGTCTTTGCTGCGATCGCAATTTCTCTTCTTCTGCCCACGGGGGATAGGTTCCCCGCGGGCAGCCTGCCGCCTGCCGGCCACAGTAATTGCTAAAGACCCTTCCTGTCTGCCTGCAAGGATCAATAAAAGATCTACAAATGTTACAAACACTTAGCTTTTCCTGCCTCTTCACCCGCCTGTTATTGTTGCTACAGATACTACTGCCGCTCTGTCTCTGCATACATGGTTGTGCAGCTCTTTTTTAAATCCAACAAATAAGGAGAAGGTGACAAAAGGAGTTAGTGTAGCTGGGCTTAAAAAAGTCAGTACATTGTTATTATGACAGACCTGGGGAAAGCCGCTGCTATCCCTAGGTGTAAGCAGCATGGAAGCTGCAGTGAGCACTAAGAGGCAGACAGAGTCCCAGAGCTGATGATGGCAGTCTTGACAGTTGATGGAGCAGCATCTATGTGAGAAACACCTATTGGCTAGACTTTGGGATTTCTTTGAGAGCACAGTTTTACTGCTGCAACTGTGAAACATGCAGAGACTTTGCTGGCATTGCAGCCAGGCTGGATAGAAGTGGCAAGATCACTCCATAGCCTTCCATGAGAGTCAGCGGTGGTGCTTCTTGTAATGGATTGGCAGTGAGGCTAGTTATATGCTTCATGCCCTACGCTCTGGTGCGTGTGTGTCTGACTCCGACCAACCAACTTACTGTACCAGAAGCTCCCCCCACTCCCTCTATTTTCTGTGGCTTGCGGGCTGGCTGGGACATAAAGGTAAATATCACCCTAGCAGTGTGCCATGAGAGGGAAGGAGGGAGGTCTGGCATCTTTGGTGTCCTCCAGCAAAACTGAAGCAAGTTGAAAAGTTCATACTTTACACTATGACACAATGGCGCGTTCCTTACTCACAGGATCACACATTGGGAATCTTCATCTGTGTTTGTCTTAGGAAGTGTTAGGGAGGGTTTATGCATGATTGTGTGTCAGTTGATTTGTGTGTTTGTGACTTTCTCTGTGTCATGGAGACTTCTGGAGGAGATGGGATGCCTCTGTGTTATGTTTGCGTGGTGTGGGGAAGAGGTGTCTATGTATGTGGTACAGGGGTAGGGTGCCTGGGTGTCTTCTGGTGGGAGTGGGGGCAGTGCCTTTCATATATATTCACTGTTCCCTTTTCTCTTCTTTCTTCAACCTCCAACCCTTGCAATCTTACACCCCCTCCCTGCATATCCTCTCCTGTTGCTTCTCCCCAACTCTGTTCCCTTCCCAGTCTGTGTCCCTTCTCTCTGCCTCTTGCCCTCTATTCCCTGCCTCTTGCCTTCCATTCCCTGCCTCTTGCCCTCCATTTCCTTCCCTCTATCTTTCTTTGTGAAACCCACTGCCCCTTTAAATTTGTCCTTCCTCCTGTGTGTCTCTGGCCCCAGCAACTCTTCAGTGGCCTTCCTCTCTTGTTCAGCCAATGGGATAGGCTGCTCCCGCAGGCACTGAAGAAAGTCGTGATCACGAAGAGCAGCATATTGGTGTTCTGCTCATTGGTCTATGGGACAAACTGCTCCCATGGGCAATGTTCCCTCTAATTTTCTGTAGGCTGTGTGCGCATAAAATATCAGCTGTGCAGCTTTTGAAGGAAGGTTAAATTTTTGTGCGCCACATAACGACACTCGGAGTTATATACTTAAAATTTGACTACACGTCAGAATACAGTATATACACCACATTGATTGCACTAGAAAATATTGTAAAACTTGTGAAAACCGTAAATACACAACTTTTAAATTTTAAGACGACTGTATTGTTTTCTATTAGAATCAGAACCGTAATTTTTGTGCGCTCTGTTGTAAAGTATGTGCGCTCGCTCGGCGAGGTGTGTGCGCGCGCACACGCGCACAGCTTAGAGGGAACAGTGCCCATGGGCACTGCACACTACTGCACGCTACTGGTTGTGATTGCGGCCTTCTTCAGTGCTCCCCTTCTGTATCCACTATCTGTCTTTTCTCCTTATCTTTCTGTGTCCAGCATTCCCGAGTTTCTCCCTGTTTCCTCGTATGTCTAGCATCTCCACTCCATTTCCCTATTTCCTGTCCAGTTGCTCCTCCATAGCTCTATGACCTTCCCCTGTGTCCAGTATCTCCCCTCCATCTTTTTATGCTCCCTATGCCCAGCATCTTCCCTCCCTCTCCGTTTTCCCCTTGCACAGCATTTTCCCTCCACATCTCTATTCCTACTTATCCTGAATTCAGCATCTTCTCCCCCTCTGTCTATGACCTCTCTCCATGTCCAGCATTCATCTCCACCTTCCAATTCCCACCGCCATCGTATCCAGTATGTTTCTCAATCTCCCTATGACCTCCCTCCTTGTGCAATATCTCCCTCCCTTCTTTATATTTCCTCCTCTCCTGTGTCCAATAACCGTCTCTTCCCTTCTCCTGCCATAAATTCCTGGCTTCCATGCTCCCTGTAACCCAGCCTCCCTCTTATGCACTTCCCTTACAATATTTCCCCTCCTCAACCAATGGTGAACACTGCTGCTGCATTTCCTTGGCAGGGCGGGCCCTAGGCACGTTCGGGCATATTGCCCACATAGACCCACTCCATTAGTGGCCCTGCTCTGTGCCTGCTTACGGAAAAATTCTGCTGCTGCTGCATCTGCTCAGCCACAGCAGCAGCAGTGATACTGTTATTAGCATGGTGCAGGGCCTTGTGAGATGCATGCGCACATGCATGAATTTATTTATTTATTTACATTCTCTTATATAACGCGCTATTCTGCATCAGTGCGGTTTACATTAAACAAACTGAAATTACATTGAACAGGACATTATAACTTGGAGATAACTATTTTACAGGGAACATGGGCTATGGAGGGTTAAGTGGCTTGCCCAAGACCACAAGGAGCACCTGTGGGACTAGAAACCCCAGTCCTTCCGGCCCAAGGTTGCTGTTCTCTAGTGGGATTTGAACCCCCGACCTTCCGGCCTGAAGTATGAATGCCTCCAAAGCCCTGCTGGTCATGACCCTTCTGATGCAAAAAACATGCATCAGATGGGTCATGACCAGCAGGGCCTTGGAGGCGCGTGCATGCATCTCAAGAGGCCCTACATCGTGCTAACGGTATTGCCGTTGTGTTGTGACTGAGTAGATGCAGCAGCGTCAGAATTTTACCGTAAGCAGACACAGCGCAGGGCCACTAATGGAGTTTGTCTGTATAGGCAACATGCCTGAACGTGTCTAGGGCTGGCCCTGGTTCTCGCGGACACTGAACACCATTTGCGCTGTACAGTGCAGCATTCTTGAACACCGGCACCCTTCTGCCACACTTACCCCACTTACTGGGTAGCACTAGCCCTGCTTTGAATTATGGTGCTGGCAAAGAATACTATATATACCATGGACTGCCTGAAGAAAGAAAACAGTCACTACTAGAGTAGATCAAGCCAAAGCTTTCTTTAGAAGCTCAAATGACAAGACTTTGACTTTCATACTTTGGACACATCATGCGAAGAGAGAGATCATTAGAGAAAGATATCGTGCTTGGCAATGTTGAAGGTCAATGCAAAAGAAGAAGACCAACAATGAGATGGATCGATACAATAACAGCAGTTATGGATGCCACTCTATTTACAGTGAGACTGCCTGACTGAAGACCGAACACACTTTAGGACAACTATCCAGATGTCGCCATGAGTTGACACCGAATCGACGGCACTTAACAACAACATGATAATTAAATAAGCGGGATGTTCTTCCTTTTATTGGAGGAACAGAATTACCTAAAGGTGCCATTGTTTGGGATGGGGTTGGGGAGTTTTGCTGTTATGGGTATGTCTCTTCTCTCCTTTCTTTTTGGGGTTTCTCCCCCTGTCTCGATGGCCAGTGTTAGGGCCTGGAAGGGTGGCCTGGAGTTTTCTCATCTCTGCATGGATGCTTGTGGTGGGACACATATCATTTATAAAAGAAGATTTATCTGTTTTTGTATATATGTTAGTTTGGTTGTGATGTGGGTTGTCTGGGGAATGGAGAAGTGCTAGTGGGGGCTTCTGGGGTTTCATGGAACTTGGTTTATATGTGGGTGGGCTGCGGGGGGGGGGGAGGTATGGGAAGGGGGCTCTACTCTTTTAGTAACCTTCTTTTCTTCTCTGGTGGGTTTCTTGCACTAATGGCTCTTAAGATCACGATGCTTAATGTGGGGGGACTTAACAACCCTGTTAAACATCAAGAGTGCTTTCCTACTTACAGAGAGAGTGGATTGATATTGCTTAATTGCAAGAGGTGAAACTAATCCCCCTGGAGATGGAGAAACTCAAAGCGGGAGATTGGGGACAAATATTCTATTCAGCCCATAATTCTAAGAAATGGGGCATGGCTATCTAGGTGAGCTCTGGAGTCCCCTTCATCTATGAATCTAGTGGGGATGATCAGGGATGGGTGGTACCAGGAGCTTTCTCTTTTGAATGTCATGTTCCAACAGCCCCAAGGGGAACTTCTTCAAGAATACCTATTCTGTATTTGAAGCTAGGGTGAAAGATTCTGTTTGGGTGGGAGGGGATATGAACTGTGCCCTTAGCTCTCTGGACTGCTCTGGTCCAGTACAGGTGATCAGATCCCTCTCTGAAGGGGCTGCATTGTGTAGGGCAGTGGAAGGTGTTGCTTGGGTGGATATTTGGAGGGTAATGCTTCCTGGGGAGTGTGAGTACACCCATTGTTCAACCAAGACACGGGGCTACTCCCGTCTGGACCTTATGTGCGGGTGAGAACTTGATCTGCAGAAGGCTTATGGAATTTCCATCCTGCTGGCCCTTGTATGTGATCATGCTATGGTGTGTCTCTTGGTGGACTTGGGTAGGGAGGCGGGTAGTGGCAGACAACAATGGAGGGCTAATGTTCACTTGCTAAAGGATTTAGATGTTCAGAAATCCATGCAAGAGTGGTGGGCTGATTATATGACCCTTAATGGCACTGGGGAAACATCCAGTGGCATGCTGTGGGAAACAGGGAAAGCCTATATATGGGGGAAGCTCTTACAATTGGCCTTGCATAAAAAGCAATGGGAGGCCGCCTTGAACAGCCTTCGGGCAGAGTTGGAGCACTTGCAAGCACAATATAAATGGATGGGATCCAAGAAAGTATACCTCCTATTATTAGAAGCACGATGGAAAATTGAAGTTGATGTTGTAGTGGGAGATCATTTTGCATCCAGTAATCACCAGATGGTGTGGTTCAGTATTAGGACTAGGGCTATTAGAATCCATTCAAAGGTGAGGATCTTAGACTTTAGGAAGACTAACTTTGCCAAGATGGGCCAATACCTCAGGGAGTCGTTAGTGGGATGGGAACAGCTGGGGGATGTAGAAAAGTAGTGGGCAAAACTGAAAGGGGATATTTTAAGGGCAACCAACATTTTTGTTAAAATGGTAAATAAAGGTAAAAGGAAAAGGAGACTGCTATGGTTTTCGAAAGAAGTAGCTGAAAAAGTGAAGAAAAAGAGGGAGGCCTTCATGAAATACAAGAGATCACAGAGAGAGGAAAACAGGCATCTGTATTTGGAAAAACTTAGAGAAGCTAGCAAAGTAGTCAGGAAGGCAGATTCAAAAGGAGGAGGAAATAGCCAATGCAATAAAATGGCGGGATAAGACATTTTTTAGATATATTAGTGAGAAGAGGAAGGGCAAAAGTGGTATTGTCAGACTCAAGGGTGCAGGGGAGGGGAGGAATATGTAGAAGCTGATAAGGATAAAGCGGAATTGCTTAACAAATATTTCTGTTCTGTGTTCACAGATGAAGAACCAGGAGCAGGACCTCAGAAAACACCCACAAACAGGAACAGAAGCGAGGGGCATCTTGACCAATTTTCAGAAGACTGTGTTCGTGAGAAACTAGCTCAACTTAAAGTAGACAAAGCGATAGGACCGGATGGGATACACCCTAGAATACTGAGGGAACGTGGGGACGTTCTAGCAGCTCCATTGACTAACCTTTTCAATGCCTCGTTGTAGTCGGGAGTGGTGCCAAAGAACTGGAGAGAGGCTCATGTGGTGCCTTTACACAAAAGCGGAAGTAAGGATGTGGTTCAAAACTAGAGGCCGGTTAGTTTAACTTTGGTGTGAGTAAATTATTGAAAACGCTGCTGAAAGAGAAAATAGTGAGGTTTCTGGAGCCAGCGGATTACAGTATCCGAGGCAGCATGGATTCACCAGAGGCAGATCTTGTCAGACAAATCTGATTGATTTCTTTGACTGGGTGACCAGGGAGTTGGACCGAGAGAGAGCCCTAGATGTGGTGTATTTAGATTTCAGTAAAGCCTTTGACACTGTTCCTCACAGGCGACTTATAAACAAACTGAGCACCCTAGGGATGGACCCTAAAGTTACTGCTTGGGTTAGAAATTGGTTGGGTGGGAGGCGACAAAGAGTACAAGTAAATGGAGCTCACTCTGAGGAGAAGGATGTTACCAGTGGTGTGCCTCAGGGATCTGTCCTTGGTCCGATTCTTTTTAACATGTTTGTTAGTGATATAGTGGAAGGGCTGTCTGGTAAGGTTTGCCTCTTTGCAGATGATACCAAAATCTGCAATAGAGTAGACACCCAGGAAGGTGTAGATAACATGAGAAGGGATCTAGCTAAGCTTGAGAAATGGTCTAGAATTTGGCAGCTGGGATTTAATGTTAAAAAATGTAAGGTCATGCATTTGGACTGCAGCAATCCAAGGGAACAATATAGTATAGGGGGTGAAGTACTTTTGTCCACTAAAGAAGAGCGGGACCTATGCGTGGTTGTGTCTGATGAACTTAAAGTAGCTAAACAGGTAGAAAAGGCGACGGCAAAAGCTAGAAGGATGCTTGGGTGCATACGGAGAGGAATGGCTAGCAGAAAAAAGGAGGTGATAATGCCTCTGTATAAGTCTTTGGTGTGACCTCATTTGGAGTGTAGTGTGCAATTCTGGAGACCGCACCTTCAAAAGGATGTGAACAGAATGGAGTCGGTGCAGAGGGTGGCTACTAAAAGAATCTTAATATGTACACCTTAGAGGAAAGGCGGGATAGAGGTGATATGATTGAAATGTTTAAATACCTCCGTGGCATAAATGTTCAGGGAGAGAGCCTCTTTCAATTGAAAGCAAGTTCTGCTATGAGGGGACATGGGATGAGGGTGAAGAGAGATAGATTCAGTAGTGATATGTGGAAATGTTTCTTTACGGAAAGAGTAGTGGAGCCGTGGAATAGTCTCCCAGTGGAAGTGGTAGAGATGAGGACAGTAACTGAATTCAAAAAAGCATGGGACAAACACAGAGGATCTCTAAAGGTAAAAAGGGGACTGTTGTAGTTGTTGATATGGAAGGACAGACTAGATAGGCCATGTGGTCTTTTTCTGTCATCATATTTCTATGTTTCTATTTAGCTATTGAGGTGGAATGGATTCCTATTGCACTTAACTAAGCGCAACTTCATGGAGTTTGGAGGACGAGCGAGGCAATTATTGGCATGGCAATTGCGTAACAAGTGGGTCAGCGAGCTCATCAATGAGGTTTACGATCAGCATAGGGTCTTGCAGAAGGATAGTGTTGGAATTGCTTGTGCTTTTCAAGAGTTTTATTTGGGGTTATATTAATCAGAAATTAACACTATGCCAGAGGAGCTCTGCCTTTTTAGACGGGGTGACTCTGCCATCTGTCTCGGTGCAGCAGTGGGAGTTGCTGGACAGGGAGATTTCTCTAGTAGAGGTTATGACTGCCATCAATTTCCTGTCATCCGTTAAGGCCATTGGTTCTGATGGCTTCCCTATAAGGGTATAAGGGGATGAAAGAGCCTGTGGCACCAGTTCTTCTCCAGGAACAAGCAGGAAGTCAGTCCTCACTTATGGGTGATGTCGGCACCAACAGAGCCCATGTGGAGCAATTCCCCAAATTTCAAAGAAAGCTTTTGGGATTGCTGCCACGCATGCGTGGTCCTCTTCCCGCCCAAAGGTGTCATCTTGCTCAGTCTCCCTTTCTCTGCGGAACTCATAAAAAGTGTTTCGTTTTCGGCCTCCTGGCCGTCTTTTCTCGGATTGCACCTGTCCTCTTCCGTCCTTCCCTCCTCTCCTTTTTTCCTCAAGTTTTTTTTCCCTGTTGCAGGCTTTGCGCCCTTTTTTCTCTCTCAACCGCTCGACACAGTGGGGTCCTTTTTGCCCCTATGGCCACCGGTTTTAAAAATGTGACAGATGCTCCAAAAACATGTCACTCACGGACACCCATGACTGTTGTCTTCGGTGTCTTGGGGCCGGCCATGACCCGGAGCTCTGTTCCCTTTGCATAAAAATGTCCTCCAAGGCCCTGCTCAGTCATAAGCAGAAGTCCGATGACATTTTCTGGAAGGTGGTCCCAGACTCCTCTAGTGGGATCCCCACTTCAGCTCCATGTTCTCGGCGGCACTCCAACCAGGGGTCCCCTGAAGTGAAGTGGCATAAGAAGAAGAAGGCCTCAAAGCCGCTGTTGGGGGCTCTGGATAAGCGTGAGCACTCCCACGCTCAGTCGCTTAGCCCCCCGTGGTGTTCCCAAGAGTTGGACAAGGAGCAGCCTCAAAAGGTACCTCGTACAGATACAGAGGCCTCCTGAGATGGCGCCCAGTCTCCTGAGGGTCGTCCCGGAGAGGACCCCCTCTCCTCCTCCACGCCAGAACCAGTAACTCCGGTGTCGGAGTCGCAGGGTCCCACGCCTCCGTGGGAGTCCCAAATGCTGGCTCTAGAGTGCAGCGTTTCTGTCTTCTTAGCTGACCAGCAGGCGCTTATGCCCAGCATGGCTGGCCCACGCCTCAAGACCGAGGTTCCTTTGAGAGGGACACCAAAACCCGCCCTGGAAACCCCCGAGAGTCACGGGCCTCGTGAGGGTCCTCGGTGCCGGTCTCATTCTCTTTCCCGGTCTTCGGGAGCGTGATCCTCCAAGGCCTCTGGCTCCAAGCGGACCTCAGCTTCTGGATGGGGCAACCTGCCTGAGTCGGACTCCTCCTCAAACCTCTCGGGCTGGGAGTCAGATGGGGATACTTTCCCAGAGACCCGTGCCCACAGGGATCTCCCTTCAGACCCATCCCCGCCCACCTATCAGAGGTGCTCGCCGCCCGAGGACACATCATTCCTGGCGTTCGTGTGGGATATGGCACGAGCTCTCAGCATGGCTATGCAGACTGAAGAGGAACTGCGAGCTGAGGTGCTCGATATTCTACAGTATGAGTCCCCGCCTCAGGAGTCTCTTACTGTTCCGATTCCTCCCATACTGTCAAGGCTGCTCCTTCGCATGTGGGAGACACCTGCTTCGGTCCCCATTGTGAGTAAGCACCTCAACGCCATGTATAGGATCCAACATAGCCCAGGGTTCCGGAAGACCCAGCTTCCGCAAACTTCCATTGTTGTGGAATTGGCAATACAGAAGCAAAAAAGCTTGAAGTCTCACTCTTCGTTCCCCCCAGGCAGGGAGTCGAGAGCCCTCGATGCCCTGGGACAAAAGGCCTATCAGGATTCCATGCTCACTTGCTGTATCCATTGTGGTGGCAAGACTGTAGTGGAGCCCAGGGAAATGGATAGAAAACAGACATTTGCCCCTAAGCAGAAGAATAGTTCAGGGAGTTTTGACTTTGAAACTCCAGCCAAGGAAAAAAAACACACACATAGAGTTGCTGAGTGCAAGCCACGCCCTAGCTCCAAGGCAACCAGGGTAGGTAATGGGGAACACCCGGGGGCAGAGTTTGAAGCTATAGGGCAGCCCCAGTCATTTAAGCCTGAGGAAACAGGAAGAGAAAGAGCAACTGAGGAGTCAGGAAGAGAAAGAGCAACCGAGGAACCTGGGAGAGAGAGAGCAACCGAGGAACCAGGAAGAGAAGGAATAACCGAGGAACCAGGGAGAGAGGGGACAACTGAGGAACCAGGAAGAAAAGGGAAAGGTTCTTGCAAGAAAGATGAGAGAGAGAGGTGTTCTAGAAACAGCCTCAGGAAAGGTTCTTGTTGCAGCCAGCACACAGGAAACTACAGCTCTGAAGGAAGCCCATGTTGTAGGAGCATTACAGCAGGCCCTGAAGACAGGAGAGTTTATCCTGAGGAAAGTGCTGTCTTTGAGCAGAGCACGGGCGTGGTCCTGCCAGAACCTGGGGGAAGAGTTTCACCTCGAGGAAGGTCTGTAAGGAGCTCTGTTACTAGAAGTAAGGTGAGCCCATTTGAAACCTTGCATAGTTTATTGAAGGATAAGAATCCCCTCAGCCCTTCAAATATTCCTCAGCATAGAAAGAGGTCTCATTGGGAGGTTTTAAAGTAGTTAGAAGAAATAGAACCTGAAATCCCACATGCTGATTCCAGCCAGATGCTAAATGACCCTGAGTATGAGAGCATGCAGGTAGATAACTATGATTCTGATAATAGTTCTGCCGACTCTCAAATGGACTGTTCTTTGTGTGTAAAGCAAAAGTGAAGAAGCTGTAAGGTTTAAAACTGAGAAAACCCAGAAGCTTTGTACTTGCCTGTTCTGCTAGAAATGTTTGGAATGAAGTGCTAACATTTTAAAGCTGGCAGAGAATGTTCAGAAGTGCTGATTTGAATGCTTAAGAAGTCCTTACCTAAACATATAAACAGCCAGAAGTAAAGTGGGTTGTGCTTTGCATAGTGCTCAGTTTTGGAAGAGCAGTTATTTGGGCTGAACTTAGCAAGGAACCCTTAAGCTGTATTCTTGAACTGTGGAAAAAGATATACTACTGGTATGATAAGCTGACTGAAGCAAGTGCTACCGGTGTTAATATGAAAGTTCCTTTTTCTTTATTTGGAGAAGTATCCTACTTTTGTTGCTGTATATTTGAAAGGACAAAAGAAGAAAAAAATAAATTTTTCCTGTATTTGCCTTCAACCCTTGGCTACTCATTTTTTCACAACTACAATCCCCAGAAGCCCTTGGCTCTGGGAACCCATAATACCAAGGGACAATAGGAGGTACACCCACTGCCTATAGGCACCCGCCTAGCCAGCAGTGGGCACGACACCATGCATACCAATTGTATATGGGCATGTTCCTGCGTGACCTCCCCAAGGAACTCAGCGGTTTCGCCTCGGGGATGAACCCCTCTTAACATTCCAAACCCTCCTGAAATCCATCGCAGAGTGCTTGAAGTACCTCTCCTGCGCCGCGTATGACAGGTTTGAGTCCTCTGCCCGAGTAGCGGCAGCCGGCATCAGGGCCTGACGCCAGGCATGGCTTCAGTCTTCGGACCTGGAGCAGTGGGTCCAGGAGAAGCTCCTGGACGTCCCTTGCCTTGACGAGCAACTATTCGGTAAACCTATGGAGGATAAGGCCGCTGAGATAGAAATGGAGTTCGTGGCTCAAACTCATCTCTCGTGCAAAACCTCCTCTCTCCCTAGAAAGAATAAGCAAACCAAGAAGCTGTTCTTCCAAAGGAAAGGGCTCCCTTCCCGTCTTTTCCACCCACCTCTGCACCATCTCCCAGCACGCAGGGGAAGGGAGGTGCACATTGCCACCGTAAACCTAAGGGGCCTAAGGCCCAACCACCAGTGCCGCCCCAGCCTTCGCATGGGTTTTGATGCCGTCAGCATAGCCTCTGGCTCCCCAGCAGCTCTTCCGCCAGTGGGGGGACGCCTGTCCCTATTAGCCCCAGAGTGAGCATCTATAACGTTGGACACCTGGGTCCTCCGGGTGATCCAAGAGGGCTGCCATTTCTGCCTGGACAGGCACCCTCCTCCCTTCTCCCCAGCAGAGCCTGCTCGGCTCCTCACGCACCAGATCTTCTTGCAGCGGGAACTGTCCAACCTCCTCGCCCAGCGGGCGATTGAGAGGGTACCACAGCATCTTTGAGGACAGGGGTTCTACTCCCACTACTTTCTTGTCCCAAAAAAGACGGGGGGGGGGGGTCTGCGCCCCATCTTTGATCTCAGAAACCTCAGCAAGTTCCTGGTGCGGGAGAAGTTCAAAATGTCATCGCTTGGGGTCCTGCTGCCCTTCCTCCAGCAGGGCGATTGGCTATACCCCTTAGACCTCAGGGACGCTTATGCCCATATCCTAGTTCACCCTTAGCACAGGCAATACCTGTGCTTCAGGGTGCAGGAGGAACACTACCAGTACAGAGTGCTCCCCTTCGGGCTCGCGTCCGCACCGCGGGTTTTCACGAAGTGCCTCTCCGCAGCCGCTACCATCCTCAGGCAGCAGGGTATAACCGTCTTCCCCTACCTCAATGACTGGCTCATCATGGGGTCCTCAATCGGTGAAGCCTGCCTGGCGGTGTCACCCACGATCCTTCTCCTTGAGCACCTCGGCTTCCTGGTCAACTTCTCCAAGTCCCACCTCGAGCCGGTGCAGACCCTGGAGTTCATCTGTGCATGCCTTGACAGGGTGTGTGCGACCGCCTTTCTTTCCACGGACTGAGCAGACCGCCTTCGGGCCGTGGCGTCCCAGGTCCAAAACAGGACTTGGGTTGTAATCAATGTCTTGCAATCAAGTGTAAACCTGTAATCTGAATGTTTGTGTCCTGTACTGAATCATTATGTATGTTTTAATCCATGGCCTGTACAACCATACTGTTATGTATAGCAAACCGCTGCTGATCGCTGGAAGTAGCGGGATATAAGTGTACACTAAATAAATAAATGGCGCAGGCCATGCTGTGCCTCCTCAGGCACATGGCCTCCACCGTCTATGTGGTCCCCCACGCCTGTATGCACATACGGACAGCCCAGTGGTACCTCGGCACAATGGAGCCAGGCCTTCGGCCACCTCAGAGACCCTATCAGGGTCTCCCGCAGTCTCCACAACTCCCTGAGCTGGTGGCGGGACCCCCGATGTCTCTTTTAGGGGATGCCCTTCCAGACCCCACAGCACGAGCTCATCCTAATGATGGATGCTTCCCTGCTGGGGCCCCACTGTGGCGTATTGTGCACCCAGGGGCAGTGGTCGCCCGAGGAGTCTTGGCAGCAGATCAACCTGCTCGAGCTTCGGGCGGTCCGATGGGCCCTGAGGGCCTTCAAAGGCCATCTGAGAGGAAAGTCGGTGCTCATTCAGACCGACAACAGGGTAGCCATGTTTTACATCAACAAGGAGGGGGGAACAGGATCACGCCTTCTCTGCCAAGAGGCGATCCTCCTTTGCGTCTCGCTGGGGGATGACCCTGCAAGCGGTCTACCTCCCTGGCCAGGAGAATGTCCTCGTGGACAAACTCAACAGGATCCTCCGCCCACACGAGTGGCGCTTGGATCCGGAGGTCGCCGGCGTCTTGTTGCATTGATGGGGGACCCTGTCCATGGACCTGTTTGCTAGTCCAGCGAATGCACAGCTCCCTTCCTTCTGCGGCCCGGCTCCACACCCGAGCAGGGTGGCTCCAGATGTGTTCCTCTTGAGCAGGACCTCCGGCCTTCTTTATACATTCCCTCCCACTCCTCTCATTGTGAAGACCCTCCACAAGGTTCAGCAGGACCGGGCTTCGGTGATCCTCATTGCCCCGACAGCCTTGGTTCCCGCTTCTACTCTGGCTCTCGTCCAAGCCCCCAGTCCCCCTGGACTGTGCCCCGGGCCTGTTGACACAGGATGAGGGTCAGGTGTTCCACCCAAACCTGGCCTCCCTGTCCCTTGCAGCTTGGCGGCTGAACAAGTCACCTTAGCTCCGCTGCACCTCCCCAAGGACGTTGAGGAGATCCTCCTCGCATCAAGGAAGAACTCAACGAGACAGGCGTATGCCTTTAAGTGGCGACGTTTCTCAACCTGGGCTCCGAGTTTCAGATCGACCCATTCTCCTGCTCTACCCAGTGGATCCTTTAGTACCTCCTCCACCTCTCGAAGGCTGGGCTGAAGTCCAATTCGGTCAGGGTGCACCTGAGTGCCATTTCGATGAACCACCTCCCCGTCGAGGGAAAACCCCTCTCGGGGCAGCCCTTGGTCTCTCGCTTCATGCGAGGTCTGTTGCTTTCCAAGCCTCCCATCCTGCCTCTGCCGGTGGAGTGGGATCTCAACGTGGTGCTGATGCAGCTCACATGAACACCCTTCGAGCCAATGGTGACGTGTTCCCTTCGGCATCTCTCCTGGAAGGTGGTCTTCGTGATAGCTTTGACTTTGGCTCGCTGAGTCTTTTATCTTTATCTTTATTTACTGCTTGATATACAGCCCAAGCATGTGCGTCAGGGTGGTGTATTTATTTATTCTATTTACATTCTCTTATATACCGCGCTATTCAGCATCAGTGCAGTTTACATTGAACAAACTGAAATTACATTGAACAGGGCATTATAACTTGGAGATAACTATTTTACAGGGAACATGGGCTATGGAGGGTTAAGTGGCTTGCCCAAGACCACAAGGAGCACCTGTGGGACTAGAAACCCCAGTCCTTCCGGCCCAAGGTTGCTGTCCTCTAGTGGGATTTGAACCCCTGACCTTCTGGCGTGAAGTACCTTGCCCCAACCACTAGGCCACTCCTCCATTCCACAATATAATCAATCAACAAAAGCAGGAAAGGGAAAGGAACGCCATTATTTAGACAGGCCAGAAAGAAGCAGAAAAAGGCAAGAGCAGGAAAGAAATAAGTTAAGGAAGGTATTGATGGAAAGAACGGTCTTAAGGGTCTGGGAGATCAAAGGCCTGCTGAAACAGATGGGTCTTGAGCAGGCACTTAAATCTTTGAAAGGATAATTCGGTGCGGAGAGCAAATGGGAGTGAATTCCAGAGGGCTGGGGCCAGGAAGTAAAAGGCAGAGTGGCGTGTTTCTAAGTGAGCTGAGGATGGAGCAGGAAGATAGAGACGGTAACAGGGTGGTCCTGCGCACCCATCCCAAGTTCCTACTGAAGGTGGTCTCGGACTTTCATCTCAACCAGGAGATAGTCCTACCGACTTTCTTCCCGAGACCACATGCCGACCAGGCATCGGCGGTGTTGCATACACTCGACTGCAAGAGGGCTCTTGCCTTCTACCTGCAGTATACCCAGGTTCATCACAAGTCCGATCGGCTCTTTGTTGCCTACAACCCCAATCGCATGGGGCAGGCAGTCACCAAGCACACCATCTCCGTCTGAGTGGCGGACTGCATTGCCCTCGCCCAAGTGAAGGTGGGCACCCCGCTGGGCCGGCAGGACACCACGCACGGCATCTGTGCCAAGGTGGCTTCGGTGACTTCGCTGCGCTCAATGCCTCTAATGGACATCTGCCAGGCTGTGACCTAGTCTTCAGTGAACACTTTTCGCAGTTCACTACTGCCTGGAGTGGGAGTCCCGCCAGGACAGCGCCTTCAGCCAGGCTGTACTCCGTAATCTATTTGGGGTATAAGCAACTCCTGCCCTTCGACCCTTCTTCGATGACTACCGAGAGCTTCGCCCCTAGGACCCAAAGACTCAGGCTCTTTCGGGCATCGACTTCTGCTCACAGCCTAGCGGAGGCATTTTTAGACTACAGGTTTGGTAGCCTGTAGCTGGGGAGTCCCATAAGTGAGGACTGACTTCTTGCTTGTTCCTAGAGAAAGCGTAGTTACTCACCTGTAACAGGTGTTCTCCACGGATAGCAGACCTAACTACCCTCCCGCCTCCTCTGAAGAATTGCTATTTTTGTCCTTCCCTTGCCACCTGCTTAGTAGGGCTCTAGCTAGGAGACCTGACTAAGCAAGATGGCACCTTTGGGCGGGAAGAGGACCACGCATACGTGGCATTAATCCCAAAGGCTTTCTTTGAAAGCTGGGGAATTGCTCCGCACAGGCTCCGTCAGTGCCGATGTCACCCTTAGTAAGGACTGATTCCTGCTGTCCCTGGAGAACACTTGTTACAGGTGAGTAACTACGCTTTCAGTGTTCAATGATGCACTGTTCAGCGGGACTGTTCTGCTGATAATGTACGAGGCGCAGATATCTCTGATTCTGAAAGGTGGCTGACCGCCTGTGGAATGTGGTAACTATAGGCTGATTTCCCTGCTGAACAGCAACATTAAAATTTTTGCTAGGGTTCTCGCCAACAGACTGAACAGTGTGATATCTACCTTCATCTATCCGGATCAGACCTGTTTTATACAGGTTAGGCAGATCTAAGATAATGTTCGATGTTTCCTGAATATAATTTTGAGTGTTAGTCAGATGATGGGTCGGCCTGCTGTATTTCTTTAGATGCTGAAAAGGCATTTGACTGAGTAGAATGGCGGTATCTGTTTGCAGTAATGGCTCGGTTCGGTCTGGGAGAACACTTTATTGGTTGGGTGCAGGCCCTATATGATGCACTGACAGCCCAAGTGTTGGTTAACGGTCAACGGTCTGAGAGATTCCAGTTATTTAGAGACACTTGTCAAGGTTGCACCCTTTCCCCACTGCTCTTCGCGCTGGTAATTGAACTTCTTGCGTCCATGCTTCGCTCTATTCCAGCTGTCAAGCCCATTGTGGTTGGGGAAATTCCTCACCAGGTATCATTATATGCAGAAGACACCCTAATTTTCTTAGACAATCCAGTGAACTCCATTCCAGGGGTGCCTCAGGTGTTAGTGAACTTTTCCAGGGTATCTGGTTTTAAGGTTAACTTCAATAAGTCTGAGATGTTTCCTCTAGGCGACGACTGATGCAATTACCAAGTGTGATCCCGCCCCTTGCCCGTACCCGCCGGTACGTAGGGGTTAAGGAGTTTAAGTTCCTTCTTCAAACTAATGTCCCACCACTTCCTGGAGCAGTGCTCGTAGGGAAATGTAGTTTATCACCAGTTCAAATGAAAAGTAGTGTGACTCAGAAATGTTTTCAAGCAAAAGGGATTTATTTCCCCTCCCGGGGTTGGACTCCACACGGATAAAGGTAACACAAAATTATCTGCACTTGGCAGAAAAGGACAAAATAAGAAATAGCTTCATTCAGCATAAAACAAACATTTCTTTCCAGCAGGTTAAATTTCACCACACTGCAGCATAAATCATTTCTTTTCCAGTAGGTTAAACTTCACCACCCTGTTTCATACAGCTCTGTCTTTTCCAGCAGCCAGCTTGTATTTTCTCCACAATATGTTTCTAACACAGAGATATTATCTGTTCAGCCAGGGTAATCGTGCAATCCATTTCCTCTGTAGGAAAATTCATACAGGATGGCTCTGTGTCCATAAGTTCCACCTCTGAGGTAGGAATTGTCTGCCCAATTCTTTCTAGAGCCGCGCCCTTTTCACTACACTCAGGATTTAAGTACTGTTTAAAACAGGTACCATAGCCCCAGCCTTCCGGTTCATTAAATTCACAAGGGTTCCTGTAATCCCAGCCCTTGGGCTTACCTGGGAGCCTGGCTGTGGAAGGTTTTCTCCGTGGCGTATGGCTAACGAGCGGTTCCCAACTGAACCTGTGTGAGGCAGATTTCAACTGCCTTCCTGGCTTTTCTTTCTGTTTGTAATCCAGAGGGCACTTCAGCTGGCCTGGTCTGCTCCTGCTATGTCTCTCACCCGGAGCCTCTGGCCTTCCCTCAGCTAGAGACTCCGTCCACCTTCTGACTGGAAGCTGGCCTTCCTTCCTCAAAGGGGACACTGCTTGTCTCTCTTCCTGTTCACTCTGGCTTCCATTCTCCTTCCTCTCTCTCCTCCCCTCTCTTGCTGGGGCCTCCTTATGAGTCAGCTTTCCTGGGTAGGGCCTGGCTCCACCCCCTAGCAGGTGTTCAGAATTTCCCGTGACTCTCTGCTAAGCTGATAGCAGGGGCGTGTTTCCTTCTCTCTGGCCTGGTTTCCCTGACAACTAGTAGCCATGTGTCTTTGTTTACACTGCAGCCCTGCACTTTCTACCTGGTGTTTGGGAGTTTCTACCGGGCTAGAAGGACTTGCTATGTCACACAAGGAACTGTTCCTTCTGGTTAGCTGATTCATCCATTAACTATCTAGGTTTTAAAATTTCCCCAGGAGTGGAGAACCTATTTAAATTGAACTATATCCCACTCGCCACTCTAATTGGGGAAGAATTGGAGAGGTGGGGTAATCATACAATTGGCTGAATGGGTAGATTGGTGGCTCTTAAAATGGTTGTAGTGCCAAAACTGTTGTATTTGTTTTCTCAGTTACTGACTTGAGATCCCCCAGTCCTTTTTTAAGAAGCTGGAAGCCAAGCTTAGTAGTTTTATCTGGGGGATGAATCAGGCACATTTAGGATGGGGACGTTTAGTTCAGGCGGTGGAGGAAAGGGGATTGAGTTATCCTGTGTTGTACTATAAGGCTGCAGTTCTGCGTGGCCTTTACTACCATTATGTTCAACCACCTGATGTGCACTGGGTTAATATGGAGCAGGGCTAGCTGACCCTTCTGTCTGTCTTTAAGGTTATTTGGGGGGGGGGGAGAGAGGGAACGTGACAGGACATGTTTTGGTAGATCTCTGATTTTCATCCATTTGGGGAGACTTCTTTTAACAAATTCAGTCTGGCCTGGATAATCTGTCTTTTGAGGGATTTGATCAAGGAATGTACCTGTTTGAGTTTAACACAACTAGAACATAAGGGTGGGATCTGGGTTCCTTCTTTCAATATTTCCAGATATGATATTATTTTAAGGGAGGAACACTGGCTACATCTCACTAGGAAACCATCTGCGGTGCAGAAATTTCTATTCAGCCAGAAAGCTTAGTAGAAAGGGCTGCTTTCTATAGTGTACAAAGCCCTGATTGTGTTATACTACCCTGGGTCCAAGCCACATATTGAGCACTAGCATCTTCTCTTGGGTCGGTCCTTTATTGCAGCCGCTGCTCTGTAAGAAGCAGGAGCAGAGGCTGCAAAGGGAAAGAGGTGCTCCAGGAGTGGTGGCTTATTCATCGCGAGTGTTATCGCTATGGGCGCAGTACCAATTGTAAACAAACCCAATATAAGCTGCTTATGTATGCTTACTTGACTCCGGTCCGATTGCAACATTTGGGTCTATTGGAGAAGGATGAATGCTGGAGAACTTGTGGGTAAGTGGGTTCCTTTTATCATTTCTGTTGGGAGTACTCTCGTATTCAGGATTTCTGGATAAAAGTGCTGACCTGGATTAATGAGATTACTGGTATTTTTTTTTTCAGCTGGATCCGTTCCTCTGATGGGCTATTTTGATCCTGTGGTTGAGGTTCGTCATTCTATTTGGAAATTGGTGGAATTGCTGCTGCTGGCAGCACGTATGGCGATTACTTGAAGGACTAGAAATGGGGACTGTTACTTCTGGAGAGAAATCTGCAACTGTGAGTATATACTTCTGGTAATTTTCTAAAAAGAATTCTTTGTATTAAAGCTACTTAATCTGTGAACCCACTGTTTTTTGTTGGATCAGTTAGGGCCTAGTAGCAGCAATTAAAGTTTGAATTTAAAACACAGAGGAGAGCTTTCTGGTTACATTTCATACCCAGCAGAGAGCTTATAGTTTAAATTTAATAGTCACTCAGGGCCAAGTAACAGCAAAGTACTTTTAGTTTAAATTTAACACACAGAAGAGAGCTTTCTGGTTAAATTTAGTACCCAGCAGAGAGCTTGTAGTTTAAATTTCATAAGACGTTAGAGCCTAGCAGCAGCTAAGAGCTATAATTTAAATCAAATCAGAATTTAGCTTACCTCAGCAGCACAAGACAGGGTACTGTGTAGCAGCCCTCTTTTAATAAGTGTTATTTACCTCCCTCCCACCCCTGGGATAATCATAGCTTTATAGGTACTTACACATCTTAAAAGACAGGAGGTGCTTTCAGGTGAAGCTCATTACCCAAATCAGTCATACACTAAGGACCTGAGATTAATTAAGCTTCAGGTGAACAAGGTATATTAAACGTATTAGGTACAGTTTTATTGGTATAAATACATATAGCAACCCCTAGTAAGTAAGAACTTAAAGATCTAGACACAAACTTAAACTAAGATGCAGACAGCAGTCCAGCAGCGGGATGGGGGCTTTCCAGTCTTTTGCATTGAGTGTCACATGTATGATTTTCTCCCAGTTGGTGAGAGGTCTTACGTGTGCACTAGGTGCAAGGAGCTCTTTTCTCTCAGGGAACAAGTCCGTTCTCTAGAGGCTAAAGTAGCAGACTTGGAAAACATAAGACAGACAGAGAGGTACATAGACGAGACCTACAGGGATATAGTCCTGAAGTCCCACCTCCAGTCTGGCAGCACCCCTGTTGCCATGGAGGAGAGAGGTCACGTGACAGGAGAGCATCACCCTGGTGTGGCAGGAAGTGATCCTGTAACTAGGACCTGTCCTCCAGGTGATGTAAAACCCTCTCGCACCGAGGAAGTTTCTCCAGGGCCATGTGCCCATGAGGGAAGGGTTAGGACAGCCGTTATAGTTGGTGATTCGATCATTAGGCATGTAGATAGCTGGATGGCTGGTGGACGTGAGGATCGCCTGGTAACATGCCTGCCTGGTGCGAAGGTAGCGGACCTCACGCGCCACCTAGATAAGGTCTTAGATAGTGCTGGGGAGGAGTCTGCTGTCTTGGTACATGTCGGTACCAATGACATAGGAAAATGTGGTAGGGAGGTTCTGGAGGCAAAATTTAGGCTTTTAGGTAGGAAGTTGAAATCCAGAACTTCCAGGGTAGCATTCTCCGAAATGCTTCCTGTTCCACGCGCAGGACCCAAAAGGCAGACAGAGCTCTGGAGTCTCAATGTGTGGATGAGACAATGGTGCAGAGATGAGGGTTTTGGATTTGTTAGGAACTGGGGAACATTCTGGGGAAAGGAGGGGCTCTTCCGAAGGGATGGGCTTCACCTTAACCGGGATGGAACCAGGCTGCTGGCATTAACCTTTAAAAAGGAGATAGAGCAGCTTTTAAACTAGATATTAGGGGAAAGCCGACAGTCGCCCAAGAGCGGATGGTTCGGAAGAATGTATCCTTGAAGGATACTACCAAAAGCAGAGAGGTTCCACAAAAGAGTAAAGTAGCCCAAATGCCCTCAAGTATGGAGCAGACAGAGCTTAAAGATCCCAATTTACCCATGTCTAACAATAGCCAAATTAACATGAATAAAATACATTCTCTAAAATGCTTGTATGCAAATGCTAGAAGTCTAAAGAATAAGATGGGAGAGTTAGAATTTATAGCACTAAATGAAAGGTTAGATATGATTGGAATATCAGAGATATGGTGGAAGGAGGACAACCAGTGGGACACTGTGATACCTGGGTACAAACTATATCGTAATGATAGAGCTGATCAAATTGGTGGAGGGGTTGCGCTCTATGTTAGAGAGGGCATTGACTCAGAAAGAATTAAAGTTTTGCAGGAAACAAAATCTGCTGTAGAATCTATATGGATTGAAATTCCATATAAAAGGGGGAAGGCGATGGCAGTGGGGGTGTACTATCGAGCACCTGGCCAGAATGACCAAATGGATGATGAAATGCTCAAAGAAATCAAGGAAGCTAACAAAAGTTACAGCACAGTAATAATAATGGGTGATTTCAATTACCCCGGTATCGACTGGGTCATTGTCACGTCAGGACATGCTAGGGAGATAAAGTTCCTAGATGAAATAAATGACTGCTTCTTGGAGCAGCTGGTTCATGAACCGACCAGAGGGGAAGCCATATTAGACCTAGTCCTTAGTGGAACACCAGATCTAGTGCAAGAGATAAGGGTGTTGGGGCCACTTGGCAATAGTGATCATAGCATGATCGCCTTTGATTTAATTAGTGGAGGAGGGATAGTAAGGAAATCCACAGTACTACCTTTTAACTTTCGAAAAGGGAGACTATGATAAAATGAGGAAAACAGTTAAGAAAAAACTAAAAGGAGTAGTTGCGAAGGTTAAAGACGTACATCAAGCTTGGGTGTTGTTGAAAAATACTATCTTGGAAGCCCAGACCAGCTGTATTCCACACTTTAAGAAAAGTGGAAGGAAGTCCAAAAAACTGCCAGCATGGTTTAAAGGTGAGGTCAGAGAGGCTGTTGTTGCCAAAAAAGCATCTTTCAGGAAATGGAAAAAAGAGCCAAACGACGAAACCTGGAAACAGCACAAGCACTGGCAAGTCAAATGCAAGGCATTGATAAGGCAGGCAAAGAGAGAATTTGAGAAGAAGCTTGCTGCGGAAGCAAAAACACGAAATAAAGACCTTTTTAAGTACATTCGTAGCAAAAAACCTGTGAGAGAGTCAGTTGGTCCATTAGATGATAAAGGGGTTAAAGGAGCACTAAGAGGCGACAAGGCGATAGCGGAGAGACTGAATGAATTCTTTGCTTCAGTCTTTACTGAGGAAGATGTAGGGATGTTACCCATGACTGAAGTGGTATTTAAAGGTGCGGAAGAATTGAAGGAAATATCGATACATCGGGAAGATGTCTTTCAACTATTAGATAAACTGAAGAGTAGCAAATCACCTGGGCCGGATGGTATACATCCAAGGGTGTTGAAAGAACTGAAATATGAGATTGCAGACCTGCTATCAGTAATCTGTGAACTATCATTAAAATCATCTCTAATACCTGAAGACTGGAGGATCGCCAATGTAACGCCAATTTTTAAAAAGGGTTCCAGGGGTGATCCGGGAAACTACAGACCGGTGAGCCTGACGTCAGTACCTGGGAAAATGGTAGAAACCATCATAAAGAATAAAATTACTCAGCATGTAGATAGTCACAACCTAATGTGAGACGGCCAACATGGCTTTAGACAAGGAAGATCTTGTCTTACTAATCTGTTATGTTTTTTTGAAGGAGTGAATAAACAGGTGGACCAAGGTGAGTCGGTTGATATTGTTTATCTGAACTTTCAGAAAGCCTTTGTCAGGGTCCCTCATCAGAGACCTTTGGCAAAACTAAAGAGTCATGGGATAGGAGGCAATGTACTATTGTGGATCAGGAACTGGTTAAAAGATAGAAAGCAGAGGGTAGGGCTAAATGGCCAATTTTCCCAATGGAGAAAGGTGAATAGTGGTGTACCCCAGGGATCTGTGCTGGGTCCGCTGCTTTTTGACATATTCATAAATGACCTGGAAAGTGGAATAACGAGTGAGGTTATCAAATTTGCAGATGACACAAAACTATTTAAAGTTGTTAAAACCCAAGAGGATTGTGAAAAATTGCAAGAGGATCTTGATAAATTGGAAGACTGGGCATCAAAATGGCAGATGAAATTTAATGTGGACAAGTGCAAGGTTATGCACCTAGAGAAGAACAACCCAAACTATGGTTACACGATGCAAGGTTCCACATTAGGAACCACCACCCAGGAAAAAGATTTAGGCGTCATTGTGGATACCTTGTTAAAACCCTCGGCCCAGTGTGCAGCGGCAGCCAAGAGAGCAAATAGAATGCTAGGTATGATAAGTTTAAGGTTCCGCTGACCATTACGTCTCAGCTGTGCCCTAATTTAAAGATGTCAATAGTTTACATTGCAATCAAAGTTTACTTTCCTGTGATTCATAATTACCTTGTTATCCAAGTTATTGACCCTGTTTAATGTAACTCAGACACTGTTTTTGTGCTGAAGTTTTGTGTTCGATGTAAACCGCGCTGATGTCGAATAGTGCGGTATATAAGAAATGTAAAATAAAATAAATAAATAAATAAATAAATAAGGAAAGGAATGGAAATAAAGCAAAATATATTATAATGCCTCTATATCGTTCCATGGTGAGACCGCACCTTGAATATTGTGTGCAATTCTGGTCGCCGTATCTTAAAAAGGATATAGCGATTTTAGAAAAGGTACAGAGAAGAGCCACCAAAATGGTAAAGGGGATGGAAGGATACTCCTATGAAGAAAGGCTAAAAAGGTTAGGGCTCTTTAACCTGGAAAAGAGACGGCTGAGGGGAGATATGATAGAAGTCTATAAATTAATGAGCGGAGTGGAACGGGTAAACGTAGATCGATTGTTTACATTATCAGAATATAGAAAGACTAGGGGACATGCAATGAAGCTGCAGGGTAAACTATTTAAGACTAATAAAAGAATTTTTTTTTTCACTCAACGTGTAATCAAACTCTGGAATTTGTTACCGGAGGATGTAGTAAAGGCTGTTAGTGTAGCTGGGTTTAAAAAAGGTTTGGACAAGTTCCTGGAGGAAAGGTCCATAAACCATTATTAAGAAGTGACCGAAGATATCAATGCTTGACCCAGTACAAGCATTGTGGAACTTGTGTCTCTTGGGGAAACTGCTAGGTACATATGACCTAGATTGGCTACTGATGGAAACAGAATACTGGACTTGATGGACCTTGGTCTGACCCAGTATGGCATATCTTATGTTCTTATGGAAAGATGAAAGAGGACCTAGTTGGTTGCTTTGGCAGGTGAGAGTGAATGAACTTATGAATATTAATAAACTCTTATATGCAGAAAGACTAGACTGCTGTCTTTGAGCTATGGGCTCCATACAGCGTTGGGACTCAGACCCTTCAAGATGCCGAGTGATTTGTGCTTCGCCTTTCAGATAACTGAGTGTGCTGATGATTATTTTGGGTCCTGGCGTCCTCCTGCCGCCTTTCCCCTCCTACCTCTGCCTTCTATATAATGTTTAAGACCTGGGGATGAAGCTTTTAAATTGGGAATCTCAACTGGCACCTGCAGTTTGCCAGGGGCTCCCTTTTTCAGTTGTGATATTACTCGGGCCTCTTGCATCTTGGGTTGCCAACCTTTTGAAAGAGGAAAACCCGCCACCTGTGGCTAGTCATGCTCCACCCATGCCCACCCTACCCTGCCCGTTCCCTGCCCCTGCCCCTCCCCCACCCCACCCTTACTTCACCTCCTGTCCTCAAAAAAATTGCAGAGAGGGCAATGTGCAAACTGAACAAGCAAGACTTCTACACATTCTTAAACAGAAATTCTATACTGACAGAATACGCAGCATTGGTTTTACACACACACACACACAAAATGAGCACAAAACATAAAGAGAAATATATAGACAAAAATTAAACTGAACTGAATGCAGTGCAATATCAGACCATTTTATTCTCTGATCATGCTGGTTCCGATCTGAGGCTTCCGTTTTCCCGTCTTCTCTTAGCTCGTTTTCTATGGTCTATAGTCCATCTGCCATTTCTTGTCTCTTCTTTTCTTTTCTTTTCTTTACTTCCTTCCATCAGCCTATTTCCAGTCCCAGTGCCCCCTCCCCATTACCCAGTCACTTACAAGTACCATTCCCAGGTGCCAACTCCCTTTGAGCCCCCTCCTTACCTCCTCTGTCAGCTGCTTTTCAGCCACCTCCTCCCCCCCTTTCAGCTCTCTTCCAGCCACCTCCTTCACCCTGTCACTCCCTTCCTGCCACCTCCTTCCCCCCTCTTTCAGCTCTCTT
The DNA here is from genome assembly GCA_033557465.1 of Ichthyophis bannanicus. NCBI lineage: Eukaryota > Metazoa > Chordata > Amphibia > Gymnophiona > Ichthyophiidae > Ichthyophis > Ichthyophis bannanicus. The sequence goes on along the minus strand of CM066031.1, from coordinate 347,821,842 downwards.
CCAACCTTCACCTTCCACCTGTCAGTTCCTCTGCCACCTCTTTCCCCTTGCAGCCTCTGCTCCTGCATCTTACAGAGCAGCGGCTGCAATAAAGTGAAGTTAAAAAGAAAATTAAACCTGTGTGGAGCCTTCCGCCCCCCCCCTTGTGCAGCTTCACCTCCTCACTACTTCAGCTTCACCCCCCTCCCCCTAGTGCCGCTTCCCCCCCCATAGTGCAGTTTCACCCCCTCCCTTGCAGCCGCTGCTCCTGCTTCTTACGGAGCAGCAGCTGCAATAAAGTTAAGTTAAAAAGAAGACAAAACCTGTGAAGAGCCTTACGCCCCCCCCCCCCAGTGCAACTTTACCTCCTCCACCTTAATGCAGCTTCACCCCCCCCTTAGTGCAACTTCACCCCCCCCCTTAGTGCAACTTCACCCCCTTGCAGCCGCTGCTTCTGCTTTTTACAGAGCAGCGGCTGCAATAAAGTTAATTTGAAAAGGAAAGACAACCTATGAGAATCCCTCCAGTCCTAGGAAACTCCCTCTGCAGCGCCTGGGCTGAAAAGGAAGTGATGTCAGAGGGGTCGGGTGCTGCAGAAGGAGTTTCCTAGGACCGGAGAGCACCTTTTTAAATAATCATTCCCGGAATAACATTTTTAACTGAAGTAAAATTGTTGGTTCTATGCAGAAAGGTGATCCGACTATGGAATTATCATACAATTGCTCTGATCCCACACACCAGCAAGATTCTACGCAAAATTATTCAGTGGAGACTGCAACCATACCTCGAATGAGAACTGCCCGAAGTGCAAGCATGTTTTAGGAAAGGCCAAGGGCAAAGAGGCATCATTATGGATGCGAGATGGATCCTAGAAAAAAACAAAAGAATGCCAAAATAATATCTGCATGTGTCTCATTGACTACAACAATTGCATAAATCATGAGAAAATCTGGGCCATATTAAGAAGCATGTGTATATCAGTTCTTATGCACAACCTTTACATAAATCAAGAAACAGCAGTTCGAATGGAATAAGGAGAAACAGAATGCTTTAAAATTGGCAAATGTGTATGACAAGGCTGCATGGTTTCCCTATATTTGTTTGTTTTAGTATTTAATCTTTTTATTCATTGTAAGCAGTTAACATATTGTAGACAACATACATTTTGAAACAATATAAGTAGCATATATATCGAAACAATTTAAACAACATACATATTAAACAATGTTAAACAACCATATTCATTCCCACAACGGGGAATATATATATATATTTTACTTTTTAATTCCCCACTCCCTCCCCCCCATTATCCATCACCACCATCCCATACTCCCTCCCAGTCCATACCTTTATCCCCCTCCCCCACTCAGTAATAATCCACAAAAGGATATAATTAATACATTTTAATTTTCCCTTTCACCTTCACCCTTTTGTACTTTCCCCTTTCAATCCACATCCTCCCCACTAATCTATTTTCATTTCTCACCCCTCCCCTTATTTTATCCTAACTAAGCCAATTTAAATTGTTAAAATATCATTCCTAGCCCTTGCTGAAACCCCATCAAGATAAGGAGACCAAACTTTTAAAAAATAAGCTCTTCTACGCACATGTTTCCTAGTAGATAATCCTTCCCATAATATCAATTGGTGCAATACGTTTCTCCACTCCCAATATTCTGGACCTTTAGGATCTCTCCAATTCCGAAGTATACAGTGTTTAGCAAGCAGACAACATTTTCTTACCAAGAGTCTATTCCCTGATAAGGAAAGTCCCATAGAATCAGGAACATCAAGTATAGCAAACCCTGGAGTCAAAATTAAAGCTTGCCTCAATATACCACTTAAATAATTTTGAATTTTATTCCAAAATTTCTTCACACATATACAAGTCCAGAACATATGCCCCAAATGTGCCTTTTCCATTCTACACCTTGGGCATTCACTACATTGTGCAAAGCCCCCCCTCCATGCTCTATATGGTGATATGTAAGCACGTACTATTATTTTAAATTGCATTTCACGTAATTTTGCCCCCACTATTTGTCTTCAAATATATAGTAGCATATCATCAGGATTGCTTCAACCTAAATTCAAAATAATTTTTAAAAACACATCAAAACCATTTTAAAGTCTCAGCATGTAGCAGCAGATAAGCATGCAATAAATAAAACCAGGAGCAAAGAAGTCAGGATGTGATCGAAGATAAGAATCTCAGCAGAGCCGTCAAACCGTCATCGGAGCCGTCTGAAACTCAGCAAAGCTGCCAAACTGCGATCGCAGTTTAGAAACTACAGCACCTTTCTTCCTCAATTATTTCGGGACATTTTCTTATATTTCAGCGCCGCTGGCCAAACAGCAGAGGGAATTGAACACGGAGCTGCACTAATCTGCGGCCATTTCCTCCGAGCTCTAGAACGCTTCTATTTGTTTGTTTTATATGTAGAACAAATCATCAGAGAAGCAGAACTGCATGAAAACAACTGAGGTGTGAAAATGGTTGAAGACTCATCAACAACATTTGCTATATTGATGATACCATATTACTGGTGAAAGTGAACACAGTCTGAAACATCTGCTTATCAAGATCAAGGAACATAAAGGCCAATGCAGAAACCCTGTGCTATAGCCCAGTGCTTAAAACATATCTGCTCTTGATAAAGCGAGAAGAAAGCTGTTATCCATACTCCTCATGAACTGCCAAAAGACTCTTAAGGTCAGTTAATTAAAGAAGAATAAAACAAGATAAAAACATAAGGACAACAAATAAATATTTTTATTATAATAACTGATCACTAAACAGATAATGAAAAGGATAAGGTACAATAATGGGGTCGTTGATGTGAACAGCAGCCAAGTTTTGCTTTGAGTTTTCAAATCTGACTGAATTGCTGCAAAGTTTTCTACTGAGACCCCAGTACCAAAAAAAAATTTCACTTAATTTCCATGAGTTCTAGTTTGAGCATATAATTTGCAGTGTTTTTCCAGTAGTGATAAGCTCAACATAGTTTACCCTAGTTGAATGGTATTTTCAATAGCATCATATGAATGTGAAAGTTGCATAGTGAAGTAGAAAGACATGAACAAAATTGATGTCTTTGAATTATGGTGCTTGTGAAGAGTACTCTGTATACCATGGCTTGCCTGAAGAACAAATCAATTGGTACTAGAAGAGATCAAAACAAAGCTTTCTTTAGATGCTCAAATGACAAGATTTTGGCTTTCATATATTGCACATATATCCATATATTGCCTGGCAATCTACTTCCGGTGATATATTGCCAAGAAAACCCAGAGGCAGCTGGGTCGCCAGGACTGACTTGACGTCACTAAAAAAAAATATTGCACATATCATATGAAGAGAAAGATCATTAGAGAAAGGCATCATGCTTGGCAAGATTGAAGGTAAGTGCAAAAGAGTAAGGCCAGCAATGCAATGGTTTGATACACCTATGGATGCTACTCTATCAACAATTAGCCACAGGGTCGCTATGAGTTGACATTGACTTGATGGCATTTAACAACACAACACTTGACCTTATAAAATAGACACAATTGATGCACGTAAAAATGCATTTTACCCTAAGTGAGCCTTATAAAATTACCCTCTGAGCGAATAATTTTATAAAGTTGCATATATTTAATGCCTGTTTTCATGTGCCTTTTTTTGCCTGTTTTATAAAGACAAGTATGCATATACTTGATTTTATGACATACTAGTATATGTGATAGAGAACACTCCTGAAATGAAGGTGTGATCCCTTGCAGCAGTCCTAGAGCTGGTGTAAATAACCATGTCTACTTTTTGCAAATACGCGCATAAATTATCGTATTCCATAATCAACACATGTACTTGCTTACACCACCCATGTTCTGCGCAAATTCCACCTATGTGCATGCCCACAGTTAAAATATGCTCCTTACAAAGAAAGTAGGTACTTCTATGCTAGTCAATATTTTATAAGAACTCATTTACAGCCATCAGTAGCCATTTACATGCATGAATGTCTAAAATACTGACATTTATATGCATTGTTATTGCCGAAAACTAGGCACCTCCTTATGAAATTATCCCTTGAATGTAATGGACCAGTGATTATAATATAAGGAGGAAATCTGATATGAAATTTTGACATTTATACGCTTTGGTATATGATAGTCCACATTTTTATGAATTTTGTTGGTAAAAATGATTTAAAAGAGAAGGACTGTTTGCTGTAGAAGTGATGGATCTTTTTCCTCAAAGCATACAGGAAACTTGGTTTAAAAACAAGCCTAGCATGTACTCAGTGTCATAAAGAGGAAGTGGTTTTGCATCTATTTTTTACTGAAAACAGCAAAGCTTTTATATCTACTTGTACCCCACCCCTTGCCAGTGAAAGGGTGGAGGGCACACTAATGCTCTGCTTCTGGTAAAGAAAATATATACATTCAGCACAGAACACATGCACCAACTGGCATTGTGTAATAGTCTTCAAATTAAAATAAGAGAAGATTATTTTTTGAGAAAAAACATTTCAGCTTTTTGGGTGATGAGACCTATTCATATATCTGGCTCTAAATGTTCTCTGTTACAGAATAGCACCATTGCACATACATTATGAATCAAAATAAAAAAGAAAGTTGTTTCTGAAAGGTTGGTTAACTTCTAGGGATGTGCAATTGTTTTGAAACCAAGGAGCCCTTTTACTAAAGTCTGCTATCCAGTCAACACGCGATTTGGCAAGTATTAATTGCGCACGCAGGCCTGCAGGAACAGTTAACGTGTGGGCATCACAGTTAACACATGATGATTTTTGCACTAACTGCCAAACATGTGTTAGGGTGCTGAATGGGAGGGTTAGGGGCGGAAAGTGGGTGTGGTGAGCACATTGCAGTAAGCAGGGAGATACATATTGCGTGTTAACGGTCAGTGTTGCATTTAGCATGGGCTCACCCAATGCCAACTCATTAGATGGAATTAAGTGCACCTGTGGTAATTTGTATGGCCCTGAATGCACACTAAGGGACCTTCCTGTGAAGCCACTGTAGGACATATGCCACTCCCCCCCCCCCACCCAACACTTACTGTGGAGCAGTAGCACCTAACGCGCATTGATTTTGGAGCTAAACATGCATTAAGTGCCAAAACCGAGCGCACTCTAGTAAAAGGGCCCCAAAATGAAAAATGCAATGAAGCAGCCTTGTTTTGTTTCATTATGTTTAAAAAAAACAAAAATAGAAAAAAGACAAAATTATTTTTATTTCATTTTGTTTGTATTGCATTGTTTTAAATGGGATGCTGTCTAGTTAAGGATGCTGAACGAAACATGGGAGGAGTATAGGAGCAGCCTAATGGTTAAAGAATTGGCTTGGGAACCAAGAGACCAGGGTTCAAGTCCCACTAGCACTTGGGGAAGTCACTTAACTCTCCATTGTCTCAGAAAAATCCAAGTTATCAATGTCCCTGTTTAATGTACATTACCAATTTTAAACCGCTTTGACTGAAATGATAAAGTAGCTTAAAAGACCTGTTAAATAAATTTGGTGGCAGTATCTAGATGGGGCTGCTGAATAGCTCCACAGACTGCGCTAGCAGTATCCAGTTAGTGCAGAGACAGTATGAGGGTGGAGCAAGGGCATTACTGGCACTATCCAGATAAGTGCCCGCACCTGTCTAGTTAGCGTAATTTCTAGTCAGCACTTATCTGAACAAATTCAGCCATGTGAAAATCAGGTCTAAGTTGCTATCTGGATATGTGCTGGTTGAAAATTGCGCTAACAGGTAAGTGCTTATATTTATCCAAATAGCCCCACTAAGCCCAGATATTCAGCAGCAGCTCCTATCTGGATACTGCACTGAATATTCTTCCATTACCACAGCTGACCACCATGGGGGGAGGGGTCATTCCAGAACACAAATAAGGGGTTTGTATGTGTGGTGGGGACATTTATGTGCCGAAAAAGTCTCCTACCATATTCTGAAACACTGCTGTCATACACGTACCCGACGCTAGCTGAGATCTCAGAACATGCCCAGAAAGGGCGGAATGGGGGCGTGGTCAACCACAGAGATGTATAAAGCATATGCAGGAAAGGTCTGTGTACGTTTCAAGTATTTCCCGGAAACATCCATGTTATTCCTGCTGAAATGTTGAATAAGGTAAGGACTTAGAAAATATTTTACTGTGCTCTGAAATTCAACCTATATAGAAGAATGGTTGTGACAAGTATGTGCTAAACTGGTGTGACTGCAGTCTGGAAAAATACAAGACACAGTTACAAAGAACAGAAAGCAGAAGTGTGGGAATGTTGTAAGGTAAAGAAATATATATAAACATCTTCACAGAAATGTTAAGAAGAGCAATAGTATTTATTCAGGCTATGCTGAAATGTGCTGTTTGTGTTAAAGGACCTAATCCAGGAGTCCTTAACAAATCCTGTGTTCTGAAAGCTGGGACTGCTAAGGTAAGAACAGTAATGGGGATTATTCTGAGACACAAATAGCAGGGATGGACATACCAAGTTAGTCGGGGATGGGGAAGAGGCGGCCCGGGGGCAGAGAGTGGGTGGGCAGTGGTAGGGAGGGACAGGGTTTATTCCCCGCAGCCCGACCCTGGCCTTAGGAGGCCAGAATGGGCTTCGGGTTGCGGGGAATAAAACTTTTTCTGTGGTGGCTGGCATCGCGGCTTTTAAATGGAGCCACGGTGCCATGGCAACATGATGCCATGGTGGAGTGGCTCCATTTAAAAGCCTGACTGAGCTATCCGGGCAGTGCCTGTATGTGCAGGCCAGGACTGAATCGCAATCCCGGCCTGCACATTCAGATCTGATCACGATTCCCTTTGTACATCTGGCTCAGATCGGACGTACAAAGGGGGTAGCCGTGCAGGACAGAATCAGGCCCTATGTGAGAGAGTCTGGAAACAAATCATGTTGCAGTGAGAAAGGGAGATCATATGTATAGTCCTGGGACGTCATGCCATTATGGCATAGCAGCTGTGAGCCATAGGTTTGGTTTGGCGGAATGATGCCTTTTGTAACTGCAAGTGAGAGTGTGTGGTTTGGAGGTAGCATGGGAGGATCTGGTGTACTGATCTGCAATTCAGAAAAGCCATGAATGGCTGACTGGTACCTGGACCATATGGATGACCACAGTGTCATCAGGTGCCTTCAATATTGTGTGCAATTCTGGTCGCCGTATCTTAAAAAGGATATAGAGTTATTAGAAAAGGTTCAGAGAAGAGCCACCAAAATGGTAAAGGGGATGGAAGGATACTCCTATGAAGAAAGGCTAAAAAGGTTAGGGCTCTTTAACCTGGAAAAGAGACGGCTGAGGGGAGATATGATAGAAGTCTATAAATTAATGAGCGGAGTGGAACGGGTAAACGTAGATCGATTGTTTACCTTATCAGAATATAGAAAGACTAGGGGACATGCAATGAAGCTACAGGGTAAACTATTTAAGACTAATAAAAGAAAATATTTTTTCACTCAACGTGTAATCAAACTCTGGAATTTGTTACCGGAGGATGTAGTAAAGGCTGTTAGTGTAGCTGGGTTTAAAAAAGGTTTGGACAAGTTCCTGGAGGAAAGGTCCATAAGCCATTATTAAGAAGGGACCCAGGATATCAATGCTTGAACCAATACAAGCATTGTGGAACCTGTGTCCCTTGGGGAAACTGCTAGGTACATATGACCTAGATTGGCCACTGTTGGAAACAGAATACTGGGCTTGATGGACCTTGGTCTGACCCAGTATGGCATATCTTATGTTCTTATGTTATGTTCTTATGTTCATTGTGATAGGGCAGCCACACATCAGTTGTGCCAGGCACTGGGAGACATGACTGATGTTGTGCCAACATCCCTCAGATTGTGCCAAGAGGCCTACATCCTTTGCTAGTCCAGGTTCTATGCAAGCTGTGATAGTGGTGAGATATCTGTTAAATAAATAAATCTGGAGGCTGGCTACCTGAGTATGATGACACAGGGACCCCCTCTCCCATGCCCACACAAGCCTGACCAGGGGAGCAGTCCCTTAAAGCAGACTGTGGGAAGGCAGGCAGGGTGGCCGCACAGATAGTGGATATATACAGACTGACATACATCTTGATGGGACAGGTATAGCTTCTGTGAGAAATGCTAGCACCCAGATATGTGGGAATTAGATGCCTTAGGCACAAGGCCATACTACTACCACTACTACTGCGACTGAATTCGAAATGGTATGGGACAGACACAGTGGATCCCTTTATACCAACAGGACAAATTCAAAATAAGCGTAACTATCTCTTATATCTGAATAAATAGGGGTGACCTACACGGAGCAATGGGTGCACCCCTAAACAAAGGCATGCACTTACTCTTGCCGCCTTGCTGGGCAGACTAGATGGACCATACTGGTCTTTATCTGCCGTCATATACTATGTTCCTTTGATAATTTGTATAGCACTACAGGGCATGTGTAGCACTGCACAAACACAAGATGGTCCTTGCTCAGCAGAGCTTACAATCTAGTCAAGATAGCAACACAGCAGCTGTGTACAGGATACATTTAGGGGGAATGGTAAGGAAACACAAGGGAGCTTAGGCAGATCAGATGCAAAAGCAACAACGAAGAGGTGAGCATTCAGTTTGGATTTGGGAAGGGCCAGAGGAGAAGCCTAATGTACAGGCACAGGTAGTTTGTTGTAGGCATAGGGAGCAGCAAGGTGAAAGGAGCAAAGTCTGGATTTGACAGCAGAAGAGAAGAGCACAGATAGAAGCAATCTGATGGAAGAGTGGAGTTCCCAAGGAGGGGTGTAAGGAGAGATAAGAGGGGAAAGGTAGTGTGGAGCAGCAGAATGAGTGTACTTATTTATTTATTTAACAGGTTTTCTATTCTGCCTTTTCCTTCAATCAAAGTGGTGTACACTGTACTACAAGGACATACAAAGGCAGGGGGAGAAACATGCAGGGACCAATATGGTAGACAATGGGTCTACATAGAACAGGGAATGACAAGATATATACATTAAGTTACATTTGATATATGGTTTACAGTCATACATCAATACAAAATATATAACAGAACATCATCTATAAAATGGAAAAGAGATAGTGAATATTGTGAGAGGAAATTAAAAAGATACAGCAGTAGTAGGGCAAATGAGCGACTACCATATTGATCATGTCTTATAATACTTGTTATCAATTATGCTATCTTTCTTTATTCTCGCCAAGGTCCTACGCCTAAGGGCCATGCCAAAGGGCCTTCTGGCGAGGCCCTCAGGCATGGGCCCACAAGGCGTAGGATTGGTAGGCTGATTGGTAGGCTCCGGAGGAGAGGGAGGGCTCCCGATCACAGCAGCTGCTGTCTGCTTCAGTTCTCCTTGTTACCGTGCATGCCCCTGCAGTGGCAGTTTGAAGCCAGTATTGTGATCTGAGGGGGGGGCTCCCGATCACAGCAGCTGATGTCTGCTTCAGTTCTCCTTGTTACCGTGCATGCCCCTGCAGTGGCGGTTTGAAGCCAGTATTGTGATCTGATTGGTAGGCTCCGGAGGAGGGGGGGGGGGGGCTGGCTGCCGATCACAGCAGCTGATGTCTGCTTCAGTTCTCCTTGTTACCGTGCGTGCCCTTGCAGTGACGGTTTGAAGCCAGTATTGTGATCTGATTGGTAGGCTCCGGAGGAGAGGGAGGGCTCCTGATCACAGCAGCTGATGTCTGTTTCAGTTCTCCTTGTTACCGTGCGCGCCCCTGCAGTGGCAGTTTGAAGCCAGTATTGTGATCTGATTGGTAGGCTCCGGAGGAGGGGGGGGCTCCCGATCACAGCTGCTGATGTCTGCTTCAGTTCTCCTTGTTACCGTGCACGCCCCTCCAGTGGCGGTTTGAAGCCAGTATTGTGATCTGATTGGTAGGCTTTGGAGGAAAACTTATAGGCCAGAGGCACGAAAAGGGCATACATTTGTTGCTCAGCAATATTATGCATCCTTTGGGGAACTGCAATGTTAGTTCCTTATTGTCCCTCCAGTCCAGTCCCGCACCTCTGGGTAGTCCCCCCTCCTCCAGCAGCTTGGAGACTGAGCATGTCATCTTTTGATGACACCCGGCACATATATAGCTGGCACCGCCTACCAGCCCCAGTATGCTCAGTCTCCAAGCAGCTAGTGGAGGTAGTGATCCAGGGTGCTGGGCTCACTGAAGGAACAAATAAGGAGCTTAGTTAGAGTGAGGTTTCTAGGTTTGTTTTGGGATTTTTTGGTTCCCTGTCCTTACAGGTGAAGTTTTTGTTTTAAGTTTAGTGAAAAAAAAATAAATAAAAAAAACGAGGAACCCCCTTCCCCCCCCCCCCCCCTCCAGGAACCTGTGCAGTGTCAGGAGGGCTCAGTAAGGTGGGATACTCGGGCGGCTCCCGATCCTGGTGGTGGATGAGGAGCCGCCGAGTCGGTGTGACTGACAGTCAGAGATTCTACCCCCCCCCCCAGCGCCGAAGCCCTGAGCGTGTGGCTGAGTGCAGGAGGAAATAGAGCACTGAAGAAGGAGCAGCAGTGCGGAGAAGGAACGGTCTGGTAAGCCCGGGGATCACCAATGGACGGCAGCAGGGGGCTGTCAGGGCCGGATGCAGTGGCGGCGGCACGGTGAGTGGGGGGGAGAGACGCTGTTTGCTGCAGCAGTATAAAGGCCCATAACACGTGACGGATGGTTTCCGCCAGCACGCAGAGCAGTCCGCGGTTGACCTTCCCGCCCAGACAATGGGTGGCTGAGTTATGGGCCCATGTTCACTGACGTTTGGCAGTCACAGCTGAGGGTTGCCACGGTTTTGAGGCAGGCTTGGTGTCTGTTTGAAACTGCTGGATTTTCATATTTAATTTAATTTGATTTATTTTGTTTGAGTTTGCTTTAGTTTTGTTTTGTTTTTTGTTGTGTTTTCCTTCGGGATTTGCTTGGCTGGCTTATTTGGCTAAGAATTTGGAGGAGTCAGTGTCTTCATAAAAAAAAAGAAGGGAAGTGAATTGAAGGGGAAGGACAGCTGGAGTTGGTTCAGCAGAGCCCACCATGCCAGCAAGGCCTCAATGCCTAGTTTGTGGGACCCACCGGGGGGCAGTCTAGGAGGCCAGGGTATGTGTTGGTTGCACACAGGAGGCTACTTCCTTGGAACAGGACCTGCAGGACAAAGCAGGTCTGGGGACCCCCACCCTGGCACAGGAGGGAGGGGGGGTCTGCTCTGTCACTGCCTGTGGGGGACCGCAGTCCGTCAGCTACTCCGGGAGCCTCCACGTCTCTCCCCCGAGAGGTAACCAGTCTCCCGGGGGATTTTTCACCAGAGTTTGTGTTACTATTACATAGGGCGTTTTGCTTGCACCAGCAAGGCTTGGCAGGTGGCCCGTCTTCATCTGCACTGGGGTCGAAGAGGGCGGCAAGCGCAGCAGATGGTGAGATCGGAGTCCCAGCTAAGAGGGCCAGGGGCCCTGAGGAGTGGCACCCCTCGCCAGAGTCGGAGGGTCCAGGGGGAGATGACTTGGACACGGGACCTTCAGGAGGAGTTAGAAGAAGTCGAGATTCTGGAGATGGAAGATCAGGCCAGGCTGGTGAGAGTGTTCCGTCGGGAGGAGCTCCCGGCACTCATCTCAGAGTCCTTAAAGACATTGAATATGCCCACAAGCCTCCTGGTGGAGAATGAGACTTTGAAGGATCCTCTGCTCCAGGCTGTTCAAAGGTCGCAAGCAGTGTTTCCAGTACACAGAGTGGGCAGGCAGATTATACAGGAGGAGTGGGATTTGCCAGAAGCTGGCCTCAGGGGTCAGTCCTTGTTACGCCTTTACCCCTGCTGGAGCAGGAATGTGACAGTCTCCAAAGGTGGATACGCAGTGTCTGCAGTTACCAAGAAGACTACAATCTTCGTAGAGGGGAGTGCGGCTCTCAAGGATGCCCAGTATAGGAAGCTTGACACACTGTTAAAGCAGGCGTTTTATATTTCCGCCTTGTCCCTACAGGCCTCCATCTGCAGGGCATGGGTGGCTAGGGTTTGCCTCCGCTGGTCGCAAAGGCTTCAGAGCCCAGGAGACTCGGAGCCAGCCATTTCAGAGAAAGCGGCAAAGTTGGAGTCGGGGGCAGCCTATCTGGTGGACACCCATTATGATCTCCTCAGGGGCCTTTCCAAGAGCATGGCTTCGATGGTGGCAGCCCGCCGTTACTTGTGGCTTAGGAACTGGATAGCGGACAGTTCCTCTAAGTCCAGGCTTAGTAAGCTGCCCTTTAAGAGGAAGCTTCTCTTCGTAGAGGACTTGGAGAAGTTGGTTAAGGACTTGGGAGAGTCCAAAGGGGATTGGTTACCCGAGGACAAGCAGAAGCAGGGTCATAGTACCTCCTCAGCTCGAAGTCAGCTGAGGGAGTTTAAGCATTTTCGTACCCCTCGCTTCAGCCAGGCCCAGAGGGGTAGGTTTCCTGCCAGAGGACAGGGCTTTCGTGGTTTCCGTGGAGCAGGAAGGGGTTTTGGAGCCACTGCTACCTCGGGGCACAAGAAAGGACAATGAGGTGAGGGTGGCTCAGGCAGGGGTGTTGTCCATGGGAGATCGACTGCGGGAGTTTTACTTTGCCTTGGCCCAGATCACATCTGACCAATGGGTCCTGGAGGTGGTCAGAGAGGGCTACGCCCTGGAATGGATCCATCCAATAAGGGAATTTTTCATCCAGTCCCCCTGAAAGGCTCAGGGCAAGGTGGGGCGCTAAGGGAAACGCTGTTGCGCCTTCTGCAGCTGCGTGCTGTCAAACTGATACCTCCAGACCAGTACGGGTGTGGTTGATACTCCATTTATTTCATGGTGCACTAAAAGGAAGGCTCCTTTCACCCGATCCTCGATCTCAAGGGGGTCAACCGCTGTCTGCGGGTCCTGCATTTCCACATGGAAACGCTGAGGTCAGTGATAGTGGCAGTAAGGAGCGGTGAATTTTTGACGTCACTAGATCTCATGGAAGCGTATCTACACATTCCCATAAGACCAGATCACCAGTGGTTTCTCTGCTTTGCGGTGCCCATGAGTCACTTCCAGTTCTGGGCGTTGCCTTTTGGGCTGGCAACAGCACCATACACCTTCACCAAGATCATGGTGATGGTGGCAGCTGCATTTTTCAAGGAAGGGATTATCGTGCACCTGTACCTCGACAATTGGCTTATTCAGGCCAAGTCCAGGGAAGAAAGTGAAAAAGCGACAAGGAGAGTGGTGGAGTTCCTCCAAAGGCTCGGTTGGGTGGTCAATCTGGCCAAGAGTCATCTGAGTCCGATTCAGGACCTAGATTGTCTTGGGGCACTCTTCAACACCCGGGCTGGCAGAGTTTTTCTGCCAGGGGCACGAGCGCACAGACTGCGAGGCTTGATACGCCGCTTCCTGGGCTTGGCAAGCCTGTCGGCCTGGCATTACTTGCAAGTTCTGGGAGCCATGGCAGCCACGATCGAGTTGGTTCCATGGGCAAGGGTGCATATGCGCCCGTTGCAGAGGGCATTGCTCCGTCGGTGGTCCCACCAGAACCAGCCTGTGACCCAGGTTCTTCCCTGTCCGCCGGATGCCAGGAAATTTCTCAGATGGTGGCTGCACTCGGGAAACCTGGAGAGGGGCATGCCCCTCGAGGCCCCGGGGTGGATCCCCATTGTGAGAGACACTTTGCTCAGGGACAGTGGGACCTTCTGGAAGCTCGGTGGTCGATCAACAGACTTGAGATGCAGGTAGTGGCTCTGACCCTGAGCTACTTTGAAGAGTTCTTACAAGGAAAAGCAATGCAGATTTTCTCGGACAATGCGACTACGGTAGCATATATAAACCGGCAGGGAGGCATGGGCAGCCCAACCGTGGAGGAGGAGGCCGAAAGGCTGTTCAGTTGGGCGGAGGCCCGGCTGCAGGCAGTGTCAGCAGCACACATAGCAGGAGTCCACAACGTGCAGGCGAACTATCTCAGCTGGGTTCGGGTGGATCTCGAAGAGTGGTGCCTCAACCAGGAGGTGTTCGAGCAGTTGATGCAACACTGGGGTGAGCCGGTCATGGACCTGATGGCAACGTTCGACTCGGCCAAGGCTGGACGTTTTTTCAGCAGGAGGAGAGAACGAATGTTGGAGGGCCTCGATGCCCTAGTTCAGAGATGGCCCGAAGGGGGGCTTCTCTACGAGTTCCCCCCATGGGCGCTCATAGGCAGAGTGCTGCAGCGGATAGAGGAGCTCCAGGGGTTGGTAGTACTGGTTGCCCCCTATTGGCCTCAGCGCCCTTGGTATGCCGACCTGGTTCATCTCCTGGTGGCCTGAGCATGGCAACTCCTGTTGCGCAAGGACCTGCTAATGCAGGGCCCAATATGCATGCCCCAGGTGGATCGATTTTCACTTACGGCCTGGCTCTTGAGCGGGCAAGGTTGAGGAAAAAAAGCGTACTCAGGGGCAGTGATAGCGACCCTGCTGCAAGCCTGAAGGAGGTCTCCATGTCTCGCATATATTTGCGTTTGACGTATCTTTGAGTCTTGGTGCGAGGACATGCAGACGCATCTGTACGTTGCTTCAGTCCCAGAGGTCCTGGCCTTCCTGCAGGCCGGCTTTGACAAGGGTCTGGCTGCTAGCTCCGTGCGCATACAGCTAACAGTGATTGCCTGTTATCGGGGAAAGAGCCATGGGGTGCCTTTGGATGCGCACCCTGATGTGCTTAGATTTTTGAGGGCAGTGACACATCTCCGATCTCTGCGGAGGGGGGTGGTGCCCTCTTGGGATCTAAACCTTGTACTTAATGCCTTGGCAGGGGAGCCGTTTGAACCCCTGGGATGGGCTTCCCTGAAGGACCTGATGCTGAAGATGGTTTTCCTTGTGGCGATCTGTTCGTCGTGCAGGATTTCGGAGCGCCAGGCCTTATCCTGCCGGGAGCCATTTCTTTCCTTTTCTAAGGAGAAGGCTGTTTTGCGGCTGGTACCTTCCTTTTTACCTAAGGTAGTGTCGGTTTTTCATGTGAACCAAGAAGTCTCCTTGCCAGCGCTAGCTACGGGGAAGGATAGGCCGGCCTCACGGCAGTTGCGCTGTTTGGATGTGAAAAGGGCCCTCAGGAAGTATTTGAGGAGGACTGGCTATTTGTTGTGTTTGGAGGGCCGCGCAGAGGCGAAGCAACAGCGAAGGCCTCCATTTCGAGCTGGATCCGGGAGGCGATTGCGTCGGCACACATTCTGAAGGGCAAGCCGATGCCATCGGGATTGAGGGTGCATTCCACAAGAGTGCAAGCAACTTCATGGGTGGAGTATAGTTTAGTTCCGCCAGTGGATATCTGCAGGGCAACAACGTGGTCATCGCTTCACACCTTCACTAAACATTACCGCCTGGATCTCCAGGTGGCAGGGGATGCTCGCTTTGGATCGGCAGTGCTTCAGGCTGTTTGTGTGGGTCCCTCCCATCAATAAACTGCTTTGTTACACCCCAGAGGTGCGAGACTGGACTGGAGGGACGATAAGGAAAGAGAAATTAGACTTACCTCCTAATTGTGGTTCCTTGAGGAACTCCAGTCCAGTCCCGAATCCCTCCCTATTGCCGTGCTGGTTGGGCGCGATGCTCCCCGGGCCTGAAGCTAGTTTCCTTGGGGAAGGAGTTAGTCGGGGGGAGCGGGGTTCTGGAGTGTCGTCTGTTCAGTTGGGGAGATGGTCTCTTGTGGCTGTCAGTTGCTACCCCCTGGGATGGGCGGTAGTTCAGATAGAGAGCAGCTGCATCTCCCTTCCTGGTGGGGAGGGATCGGGGTACCCTTCCTGGAGAGGGGGGGCAATTGTGCAAGCATAGTTCTGTTTTTGTCTTTGCATTTGTTTCTACTTAATTGTTGCTCCTGTGAGTCTGCTTTGTCATTAGGTTACTGGGACTGGTAGGCGTTGCCAGCTATATATGTGTCGGGTGTCATCATAAGATGGCATGCTCAGTCTCCAAGCTGCTGGAGGAGGGGCACTACCCAGAGGTGCGGGACTGGACTGGAGTTCCTCAAGGAACCACAATTAGCAGGTAAGTCTAATTTCTCTTTTCGGGTCTGGTGCACTTGGTAAGGGTCCATTCTTAGCAGTTTAAAGCATGTTTGTAGAGATGACCAAAGCAGGAATCACTGGGGCTGGTTCCTACTGCCAAGTACCATTTGATGCACTGTATGTCCTGACATACATGTTCATATTTACATTCTCTTATACCATATTAGGATGCACTGGGATTATCTAGCACTTTTCAGGGCCTGTAGATGACTGAAAAGTGGTTTAGGTTACAGCAGCAGTCATTTCTCATTGATATTTATGTCTAGTTTGCATCAGCACACTACTGTCAGTGTGAAGAGCAGCTTAGGAGATGCACGTTTTTCCTGAGGGGTGTGGCGTCTGAAACATGTAACTTTCCAGAATATGGCAGCCACGGGGTCGTCCACAACATTTACCCGTGTCCGACAATATTGACAGAGGACTGGTTTCTTCATTATATCACATGGCCCATGCCTGCACCTGCATGCAGACACGCGCAGAATGCGTGCATGAGCTACTGAATAGTGCTTTGCCTGTGTCACATCGAATGCATCTACCTCCCTGATTCCGGACCTACGGACATGTCTAGACCCGTAGATGCGGAATTTGGTTCAAGCGTGGTTCGTTTTTGGGTTAGACGTGTCTGCAGGCCAGACATGCACGTTATGGAATTGGCTTCATGGTGTTTAAATAGCAGCTCTTTTGAAAATCAGCCCCCCCCCCCATTTTAAAAAATGCAGTGAAATGAAATTCAAAACCCCTTCATAATGAAACATAATGAAAAATGACCAGCATGCACACTCATATTTACTTTTGGAATGTAGCGACCAAAAGAGAGCACAAACAAGGCAAATACAAGGAATTTTGCTGCTTTAGGAAACATCGAAATGTGGAAGCACCTTCCTCTCACATGTTCCTCCACTTTTACCATCTTGCCCCCTCCCAATGAACTTCTCTACTATATGCATTTCCTTACATTGTTCCCTCTGTGCATCTTCCAGAGCCATTTAGTGGCCTCAGGCCCTTTTGGTATTTACTCATACGGCAGCGACAGTAGCATCAGAAGCATCATGGCCCTCATCACTTCCTACATGTGCACAGAAACTGTGAACCTGCACGCACTCACAGTCACCATGAAGGCATCTCCTCCTTCATGGGTTCCTGTTTACAGTGGAAACGATGTAGCAGGGGTATAGCCACTCTATAGTATGAGAAGGTTTTGTGTGCTTGGGGGGAGGGGGGTCTGAGGAGAAGCATAGTAGAGGAATGTGGGTAGATGGCAGCAATAGAGGTTTATGGGGCATTTTTGGTATTCTAAGTGGTCACCTATTCTGTCTAATGGGTTGTGCTGATGCTGTGCAAAATGTTAAAAATCTCTCCTAGATGGAAATGGATAAGTACTAGCATCTAAAGCACACATCTGGATAGAACTCTGAATGGCAGGAAATAGGGGCTATATTTCTGTGTGCTGCACTAGAAGGATTTCATAAATGATTGTAAATTAATGAAAAAGGGCAAGGGCCAGCATAAGCCATTAGGGGAACTAGGCGGTCACCTAAAGCAGCGTTTTTCAACCACTGTGCCGCGGCACACTTGTGTGCCGTGAGATATTGTCTGGTGTGCCGTGGGAAAAATTCCAATTTCATCTGTAACATGTGGCCTCGGCTCACAAATTAGGGTTGCCAACCGGCCGGTTTTTCCATGGCCAGGCCGGCTGCCGGCATAGTTGTAAAACCGGCCATTGAAAAGCCGTTTTTTTGCTCTGGCCGCAAGATCGGGAGCGGCCAGAGCAAAAAACCGGCTTTTGTGCCGAAGTCCGCAGCGCGAACGCGATCGCGATTCCCCATAGCAGTGCAGCCGCTGCTTCTGCTTTGTACAGAGCAGCGGCTGCACTACACTTACATTGAAAAGTAAAGAGAAACTGTGTCAGGAGCCCTCCGATCATGCAGAGCCCGAGGAAGTGATGTCATGGGGGCGGGCTCCTCACAGGCTGTCTTTCCTTTTCAAATTAACTTTAGCTGCAATAAAGTTAATTTGAAAAGGAAAGACAGCCTGTGAGGAGCCCGCCCCCATGACATCACTTCCTCGGGCTCTGCGATGACCGGAGGGCTCCTGACACAGTTTCTCTTTACTTTTCAATGTAAGTGTAGTGCAGCCGCTGCTCTGTACAAAGCAGAAGCAGCGGCTTGGGCAGAGGGGGGGGGTGTGTGTGTGAGTGAACCAGCAAGGGGGGGGGGAGTGTGAGTGAACCAGCAAGGGGGGGGGGGGGGCGTTGGTGTGAGTGAACCAGCAGGGGAGGGGGGGTAAGTGAGTGAGTGACCCAGCAGGAGGGGTGAGTAAGTGACAGGGGGGTGGGTGAGTGAACCAGCAGTGGAGGGGGGGGGGGTGGTGTGAGTGAACCAGCAGGGGAGGGGGGTTGGTGTGAGTGTTTGATTCCTATTCAAGAGAATTACTTTATATATAGTCAATATAGGCACAGAGGTAAATTTTTTTAACATTTTCTAATGGTGGTGTGCCTCGTGATTTTTTTCATGAAAAAAGTGTGCCTTTGCACAAAAAAGGTTGAAAAACACTGACCTAAAGCACCAACATTTCCAAAGCACCCATTGCTGCCACTGCTGCCCTTCTCCGAGACCTACAGTGGCAGCAATGACTTTAAAACAGCACAGCAGCACTTACCAAAAATCTTTGGTGCTGGGCGCTGTTGATATTTTGTCTCCTCCGATGTAGACTTCCTGTTTTCATGGGGATAGAAGTTTCCACTCCCATCCAAACAGGAAGTCTGCATTGGAGGGGGCAGAAGCACCAACAGCACACAGCACTGGAGGATTTTGGTAAGTGCTGTGGTGCTGTTTTAAAATCATTGTCGCCACTGCAGGTCCTGGAAAGGGTTAGCAACAGTGACAGCAATAAGGGCATGGATGAGAACAGGGAGGCAGCAGGAATGAAGTTCTTCTGGGTCACCTCATGTCCTTACACTAACCCTGAAAATATTAAGTAACCCTATGGGTTTTCCAGCCCTTCCCCCATGCTGCCGGCGCCCCCCGCCCCCCCCCCCCCTCCTCCGACCGGGCCCATGTAGCAAACTTACCATTGGTTTGCAGATATTTATTCCCCCTTGCGCTCCAGGGGCTGGGCACTCTCCTGGCTGAAATCTCGTGAATTGCAAGACTTTGGCTGGGAGAGAGGAGTGCCTGGCACTGTGGCAAAACAGCTTAATTGTAAGTTTGCTGCACTGCCTACGTGGACCAGGCAGAGGTGCACAGCTAAAGTAGGCACATTCCACAATTTTCAATTTTTTAACAGCTTTCAATGAAAAGCAACAGTAATACAAAAATAAATTAAATATATTTCTATGCCATCTTTTCAAAAAAATATAAACGTGACTTAAAAAACAAATACACTTCACAATTTCAATAAAATTAAAAAATGTTTTCTATTAAAACCCATAAGCTCACCACAAAATGCATTTAATAGTTCAGAATAGGCTTTATGAACAATAAATGCGGCAGAATTCCACTGTGTATGATGATTAATATTCCTCTGGACTATTCCAGGATTACTCAGTGCAGAGAAGTAAGATCAAGCAGGCTGCTGTATATAAACGGCATTCCATTTGTACCACAATAAAGTTTATTTTTACATTGATTACACTTTACCAGTGCCTAGAAAATAGAATGAGTATTTTAATAAGCATGCTGAGGAATTTCTAGCATTGCTTTAGAAGGTTTTAGTATTGGAAAAAAGAATTTTACTTAATAGTCTTTTTACTCTCCAGATTACTTGTGGCCTCATGGTGTGAACTCGGGAGAGCTTGATTTTGGCAGTTCACTGTGGTTTCTTTCTCTCTGAAATGAGCCATTTCATTATGATTATCCTACTATAATTGTGTGGTTTATTCATAATCAGAATGTTCAGAAGCCAAGAAGAGTGATGTATAAAAGCAGAGCAGATCTAAACTTTATTTATTTTATTTATTTAAACTTTCTTTTATACCGCCTTTCTACCATGCAAAGCATTTTACAGCGAACCAACAAATCTAACAGGGCATCAAGATGCACTCTGGTGTACAGTGAAACAGAACATTGTAAAAGGTAACAGTACAGTATAATTTTGGGATGCAACAATCAACTTTTGTAAATTGGGCAGATCTTTAGTCTGCTAACAATGTGTCTAGGTGGTGGTTTATCTAGAGCAGTGGTTCTCCGGGAACAAGCAGGAAATCAGTCCTCAGATATGGGTGACATTGACGCAGACACAGCCTGCGCGGAAGCATCTCCCCAGATTTCAAAGAAAACCTTTGGGAGATGCACCATGCATGTGTGGTCCCCTTCCTGCCCAAGAGTGCCATCTTGCCTCGGTTTCCTTTTTTCTGCGGAGCCCATTGGATGTCTGTCACGTTTCCCCAGAAAAAGTGTCTCTTTTTGTCTGAGAATTATTCTTTTCCAGTAAGCGCACCGGTTCCTCTTCCTGCCCCTGAGCCAGCTCACCTCGCTTCTCGGGTTCGTTTTTTTCTTGTTTTCCTGTTTTTTCTTGAGGTGTCCCTCGACCGGCGCTTCACACCCTTTTTTGGCTGGTAGGACTCGGACCCTCATCCGGGTCCAAGGAATCATTTTTACCATGGCCTCCAGAGGCTTAAAAAATATGATTGGTGCAGTAAGTTGGTGTCCCTCACTAACCCACATGACTACTGCCTCCATTGCCTCGGGCTAGACCATGACAACTCAGGCTGCAACCTTTGCAAACCAATGTTTGCAAAGGTCATCAAAAGTCATCAGTTGTAGCTGACGTTGTTCCATAGATCTGACTCTGCTCTGGAGTCCCCGGCAACACCACGCTCCAGGGCCCCCTCTGGTATTTCAGTGCCCTGCGATGCCTGGGCTGCATCAGAGTCCCGCAGGCTTCTCTGAGAGGAATTTCCCGGATGTGAAATGCAAGAAGAGCTCGGAAACTTCAAAGGCCACCTCGGAAGATGGGTCTGGAAAAGTGAGTAAATCCCACACCAGGCCCCGCAGTCCCTGCTGTAAGTCCAAGGGGTTGGAGAGGGAGTGGCCTTACAAGCTGCCCCAGAAGGAGTCGTCAGCAT
Source organism: Ichthyophis bannanicus (assembly GCA_033557465.1). Classification (NCBI taxonomy): domain Eukaryota; kingdom Metazoa; phylum Chordata; class Amphibia; order Gymnophiona; family Ichthyophiidae; genus Ichthyophis; species Ichthyophis bannanicus. Next base: position 347,800,820 of record CM066031.1, on the reverse strand, counting down.
CGGGTGACTGACCCCGGACTCCCAAGGCCATCCTGTTCAAGGACTCCGCCTTGACAGAATCGATGCCAGGCCCAAAGTCATCGGTGCCCACGTCAAAGGCTGTAGAGCTATCTGGCATGGAGACCACAATGGCAACCTTGGAGTGCAGTATCATGCCCTCCTGGCACAGCAGCAGGCATTGATGTACAGTTCCTCCAATTCATCCATCCCGATGACTGGTCCCTCAACATCAAGGACTTCTCTGGCCGTCGAGCTGATCCTCGAGAGCCACCCGCCTTGAGAGACCCATTGGCTTCGGACGAGGTCCCAGTCCCATTTCTCGGGACACTGTTCCTCTCTGGCGAGCACATGCGGCTTGGACCACAGGTCCCCTGGGGGTCGTGAGCCTTTGGGCTTTGGGCCAAACCATGGGAGCCACGGAGACTTAGATTCTTCGTCTGACTTTGTCAGACTGGGAGACTGAGGACGAGGAGTCCCCGGACACCCAGCGACACCGAGACGTGCCCTCAGACCTGTCTCCACCGGTGCCCCGGCACCGTTCCCTGACCGAGGACATTCCTTTCCTCGACTTTTTTGTGGGATATGGCAAAGATGCTCACATTTGAGACCAAAGTGAAGGAGGACCCCCGCATGGAGGAACTTGAGATCCTCCAGTACAAGGCCTCCCCCCCCCCCCCAAAGGAGGCCCTCATGGTGTCACTTTGATCCTCAAGCACCTCCTTCTCCATATGTGGGAAACACCGGCGTTGGTGCCCATTGTGAGTATTTGTTTATTTACATTCTCTTATATACCGCGCTATTCTGCATCAGTGCGGTTTACATTGAACAAACTGAAATTACATTGAACAGGGCATTATAACTTGGAGATAACTATTTTACAGGGAACATGGGCTATGGAGGGTTAAGTGGCTTGTTCAAGACCACAAGAAGCACCTGTGGGACTAGAAACCCCAGTCCTTCCAGCCCAAGGTTGCTGTCCTATAGTGGGATTTGAACCCCCGACCTTCCGGCCTGAAGTACCTTGCCCCAACCACTAAGCCACTCCTCCACTCCATGTACCGAGTAAACAGCTCGACTCCATGTACCGAGTCCTCCGAAGCCAGGGGTTCCAAAAAACCCAGCTCCCTCACAATTCCATTGTTGTCAAGTTGACCATGCAGCAACTAAAGAGCCAAAAGACACATTCTTTGGTGCCCCTGGGTAGGGAGGCCTGGACCTTGGACACCCTCAGCTGAACATGCTACCAGTGTTTGATATTGGTTTGCCGAGTCCAGTCTTACCAGTTGTACATTGGCATGTACCTAAAGGAGCTGGCGAGGGAGCTCACCGGTTTCTTTGCAGGCCTCAACGGGGAACCTCTTCAGCGGTTCAAGTCACTGGCCTCGGCAGTCAAGGAATGCTGGAAGTTCCTATCTGAAGCAGCGTACAATGCCTTCAAGTCCTTAGCCAGAGTAGCCACTGTGGGCATCGGGGCCCAATGCCAGGCGTGGCTACAGTCATCTGACCTCGAACAATGGGTTCAGGACAAACTCATAGTAACATAGTAAATGACGGCAGATAAAGACCAGTATGGTCTATCTAGTCTGCCCAGTAAGATGGCAAGAGTAGGTGTACCTGCTGCTCCATGCAGGTCACCCCTCCCCATGTCTTTGTTTAGGGGTGAACCCACCGCTCCATGTAGGACATCCCTGTTGAGAAATTAGATAGTTAAGTTTATTTTTATTTTATCCTGTTGCTGTAAAGGGATCCACTGTGTCTGTCCCATGCCATTTTGAATTCTGTCACTGTGTTTGCCCCCACCACTTCCATCGGAAGGGCGTTCCAAGCATCCACCACCCTTTCAGTGAAAAAGTATCATTGTCCCTTGCACCGGAGAGAACATCTTCAGGAAATCCATTTCAGACAAAGCTGCTGTGATAAAGACTGAGTTCCTGACCAGGACCAGACTCTCGAAGGAGACCTTGGTGCACCCTTGAAAGAAGGCTCTGGGCAAGAAGCCTTTCTTCCCGATAAAGAAAGGAGTGTTTGGCAGTGCCCCATAATACCAGGCCTTCTCTGCCCCTCAACAGGGGAAACAGTCCAGGGGGCAAGGACACGGCCCCCACAAGCCTATGACCCCTAAGACACAGGCACCGGCCCCAGCCCAGCCTGGAGGGAGTTTTTGACTCCTGGGGTATGACCTCCTCTCCCCCACGGGGCGCTCAGCAGCCCACAGGGAGACCTCTGGCCCTTTCTGCCATCACCACCGACTCCTGAGTGCTGCAAGTAGTCAAGGGAAGGGTATCTCCTCCACCTGCAACAGACGCCACCCTCGTTCTTCCCAGGAGAACCTGTAAGGCCTCTCCTTCACCAAACTCTGCTCTTCACCAAGCTCATAGATCTCCTCACAGACAGGGTGGTGGAGCCAATGCCCAAATATCTCTCCAGATATTTCCTCATCCCCAAGAGGATAGGGGATCTCAGGCCCATCCTGGACCTATGACACTTGAGCAGATTTCTGGTGAGCGAGACGTTCAAGATGCTCCCCTTTGGAACACTGCTGCCTTACTTCCAGCAGGGAGATTGGCTATGCTCCTTAGACCTGACGGATACTTATACACACATTCTGATCCATCCCACCCACCAACAGTACCTCCGGTTCGTGGTAGGAGGTGGTCACTACCAATACTGAGTGTTACCTTCAGGCTGGCTCTTCGCCAAGGGTCTTCACCAAGTGCCTAGTGGTGGTCATAGCCCACCTTCATCTCCAAGGAGCCTTTGTCTTTCCCTACCTGGATGACTGGCTCATAAGAGGAGGCACAGCTGCAGAGGTTCACCACGCCACCAAGTGTACCATCCATGTCCTGCAGCGTCTGGGGTTAATTATCAACTACCCCAAGTCCCACCTCTGTCCGGCACAGTGCCCGGAGTTCATAGGGGCTCAGCTGGACATCCTCCAGGCTAAGACTTTCCTCCCTCCAGAGAGGACAGAGCGCCTCAGGGCTCTAATCGGAGAAGTGCAACACTGCTGGTCAGTGTCTGCTCACCTTCTACTTCGCTTGCTGAGTCACATGGCCTCCATGGTTCATGTAACCCCAAACACATATGAGGGTGGCTCAATAGTGCCTCCGCTCCCAGTTGACACAAGCCACGAGCAGGCTTCGGGATAGGGTAAAACTGACCCACCATCTGGCAGCCTCCCTTGACTGGTGGCAGATTCCCCACCATCTTGAAGCCATGATGCCCTTCCAGGCAAAGGATCCTCACTATGGATGTCTCCCTGAGGGTATGGGGAGCTCATTGCGAGGACCTCTGTGCCAAAGGCATGTGGTCCCAGATGGAGTGCCAGTTGCAGATCAACCTCCTGGAGCTCCGGGTGATATCTCTGGCATTCCGAGCCTTTCTCCACTGGTTGCAGTGCCAGTTGGTGCTGGTCTAGACAGACAACCAAATCACAGTGTTCTATGTCAAGAAAGCCTTTGGGAGATGCCACCACACATGCGCGGTCCTCTTCCCACCCAAGAGTACCATCTTGTTCAGTCTCCTTTTTTCTGCAGAGCCCTTCAGACATCTGTCTGGTCTTTGCCCAGAAAAAGTTGATTTTTTGACCTGAGTTTCATACGCATCTTCGGTAGTTTACCGGTACTCTTCCCGCCACCCGAGCTTGCTGCCTCGGCATTGAGTCTCGGGCTTTTTACAGTTTTTTCCTCTTTGGCGCATTTTTTCCATCTGGCCACACCACGGGTCTTCAACCTCGCTGGAGTACTTTTTTCCCCTATGGCTAGCAGTGGTTTTTAAATGTGTGGTCAGTGTGCCAAAATAATGTCCCTGATTGATACACACGACTACTGCCTTCGCTGTCTGGGGCCCGATCATGACCCCACAGCCTGCAGCCTCTGTAAAAAGATGTCCAACAAGGCCCTCAAGAGTCACCAACAGCAGCACGACAAGTTCTTCCTGGAGTTCCCACTACCTCCGAAAGCCAGGGCCTTGTCTGAAGCCGCGACATTTCAAAGTGACCCTACAGACCCCAAGCAGCATCATGGTTCTTCAGAGAGGGGGCATCTCTCGGGGGAACCCAAGATGAAGAAGAATACCTTGAAGGCAGCGTCCCTGGACAGCTCCGACAGGCTGGATAAGCCCTGAGCCAGGTCCTGCAGTCCTAGATGCTCGTCCGAGGGATTGGAGAGGGAGCAGCCTGCAAAGGTTCTCCAAAAGGACTTGACCTCGGACCGGCCTCGGTTGCCAGACACCATCCTTGTCAAGGATTCCTGCTTGGTGGAACCGGCGTCGGGCCCAATTCCTTTGATACCCGCGCTGATGGTTGCGGAGCCTTCTGACCTGGAGTCCAGGATGGCGGCCCTGGAGCACAGTTTGTCTGTCTTCATGGACCAGCATTGGGCACTGTTCTCTGGTACTACCAGTTTTTCTGCCCAGACCACTGGGCCCTCGACGTCCAAGATGTCCCCGGAGGCCGAGGCAATCCTCGAGACCGTTTGGCCTCGATCTGGTTCCTGCTCAACAGGGCTGCTATCGTCCCCAGCCAGTGTGCTTTGCACCAGCCTCGTGGCTTTTCAGGGCAGCGGTTTGGTGTCAGTCCTGGAACCCACAAGCCAGCCTTCCCTTGAGTCCTCAATGGGCTATTCCGAGTGGGAGACAGAGGACGAGGAGTCACTAGACACCCATTACCACCGTGACGTTCCTTTGCGCTCCCCTCCTTCCGAGCCCCAGAGGTGGTCCCCACCCGATGACATGGCATTCCTCGACTTTGTCAGGGACATGTCCAAGGCTCTAATGTTTCCAACAGAATCAGAGGAGGATCCTCGGATGAAGGAGTTAGAAATCCTCCAATGCGAGGTTCCCCCAAGGGAATCGCTCATGGTGCCCACCCCACTCATCCTGGAATGGCTAATGCTCTGCATGTGGGAGACACCGACATCTATCGGTGGTGAACAAGCAGCTCGATATTTGTATCGAGTCCGCCGGAGCCTGGGCTTCCAGAAGTCACAAGCTGCTGCACAACTCCATGGTGGTGGAGTCAGCCATGCTTCGGCTGAAGAGTCAGAAGATGCACTCCTTGGAGCCCCCTAGTAGGGAGGTGCACACCTTGGATGCCCTCGACAGGAAGTGCTACCAAGGCTCGATGCTCATCAGCCGCATCCAGGCCTACCAGCTGTACATGGGCATGTACCTGTGAGACCTGGTGAAGGAGTTCGCCAGGTTCTCGGCTGGTCTTTCCAAGGAACCCCTGCAGCGGTTCAAGGACATGGCCAAGGCCATCTGTGAGTGCTCCAAGTTTATGTTTTGGGCAGCCTATGACAGCTTCGAGTTGGCAGCTTGAGTAGCAGCAGTGGGCATCGGTGCCCTACGCCAGGCTTGGCTACAGTCATCCGACCTCAAGCAGTGGGTTCAGGACAAATTGGTCAATGTCCCCTGCCAGGGAAAGGACCTCTTTGGCAAACCCATGACCGACAAGGCCACCGAGCTGGAGACAGAGTTCATGACAAGGATGAGGCTCTCTAAAAAGACCGCAGCCCTTCCCCAATGGAAGGGCTCGTGTAAAAAGCCTTTCTACCCAAGGAAAGGTGCTGCTTACAAAACTACCCACCTTTTCAGGTCTCTCTGGCTCCCCAGTAGGGTCAGCAGGCCAAGGAACATGGGCATGGCCCTCCTAAGCAGAAGGCTCCCAAGCCCTAGGCTTTGGCCCTGGCCCTGGCCCAGCCAGGGGGGAGCTTTTGACTCCTTGGACATAGCCTCTCCACCCCAAGGAGATCAGCAGCCCACAGGCGCAACCTAAATAAGTTCCTGGTGAGGGAGAAGTTCAAGATGCTCTCCCTTGGAACATTGCTGCCTTACCTCCAGCAGTGAGATTGGCTATGCTCCTTGGATCTGAAGGATGCTTATACCTACATCCTCATCCACCCCAACCACAGACAGTACCTGTGGTTCATGGTGGGGGAAGGTCACTACCAATACAGGGTGCTGCCTTTCGGCTTGACCTCCACCCCAAGGGTCTTCACAAAGTGTCTGGCAGTGGTGGCCACCATCCTCTGCCTACAAGGGGTCTCTGTCTTCCCCTACCTGGACGACTAGCTTATAACAGGAGACACGGCCTCAGAAGTGCAGCAGGCAACCACACATACCATCCAGGTCCTGCAGCACTTGGGGTTTGTAATAAACTACCCCAAGTCCCACCTCCTCCTGACACAGTGTCTGGAGTTCATAGGGACAAGACTGGACACCCTACAGGCAAAGGCCTTCCTTCCTGGGGACCGAGCTGACCGTCTCAAGGCACTGACCCTAGACATACAACACTGTCCTTTAGTGTCTGCTCATCTCCTGCTGTGCCTACTCGGGTACATGGCTTCCACAGTCCATGTCACCCCAGATGCCCACCTTCACATGAGGGTGGCACAGTGGTGTCTTTGGGACTAGTGGAGGGAGGCCACAGGCTGTCTCCGAGGCAGAGTCTCAGTGACCTGCCAGTTGGCAGATTCCTTGACTTGGTGGCAAACTCCCCAATACCTCGAAGCAGGGATGCCCTTTCAAACCCCGAGCCCAGTAAGAGTTCTCACTATGGACACCTCCCTACTAGGCCGGACAGCCCACTGCAAGGAACTCCGCACCCAGGGCACCTGATCACAGGACGAGAGCAACCAGCAGATCAACCTCCTGGAGTTGCGAGCGATATCTTTAGCCCTCCGAGCCTTTTGCTACGGCCTACGGTGCAAACCAGTGTTGATCCAAATGGACAACCAGGTAGTGATGTTCTCTGTGAACAAGCATGGGGGCACAGGGTCTCGTGCCCTCTGCCGCAAGGTGATGGCCTTCTGCTCCTATGCAGTCCAGCAGGGTATGCTCCTGCATACAGTATATCTCACTGGCCGACACAGCCAGGACAACTCACTGGCCGACAGATTGAGCAGGGTCCTCCAGCCGCACGAGTGGCAGCTGGATCCCATAGTGGCCAACTGGCTCTTTCAGCTCTGGGAGGAACCCTGGATAGATCTGTTCGCCAGTCTGGACAACTACCAGTTGCCCCTCATCTGCTCCAGGCAAGACCTCCAGGGTGGCAGCAGATGCGTTTCTCATCTTGTGGTTGCAAGGTCTCATGTATGCCTTCCCTCCCACACCATTAATTGCCAAAAGGTTATTCAGGACCCTTCACAACCAGGTCTCTCTCATCCTGATAGCCCCTCGATGACCCAGGCAGCCATGGTTTCTGCTATTCTTCCAGCTATCAGAGGAGACCCCCATCCCATTGGGGAACTCTCTGGGGCTCCTGTCCCAGGAGGGGGGCTCTCTCCTGCACCCCAATCTGAGGTCCCTGTTGCTGACAGTGTGGTGACTGAAAGGGTGACCCTGGCCCCTTTCAACCTCTCGGGTGAAGTGGAGGAGATCCTGTTGACCTCTTGCAAGGCTTCCACTAGGAAAGCATATGCCTTCAAATAGTGCAGATTCTCAGTTTGGTGCACGGAGCATGGGACTGACCTGTTCTCCTGCCCAGTGCAGCTGGTACTGCAGTACCTTCTCCATCTCTCGCAATCCGGGCTTAAATCAAACTCTCAGGGAACAGGGAACGGGGCTGACTTGAACACTTGAATCAACTATAGTTTATGAGCGGCAAAGTTATCTTAACGAAGACAACTGAATGATTGCATTTTTTGCTTTATAAGATCAATATGTTGAAGATTTTAGATAAAATATAACCAGCTGCCTTCTTTACTATCACCGCATACCACTGTGGAGGTCGTTGATGCTAACTAGCAAACTTTTCCCTTAATCTGGCATTTTAGCCACAGGGATAGGTGCTACCATAAGTCTGAGACCTCCCAGGGTTCACTATAACTATTAGTTAAGACATTATAAGCATCACTTTTGTTGAAATATTGATATTATTATCTTACTTTTGTTATATTGAGCGCAATTGTATCCAGCAGTGAGTTTTGGCGTTCTACAATTGACCACTTGTTAAATCAAACTCTGTCAGAGTGCACCTCAGTGCCCTTGCGGTGCACCACCAGCCAGTGGATAGTAAACTCCTCTCGGTCCAGCCCCTGGCAACCCGCTTCCTGAGGGGACTTCTCTTATTGAAACCCCCAATTCACCCTCTGGCAACCAAATGGGACCTTAATGTTGTATTAGCGCAGCTCACTCACCCGCCTTTTGAGCCCTTGGCTACCTGCCACCTGCAATACATCTCATTGAAGGTGGTGTTCCTGGTCGCGCTCACTTCCGTTCACAGAATTAGCGAACTCCAAGCCCTGGTGGCGGAAGCGCTGTATACCAGGTTCGACAAGAACAGGGTGGTGCTCCGCACACACCCTAAATTCCTTCCAAAAGTGGTGTTTCCCTTCCACCTCAATCAGGAGGTGGTGCTACTCACCTTCTTCCCAAGACCTCATGCCAGTAGGGCAGAGACTGCCCTCCACACCCTGGACTGTAAGAGGACCCTGTCCTTCTACATTCAACTTACTCAGATCCAACATAAAGCTTCTCAGCTGTTTGTCTCGTATGACCCCAGTAGGCTGGGGGAGGCGGTGACCAAATGTACTCTGTCTACCTGGGTTGCGGACTGTATCGCCCTCACCTACGAGCAGGTGGGGCTTCCGCTGGAAGGTCAGGTCATGGCGCACCGTGTCAGGGCCATGGTGGCTTCTGTGGCAAACGTGTATTCCATCCCGATGCTGGACATTTGCTGGGCTGCCACCTGGTCTTCAGTTCATACCTTCCAAGCCCATTACTGCTTGGAGAAGGAGTCCTGGCAGGACAGTGCCTTCGGCCAGTCTGTATTCCATAATCTTTTCGGGGTCTAGGCAACTCCTATTCTCCGACCCTTTTGTATTCAGGCTACTGGAGTGCTGGTTTCCCACGGTCACATGGGTCATACTGTAGTCCGTATCCGCGGACTCAATTGCTGCTATTCACTACCCCCCTTTGAAGGTAACCGTAATTTTTCTCTGTGGGCTTTCCGGTAGCCTGTAGCTGGGGAGTCCCTTTTCATTCCACTTCCTCGCCGGGTAGCTGTTATTTATCGACCTCCTGACAAGTCTGCTTCTACCTTTCTCACTGACTTTGACTCGTGGCTTTCCTTCTTTCTGGATTCCTCTTTTCCCACTCTTATTCTTGGGGATTTTAACATTCATGTTGATAACCCCTCTGATCCTTATGCTTTAAAGCTCCTCTCCCTTACCTTCTCGTTTGACCTCCAGCTTTGTTCCACTGCCCCCACTCACCAGCATGGCCACTGTCTTGACCTGGTATTTTTCTCTAGTTGCTTACCCTCAAAGTTCTGTAGCTCAGTTCTTCCCTTATCTGACCATTACCTTTTAAGCTTTAATCTTCATCACCCGCTGCCTCAACCTCGTCCTGTCTCCTCCAACCTATTTAGAAATTTTGATGCTGTTGATCCCTTGGTTCTGTCTTCCACTGTTTCTTCATCTCTTTCTTCCACTATGTTATCCAAGTCTGTTGACAAGACAGTAACTGCCTATAATGCTGCACTCTCCTCTGCTCTGGATGCTCTTGCTCCGCCCATGCCACGTCCTGTGAGATGTTCTGCACCCCAGCCCTGGCTCTCATTTACTACCCGCTATCTACGTTCCTGTGCCCATTCTGCTGAGCATGCTTAGCTCAAATCCCGCTCCCTTGCAGACTTTCTACACTTTTCAAATTCATGCTTGTCCCTTTCCAGTCAGCCATAGCTCTTGTCAAACAAGACTATTATGTCCATCTGACTAACTCTCTTGCCTCTGATCCTCGCCGTCTCTTTACTACTCTCAGCTCTCTCCTCAAAGTGCCTACGCCTCTGATCCCTCCCTCCCATTCTGCCCAAACCCTGGCTGACTATTTCCATGACAAAATCCACAAAATCACCCTCCAATTCCCCACAAAGTCAGCTACTTCCTCTCCTCCCCCTCTTCACTCCCAACTTACCCCCCCCCCCACCTCTGCTACCCTCTCTTCTTTTCCTGTGACCTCTGAAGAGGAAACCGCGCACCTTCTTTCTTCCTCCAAACTCACCACCTGCTCCTCTGAACCTATCGCCACCCAGCTCCTAAGCCTCATCTTCTCCACCGTTGTCCCTTCCATCTCTCATATTCTCAATCTATCACTCTCCACTGCAACAGTCCCTGCAGACTTCAAACATGCTGTGGTCACACCTCTCCTCAAGAAACCCTCACTTGATCCCACCTGTCCTTCTAATTATCGACCCATCTCCCTCCTTCCCTTCATTTCTAAACTACTTGAACGTGCGGTTCACCGCCGCTGTTTCAACGTTCTCGTCTCTCTTGCCCTCCTGGATCCTTTACCGTCTGGCTTTCGTCCTTTACACTCTACTGAAATGGCTCTTGCCAAAGTCTCCAGTGACTTGTTCCTGTCAAAATCCAAGGGCCTTACTCTGTCCTCATTCTTCTTGACCTCTCTGCTGCTTTTGACACTGTTGACCACAACCTTCTCCTCGATACCCTGTCCTCGCTTGGTTTTAAGGAATCTGTACTATCCCGGTTCACCTCCTATCTATTCCATCGCTCTTTCAGTGTGTGTTCTGGTGGCTCCTCCTCCTCTGCTATCCCGCTCCCAGTTGGTGTACTCCAAGGATCTGTCTTGGGTCCTCTCCTTTTCTTTCTCTATACCTAGTCCCTTGGTGCGCTTATCTCTTCCCATGGCTTTCAGTACCATCTGTATGCTGATGACTCCCAGATCTACCTCTTTACGTCTGAAATCTCTCCAACAATCCAGACCCAGATCTCTGCCTGCCTTTCTGACATTCCTGCCTGAATGTCTCACCGCCGCTTGAAATTGAACATGGCCAAGACTGAACTTCTTATCTTTCCCCACAAAATCTCCCCTCCTCTTCCTCCTTTCTCCGTCTCTGTGGATAACTCTGTACTCCTTCCTGTTTCCTCGACCCGCAATCTTGGGGTTATCTTTGACTCCTCTCTCTCTTTCTCCGCACACATCCATCTGATAGCTAAGACCTGCCGTTTCTCTATAACATCAGCAAAATCCGCCCTTTCCTTTCTGATCACACTACTAAGATACTTATCCACTCCTTTATCACCTCCCGTCTTGACTACTGTAACCTACTCCTTGCTGGTCTCCCTTTGAATCATCTCTCTCTCCTTCAATCTGTTCAGCACTCTGCTGCGCGGCTAATCTTCCGCCAGCCTTGTCATGCCCATATTACTCCTCTTCTCAAGTCACTTCATTGGCTCCCTATCCATTTCCGCATCCAGTTCAAACTTCTCCTGCTGACCTATAAATGCATTTACTCTGCTGCTCCTCACTACCTTTCTTTTCTTATCTCTCCTTACAACCTCCCTCGGGAACTCCGCTCTTCTAGCAAACTGCTTCTATCTATGCTCTTCTCTTCTATTGCTAATTCCAGACTTCGTTCCTTTCATCTTGCTGCACCTTACGCCTGGAACAAATTACCTGTGTCTGTACGCCAGGCACTTCCTCTAACCCTCTTCAAATCCAGGCTGAAAACTCACCTCTTCGCTGCTGCTTTTGGATCTTGACTCACCTGATCTCCTTTTTCTTTTTCTGTCCCCCTTGTTTTATCCCTGCCTACACCTTCTGTGTTGTCTGTCTTGACTAGATTGTAAGCTCTGATGAACAGGGACTGTCTCTTACATGTCTGTGCAGCGCTGCGTACGACTTGTAGCGCTATACAAATGCTCAGTAGTAGTAGTAGTAGTAGTGAGGACTGACTTCCTGCTTGTTCCTGAAGAAAGCATGGTTACTCACCTGTAACAGGGACAGCAGGAATCAGTCCTCACAACCCTTCCTCCTCATCTTGGAGTTGCTCTTTACCATCTTATTTTTTTTGCTGTCTTTTAGTTTTGTCATCTGACTGAACCAGATGACACCCTTGGGCCAGAAGGGGACCCCACATGCGTGGTGGCATCTCCCAAAGGCTTTCTTTGAAATCTGAGGGAATGCTTCCGCGAGGGCTCCGTCATTGCCGATGTCGCCCATATGTGAAGACTGATTCCTACTGTCCTCGGAGAACAGTAACTATGCTATCTAGAGCATGCTAGGTAGTTATGTCTCTGGGGCTGAGGTATAGTTAAAATTATCTTGGAAGAGAAATGTCTTTAGTTTCTTCCCAGTATCATTTTTATGTCAATGATTCTCAGATCTATCTTTCTACACCTGATATCTCTCTGACACTTCAGATCCGCATCTCTGCCTGCCTGTCTGACATCGCCACCTGGATGTTTTCCCGCCACTCAAAATTAAGCATGGCCAAAATTGAACCTCTTATATTTCCCCCTAAACCTTCCTCCTTTCTCTGTCTCTTTGGATAACACTGTTCTACTTCTTGTTTCCTCAGCCCACAACGTTGGGGTCATCTTTGACTCCTCCCTTTCCTTCTCTTCTCATATCCAACAGATAGCTAAAACCTGTTGTTTCTTTCTCTATAACATTAACAAAATTTGCTCCCTCCTTACTAAAACACTTGTCCACTCTCTAATTACTTCCCATCTTGACTATTGCAGCCTTCTTCTTGCTGGTCTCCCTCCTAGCCACCTTTCTCCCCTTTAATCTGTTCAGAATGCTGCTGCATGACTAATTTTTCACCAACCTTGTTATACTCATATAACCCCTCTTCTCAAATCACTTCATTGGCTTCCCTTCCATTTCCTTATCCAATTCAAGCTTCTTCTGACTTATAAGTACATTCACTCTTCTCCTTGCTACCTTTCCTCCCTTGTCTCTCCCTACACCCCTCCTCGCTCCCACCGCTTTTCTACTGGCTTGCTTCTCTCTTTGCCTTTTTCTTCCACAGCCAACTTCAGTCCTTTCATCTTACTGCTCCTCATGCCTGGAACAGACTCCCTGTGTCTGTACGTTAGGCTTCATCTCTGCCCCTTTTCAAGTCCATGCTAAAGGCTTACCTCTGAAACTGTTTTTGGTTCCTGACCCCCCTTTTTCCTTGTGTTTCTTTACCCTCCCTTTCCCCTTATTCTTATGTTTATTATTTATGTTTATGTTTATTAAAATACTTGATATACCGCACTTAATTAATCCAGGGCGGTTCGCAATCAACAATAAAAAACAATGGCCTTAGGTCAGGGAAAAGAAAAGAACTCCATTAAATGACAGGAAAGAGAAAAGGAGAAGGAAAACAGAAATGAGTAAGAAAGAGAGAGGATTTGGGAGCGTGAGAAATATCCTTATCCTTTGTGTTGTCTATCTTGATTAGATTGTAAGCTCTAACAAGCAGGGATTGTCTCTATGTATGTACAGCGCTACATATGCCTTGTAGTACTATGTAAATGATTAATAGTAGAAATAGTAGTAAATTCAGCCTGGTCCGAACATCCTCTTAGATCTGGAGGTAGGGGATTCCATAATGTTGGTGCAAATAGGACAACTGTCCGGTTACGTGTGGACTTCTTGCTCTTAATTTTCTGAGATGAGATGGATAGTATAATGTTGATTGTACATAGTTATCCCTGTTATTCCATGTTTTATATTCCCTTGTTCTCTGTAAACTCGATGTTACCTGTACACATTGCAGTATATTTTGTTCGATGTACACCGCGCTGATTTTAATAGCGCGGTATATAAGAGATGTTAAATAAATAAATAAATAAATAGCCTTTCATTCTTGGGACAATATCAAGGTCTGAAGGAAGGTAGCTGATTCCTTGTGTAAGACTTTAAATGTTGTGATGAGTACCTTGCATCTGATTCTTGCTGTGCTAGGGAACCAATGGAGTTGCTTTAGTATGGGGGTAATGTGAGATGCTCCATAGATTATCCTTACCATAGTATTTTCGGCTTTTTATAGAGGGTGAAGGGTATGTTTAGATAGTCCTTGGTATATTATGTTGCAGTAGTCTAAGATAAGTGTGATTATGGCTTGACACATGGTTTGGAATAGATCTGGGGATAATAAGAGGTGGAGATTCTTCAGGATTCTTAATTTGTGGTAGATGGAGGTGGTCGTTCTCAAGAGCATGAAAATTCAATCGTTGGTCTGTTATTATGCCAAGGTTTTTTACTTCTGTTTTCACTCTGATAACCACATCCTCCACTGTCAAGGTTCGTGGCAGAGAGAAGGATGGGTCAGTAAAGATGTATAGGGCTTCTGTCTTATCTTGATTGATGCCAAGATTCTGACATCCGCAAAGCATTTGTATAGGTTGGTGAAGTCTGAAGTTAAAGTGTCGAAGGAGGTGAAGAACATGATGTCATTGGCATACATCTGATAATGTATTTTGTGCACTCTGAATATTTAGCATATTGGCTGGATGAATATGTTGAATAGGAGGGCCGAGTGACTTGAATCCTGAGTACTCCTAGTTGCTGAGCGAATGGATGCAAAGTCCTCTGACCAATTTTTACTTGATGTCTTTGGACTCTAGGTAGGAGCAAAACCATTTGTCCCATAGCCCAGTGTCAGAAAGCCTTTGCAGAAGTTGGTGATGAGGGAGGGAGTCAAAGACAGAGAAGATGTCGAGAAATATGAGGAGGAAACCTTGAGAAGTGTTTTGAGTGGAGGTTAGCACTGTGTTTAGCCGAGATGTAATGAGTATTTCGATGCTATGCTTCGGTCTGAAGCCATGTTGGTGAGGGTCAAGAGGGGCATAATTAGTGAGATAGTTTTGGAGCTGGATTTGGACTATCTTCTCTATTATCTTCAAAATAAAAGGGATACCAGAGATTGGTCTGTGTGACTTTGGGGAAGTGCAATCAAGAATTGTGCTTTTCAGGAGTGGTTGGATTGAATTCTGTTTCAGAAGTGCGGGCATAAGGCCTTGTGATAAGGATGCATGTACAATACTCATTAGGTAGGGGCTGAGCTGAGATCTGGCTGTCTTGACCCAAGATAGACAAGGGTCAAGTGCAGAGGTAGTTGTATTGAGGTTCATGATTGTATGTTCAAGGTTTTCATGTGATGGTAATTCAACCTGAGACCTTGTGTTCAGAGGCAGCTCCTGAGGATTTAATGTAGATGGGAGATGGCCTATAAAGAGGGCCAGCTTTTATTTAGAGTGAAAGTAGATTACCATGCTCTGTGGACATATTCTATTTTGTGGATTTCCTTTATTTGATTTTGCGATGGATAAAAGCTCTCTTGGTTTATTTATTGCACTCATGTTAAGATTGTTGTGATATTCTTTCTTGCGCCTTAACATTTCTTCACAGTATAATCTAAGCTTCTCCTTATAGGTTGCAAAGTGAGAGGGTCTTTGGAGCGTCGCCATTTATGCTCGAGTCAATGTAGATCACTCTTCTGTCTCTGTAATGAGGCTGAGAACCAAGGGACTCTGTTGTGATGCCTTGTTGGTTCCTGCCTTGCGGCAGCATTCAGTATATCATTCCATCCTTTGATCTTACTTTCTAAGTCTACTTCTTCAGTTTTGATGGGTTCTAACTGAGGGATAACTGTTCTGAGAGAGTGTTCATTGTTGAACTGTTGAAATCTACGGCTCATGAGTGGAGTGGTGGGGGGATTTATTTATATATATACAGTATATATATATATATATATATATACTGTATATATTTATTTAACCACTTTTATATGCCACCTTTTCCTTCAATCAAAGTGGTTTGCACGTAACTAAGTTGTGTACATTTATGGGGTAGGAGCGGGGGAGGGTACTGGAGGAGGTATATATATCCATAATTATTTACAATTTATTGACGAGAGCTGAAAGGGATAGAGAGGAGCATGGCTGCATGATCTGACCAGGACACTTGAAGAATTGTATGAGGTATATGATTGGGGTCTGATAGGATGTCATAAGGCATAAATATTAGGTCAAGAATGTTTTCTTTATTATGGGTTGATTTGGTTATAATTTGAGTGAATCCAAGGACTCCCATGGCTTCAAGGAAGGAGATTGATTGAGTAGTAGGGGCAGATGATAGGTTGAGGTCACCAAGAAGGATGAGAGGCTGATGTGGATAGTTCAGCAGCATTGCCTTATGGCACTCTATATGTTAGGCATAGTGAGATTGAGTCATTTGAAACTATTAAGATGTCAATGTCAGAGGTGGAGTTGGAGTCAGTGGTGTTAATTTTAAAGAACCTCTAGATATTAGACAGACACCTCTGCCTCTGCTATTTACTCTGTTACAATTGTGTATTGTATAAGAAGGAGGGCACAGCTGGTTTAGGAGAACAGTCAGTTTCAGAGAACCTTGTTTCAGTTCTGCATAGGATGTTTAGGTCATAGTCCAGGGTTAGATATATCAGGATCTGGATCTTGTACCAGGCTGAGCTTGCATTAATGAGTGCACATCTTATGTTTATGTTGTTTATGTTTATTAAATTTGATATACCGCTCAGGCCAAGAAGCATCTTAATGGTGATTCAGCTTTCCATTGAATGTGGGGTGCATAGCCTCAGGGGCGGCCCAAGGGGGGTGCGGGGTCATGTGCGGAGACTCGGTGCAGGGCCTCATTTGCATAAATATTTGCATAATGTTACCATACACTAACTTTTAGTAAACATGCCTCTTAATGAGTGTATGGATAAAGAAAGACTAAGAGATTTCTACATTACTATAATCCAGTGCCAACCGCCAGGCACATTAGGAACTACTACAAACACTGCCCATTTAGAACCAATAGCAAACCCACCGTATCATAACAGCACTACCAGGACTCATAAAGCACCATACCCTACCTATCAAAAGGCAACACTGCAAATATTAAACCAATACATTTCAGAGAATAACAATACATGACCTACTGGAGAAAGAGAACAAGTGACACTGTCAAATAGGAATTACATAAACAGAATACCTCAGCTCAGTTACACATGCAGAACATAGACCATCACCAAACAAGGAATCACAATTTAGAAGCGGGAAAACAATAATTAAACTGCGAACCCCAAAAGCCAAACTTGGAATGTACAACAACACTGTAGAAATAAAACTATAAATTAATTTCCTCTTGTACTAAATAAGCGCAGATGTTAATGATTACATTTCCTAAAGCTGACATATTCCAGTTAATAAATTCAAAATAAAGAGATATTTTTCTACCTTTTGTGCATTTTTTTCAGTTGCAATTGCTCCAGCCACTTTCTTCTGGTTTCTTTGTGTCTTCTGCTAACACCATCATCTGCTGTCCATTTGTCCTTTCTTCTCTCTTCTAGTTTTTCTCCATTCTCTCTCTACATCTGCTTTAACATACTAATCTTTCTCCTTTTGCTCTTTCTTCATTCCTATTTCATCCACTCAAATTTTACCCCTCCATCCTCACTTACTCTCCCAATACCCGGCCAATAGAAGATTTTTCTTCCCTCCCACACAAAATATTTTCCCCTCTCCATTTCACTCTCCCAGCCCCATCCCATTCTAATCCTCCCCCAACATCAGCTCCCTTCTAGTTCCAGCCCCACCCAGCATCCGCTCCCTTCTAGCCCCCGCATCAGTCCATTTCCAGTCCTAGCCCCCGCATCAGCTCATTTCCAGTCCTAGCTCCCCCACCTATTTCCAGTCCTATCCAAGTCCCTCCATCAGCTCATTTCCAATCCCAGCCTCCCATCAGCCGATTTCTAGTCCTTTCCTAGTCCCACCATCAGCCCATGTCAAATTCTAGCTCCCCTACACTCAGCCCATTTCCAATCCAAGCCCCCAATGAGCCTACTTCCAGTTCTAGCCCCTCCATGAGTCCATTTCATTCCAAGCCCCCACCACAGCTCATTTCCAATCTTAGCACCCCCAACAGCCCATTTCCAGTCCTATCCTAGCACCTCCATCAGCCCACTTCCTGTCCTAGCTCCTTCCCCTCACAGCTCATTTCCAATCTCAGCACCCCTCAACAGCCCATTTCCAGTCCTATACTAGCACCTCCATCAGCCCATTTCCTGTCCTACCTCCCCCTACTCAGCCCATTTCCAGTCCTAGCTCCCTCCCTCACAGCCCATTTCCATTCCAAGCCCCCTCTCCATCAGCCCATTTCTATTCAAAGCCCCCGTCCCCATCCCCATCAGCTATTTGCAGTTAAGTCCCCCTTCCATTCAGTCCATTACCAGTCCTAGCCCCCCCATAGCCCATTACCAGTCCTAAGCCCCCATCAGCCCACTTCCAGTCCTAACCCCCATCAGCCCATTTTCAGTCTTAGCCCCCTTATAGCCCATTACCAGTCCTAACCCCCATCCGCCTACTTCCAGTTCTAGCCCCTCCATGAGTCCATTTCATTCCAAGCCCCCACCACAGCTCATTTCCAATCTTAGCACCCCAACAGCCCATTTCCAGTCCTATCCTAGCACCCCCATCAGCCCACTTCCTGTCCTAGCTCCCTCCCCATACATAGCCCATTACCAGTCCTAACCCCCCCATCAGCCCATTTCCATTCCTAACCCCCCCATAGCCCATTTCCATTCCTAGCCCCCCCATAGCCCATTACCAGTCCTAACCCCCTCATCAGCCCACCTCGTCCTAACCCCCCATCAGCCCATTTCCAGTCTTAGCCTCCCCATAGCCCATTTCCAGTCCTAACCCCACATAGTCCATTACCATTCCTCCCCCCCATCAGCCCATTTCCAGTCCTAACCCCCCCATCAGCCCATTTCCAGTCCTAACCCCCCATAGCCCATTACCAGTCCTAACCCCCATCAGCCCATTTCCAGTCCTAGCCCCCCCATAGCCCATTACCAGTCCTAACCCCCCAATCAGCCCACCTCCAATCCTACCCTCCCATCAGCCCATTTCCAGTCTTAGCCTCTCCCATAGCCCATTACCAGTCCTACCCCCCATAACCCATTACCAGTCCTAACCCCCCCATCAGCCCATTTCTAGTCCTAGCCCCCCCATAGCCCATTACCAGTCCTAACCCCCATCAGTCCATTTCCAGTCCTAGACCCCCCCATAGCCCATTACCAGTCCTAACCCGCTCCCATAGCCCATTACCAGTCCTAAACCCCCCCATCAGCCCATTTCCAGTCCTAGACCCCCCAGACCATTACCAGTCCTAACCCCCTTCCCCACCATCAGCCCAGGGAAACTTTAAAAGAAAAAATAAACTTGCTGCTGCCACTGCCACCGTGGCAGCAGCAGAATCAAGTGTCTCCCGCGGGCCCCCGCTCACCCAACAGAGCCCTCCCTCCTGTCCGGCAGAGCCCTCCCTCGATCACTCTCCTCGTCGCGGCTTTCGGAGCCTCGAAGGGAGAGTTTCCCTCTCGCGGTTCTGTTAAGCCGGCCGGGGCTGGTGGGAAATGTAATAACTGTACAGTTTGTAAACATGCCATTGTGCTGAATATTATGTTTATACATCCATGTACTAAGAAACAGTATAAATTACACACTAGGACAAATTGTCTTTCCACACATGTAGTGTATATCATCATCTGCCCCGTTCTCCGCTTTATATTGGCAAAACTTTTCGAGCCATTAAAACATGTATACAAGAACATAAGAGTTGTATCAAAAGGAAAATAAGTACAGCCCGCCCTGGTTGAACATTGGATTCAACATCAACACAGTCTTGAAGATCTAAAGTTTTGTGTTATTAAAAAAGTTACTCCTTCCCTTCGAGGTGGAGATGTTAGTCGCATTTTAGTCCAAGAAGAACAAAGGTTTATTTTTCAATTGAATACAGTGATCTCTGGTGGGTTGAATAAAGAAATTGAATACAATGTTTTTCTATAAGCTAATTGCTCTAATATCCTTGTATAGTTAATCATTTTTTTAATCCCATTTTTAGTTGTACCCATGGTTACTTTTAGATGTACACTATTCAAAATAGCTGTGTAAGAGCTGAACTAACGCCAATCAATATCTGCTCTTAAACCAACAATCTCCACAAACACAATTACTAAACCTTTAATTAATCTCACACCTAAATTTCATCAGGCCAAATGACCTCAGGATAGCTTATACCCTGCATTTAGTGAAAATATCTGACGCTCACATCACTGATCAATAAGCCTTCCATACAATCACCTACAATATCAACACACACTCAAAACATTAAAAACACCACCGAATGTACTCTTGGGAAAATCATTCCTTCACCTCAACCTAACATACACAACCACATACATACAAAAGCGTCCTTGTATACCCAACTGCACAGAACTACACGGAGCTCTGCTGGAACAACAGGTTATTACCTAAAAAAAAAAAATGCAAAATAAAGAAACTGAACAAATTTAACGGCCCTACAAGGTCCGCAATTACTTATCTTTACGTTGTATCTTCCAACTTTCCAATTCCGCAGTCACTCCGACTTGATTCAATAACCATGCAAGATCAAAAGACCTCTCGAACTAAGCAAAGCGGGGAACATATTTGACCACTAATAATTCACTAATAGTTCACTAATAATTAAACTAACTTGCTCCTCAACCCTACAAAAGCTTTTGTTTCACCAAAATACGGCTTCTTCAGGGGTTAAACATCGCTATATAACACCAAGTCCAATTGTGTTTGTGGAGATTGTTGGTTTAAGAGCAGCTATTTAAGATTAAGTTATGTGAAGTTGTTAGGGAAGTAGGGATACTTGAACAAATACAATTTTACCTAATAAGTATGAAGGACTTTTAGTGATCACCTCAAGGTGAACTGCAAGGATTTAATTAATCTACTCCTAAGACCTAATCTCCTGCTGATGAAGATAATCAGTTAAACCTGAAATTGAGTAAGATCATCCCCTTCTCCTTAACTGGTTTAGGAGGCTATAAATCAAGGATTATGCCTTGGTTGGGTAGGCGTTGGGGTGGGTGGGAGGATGTTCTATTTATATCTGTGCTTCTAAGACAATCTCTTAATTTCTTGTGTGATTCACACTGCCCTTGGTTTGATAGAGGGAGCCTTTGAAGTTGCCTCTTTGATCTGTCACTTGACTTTAACACCTATTGAAAACAATTTCACAGTTCTCTTGCCTCCTAACTGGTAGGCCCCTTTGTAAAAGGTCTCTAGAAAACAGTTTCTCTCTATATACTCAAAGAATATTTACCCTATTCTAGTCTCTCTATTAAAATATACCTTAACTGGCTTTAATTTAAGTGAAAGCTAGCTTGTAATGCTAAGTCCTAACTGGCTTTAATTTAACTGAAGGTTGGCGTGTTATACTAAGCCACAGCTGTCTGTAATTTCAGTGAAAGCTGGCTTGTTTATACTAAGCCCTAACTGGCTTTAACTTAATTGAAAGCTGGCTTGTAGTACTATGCCCTAACTCAATTGAATTTTAAAATATACAGATTTTTTAACCCCAAGATTTAGAGAATTTCTCAGGAGGTAAGTACTTAGAAGTGCAGATTTATTCCCAGCAGTAGCAGACCTCTTGATAGTCCTTCATATTGCAGAGCATTGGACCTTTTCATGAAACAGCATGATATTTAGTTTGAACCAGATATATACCTTCTGGAATTACCAATAAGCCCTGTTTTCTAAAGTACAAATGCTGGCTAGGGAAATACTGACATGCACAAGCAACCAATGGGTCAGGTGCCAAACTGCAAAATATTTTAAAAACAGAACTAACATTTTAAATCAGATCCTGGACTCAATGGGCAACCAATGAAGTCCCTTCAAAACAGGTTGAATATGGTCCTGCAGTTTGGTAACAGTAACCAATCTTGTTGCCTTGTTCTGCAATAGCTACACTCCCCTAAAATAAACTTTGGCAAAACTACATATAAGGAATTGCCTCAATCAAGCCTGGAGATTACTCAGGCATGTACTATTGTCACAAGGCCAATCTGATAAAAGTCGGGGTGAAGTTACCAGATATTCAATACTGTCATATTTCAATATGACAGTAACTTGTCTTTCTATTCACTCCAAGAACTTTTAATTCTTTTACCAGCTTCAAAGCAATGTCCAATAGAATAATTTATGGACAACTATGGATAACATGGGGCCAGTGAAACGACAATAATTCTATTTTAAAATGGTTTAGTTTCAGTTAATTACCCCTCAACCTGCCTTCAATTTCCATAAAAGCCCGATTGGGTCTCTGTATCTCCTCATCACATTCATCAGTGAACATAAAAAAATTTGTATGTCATCAGCAAACATGTTAAAGCATATTTTAGAAATGATGTCCAAGTGCAATCTGGGACGTCTAAGCCAGAACATCAGAAAAAAAGGCAGGCATGTCCAAGTTTGACACGATTTCACAAATGTGGACGTGCCTGATACGGACATCTGTGGGGCTGTCTACATAGATGTCCTTGGAATAGTATCCAAGACTGGGGACATTAAGTGGTGGATCACACACAAAATATGTTATTGTGATTGTGGAGAATATAGGGGATAGTGGAATGCCATCTTCTCTACAACCTCCAGACATTTTACGTCCCATACGAGTACTTTACCGATTGCCTATTCAAGCCTGGAGCAGGTCTAAACTTAGACAAGGTCGCAGACATCCCTGACTTTTCTGAAATTGAGTGGGAACGTACCCCTGCCCTGGACATGCCTCCACCTCACCCCCTCCCTATCTGAATGTCCCCTGGGACATCTTTATACATCATTTGTAAAACAGCTTTGGGGACGTCTTCACGATCCGGATGCTCACATACCTGTTTTCAGATGTCCAAATCATGAATAAGGCTTCTGAAATGACCACCATAGTAAGACATCCCTAAGGCTTCAATACACATCATGCAAAGAGAGAAATCATTAGAGAAAGACATCATGCTTGGCAAGATAGAAGGTCAACGCAAAAGAGGAAGGCCAGCAATGAGATGGATTAGAAACATAGAAAAATAACGACAGAAAAAGACCACATGGCCTATCTAGTCTGTCCTTCCATATCAACAACTACAACAGTCCCCTTTTTTCCTTTAGAGATCCTCTGTGTTTGTTCCATGCTTTTTTAAAATCAGATACTGTCCTTATCTCTACCACCTCCATTGGGAGACTATTCCACGGATCCACCACTCTTTCCATAAAGAAATATTTCCAGATATAGCTCCTGAATCTATCCCCTTTCACCCTCATCCCATGTCCCCTCGTAGCAGAACTTGCTTTCAATTGAAAGAGGCTCTCCCCCTGTGCATTTATGCCACGGAGGTATTTAAACATCTCAATCATATCACCTCTATCCCGCCTTTCCTCTAAGGTGTACATATTAAGATCCTTAAGTCTATCCTCATATGCTTTATAATGAAGACCACTAACCATTTTGGTAGCCACCCTCTATACTGACTCCATCCTGTTTATATCCTTTTGAAGGTGCAGGCTCCAGAATTGCACACAATATTCCAAATGAGGCACTATCACCTCCTTTTTTCTGCTAGCCATTTCTCTCCCTATGCACCCAAGCATACTTCTAGCTTTTGCTGTCGCCTTTTCTACCTGTTTAGCTACTTTAAGATCATCTGACACGACCAAACCTAGGTCCCGCTCTTCTTTAGAGGACAAAAGTACTTCACTCCCTATACTATATTGCTCCCTTGGATTGCTACAGCCCAAATGCATGACCTTACATTTTTTAACATTAAATCCCAGCTGCCAAATTCTAGACCATTCTTCAAGCTTAGCTAGATCCCTCCTCATGTTATCTACACTTTCCTGGGTGTCTACTCTATTGCAGATTTTGGTATCATCCACAAAGAGGCAAACCTTACCCGACAGCCCTTCCGCTATATCACTAACAAAGATATTAAACAGAATCGGACCAAGGATAGATCCCTGGGGCACACCACTGATAACTTCCATATCCTCAGAGTGAGCTCCATTTACCTGTACTCTTTGTCGCCTCCCACTCAACCAATTTCTAACCCAATCAGTAACTTTAGGGTCCATTCCCTAGGTTGCTCAGTTTGTTTATAAGTCGTCTGAGAGGAGCGGTGTCAAAGGCTTTACTGAAATCTAAATACACCACATCAAGGGCTCTCCCTCGGTCCAACTCCCTGGTCACCCAGTCAAAGAAATCAATCAGATTTGTCTGACAACACCTGCCTCTGGTGAATCCATGCTGCCTCGGATCCTGTAATCCGCTGGACTCCAGAAACCTCACTATTTTCTCTTTCAGCAGCATTTCCAATAATTTACTCACCACCAAAGTTAAACTAACCGGCCTATGGTTTTCATCCACATCCTTCCTTCTGCTTTTGTGTAAAGGCACCACATGAGCCTCTCTCCAGTCCTTTGGCACCACTCCCGACTCTAACGAGGCATTGAGAAGCTCAGTCAGTGGAGCTGCTAGGACGTCCCCAAGTTCCCTCAGTATTCTAGGGTGTATCCCATCCAGTCCCATCACTTTGTCTACTTTAAGTTGAGCTAGTTTCTCACGAACACAATCTTCTGAAAATTCTTCAAGATGCCCCTCACTTCTATTCATGTTTGTGGGTGTTTTCTGAGGTCCTGCTCCTGGTTCTTCAACTGTGAACACAGAACAGAAATATTTGTTAAGCAATTCCGCTTTATCCTCATCAGTTTCTACATATTCCTCCCCTTCACCATTGAGTCTGACAATACCACTTTTGCCCTTCTTCTTCTCAATAACATATCTGAAAAATGTCTTATCCCCCCATTTTACTGCACTGGCTATTTCTTCCTCTTTTAGAATCTTTGCCTTCCTGACTACTTTGCTAGCTTCTCTATGTTTTTCCAAATACAGATGCCTGTCTTCCTCTCTCTGTGATCTCTTGTATTTCATGAAGGCCTCCCTCTTTTTCTTCACCTTTTTAGCTACTTCTTTCAAAAGCCATAGTGGTCTTCTTTTCCTTCTACCTTTATTTACCATTTTAACAAAAAGATTGGTTGCTCTTAAAATATCCCCTTTCAGTTTTGCCCACTGTTTTTCTACATCCCCCAGCTGTTCCCATCCCGCTAACGACTCCCTGAGGTATCGGCCCATCTTGGCAAAGTTAGTTTTCCTAAAGTCTAAGACCCTCACTTCTGAATGGATTCTAATAGCCCTAGTCCTAATACTGAACCACACCATCTGGTGATTACTGGATGCAAAATGATCTCCCACTATAACATCAGAAACACTTTCACCATTGGTAAGCACCAAGTCCAGTATGGCCCCTTCACGTGTGGGGTCTGTTACCAATTGCCTGAATAGTTCTCCATGTAGAGAATCCAGGTTATCCTTACTTCTAGATGATACTGCAGCAGGAATGTGCCAGTCAACATCTGGCATATTGAAATCCCCTATTAGTATCACTTCCCCTTTCCTAGCAATACTGTATATGTCTTCAATTAACTCTCTGTCCACCCTTTCCTCTTGTGAAGGAGGTCTGTATATCACACCAATGCAAATAGATTTATGTTCCCCTCTTTCTAGTTTAACCCACAGTGCCTCCTTTCTAGCTTTTAAGCTCTGTAATTCCAAAGCTTTAATATTATGTTTTACATATAGTGCCACTCCTCCTCCCCTTCTTCCTAACCTGTCCTTTCTGAATAAAGTATAGCCTGGTATAGTTACACCCCAGTTGTGGTTTCTGTGAACCATGTTTCTGTAACTGCCACTAAATCCAAGTCAGCCACTCCCACCAAAGCTTCAACATCAGGGATCTTACTTCCCATGCTACGGGCATTTATACACACTGCTTTCCATATGTTACCCTTTTTACCCATTTCCATAAAGGTATTTAATGTTTCACTTACCTGGGTGCTTTCACTTACCTGGGTGCTTTCTTCACCCATCCCCAGCGAATCTAGTTTAAAGCCCTCTTCAGTAGATTAGCCAGTCTACTACTGAAGATGCGTCGACCTTTCTTGGACAGATGGATGCTATCTCTGCTCTGCAACCCTTGAAATAGCATCCCGTGGTCCAGGAAACCAAAACGCTCTCGATGACACCATCCACGCAGCCATGCATTCATCTCCAGGATGCGAGCCTCTCTGCCTTGGCCTTTACCCTCAACATGGAGAATTGAAGAGAACACCACCTGTGTTTCACCCTCTGTCCCAGAGCCATGAAGTCCCTCTTGATATGCTCAGTGGGATACCTGGCAGTATCATTTGTTCCGACATGGATTAGCAACATTGGGTAATAATCAGTGGGCTTGATGAGTCTCGGCAAACTCTCCGTAATGTCTTGGATTTTGGCACCTGGCAGACAGCATACATCTCTGGACATCAAGTCTGGTCGGCAGATGGACACCTCAGTACCCCTCAGAAGAGAGTCATCAACCACCACTACCCTTCACTTCCTTGTGGTCACTGATTCTGCAACTTTGGGGTACTTGAGCTCTGGTTCTTCCCTTTCCAGGGATGCTTTCACCTCCTCCACTTCCAGGGCTGCATAATGGTTCTTCAGTTCAAGGGCTGGAGAATTTGGATTGTTGATTCTGCAGGCACTGGTGACTTGTGTCCAATCTTCATCATTCTGTAGGCACCCAGGAGAGCTTGGTTGTTTCAAGAAGCATCTCATCAATGTACTTCTCACTGTCTTGAATGCTCCTCAGCCTTGCCAACTCCTCTCTGAGTTCCTCCTCTCGTTTCCTTAGCGCTTCAGCATGCAGGCACCCTGCACATGGAACCAGTTCTTCAACTGGCATTGGGACCTCTGCCTGGACAGAGGCAGAAGCTGTAATGGGGGCAACAGCTTTAGCGATATGATTTTTCCCAGTCATTGTTCTGTTTGTGTAGCTTAGATATATGTTAAAGCAAAAGAGAGAGATCTACCTAAGTACCAGCTGGTTTCCCAGCTGTCCTTTATTTGAAATGTGTAGCCCCTGTTAGGATTGATACAATAACAGCAGCTACAGGTTTGCAGTCTGTCAACAATGAGCCGCCTGACTGAAGACCGAACACAAATTAGGACAGCTATCCAGAGGGTCGCCATGAGTCGATACCGACTCAATGGCACTTAACAACAACAACAAAGGCTTCAATCAAAGGTTGAAAATAGACATTAAACAAAACAGGCAACAAGCTAGGCCCTTGAGGATTTCTGGTGGCAAGTGAATGAACAGGTGAATAAGTACTATCCTAATGTAGATATCAGGTTACTTAAATTGTGATAAATAAATAGAATATAAATAGGGTGAAGTCAGTCCAGAGGGTGGTTACTAAAATGGCCAGTGGTCTTCTTCATAAAGCATATGGGGTTAGACTTAAAGACTTCAATATGTATACTTTGAATGAAAGGCAGGAGAAGGATGATATACTAGAGAAATTTAAATACCCCCATAGTATAACTGTACAGGAGATGTCTTTCTTTCAATTGAAAGGCTGCTTTAGAATGAGGAGGCATAGGATGAGGGTGAAAGGGGATGGACTATATATTTAGGATAGTTAGTTATTGATGATCTTGTCATTGGTCATCTCAGGGTCAATTCAACCCCTTCTGGAGCCCTTGGCAAACTTTGGAGAATGGGCCCCCCCTGCCGCAGACAAAAAGGGCATGGCCATGATCATGTAGTAAAAGCTGTTGGTGTAGCTGTGTTTAAAAGAGGTTTGGATATGTTCCTGGAGGAAAAGTCCATAAACCATTATTAAAGAGTACCAGAGAAATCCATTGCTTACCCCTGGGAGAAGCAACATGGAATCTATGTATCTTTTTGAGAATCTGACAGGTACTAGTGGCCTGGATTGGCTGCTGTTGGAAACAGGATACTGGACTTGATGGGCCCTTGGTCTGACCCAGTATGCCATATCTTCTGTTGTTCTGTTCACGGCACAAATGCAAGCTGTCTGCCTGCAGGGATTCCCTCTCCCACAGGCAAGCAGAAGGAATCTTTGCTGCAGTTATGGCTGTTCCCTTCTCTTCTGCCTGCAGGTGAGGGGATGCCCACGGGCAGACAGTTGCATCTGGGCCGTGATTGCGTTCATGCCTTTGTCTTCTGCCTGTGGGGATAGCGTAGTTACTCACCTATAACAGGTGTTCTCCAGGGGCAGCAGGAATCAGTCCTCACTTTTGGGTGACCTTGGCACCGACGGAGCCCGCGCGGAGCAGTTCCCCAACTTTCAAAGAAATCCTTTGGGATTGCTGCCACACATGTGTGGTCCTCTTTCCACCCAAAGATGCCATCTTGCTCAGTCAGGTCCCATAGTTAGTGCCCTACTAAACAGATGGCAAGGAAAGGACAAAAATTAGCAACTCTTTAGGGGAGGTGGGAGGGTAGTGAGGACTGATTCCTGCTGTCCCTGAAGAAAACCTGTTACAGATGAGTAACTGCTTTCTCCAGGAATAAGCAGGAAGTCAGTCCTCACTTATGGGACTCCCTAGCTACAGGCTAGCGAACCTGTAAGCCAAAAAATGCCTCCACGAGGCCATGAGCAGAAGCTGACGCCCAAAGGAGCCCAAGTCTTCGGGTCCCCGGGGCGAAGCTCTCGGTAGCCGTTGAAGAAGGGTTGGAGGGCAGGAGTTGCTTATACCTCAAACAGATTATGGAGTACAGCCTGACAGAAGGTGCTGTCCCGGCGGGACTCTCTCTCTTCAGGCAGTAATGCGAAGCAAAGGTGTTCGCTGAAGACCAGGTCGCAGCCCGGCAGATGTTCGGTAGAGGCACTGAGCGCAGCAAAGCCACCGAAGCCGCCTTGGCCCGGACACCGCGTGCGGTGATGCACCAATCCAGCGGGGCGCCTGGCTTCACCTGGGCAAAGGTGATGCAGTCTGCCACCCAGATGGAGAGGGTGCACTTGGTGACTTCCTGCCCCAAGCAGTTGTGATCGTAGGCAACAAAGAGCCGATCAGACTTGTGATGAACCTGGGTGCGCTGCAAGTAGAAGTTGCGAGCCCTCTTGCAGTCAAGAGTATGTAAGACCGCCGATGCCCGGTCTCGGGAAGAAGGTCGGCAAGACTATCTCCAGATTGAGATGGAAGGCCGAGACAACCTTCGGTAGAAACTTGGGGTGGATACGGAGGACCACCCTGTTCCCATAGAACCTGGTGTAGGGAGCCTCAGCCATGAGGGCCTAGAGTTCACTGACTCGCCAAGCCGAGATCAGAGCCACCAGGAAGACCACCTTCCAGGAGAGGTGCCAAAGGGAGCATGTTGCCATCGGCTCGAATGGTGAGCTGCATGAGCATGACATTCAGGTCCCACTCCGCCAGAGGAGGCCGGATGGGAGGCTTGGAAAGTAAGAGGCCCCGCATGAAGCGGGAGACCATGGGGAGATGGTTAGCCAAGATGGCGCTCAGGTGCACCCTGATCGAGTTGGGCTTCAGTCCCTTCTTCGAGAGGTGGTGGAGGTACTGGAGAACATACCGGAGAGAACAGGAAAACGGGTCAATCTGAAGCTCGGAGCACCAGGTCGAGAAACGCCACCTCTTAAGGCATAGGCTCGCCTTGTTGAGTCCTTCCTCAACGCGAGGAGGACCTCCTTGACCTCCCCCGAGAGGTGCAGCGGGGCTAAGGAGACCCATTCAGCTGCCAGGCTGTAAAGGACAATGAGGCCATGCTCTGGTGGAGCACCCACCCCTCCTCCTGTGTTAGCAGGCTCGGGGCGCAGTCTAGTGGGACTGGAGGCTCGGACGAGAGCCAGAGCAGAAGCGGGAACCAAGGCTGTCGAGGCCATGAGGGAACCACGAAAATCATTGAAGCTCACTCCCGCTGGACCTTGTTTAGGGTCCTCGCAATGAGAGGAATGGGGGGGGGAGGCAAAAAGAAGCCCAGAGCTCCAATTCAGGAGGAACGCATCTGGGGCCAACTTGCTCGGGTGTGGAACTGGCCCGTAGAAGTGGGGGAGCTGCGCGTTCACCGGGCTGGTGAACAGGTCCACAGAGAGAGTCCCTCACTGATGGTACAAGAGGCTGGCCACCTCCAGGCGCCACTCGGGTGGGCAGAGGATTCTGCTGAGTTTGTCCACAAGGACATTCTCCTGGCCTGGGAGATAGACCCTCTGAGGGTCATGCCCTAGCGAATGGCAAAGGAGCAAGGGAGGACTTCCTCCCGACAGAGTGCGCGGGAACCTGTTCCCCCCTCCTTGTTTATGTAGAACATGGCTACCCTGTTGTCAGTCTGCACGAGTACCGACTTCCCCCTCAGGTGGTACACGAAGGCCTTCAGGGCCCACTGGACCACCCGAAGCTCAAGCAAATTGATCTACTGCTGGGATTCTTCGGGCGACCACTGTCCCTGGGTGCGGAGGTCGCCGCAGTGGGCTCCCCAACCCAGCAGGGAGGCATCCGTCGTCAGAATGAGCTCATGCTGCGGGGCCTGGAAAGGCATTCTTTGAAGAAGGCTTCGGGAATTCTGCCACCAATCCAGGGAGGTGTAAAGACTGTGGGAGACCCAGACAGGGTCCCGAAGGCAGCCAGAGGCCTGGCTCCATTGTGTCCTGAGGCACCACTGAGTTGTACACATGTGCATGCGGGCATGGGTAACAACGTGGAAAGTGGAGGCCATGTGTCCCAGGAAACGCAACATGGCTCGCGCCGGAATCCGAGCCCTGCTTTGGACCTTGGCCGCCAGGACACGGAGACGATCCGTACGGTCCCGGGGCAGAAAGGTGATTGCCCGCTGCTTGTCGAGGAGTGTGCCAATGAACTCCAGGGTCTGCACCGGTTCAAGGTGGGACTTCGAGTAATTGACCAGGAAGCTGAGGCGCTCGAGGAGGAGGATTGTGCATGATGCCTCAAGGTGGGCTTCGCTGACCGATGCCCCCGTGACGAGACAGTCATCTAGGTAAGGGAAAACGGGTATGCCCTGCCACCAGAGGTGGGCGGCGGCCACAGAAAGGCACTTGGTGAAGACCCGCGGGGCAGACACAAGCCCGAAGGGAAGCACCCTATATTGGTAGTACTCTCCCTGCACCCTGAAGCGCAGGTACTGCCTGTGCTGAGGGTGGACCAGAATGTGGCGTAAGCGTCCCTGAGGTCTAAGGAGTATAGCCAATTGCCCTGCTGGAGGAAGGGCAGCAGGACACCAAGCTGAACTTCTCCCGCACCAGAAACTTGTTGAGGTTCCCCCCATCTTCTTCAGAACGAGGAAGTATCAAGACTATAACCCTCGACCTCGGAGGTGCAGTGGTAGCTTTTTGACCGCCCGCTGGCCGAGGAGGTTGGTTAGCTCCTGTAGCAAGCAAGCCAGGTACGAGGGAAACTGAGAAGGCTCCGCTGGGGAGAAGGGAGGGGGAGGCCTGTCCAGGTGAAGACGATAACCATCCCGGACCACCCTGAGGACCCAGGTGTCTGACGTGATCGATGCCTATTGGGGGGCAAAGAGGGACAGGCGTCCCCCTACAGGTGGAAGTGCCGCCGGGGGGGGGGGGGGCGAGAGGCTTTGCTTTCGGCATCAAAGCCCCTGAGCGGGCTGGGTTTTGGGCCCTTTAGGCTTGTGATGGCCGTGTATTCCCCCCTTACCCTGAATGCCAGTGGGCAGTGCGAGGGTGGGCAGATAGGGCGGATATCCTCGGTAGGGGAGCCCCTTTCTCTGGAAGTACAGTTTCTATGTTTGCTGCTTCTTCCGTGGGAGAGAAGAGGTCTTACGCGAGAGGTGGGTTCGAGTCACGAACCTCATTTCAATTTTGACGGCCTTGTCCTCCATGGACTTGCCGAACAGTTGTTCACCTAGGCATGGGACATCTAAGAGCTTCTCCTGGACCCACTGCTCCAGGTCCGAAGACTGGAGCCATGCCTGATTACGGGCCCCGATGCTGGCCGCCGCCACTCGGGCGGAGAACTCAAACCTGTCATACGCAGAGGGTCTGGAACCTGAGAAGGTGTTCACCCATAAGACCTGCGGAAAAACCACCGAGCTCCTTGGCGAGGTCGCGCAGGAACATGCCCATGTACAGTTGGTAGCCCTGAATGCGGCACGACAGCATGGACCCCTGATAGGCCTTGCGCCCAAGGGCATCAAGGGCTCTGGACTCCCTGCCCAGTGGGACCGAAGAACGTGACTTAAGGCTCTTTTACTTCCACATCGCCGATTCCACTACCATGGAGGTCTGTGGTAACTGGGTTTTCCGGAACCCTGGGCTGCGCTGGACCCTTTACATGGCATTGAAGCATTTGCTCACAGTGGGGACCAAGGTGGACTCCTCCCACATGCGGAGGAGCAGCCAGGACAGAATGGGAGGCACTGGGACTGTAAGGGACTCCCAAGGCGGGGACTCATACTGTAAGATGTCAAGTTCCTCCGCCCTCGGTTCTTCCTCAGCCTGTGCGGCCAGCTTGAGGGCCTGTGCCATGTCCCGCATGAACACCAGAAAGGACATGTCCTGGGAGGAGGGTGGGGACGGGTCCGAAGGAAGGTCCCTGTGGGCGTGGGTCTCTGGGGAGGTATCCCCGTCCGACTCCCAGCCCGAGAGATCCAAAAAGGAGTCCAAATCAGGCTGGTCGCCCTGTCCAGAGGCAGAGGTCCATTTGGAACCGGAGGCACTGGCCTTGAAGGTCCTCATCCCCGAAGAATGGGACGGTGCGTGAAACCAGTGCCGAGGACCCTCACGAGGCTCACGGCTCTCGGGGGTTTCCAGGGCCAGTTTCCGAGTTCCTCTCAGGGGAACCTCGGTCTCGAGGCATGGGCCAGCCATGCTAGGTATAAGCACCTGCTGGGCAGCCAAGAAGGCAGAAATGCTGTGCTCTAGTGCCAGCATTCGGGACTCCCACGCGGGCGTGGGTCCCTGCGACACCGACCCTGGGGTTACTGGGTCTGGCGTGGAAGAGGAGAGGGGGTCCTCACCAGGACGACCCTCAGGAGACCGGGTGCCATCGCTGCAGGCCTTCCGAGGTCACTCCTTATCCAACTCTCAGGAACGCCAGGGAAGGCTGAGCAACTGAGCGCGAGAATGCTCGCGCTTGTCTGGAGCCCCCGACAGTGACTTCGAGGCCTTCTTCTTTTTGCATCTCTCCACCTCAGGGGATCCCTGATCGGAGTGCTGCCTTGAATGCAGGGCCACTGCGGGGGATTCTGGCAGTGGAGGGACAGGCGAGGATGCCACCGGAGATTCTGGTGCTGCCTTATGGAAAATGTCGTCGGACTTCTGCTTAAGACTTAGCAGGGCCTTGGTGGACATTTTCTTACAAAGAGAGCAGAGCTCCATGTTATGGTCAGCCCCCAGACACTGGAGTCATGGGTGTCTGTGAGCGACATATATTTGGAGCATCTGTCACATTTTTTAAAACCGGTGGCCATTGGGGCAAAAAGGGCCTCTGCTAGGTCAAAGACCCTTGAGGTCAGCGGTTGAAAAGGGCACGAAAAGGCTCGAAGAGAAAAATTTTCCAAAAAAAGCTGGAATAGAGAGGAAATGATGTCATCGACCAGGATGGCTGCCTGAACGCCAAGTTCTCTACGGGCCAGCGGAATTATAGCAAATAAATAGCATACCGGGTCCCCTGATAGAGGAAGCAAAGGTGGGAAAGCATCTGTAATGCCTGTGATGTCAGCTAAGAAAAAATTCGAGAGGTATTGATCCCCCTATGCAAAATTATTGCGGCAGATGGAAGAGTGGGGAGAGCGGGCCGATATGGAGACAGATGAGGAGCCGGAGCATGCGGAAGAGCAGTGCACGAGAGGTGATTTATGGCACTGGTGCAGAGAGATTAAGAAAGAAGTTATAGCAGTAAAAAATGATATGAAAGAGGTGTTGGCTCAGCTGCGTGTTGATTTGTGGGCCCTGGGGCAGAGCGTAGATTGCCTGGAAGAACACGTGGAGGAGGTGGTGATGGCAACACAGAGCATGCAGGAGAAAATGAACACATTGCAGAAGGAACATGATGATATGCGGGATAAGATAGAAGATCTTGAGAATCGCTCCCGGAGCTGCAGTATTCGGATCCGTGGGGTAGCAGAGGAAGAACATTTCAAGCAAGCTGGTCGGGTAGTGCAGGAGATCTGTATGGCTCTGCTGACAGATGGCGAACAGGGAGCCGAGGCAGCTAAGCCGGAGATAATGCTGGAAGGAGCTCATAGGGCCTTGGGGGCCCCATCTAATTACAGACCTAGAGAAATAGTGGCGTGCCTCGCAAGTTATCAGCTAAAAGAAGAGATTATGCGAGCTGAGGCTAAGAAAGGCAAGCTGGTATGGCAAAACTATGCAATTGAGATCTTTCAGGATTTGGCGCTATCTACACTACAGCGACGATGGACTATGCGACCAGTGACTCTGTATTTAAGACAAGAGAAGCTAAGGTATAAATGGCTTTTCCCTTTTGGCAGATACAAGGACTGGCAGTGATTCAGGTAAAAACCCCTGTTTTTATTGATGACCCCTACGTGTTTCGGCCAAAGGCCTTCTTCAGGGGGGTAACGTGAGAGGACAAACCTCAAAAAAATATAACAAATCAATAATAAATAAACATTAAAATTCAAACATATCCATTAAAACATATAAATAATATAATCAAATGATCAATAAATACATAAAACAGTAAAAGTTAAACATACAAAGTGTATCAACTACCTATATATAAATTAATATTTATTTATTTACATTCTCTTATATACCGCGCTATTCTGCATCAGTGCGGTTTACATTGAACAAACTGAAATTACATTGAACAGGGCATTATAACTTGGAGATAAGTATTTTTACAGGGAAACATGGTCTATGGAGGGTTAAGTGGCTTGCCCAAGACCACAAGGAGCACATGTGGGACTAGAAACCCCAGTCCTTCCGGCCCAAGGTTGCTGTTCTCTAGTGGGATTTGAACCCCCGACCTTCCGGCCTGAAGTACTTTGCCCCAACCACTAGGCCACTCCTCCACTCCTATACTATAACAAAATTGATTTTTAAAAGTTCAATTGGTAAATAAAAATAAAAGATAGAAACATATAAATACCAATACCTTCAGACAAACCTTTCATGTAAATAGAGACATTAACCACTGAAACGAAAAAGAACATCATCCACTGAATTAAAATGTAAATGCATAAATACAATTTTGTTATAGTATATCCTCCTCAACTCTGCTGTTAATCTTGTTATTATGTTTTTATGTATATATTTTTCATACATATTAGCAATTCATAGTTACATTTGTTGTTATCACATTTTCTATCTATAATTTTTATTATGGATTGTTTTTAACATATCAGTATTAGTATCATTATTATTAATTTATATATAGGTAGTTGATACACTTTGTATGTTTAACCTTTACTGTTTTATGTATTTATTGATCATTTGATGATATTATTTATATGTTTTAATGGATATGTTTGAATTTTAATGTTTATTGATTATTGATTTGTTATATTTTTTTGAGGTTTGTCCTCTCACGTTACCCCCCCTGAAGAAGGCCTTTGGCCGAAACGCGTAGGGGTCATCAATAAAAAAAAGGGGTTTTTACCTGAATCACTGCCAGTCCTTGTATCTGTTCCCTTTTGTTCTCGTGGCTTCTACAGATACTTTGTTGGTTTTGTTTGTTTTCCCTTTTGGCATACAGTTTGAGATACAGGGAATGGTGAAGTGGGCAAGGACAGTGACAGAGGCCTGGGATCTGCTGGGAAAGGCAAGGTGCCAAACCTTCCCAATATACAGCACAATCCTCAGGAGCAGCATGGAGATCAAATGGCTCGGCTAGAGCGATTGAAGTGACAACGCATCCCCGAAAAGGGCCAGTGCCTGCGTTGACTTTCGAAGGGTCTACAATATCGTGGAGAAGAGGAGGTCAATGCGTCAACATCTACCACTTAAACTTTAAGGAGAAGAAAGAAGAACTAGAGGTTCTTATTGTTTTTTGTTACATAGAGTTCTGTGAAGTTTATAGTAATATGGAAAGGGAACGGAGATGCAGAGAAGAGATTCATTATGCCTGTGATCTCTCCTTTCCCTTTATATAGAAGCTCTGATGTACTGGGCATTTGATAAATATGATTGTTAAAAGGTTTGATGAATAAGTTGCAGGTTGGAGTAATGGACATTGGTTGGGAAAGTGTGATAGCAAATGGAAGAGAAGGGGGATGGGGGGTCAAGTTGAGGAGCAGAGTAGGGGGTCACCTTGTAAGGAAGAAGGGAGGTGGTGGAAGTTAGCTAGGAGGAAGGGAGAGGAGGTTATAAGGGAGGGGGATAGTAGAGGGGGGGAGAGAAGGGGGATAGATACTGAAGCTCCTGCAGTAGACCGGGGGACCTGGGGTTATAGGGAGGGTAAGTCCCGGGGGATGAGTCCAATCCTCAAGTATAGGAGGCGCAGAAAGGAGATCTGCAGGGATGGGGGAAGGAAGGGAGAGAATCAGTGGGGAGGGGGGATGGAGGGATTTGGATAGTGGATGGGAAGAGGGGGGTGGAAGGCGTAAGTAATGGTGGCACTTAAGGTGGGATCTTTAAATGTCCGGGGTCTGACCACTTCACAGAAGCGTAAGGCTCTGTTTCTGGAGGTGCAGCATTGGCAATGGCAGGTGATCTTTTTACAGGAAACACATTTATTTATTTATTTTATTTATTTAACAGCTTTTATATACCGCACTATATATCAGCTGACGGGTGCCCCCTTTGAACCACTGCACCTGGCTGAGTTAAAATTCGTCTCCTGGAAAACTCTATTCCTTATTGCCATTGCTTCAGCCAGACGGATCAGCGAGCTGCAGGCCCTGGTGGCTTACCCACCGTATACCATTCTCCACCAGGATCGTGCATGTCTACGTACGCATCCCAAATTCGTTCCGAAAGTTGCAACTGCCTTCTATCTCAATCAGACCATTGAGCTGCCCTGCTTTCTCCCGGGTCCTCACTCGGACTTGGAGCAGCAACGCCTCCACACCCTTGACTGCGTCAGGGCCATTCGATGTTACCTTGAGCGTACTGCCTCTCTGCGCGAGGGCTCTCAGCTCTTTGTCTCGTATGACCCCAACAAACCTGGTCGCCCTGTGTCTAAGCGCACCCTGTCCACCTGGATCTCCTCGTGCATCTCCTTCTGCCTTTCGCTTGCGGGATCACCCCCCCCCCGCTTCCGGAGTTCGGGCTCACCACTTACGGGCCCTTGCTGCTACCATTGCCAACCTCCGCTCCATTCCCGTCGCTGAGATCTGCAGAGCGGCCACCTGGGCCTCCATCCACACTTTTCAACGTCATTACTGCCTGGATGTAGCAGACCACACCGGCTCAATCTTTGGCCTAGCGGTGCTGTCCGCGGCCGGCAGACGGGTACCACCACCCGGGCAACTCTAATCCTCAAGATGCCCGCTATCTACTCGTGACTGTTGCCCCAATGTCTGATTGCATTGTGGTTCTTTAACGACTGTTTATTGCACTATTGTAGGGCTTCTTGCGCTGATTGTTCCCACTTCAGCACCGCTGTCCCTGTGTCCATTGCACTGTGTATTGCACTGTGACTGTTGTTGAATCCATTGTCGTTGCACTATGATTGTTCACAGCTTGTTGCCTTGTTTTGCACATTGTTGCCTTGTTTTGCTTGCGGTGTTCAACATTAAACTTAACCTGTTGCACTTTAATGCCCTGACTACTTCTTCGTTGGTCTCTTCCCCCCCCCCCCCACGCCGCCATATGTGCAGCTAGGGAGGCACCACTTGTGGCTGACTCATCTTGCTTGTCCTGGGAGAAAACTGAGTTACTTACCTGTAACGTGAGTTCTCCAGGGACAGCAGGATAAGTCAGCCACACCTTCCCACCCTCCTCCCCGGCTGGGGGGGGGCCCTTCTGGGCACCTTCAAATCCGCCACCTAGCTCCTGGCGGGCCTCAGCTAGAGAAATCCTGACCAGCTAGGGGCGGATCGGGAGGTGGGGCTACTGAGAGTACTTCCGTCTCGGCTCCGTCGGATGACGTCAATATTACCCCGGGATGAGCGTTTGCTGTGACACGGGACATATAGTCAAATGTTTTTTAATGCGGAAAGTGCACATAAGAAGGCTGGGGTGACAGTCTTGATTCAAGGGGATGTTCCCTTTCAAGTAGGGGGGGGGGTGATGAGGAGGTTTAAGGGTCGAGTTATTTTAGTCTGTGGGGAATTGCAAGGTCAGCAAATTACTTTCGTAAACGTGTATGGCCCTAATGACCCTAATTCAGAGTTTTGGGAACATTTAGCTGGGTGGATTTAGGATAAGATACATGGGGCATTACTACCTGGGGGGATTTCAATGAAGTTCTTGATCCAAAAAAGGATAGATTACAGGGAGTAGTTAGTGGGGGAAAGGGAGGAAGGCGGCGAATTCAGGATTTAATGAAGCAGTATGGATTATGTGACCTGTGGCGTCAAACACACCCTCAGAAGAGAGATTATACATATTACTTGTTGGTACACCGGAGCTATAGTCAGATTATTTCTTGGGGGATTTGAGATGGCGTCAACGGGTCACTCGGGTGGAGATAGAACCTATAACATGGACGGACCATGGTCCATTGTGGGGGGAGTTTGAGGGGGTTCTGGACAGAGATGGCCGAACCTTCTGATGCCTCAATGAAAGTCTGTTAAGAGATACAGCAGTGATACAGAGCTTGGAAGAAGGGATTAGGGAATATCTGGAACTTAATGATTCTGGGAAAGTCTCAGAGGGTTTATTATGGGATGAGTTGAAGGCCGTCCTTAGGGGGAAATTGTTGCAGTGGGCAGCACGCAAGAAGAGGGATAGACAGGAGAAGGTCGAGCGGTTATTGTGAACAATAAAAAATTTAGAACAGCGCCATAAGGTCGAGGGGGGGACGAAGCTCCGGGCTACGCTTGAACAAACCTGTACGGAGCTAGCCACCCTGCAATTGGAGATAGTGCAGTATCAACTGCAGCGAGTAAATCAAAATGATTATGAATTTAACAATAAAGCAAGCACACTAATAGCTAGGAAGCTGAAAGAGTGAGAACGGAGAACTACTATAGTAAAAATTAAGGGTCCGGGGGATCAGCTCCTTTTCAAACCTAAAGAAATTCGGGAGCAATTTGTACAAAACTATTGGAATTTATACAAATGTGAAAGTCCTAGTTCAGAGGAGGTAGTAGAGGAATATCTGAGGGGGGAGGGGGAATTGGGGCAGGTTACGGAGAACGATAGGGAAGTATTACATCAGAATATTAGCTTAGAGGAAATTACCCAGGTGATTAAAGGGCTGGCTCCTAATAAATCTCCAGGTCTAGACGGACTGCCAGCAATTTTTTAATCAGAAATTCATGGTGTTGTTGGTGCCAGTGTTGCGGAGGTTGTTTAATGGGGTTCTGGAGGGGAACTAGCTGGCACCATCTATGCAACAGGCGGGGATATCTGTTCTAGCTAAGCCAGGTAGGGATCCTGCGCTCTATGGATCTTACAGGCCCATATCTCTTCTGAACACTGATGGGAAGATTTTAGTGAAAATATTGGCAAATCGGTTAGGGGAGATTCTTCCAGGGTTGGTACACTCTGATCAGACCGGCTTTATTCAGGGCAGACATACAGGCATATTCGGCTGGCCATTCAAGCGATCTGGACAGCGCAAAAACGGAAGTATGATATGTTGCTTCTAGCAATCGATGTTGAGAAGGCGTTTGATAGAGTGGAGTGGGGCTTTTTATTCACGGTGTTGCGGAAAGTAGGAATAGGACCTGGATTGATGGCATGGATTAAGGCGTTATACAAGAACCCAGAAGCAACGATAAAAATTAACGGGCGGTATTCAAAGTTTTTTCGCTTGGAAAGGGGCACGAGGCATTGTTGCCTCTTTTATTCGCTTTGGTTATGGAACCTTTGGCAGTAAAGCTAAGAAATAACTTGGATGCAACAGAGATTCAGATAGGCCAGGAGGAGCATAAATTGGCTCTGTTCGCGAATGACATATTGTTGTTTGTCACTCGGCCTCTGCTGGCTTTGCCA
Organism: Ichthyophis bannanicus; assembly: GCA_033557465.1. Classification (NCBI taxonomy): domain Eukaryota; kingdom Metazoa; phylum Chordata; class Amphibia; order Gymnophiona; family Ichthyophiidae; genus Ichthyophis; species Ichthyophis bannanicus. The sequence goes on along the minus strand of CM066031.1, from coordinate 347,761,269 downwards.
GTTTTTCTCTCTGAGTTAAATCATTTTGGGATGGCGTTGGGATTTAAATTTTACTGGGCTAAAACAGAGGCTTTGAGTATCAACATGACAGAGGCTTTGGTTAAGCAGTTACAGGGGAGCTATACATTTTGCTAGGCTACGCGATTGGTTAAATATCTGGGGGTCCAGCTTATTCAAGATTCAGAAAGATTGTATGGGGCAAATTACCCACCCTTGATAGCGCAGATCGAAAGAGATCTAGAAAAATGGAACAGGGAAGAACTGTCCTGGTTTGGCCGGATAGCGACTCTCTCAAGATGATGCTCTTACCTAGCTTGCTTTATTTTTTTCAGGTTCTCCCACTTCGGGTACCATGAATGGTGCTTCAGCGTTTGCAAAGGAAACTGTTTTTATTTCTGTGGCAGCATCAGCTGCCAAGGATAGTGCAGAGAGTATTGTATGCTACACGCCGAAAGGGGGGGGGCTGGGAATGCCGGACATAGCAGACTATTATTTAGCAGCTCAAATGAGGCAAGTTATGGAGTGGCGCGATTTGGGGAAAGATACGTGTTTCTGGTCTATCAAACAATATTGGGTAGGGGGCTATCGGTTGAATCATATCCCATGGTTGGGGAAAGGAACATTACGAGGGGAGTGGACTGAGAACCCTTATATTTGTCACTTGTGGGGGAGAATGGAGGAGGGGATGGCGCAGAGTGGATTCTTCTCCAGGACCAAGCAGGAAGTCAGTCCTCACTTATGGGTGACGTCGGCGCCGACGGAGCCCTCGCGGAGCAATTTTCCCCAGCTTTCAAAGAAAGCCTTTGGGAATTGCAGCGCGCATGCGCGGTCGTCTTCCCGCCCGAAGGTGCCATCTTAGCCAGTCTTCTTTTTTTCCGCGGAGCCCTACAGACGTCCCCGTCTTGTCCCCGCGAAAAAGTTGATTTTCTTCTTTATTTTATCCTTTTTCTTTCGGTTCGACGCCGATCGTTTTCCCGCCCGGACTCGCGACGCCGGTCTTGAGTCCTCTTACGTTTTTTCGGTTTTTCTGACTTAGTCAGCTTTCGTTTTCGTTTTCCCTGGCAGCCCGGTCCTTTGACCTCGCAGGGGCCCTTTTTCCCCCGATGGCTGCCAGTGGGTTTAAGCGGTGTGGTCGGTGTGACCGAAATATGTCACTAACCGACACACACGACTTTTGCCTCCGCTGCCTGGGCCCGGATCATGAGGAACTGATCTGTGGGCCCTGCAGCAAACTGTCCTCAAAGGCGTTGAGAAGTCGGCGGCATCAGCGTGAGAGAATCTTCGCTGACCCCAGCCGTACCCGGCGGAGGCCTCCGTGTCGAAAGGCTCCAGCTCGGACCGTCGCCGGAGCTCCTCCGACCGGGGTTCTCCCTCCGGGGACCATCGTCGGAAGGAAAAACCCGCGAGGGCGGCGTCGGTGGACGCTCCTGGCTCCGCGAGGGCCAGGTCGCATAGCCCCGACAGCCGCCCCGGGTCCTTGGAGAAGGAACACCTCCCGAAGCGACCTCGCCTGGAGTCGGAGATGCCTGCCCGGGTAAGTCCTGTGGTCCTTCTGGACTCGCCTCCGCGACAGCCGACGTCGGGCCCGACGCCGTCGGGGCCCGAGTCGGGGGCTGCTGGGTCACCTGAGCTCGGACTCAGGTTGACGGCCTTGGAGAGCAGACTGTCTGCCTTCATGGACCAGCAGAGGGCACTGCTCGCTGGCTTCGCTGGCGTCGCTGCCCCGACCGCCGGGACGTCGACGTCCAAGTCGACCCCGGAGACCGAGCCGATCCTCGAGTCGATGAGAACTCGAGTCGATCCTCGGTCGAGGTCGCCCTCGGCCTCCCGTTCGGGACCGAGGTCGCCGACGCCGACTCCCTCGGCGTCGGGGCGGCTGGCGCCGCACCCTGCCCGGGCCGACCCCACCGAGTCCTCGTCGGAGTCGGTCTGGGAGTCTGAGGAGGAAGAGTCACCTGATTCTTTCTGGACTCGGTGTGTCCCCTCGGACTCACCGGAGTCCGAGCCTCGGAAGCAGTCCCCCCCGGAGGATGCCCGGTTCTCGGACTTCGTTAGGGATATGGCCAAGGCTTTGGCCTTCCCTGCGGATCCCGAGGAGGAGCCTCGAGCCGAAGAGCTCGACGCCCTCCAGTATGACTCTCCCGCGAGGGAACACTTTACTGTGCCGGTTCCTCCTATGCTGGAACGACTACTCTTCCGCATGTGGGAGAGTCCGGCCTCCTTGCCGGTCCTGAGCAAGCGGGTCGATTCTATCTATCGGGTCCGCAAGATCCCTGGCTTTCAAAAGGCGCAGCTGCCACACCATTCCATGGTAGTGGAATCGGCCATGCATCGTCTTAAGAGCCAGAAGATGCACTCCTCGGTGCCTCCTGGAAGGGAGGCCCGTAACCTGGATGGCCTTGGCAAGAAGTGCTTCCAGGGCTCTATGCTCACATGTCGTGTCCAGACTTACCAGCTATACATGGGCATGTATCTCCGGGATCTGGCTAAAGAGCTAGCCGGATTCTCCGCTGGTCTCTCCGAGGAGCCCTTGCGGAGGTTCCTAGCCTTGTCCACGGGCATTCGGGAATGCTCAAAGTTCATGTCCCGAGCAGCCTATGATGGCTTTGAAGCCTCGGCTCGAGTGGCCGCAGCCGGCATCGGTGCCCGCCGACAGGCTTGGCTTCAGTCGTCAGACCTTGAGCCCTGGGTACAGGACAAGTTGGTCGATGTCCCCTGCCGAGGCGAAAACCTCTTTGGCAAGCCCATGGCGGAAAAGGCTGCACAAATTGAGACTGAGACTCTCACCAGGACCAGGCTTTCTAGGAAGACCTCCGCCCCTTCCCAGAAAAAGAAGGGCTCGGGGAAAAAGTCCTTTTACCCGAGGAAGGCGGCTGCCTACAAACAATACCCCCATTATCAGGCCCCTGCAGCTCCCCAACAGGGCCAGCAGGCCAAGGGACGGGGTAACGGGTCCCGTAGGCAGCAAGCCCCCAAGCCTGCACCACCAGCCCCTGCTCAGCAGGGTGGGGGTTTTTGACTCGCTCAGCATAGCCTCTCCCCCCCCCGCTGGTCACCCCCAGCACCGGAGGCCGGCTGGTTCACTTCGCCCACAGGTGGTCCAGCATCACCGCAGATGCCTGGGTGCTTCAGGTCGTGCGAGAAGGCTACCTTCTCCACTTCCATCAGGTCCCTCCCTCCTATTTTCCGGGAGAGCCTCCGCGCCCCCCTCTGCACAGGGAGTTGCTCCTTCAGGAGTTGGCAGGTCTTCTGCAGGATCAGGCGGTGGAACCGGTGCCACACCGCCTGAGAGGTCAAGGCTTCTATTCAAGGTATTTTCTGATACCAAAGAGAACAGGGGGCCTCAGACCCATCCTGGACTTGCGCAACCTCAACAAGTTCCTTGTGCGGGAGAAGTTCAAAATGCTTACCCTTGGAATCCTTCTGCCCTACCTCCAGCAGGGAGATTGGCTATGCTCCTTGGATCTAAAGGATGCCTACACGCACATCCTCATCCACCCAAGCCACCGCCAATACCTAAGGTTTGTGGTGGCGGGAAATCATTACCAGTACAGAGTACTGCCCTTTGGCCTGTCCTCCGCACCGCGAGTCTTCACAAAATGTCTCGCGGTCGTGGCGGCCCATCTCCGGCTTCACGGCCTCTATGTCTTTCCGTACCTCGACGACTGGCTCATCAGAGCAGCGTCCGCTCAGGAGGTCACCAACGCCACGTGCCGCACGGTGGCTCTGCTGCAGCACTTGGGCTTTGTTATAAACTTCGCAAAGTCCACTTTGCTCCCCTCACAGGATCTCGAGTTCATCGGCGCAAGGCTGCACACTCCTCAGGCGCGAGCGTATCTACCGCTCGACAGGGCTCAGCGGCTCATGGACCTAGCCGACCGCTTTCGCAGCCAGCCCCTGGTCTCCGCCAGGCGCTTCCTGAGACTGCTCGGCCATATGGCTTCCACTGTCCATGTGACCCCCAATGCCCGCCTGAATATGCGGTCTGCTCAATGGTGTCTCCGCCGGCAGTGGCGACAGGCCACGGGCGGCCTCGCAGACCTAGTGCGCGTTTCCGAGCCGCTGATCTCGTCTCTCCGGTGGTGGCTCCGGCTGCCGAACCTGACATTCGGTATGCCCTTCCAGTCACCTCAGCCGACCCGGGTGCTGACCACCGATGCATCCCTCCTGGGCTGGGGAGCGCATTGCCAAGAGGCGCGTACTCAGGGCCTATGGACCACGTGGGAGTCTGCTCAGCAGATCAACTTCCTGGAGCTCCGGGCGATCCGCCTAGCTCTCAAGGCCTTCTCCCACCTGACTTCCCAACAGTCCGTCCTTGTCCAGACGGACAACCAAGTTGCCATGTTCTACGTGAACAAACAGGGGGGCACGGGCTCCTTTCTCCTCTGCCGGGAGGCTCAGAAGCTCTGCTCTTGGGCCGTCAGTCACGGCATTCTCCTCAAGGCAGTTTACCTCCCGGGCCAAGACAATTGCCTTGCGGACAAACTCAGCAGGGTCCTCCAGCCGCACGAGTGGCGTCTGGATCCCTTGGTAGTTCAGAAGCTCTTCCTCAAGTGGGGCTTCCCCACGATGGATCTCTTTGCCAGTCCTCACAACCGGCAGCTTCCTCGCTTCTGCTCTCGTCTGCCACACCCCCTTCGGGTTGCGGCGGACGCCTTTCTGATCTCATGGTCGGGGAGCCTTCTGTATGCGTTCCCTCCCATCCCGCTAGTCTCTCGGACTCTTTTCAAGGTTCTCCGAGACAAAGCCTTCATGATCCTGGTGGCCCCTCGCTGGCCCAGGCAGCCGTGGTTTCCGCTCCTGCTGCAACTGGCGGTGGAGGATCCAATCCCTCTGGGGGTACAACCGGATCTCCTCACTCAGGATCAGGGGTCCCTCCTGCACCCCAACCTCAGGTCTCTCAACCTCATGGCCTGGCTGCTGAGAGGGTAGTCCTTGCTCCCCTTCTCCTGCCGGCGGAGGTGGAGGAGGTCGTCTTGGCTTCGCGACGGCCTTCTACCCGCAAATGCTACGCCCTTAAATGGCGTCGCTTTGCAGTCTGGTGTACCCAACAGTCTCAGGATCCCTTCTCCTGCCCGGTGTCGGTGATCTTGCAGTACTTGCTGCACCTCTCTAATCTGGGACTTAAATCCAACTCCGTCAAAGTTCACCTCAGTGCTCTTTCAGCACATCATGTGCCGGTGGACGGCAGACCTCTCTCCAATGACCCTCTCGTAGCGAGGTTTCTCCGAGGTCTCCTTCTACTTAAACCACCTCTGCGCCCGCCAGCGCCTGACTGGGACCTGAATGTGGTGTTGCAGCGGATCACCTGTCCGCCTTTTGAACCTATGGCTACCTGGTCTCTCCGTTTTCTGTCTTGGAAAACGCTGTTCTTGATAGCCCTCACTTCCGCTAGGCGCGTAAGTGAATTGCAGGCCCTCGTGTCTGATCCCCCTTACACTCGGTTCTACAAAAATAGGGTAGTCCTACGGACTCACCCTAAATTTCTTCCAAAAGTGGTCTCCCCTTTTCACATCAATCAGGAGGTGGTACTTCCAACCTTCTTTCCCAGACCACACTCCAGCCGAGCTGAAACGGTCCTCCATACCCTGGACTGTAGAAGGGCTCTGAACTTCTACCTTGACCGTACGCGGGAGCACCGTAAAGCTGCTCAGCTTTTTGTGTCTTTTGACCCCAATAAATTGGGGCTCCCGGTCTCCAAGCGTACTCTGTCCATCTGGGTTGCGGACTGTATCTCTTGGGCTTATGGGGCAGCCGGACTCTCCTTAGAAAGTCGAGTCACGGCTCATTGCGTTCGGGCAAAGGCTACGTCAGTGGCTTACCTCCGCTCTGTTCCGCTGGCAGACATCTGCCGGGCCGCTACTTGGTCTTCGAGCCAGACTTTTGCGGTCCATTACTGTCTCGAGAGGGAGTCCCGCAGGGACAGTGCTTTCGGACAGGCAGTCCTCCGTAATCTCTTTGAGGTCTGAGCAACTCCTACCCTCCATCCCGGATGTGGGCTACCGGTGGGTGATAATTCAGCGAAGATTCTATCCTTCTGTGCTGCTGAGCTAGAGGGAGCTCATTTTTGTGCTTAGGGTCTCCGGTAGCCTTGAGCTTGGGAGTCCCATAAGTGAGGACTGACTTCCTGCTTGGTCCTGGAGAAAGCGTAGTTACTCACCTGTAACAGGTGTTCTCCAGGAGCAGCAGGAATCAGTCCTCACTACCCTCCCTCCTCCCCTTGGAGTTGCAATCGTCTGCTTATGTTCTTTTTGCAAATTTTTATGCTGTCTTTTTAGCTATGTCATCTGACTGGCTAAGATGGCACCTTCGGGCGGGAAGACGACCGCGCATGCGCGCTGCAATTCCCAAAGGCTTTCTTTGAAAGCTAGGGAAAATTGCTCCGCGAGGGCTCCGTCGGCGCCGACGTCACCCATAAGTGAGGACTGATTCCTGCTGCTCCTGGAGAACACCTGTTACAGGTGAGTAACTACGCTTTCCCATCTGGTATCGATGTTGGCCCCGATTGGTGCTACACCGGATTTTGGTCCTGGAAGAGAAAGGATCTTTAAGCGTTGGGCTGCTCTGGGTCTAGATACGTTTGAGAAATTGTTAGAATCGGGGGAAATTAAATCATTTGAAAAACTGAAGAGGGAATATGAGCTGGGAATGCAGGACTTTTTTGCTTATTTACAGTTGGTTCATTTTCTGAAACAAACGATTTATAAGGGGAAAATTGAGGAAGAGTTTAATGCCCTAGACGCCCTATGGCTGGGACATCATCAATCTAGAGGGTTGATTCGCCTGCTATATGCCAACCTGCGTGCCTCGAGTGGGGCGGGAGAGAAATCTGGTTATATGAAGGAATGGGAAAGGGATTTAGGGGTAAGTTGGGATGAGGAGGAATGGAAATCCATATGCATGGGGGCAGCAAAATCATCAATATGTGCCACTATTAAGGAAAATGCATATAAATTGTTGATGAGATGGTATTATACCCCTGTAAGGCTCCAGAAGATGTTCTCAGCAGTCTCAGACCGATGTTGGCGGGGTTGTGGGGCCAGGGGTACTTACCTACATATGTGGTGGGAATGTTCAGGGGTCGAGTCTTATTGGGTAGAGATCAGGGTGCAGATGGGGAACATATTTGGGGTAGTGTTTGATGGCTGCCCCATATTTTTTCTGCTGGGGGTTTGGCCAGATACTTTACAACGGAGGTGGTGCAGACCAATACGGACATGCATAATTGCAGCTCGATGTGAGCTAGCATGGAAATGGAAGCAGAACAGAGCCCCAAAGTTGGAACATTGGATAAGTAGACTCCGAAAAGTTACCCTTATGGATCGCTTGACAGCGCTCCGTAGAAATAAGGGGGGAACTTTCGATCGACAGTGGAGACCATTACTGTACTATTTATGATCACATTGAATCCTGTAGAGAAGAGGGCGAGGGGAGGGGGAAGGGAGGGGGGGAGAGGTTATTTGTATAACAGATTGTTTGAATATTCTGACCCCATGTGTCGGGGGCAGAACTTGGAGCTGTATTGATATTAACATATAATTATAAAAATAATAAAGTTGTAAAAAAAAAAGCTGGAATAAGGATGTCCCTTCGCTCGGGGAAAAAGAAGTGAAGGGGAGGATGAGAGAGGACTGGTACTACCGGAAAAGAGAGGGCCAGAGGCCGAAACGAAAAACACTTTTTCCAAGGGATGAGGACGTGCGTCCGAAGGGCTCTGCAGAAAAAGGGAGACTGAGCAAGATGGCACCTTTGAGCAGGAAGAGGACCACGCATGCACGGCAGCAATCCCAAAGGCTTTCTATGAAAGCTGGGGAATTGCTCCGCACGGGCTCCGTGGGTGCTGACGTCACCCATAAGTGAGGACTGACTTCCTGCTTGTTTCCTGGAGAACTGATTTTCCATAGGCAGAAGAGAAGGGAAAGGCCACAATTTGGCCCAGATGCAAGCTGTCTGCCCGCAGGATACCATCTTCAGTGGGTAGACAGAAGGGATCTTTGCCATAATCGCAGCTATCCTCCTCTGCTTGCGGGAGAGAAGACCCCGTCCAGGCAGAAGAGAAGGGCATGGCTGCAATCATGACCTAGATGCAAGCTGTTTAGCCAGGATCAGGGCTGCTTTTATGTATGTGCTGCCCAGGTCTTCTAATCCAATATGGTCTGGTTGGTGTGTACCAGTGCTGAATATCTGTTTTTTATTTAACTGTGGCAGCAGGTGTTTAAAAAAATGCTGACCTTATTGTGTCAATATTGGCCCAATTATTACTGTCATTTCTATATCACTACCTGGCATAAACAGCACGTCATTGTGACATAAGACAGTCCCTGCTCCTTGGTGCTTACAATCTAGTGAAGACACATGGACGAAAAGCAAATTAGAGACTTTATAAAATGCAATGATGAAATTAAGTCAAATGTTTGTAGTCCTACAGAAGGGTATCGCCTACAAATTTTGATGACTTTTTTCTTTGTCTTACCATGTGTCCAGTATATGTGTTTGTACTTAGCCGATATTATAGAAGAGGTTTACTTGTGTGCCATCTAGTGTTTTTTCATTTGAGGTACAGCATCCATTTTCTCAGGTTTTAAAACTCATTTGAGGCAGCTCGGTTCTCATAAACTCACATTCCAATGCTATGTTTTTTGAACTTTATCATTTGGGTTTCAATTCTGATTTACTCTGTGTATTTAAAAACATTTCCACTCTCTGAAAAAGCCATGCTATTTTCCGTAAAGATCTATACAGCCTGAGGGCTAGATTGTGCATCCTTGACTGAAGTGTACAGTAACTGATTTGTTTCTTCATCACACCTCATAACCAATAATAATAGCTCTGGACTATTGCTTAGAAAGCACGGAGCCGGCACTTCAGCTTTGTTTCCCCCCCCCCCCCCATTAGCTGTTAAGTCACTAGTCCCTTCTTGTACCAATTGGACATCGCACTTTGTTTTGTATATATTTACACAATGAAGACTAGTACTGCTACTACTACTACTTATCATTTCTATAGCGCTGCTAGGCATACGCGGCACGGTACACATGCTCATAAAATACAGTCCCTGCTCCAGAGAGCTTAGAATCTGCTAAGAAAGACCTACTGAACAACAGGGGACTAGGGAATGCCTAGGAAAATGGTTAAAATAGACATGAGTGTAGATGGGAGAATAAGGGGGCCAGGATCCAAAAGCAAATACAATTTGCAAAAGCCTTTTATTCAGGTAAATGGTCTATTTCAAAACTGTACACTCCCTGTAGATAGAAGTACATGCTAATGGTTCTCAGCATTTGTGCACCTGTCCAAGACCTTTATCTTTATTAGTCACTTCATTTACCGCCCTTGGCTACCTAATGTTTTGCCTTGAATGCTGCTGCTTCTTGCCACTCACCAGAAGCTGCTGACATCCTAGGCGATCACCTACTTCATCTGATGGTTAAACTGGCCCTGATAAAGCATTTTTAGGGCAGTTTTCAGAGCCATTTATGCAGGGGGCTAGAGGTGTTCTGGGTGGGTCGACAGAAGCAAGTATGCACATGCGTAATTTAGGTTATTTAAAGCTATGTCTTTTGCCATTAAAAAGTACTCACACATAAAACAAGTGCAAATTTCTGTGGTACTTTTTGGTAGGGCGATTATCCCTCTAGTTTTGCTTTGATTATTCTGGTAGACTCTGCAGGTACAAACTACCCATGGGGTTTGTGAAAATGGGACCAAACAAATAACACAATGCAAAAAATATATGTATATAAACACATTCAAATACTTTTAATATAATTCATAACAAATTCATATAATTCATAACAAATTCAAAATATACACACATAATATCATGCAAATGCAATGTGTGCCTTCGAGTAAGTCCTGACTCCTGGCGACCCAGAAGCTCCTGGGTTTTCTTGGCAGTGTCACCGGAAGTAGATTGCCAGGCCTTTCTTCCAAGGCAATGGAGGGTTAAGTGACTTGCCCAAGACCACAAGGAGTGCTAGTGGGAATAATCCTGCTCCCATGCCTGGACAATCCATTGCTTGTAGAGTATTTATGCTACCTTGCTTGGACAATCCATTGCTTGTAGATTACTTCTGCTACCTTGCCTGAACAATCTATTCCTTGCATATTACTTCTGCTACCTTGCTTGGACAATCCATTGCTTGTAGATAACTTCTGCTACCGTGCCTGGACAATCCATTGCTTGTAGTTTAACTGCATAGATCATACTACCCATTGTTTGCACTGTTTGCACTCTAAAACAACCCACGTGGCATAACCTAACAACTCTAGCAACCCCACTACTACTTCATAGCTAGACTACTAACCAACCACAAGTAACACAACACACAGAATAAAAACACTACTACCATTGCAGAAATACACAAAGAATTCAACTTGCGCAAAATGCTGCAGCTAGGATAATAATGAAAGTACATTCACATCAACATATAACTCCAATACTTGCATCCCTTCACTGGCTCCCAATACAAAGCAGGATAGTATATAAAACTTTAATAACTTCATTTAAATCTCTAAATGATATGGCCCCAGTCACGCTAAGTAACTTAATCAGTAAAGAACATGCAAAATCTACTCAACGGAAAGGACAATTAAACAAACTAAAAACTCCCAAAGACTTCATAAAAGCAAACAAATTAACAAACAACAGAGCTTTCTCACACGCAGCCCCAACAATCTGAAACTCCCTCCCAGATGACCTAAGAATGATAACTGATATCATTGAGTTTCGTAAAAAATTGAAAACCTACCTATTTACAATGCATTACAACAATACAGATCATCCTTCATTTGATTTAGATAATGGCTAACCAGTATTTATCTGAGGTGATCCAACGATCTAAACAGACAATGCCACCCAGTTGAAACTGTACTATCCACAATGCTAAAGCCCTACATAATCTGTATCTGTATATAATGTATATAGTTTTCACTGTTTTGTTCTGTTCAATCTTAACATTTGCTGTTTACTTATAATATTCTTGGGTATAAGATGTTACATGTAAAACAAACACTGCTTTGTTAATTGTTGTTTATTGTGAACCGCAACTGATCTCAGGAAGATGTGGTATATAAATGTTTGTTAAATAAATAAATACACATATAGTACCCACAGAATTACACCTATATGACCCAACTCAAGTTGAACACAGGTCAGTAAATTACAAGCCCAATCCCAGGTCAGTAAAATACAAAATACAAATCACAAAATGCACGCCACTACCCACTACCTCATAGTCTACCTCACACTCCTACATATGTTCGCACGCTGTGCACACAACATCAGACTCAACGAGCAAATCCCCTTGCTCAACCTACATGCCACCCTACCCAGACGCACACCAGCATCACACCTATCCAAAGAACGCCAACAACAAAAGCATACAGCCCACAAACCATACAATGCCACACGTAATACAACCACACACCACACAAATAACGAGCATACAAACCCAATCATAACAACAAACACCAGGTGTGCTCTTCTAAACACCAGATCTATCAGGAACAAATCAAATACTATCCTTGACCTAATCCACGACAAGAAGCTTGATATAATATGCATCACAGAGACCTGGCTAGACAATTCAGACCAGGTCATACTAAACCAAGTAACCCCAACAGGATACTCTGCATTCGACTGTATCAGAGCACAAAAGAGAGGAGGAGGAGGAGTATTAATACTTACCAGAAAAGAATACAGATTCAAAACAATTGCCACCACTAACACAATTGAATCCAACACACTCACTATAGCCAACAAGTACCTAAGCATCTCCCTCACATACAGACCACCTGGAACCACAACTGAACACCTATCCACAGTAATCAAAACGATATGCGCACATAACAGAAGACACAAAACTCTCATTGCACTAGGAGACTACAACCTAACATCTGCACCCACCAGAGAAACAGCAACATTCTTAAAAGCCATGGAGTCATTAAAATACACCAACGCACCAGCATGGTACAATGCCGGACATGGTCTTCATGCCATTGCAACTAGTGGAACAGGACAACACCACAAAACCAACAATCATGCCAGTCCCCTGGTCAGACCACCATGTGATTGAATTCACCATGACCCTGAATAACCCTGCCCAACGCAAAGATGATGAAAGAATAACTAGATGGTTCAAAACATTTAACAGAGACTCATTCATAAGTTAAATCACTCCACAACTTCTAGGAACATGACACCCTAGATCTAAACATAGAAGAATGGAACACAATAATATCCAACGCAGCATCTGCCCCAGCTACCAAAGAACCACAAACACGCAAGAGATCCAACACCCCATGGTACTCACATGAAATCACAATCTCAAAACGCACACTCAGAAGACTGGAAAGAAAATGGAGACAGAACAAATCACACAACCTCCTAACTCAATACAGAGACAAACAACGAGAAAATAACAATCTAATAAATGACCATAGACAGCAACACCATACCAACGTAATTATGAAATCTACTAATAGACCAAGAGAACTCTTTAGCATTGTCCAAAAGCTCACCAAGGATGACACGCAACAAAGCACCCACCAGCTTGACCCACAAAAATATGCAGACTACATGAAGTCAAAAAACACCAACCAAACATGCCATACTACACTACAAACAAATGATCACACGATAAAAAAACATCAAACATGGGAAAGCTTCTACATACCAACAAAACAGCAAGTAGAAGACATTATATCTGGACTAAACACAACATCACCAGCAGACCCATGCCCAGTGACGTGGCTCAAAGCTACAAAAAGCCAACTTTCTCATCACATTCAAAAAATCGTCAAAGATTCACTCCAACAAGGATACATGCCGCAACCTCTAAAGCACGCAATGATAAGACCAATACTTAAAAGTAGTAATCTGAGCCCCTCCGAACCAAAATCATACCGTCCCATCTCCAGCCTGCCAGTCCTTGCGAAAATCATGGAAAAGGCAGTGCAAAGGCAACTTCAGGATCATATTGATATAAATGCCCCACTGGACATACATCAGCATGGATTTAAGCCCTAGCACGGCGTGAAAACACTATTAACCTCCCTCTTTGACAATCTCCTAACAGGCATGGACAGCATAAAAAAACGGCTTCCTGCTAGTGTTCATGGACATCTCTGCAGCCTTCGACACTGTGTCCCACACCAAGCTATTGCAACGCTTACAACAGATAGGACTATGCAAGAATACCCTGAAGTGGTTTACATCATACTTGGAAGGGTGAACGCAACAAGTCAAATGTGACCAAAAGAAATCACTACAATTCCCCGTCACACAGGGATTACCTCAAGGCTCAGCCCTATCATCAATGCTCTTTAACATCTACATACAGCCCATATGCAACATCATCAAGCACCACAAACTTCACTATCACATTTATGCTGACGATATTATGGTGTACGCTCCAATCAACCTACTAGCATTAAATACCACAACAATAACCAAATGCCTTGAAGACATGAATGACTGGCTCACAGCCAACAACTTGACGGTCAACTACGATAAAACTGAGGCAATGTTCATCACCAGGAACCCTACCTTCATACCTCCACAAATTATCAGCATCCTAGACAAACACATAGTAGTCAAAGAAGAAGTCAAGTATCTGGGCATCACACTAGACAGAGCTCTAAACCTCAAATCCCACATCACCAAAACTGCAAACAAGGCCTATCAACGATTGAAAATAGTCAGACAAATCAAACCAGTGCTCCATCAGGACCACTTCCGTACAGTGTGCCAAGCACTCATTACACTGCTGCTTGATTACGGAAACTCACTATATCAAGGCCTACCCCAGCAAACACTCCACCCACTACAGATGGTACAAAACACCACAGCACACATCATTACAGACACACCAAGGACCGAACACATCATTCCCGTCCTACAGCAACTGCACTGGCTCCCAATGATGACAATAGCTAAATACAAGACAATCATGATCATCTTCAAAGTCATTCACCGTCTCTCAGCAGACGCACTACAAAACGTCATAACAAGGGATATCAGCAATAGACCAAGAAGAACCAATAACAACAAGATGATCGGCACACCTACAGGCTATCACAAAACAAAACAATCAACTTCAAAAAGAGCACCATCACTACTGGCATCCACACTATGGAAACTCCCTCCCAACAAGCCTGAGAACATTAGATGACCTCACAGAATTCCGCAAAGACCTCAAAACATTTCTATTTATAGAAACATATGAGCATCCAGGCAACATCCCTTACACATACTGAAATACCACTTACGCTGCCAACTAAACACACACCCATCCTATCCACACACACAAGTTTATCATACTACTTTACTAAATACCTTCATGTTATATGTTACCTTTAATTATACTGTCTAAATGCTGTTATGTAACTGTACTGTCTAAATGTTTACACATACCCGAATGTTAAATGTAACCCTCCAATTGTGATGTGACATGATGTGACCACCTTGATTGAAGGATAAGGTGGCATACAAATCTGTATAAATAAATAAATAAATTGAACCCTGGTTGCTTGGTTACTGAGCCAGTGTTCTAACCACTAGGCTACTCCTCCACTCCTAAACTGCCCTCAAAAATGCAATTGACAGTGTGTTCCAAAAAATTATATTAACAAAAATAAACAATATATTCAAGATATATTTCCAAAAATATTGCACTAACAACCGAGTATCCTCTTAAATAATAAAACCCCTACTACACACAATATACATATAATCTAAACCACATTTTACAAACAATACAATGAGAGTTTCAACTATCCCTATAATAAATAGTAGGACATCAATAAATTAAGCAAATTACATACAGTGATCTCACAACAATTCCTTTTTCCTTATATTCATGAATTATTAAACCCACATTTGTCTATTCATTTTTCTATTCAATCTTCCAACTATCAATTATGGCATTATTAATAATCAAATTACAAGGAGATATACAGTGTCAATGATAACCCTTCTCAGGAAGAAACCGTTTCCACATGTGCCGAAGAGCAGTCAAAAAGGATTCACCACAGACCAACAGTCCAATGAGAATGTACCAAGGAACCCTCAGAGCTGCTTATATCATTCATCAAGGGAATCTGAAAGGGATAGCGCATAAGTAAACTGACTCCATAAATAGAATCACACATTAAAGCACAATTAATGCAAACAAACCTTCCGATATTTTGATTTCTTCCTGACCCATATGAAGGGAGACTCTGTAGGCTCCTCTATATCAGCACCAATGCAAGCACAGAATCTCACATGCCGTGGTTATATTGACTTGACACAGCTAACCACCGAACTTATAGCAAACATCATAAAATGCAGTTTCGCCGAGTCCCGGCTTCCTCAGGGAAACTTGCCGAAACTAAAAACAAATTAAAATACCCAATTAAAACAACATACCATGAACTAACAACTACATATGTATATGTTTAATCTAGAAGCCTTACCATGAGTAAATCCCGGTTCCCAATCGAATTGCAAATACAAGGGAACAAGAGATGTCAAAAAACGCCAGCGCATGCGCTTTTATAAACCAAACTGCAAACAGCAGATCAATAGAACCAATGCCATTCCACTTGGGAATTTAACCCTCCAGGTTCCACAGTATTTTGTTCCCTGCGGCATAATTGCCGCTGAACATTACCACCCACACCACCCCTAACTTGTAACAATACAAAACAACAAAACTCTTCTAACGTATGAGTTTTGAATTTGTTAGGAACCAGTCAAGGGGTGCTTTTCCAAAAGAATGAGCTCCACCATACCCAGGGTAGAACCAAGCTGCTGCCATTAACCTTTAAAAAGGAGTTAGAGAAGCTTTTAAACTAGATAATGAGGGACAGCTGACAATCACCCAAGAGCGCATGTTCGGAATGATGTATCCTTGAAGGATACTTGTAAAACAAGGAAGTCAGGGCATCCCAATAGAGAAGTTCCAATAAAGATGAAAGTAACCCAAGTGCCTTTAAGTAAAAATCAGAGTTGGAAGGTTTCAAATTAACCCTGTCATCAAATAGCTAGACTGTTTGTATTAGCAAAAAAACTAATTTTGAAATGCCTGTATGCAAATTCTAGAAGTCTACAAAATAAGATGGGAGAGTTAGAATATATAGCAATGATTGAAAGATTAGATATAATAGGCATTTCAAAGACCTAGTGGAAGGAGGATAACCAACGGGACACTGTGATACCAGGCTACAAACTATATTGCAATGATAGGGTAGATCACATAGATGGAGAGGTGGCTCTATATATTAAAGAAGCATCGAGTCAAATAGGATAAAGGTTTTGCAAGAAACAAAATACACTGTAGAATCTCTATGGATAGAAATTCAATGTAAAAAGGCAAAGGGAATGGCATTGGGGGTGTACTACCATCCACCTGGGCAGAATGAACAGAAATTAGGGAAGCTAGCAATAATGAGAGATTTCAATTACCCTGATATTGACTGGTTCATTGTCACATGAGAACATTCTAGGGGGATAAAGTTTCTAGATGAAGTAAAGGAGCAGCTGATTCAGGAACTGACACACAGAGAAGCTATTTTAGACCTAGTCCTCAGGATCTAGTGCGAGAGGTAATTGTTTTGGGGCTATTTGGCAATAGCGATCATAACATGATCACATTTGATTTAATAAATAGAGGGAGGATAGCAAGGAAATTGTGCTAGCATTCAACTTTCAAAAAAGAGACTATAATGAAATTAGGAAAATGGTTAAGAAAAGACTAAAAGGAGCAACTGCAAGGGTTAAGAGTTTATATCAGGCTTGGGCATTATTTAAAAATACTATCTTGGAAGCCCAGACCAGGGGCAGGCCATGCCGTCCTCAGGCCCGATTCTGTGTACCACGGGAACGTTTTGTTCCCACCATCCAGAATTGGGTCCTAACAGGCTCATCTTACTCAGGGATGTCCAGATGGCCCAGATGTACCCCTCTTGGAATCAGTCTCATAATGAAGCTACAATGTGAATATGATAAAAATAGTTAAGAAAAAACTAGAAGCAATTACAAAGGTTAAAGATTTATATCAAGCATGGGTGTTTAAAAATACTATTTTGGAAGCCCAAATTAGCTGTATTTCATGCTTTAAAATGCCAGCATGGTTTAAAAGTGAGGTCAGAGAGGCTATTGTTGCCAAAAAAGCATCTTTCAGGAAATGGAAAAAGGAGCCAAATGACGAAAACTGGAAGCAACATAAGCACTGGCAAGTTACATAGTAACATAGTAAATGACGGCAGATAAAGACCAGCATGGTCCATCCAGTCTGCCCAGCAAATATACGGCAAGAGTAGGTGCACCCGTTGCTCCGTGCAGGCCACCCCTCCCCATGTCTTTGTTTAGGGGTGGACCCACCACTCCATGTAGGACACCCCTATTTGTTGAGAAGTTAGATGGTTCAGTTTATTTTGTTTTTATCCTGTTGCTATAAAGGGATCCGCTGTGCTTGTCCCATGCTGTTTTGAATTCCGTCACTGTGTTTACCCCCACCACTTCCATCGGGAGAGCATTCCAAGCATTCACCACCCTTTCAGTGAAAAAATATTTCCTGACATTGCCTTTCAATTTACCACCTTGCAGCTTCATGTTATGCCTTCTAGTTTTGCAGCTTCCCTGTCTTTGGAAGAGGTTGGTTTGTTCATCGTTCCTCTTTAAGTATTTAAAGGTCTGAATCATATCTCCCCTATCCATCCTCTCCTCCAAAGTGTACATATTTAGGTCTTCAAGTCTCTTCTCATAGGGTTTCTTATGCAGGCTCCAAATCATTTTGGTCGCCTTCCTCTGAACAGTTTCCAGTCTTTTTACATCTTTTGCGAGATATGGTCTCCAAAACTGAACACAGTATTCCAAGTGAGGCCTCACCAGCAACCTGTACAATGGCATAAGTACCTCTTCCTATTCTGCTGGTAATCCCTCTTTGTATGCAGCCCAACATCCTGCTGGCTTTTGCCACCGCCTTGTCGCACTGTTTTGCCACCTTGAGATCATCAGAGATAATTGCACCAAGATCTTTCTCCTGAACCATGCACACCAACCTCTCGCCCCCTATTGCGTACATTTCCCTTGGATTTCTGCTACCTAAGTGCATGACACTGCACTTTTTCACATTAAATCGTAATTGCCAAGCATTAGACCATTCTTCCAGCTTTTGTAGATCTTTCTTCATGTTATCCACTCCCTCGGGGGAGTCCACTCTGTTGCACATTTTTGTGTCATCTGCAAAAAGACATACTTTTCCATTCAGTCCTTCAGCAATATCACTCACAAATACATTGAACAGTGCCGGGCCCTGGACCGAACCCTGGGGCACCACGCTAATCACCTTCCTTTCATCCGAGTGAGCTCCATTTACATATTACAACTATTTGATAAACTGAATAGTAGCAAATCACCTGGACCGGATGGTATACATCCCAGAGTGTTAAAAGAACTGAAATATGAGATTGCAGACCTGCTATTGGTAATCTGTGAACTTTCATTAAAATCATCTGTAATACCTGAAGATTGGAGGGTCGCCAACGTAACACCAATTTTTAAAAAGGGTTCCAGGGGTGACCCAGGAAATTACAGACCGGTGAGCCTGACGTCAGTACCAGGGAAAATGGTAGAAACCATCATAAAGAACAAAATTACACAGCATGTAGATAGTCATGGCCTAATGGGAGACAGCCAACATGGCTTTAGACAAGGAAGATCTTGTCTTACTAATCTGATATGTTTTTTTGAAGGTGTGCATAAACAGGTAGACAAAGGTGAGTCGGTTGATATAGTGTATCTGGACTTTCAGAAAGCTTTTGACAAAGTCCCCCATCAGAGACTTTTGGCGAAGCTAAAAAGTCATGGGATAGGAGGCAGTGTACTATTGTGGATCGGGAACTGGTTAAAAGATAGAAAGCAGAGGGTAGGGCTAAATGGCCAATATTCCCAATGGAAAAAGGTGAATAGTGGAGTACCCCAGGGATCTATACTGGGTCCGCTGCTTTTTGACATATTCATAAATGACCTGGAAAAGGGAATAACTAGTGAGGTTATCAAATTTGCAGATGACACAAAACTATTTAAAGTTGTTAAAACCCAAGAGGATTGTGGAAAACTGCAGGAGGATCTGGATAAATTGGAAGACTGGGCATCCAAATGGCAGATGAAATTTAATGTGGACAAGTGCAAAGTTATGCACCTAGGAAAGAACAACCCACACTATAGTTACACGTTGCAAGGCTCCACATTAGAAACCACCACCCAGGAAAAAGATTTAGGAGTCATCGTGCATAACATGTTAAAACCCTCTGCCCAGTGTGCAGAGGCAGCCAAGAAAGCAAATAGAATGCTAGGTATCATAAGGAAAGGGATGGAGAATAAAACAAAGGATGTTATAATGCCTCTGTATCGCTCCATGGTATGACCGCAATTGAATATTGTGTGCAATTCTGGTCACCGTATCTTAAAAAGGACATAGCGTTATTAGAAAAAGTACAGAGAAGAGCCACCAAATTGGTGAAGGGGATGGAAGGCTACTCCTATGAAGAGAGGCTAAGAAGGTTAGGGCTCTTTAGCCTGGAGAAGAGACGGCTGAGGGGAGATATGATAGAGGTCTATAAATTAATGAATGGAGTGGAACGGATAAACGTGGATCAATTGTTTACGCTATCAGAGCATAGAAAGACTAGGGGACATGTAATGAAGCTACAGGGTAAACTATTTAAGACAAATAAGAGAAAATATTTTTTCACTCAATGTGTAATCAAACTCTGGAATCTGTTACCGGAGGATGTAGTAAGGGCTGTTAGTATAGCTGGGTTTAAAAAAGGTTTGGACAAGTTCCTGGAGGAAAGGTCCATAAACCACTATTAAAAAGGGACCCAGGATATCAATGCTTGACCCAGTACAAGCATTGTGGAACCTGTGTCTTTTGGGGATATTGCTGGGTACGTATGACCTAGATTGGCCACTGTTGGAAACAGGATACTGGGCTTGATGGACCTCGGTCTGACCCAGTATGGCATGTCTTATGTTCTTATGTTCTTATATTCTTACCATCACCTTCTGTCGTCTGTCAGTCAACCAATTTCTAATCCAGTTTACCATCTCAATCAGATTTGTTTGGCAAGACTGTCCTTCAGTAAAACCATTTTGCCTCGGATCTTGCAACCCGTTGGTTTTGAGAAAGTTCACTATTCGCTCTTTCAGGAGCGCCTCCATTACTTTTCCCACCACTGAGGTAAGGCTCATGGGTCTGTAGTTTGACACTACTTCCCTGTCACCACTTTTGTGTAGAGATACGACATCAGCCATTCTCCAGTCCTGAGGAACCTCTCCTGTTAGATGCAAGGCATTGATAAGGCAGGCAAAGAGAGAATCTTCCTTGTCTAAAACCATGTTGGCTGTCTCCCATTAGGCCATGACTATCTACATGCTGAGTAATTTTATTCTTTATGATGGTTTCTACCATTTTTCCCGGTACTGACGTCAGGCTCACCGGTCTGTAGTTTCCCGGATCACCCCTGGAACCCTTTTTAAAAATTGGCGTTACATTGGCGATCCTCCAATCTTCAGGTATTACAGATGATTTTAATGAAAATTCACAGATTACTAATAGCAGGTCTGCAATCTCATATTTCAGTTCTTTCAACACCCTTGGATGTATACCATCCGGCCCAGGTGATTTGCTACTCTTCAGTTTATCTAATAGTTGTAATACATCTTCCCGATGTATCGAGATTTCCTTCAATTCTTCCGCACCTTTTAATACCACTTCAGTCATGGTTAACATCCCTACATCTTCCTCAGTAAAGAACGAAGCAAAGAATTCATTCAGTCTCTCCGCTATCGCCTTGTCCCCTCTTAGTGCCCCTTTAACTCCTCTATCATCTAATGGACCAACTGACTCTCTCACAGGTTTTTTGCTACGAATGTACTTGAAAAAAATCTTTATTTTGCGTTTTTGCTTCCGCAGCTAGCTTCTTCTCAAATTCTCCCTTTGCCTGCTTTATCAATGCCTTGCATTTGACTTGCCAGTGCTTGTGCTGTTTCCAGGTTTCGTCGTTTGGCTCTTTTTTCCATTTCCTGAAAGATGCTTTTTTGGCAACAACAGCCTCTCTGACCTCCCCTTTAAACCATGCTGGCAGTTTTTTGGACTTCCTTCCACTTTTCTTAAAGCGTGGAATACAGCTGGTCTGGGCTTCCAAGATAGTATTTTTCAACAACACCCAAGCTTGATGTAAGTCTTTAACCTTTGCAACTGCTCCTTTTAGTCTTTTCTTAACTATTTTCCTCATTTTATCATAGTCTCCCTTTTGAAAGTTAAAAGGTAGTACTGTGGATTTCGTTACTATCTCTCCTCCATTAATTAAATCAAAGGTGATCATGCTATGATCACTATTGTCAAATGGTCCCAACACCCTTATCTCTTGCACTAGATCTGGTGTTCCACTAAGGACTAGGTCTAATATGGCTTCCCCTCTGGTCGGTTCATGAACCAGCTGCTCCAAGAAGCAGTCATTTATGTCATCTACCCCAAGAAACTTCGCTAAATCACGCAAATGTACATCACAACGAGCAATTTCTTTGGCTGCCCCTTTGATTTGGAACTCTCTCCCCCCTGATTTACGTGCAATTGATGTTTTAAGTGACTTTCGTAAGCAATTAAAAACTTTACTTTTTATTGAGCACTATGGATCAACAAATGACTAAGATATCATCTATTGTATATATTTTATAAATAATCCACTATTTTGTTAACCCTTGTTATTTTTCCTACATTACCATATGTTGTCATGTCTATACTGTTTGTTTCCCTTGTTTATACCTTGTATTTCTTGTGACCGCTTTGATTGAAGGAAAAGGCAGTATAAAAAACTTGTTAAATAAATAAATAAATCTAGGAACTTTATCTCCCTAGCATGTCCTGCCGTGACACTGACCCAGTCGATACCGGGGTAATTGAAATCACCCATTATTATTACTGCGCTATAACGTTTGTTAGCTTCCTTGATTTCTTTGAGCATTTCATCATCCATTTGTTCATTCTGGCTAGGTGGTCGATAGTACACTCCTACTGCCATCTCCTTCCCCTTTTTACATGGAATTTCAATCCATAGAGATTCTACAGCAAATTTTTGTTTCCTGCAAAACTTTAATCCTTTCTGATTCAATGCCCTCTCTAACATAGAGCACAACCCCTCCACCAATTTGATCAGCTCTATCATTACGATATAGTTTGTATCCAGGTATCACAGTGTCCCACTGGTTGTCCTCCTTCCACCATGTCTCTGATATTCCAATCATATCTAACCTCTCATTTAGTGCTATATATTCTAACTCTCCCATCTTATTTTTTAGACTTTTAGCATTTGCATACAAGCATTTTAGAGACTGTATATTATTCATATTAGTTTCGTTGTTGGTAGACATGGGTAATTTGGGATCTTTAAGCTCTGTCTGCTCCATACTCGAGGGCATTTGGGCTACTTTACTCTTTTTTGGAACCTCTCTGCTTTTGGTAGTATCCTTCAGGGATACATTCTTCCGAACCATCCGCTCTTGGGCGACTGTCGGCTTTCCCCTATTATCTAGTTTAAAAACTGCTCTATCTCCTTTTTAAAGGTTAATGCCAGAAGCCTGGTTCCATCCCGGTTAAGGTGAAGCCCATCCCTTCGGAAGAGCCTCTCCTTTCCCCAGAATGTTCCCCAGTTCCTAACAAATCCAAAACCCTCATCTCTGTACCATTGTCTCATCCACGCATTGAGACTCTGGAGCTCTGCCTGCCTTTTGGGTCCTGCGTGTGGAACGGGAAGCATTTCAGAGAACGCTACCCTGGAAGTTCTGGATTTCAACTTCCTACCTAAAAGCCTAAATTTAGCCTCCAGAACCTCCCTACCACATTTTCCTATGTCATTGGTACCGACATGTACCAAGACAGCAGACTCCTCCCCAGCACTATCTAAGACCTTATCTAGGTGGCACGTGAGGTCCGCTACCTTCGCACCAGGCAGGCATGTTACCAGGCGATGCTCACGTCCACCAGCCACCCAGCTATCTACATGCCTAATAATCGAATCACCAACTATAACGGCTGTCCTAACCCTTCCTTCATGGGCACATGGCCCTGGAGAAACTTCCCCGGTGCGAAAGGGTTTTACATCACCTGGAGGACAGGTCTTAGTTACAGGAGGATCACTTCCTGCCACACCAGGGTGATGCTCTCCTGTCACGTGACCTCTCTCCTCCATGGCAACAGGGATGCTGCCAGACTGGAGGTGGGACTTCAGGACTATATCCCTGTAGGTCTCGTCTATGTACCTCTCTGTCTTTCTTATGTTTTCCAAATCTGCTACTCTAGCCTCTAGAGAATGGACTTGTTCCCTGAGAGCAAAGAGCTCCTTGCACCTAGTGCACACGTAAGACCTCTCACCAACTGGGAGAAAATCATACATGTGACATTTAATGCAAAAGACTGGAAAGCCCCCATCTCGCTGCTGGACTGCTGTCTGCATCTTAGTTGTAAGTTTTTGTTTAGATCTTTAAGTTCTTTACTTCCTAAGGGTTGCTATGGATATTTATACTAATAAAACTGTACCTAATACGTTTAATATACCTTGTTCACCTGAAGCTTAATTAATCTCAGGTCCTTAGTGTATGACTGATTTGGGTAACGAGCTGCTGCTAGGCTCTAACTTATTATGAAATTTAAACTACAAGCTCTCTGCTGGGTTCTATATTTAACCAGAAAGCTCTCTTCTGTGTTTTAAATTTGAACTAAAAGTACTTTGCTGATACTAGGCCCTGAGTGACTATTAAATTTAAACTACAAGCTCTCTGCTGGGTATGATATGTAACCAGAAAATTCTCTTCTGTGTTTTAAATTTAAACTTAAACTGCTGCTACTAGGCCCTGACTGATTTAACAAAAAATAGTGGGTTCACAGATTAATTAGCTTTAATACAAAGAATTCCTTACAGAAAATTCCCAGAAGTATATACTCACAATTGCAGATCTCTCTCCAGAAGTAACAGTCCCCTTTTGTAGTCCTGCAAGACTCTTATCATGAAAAAGTGTTGATTCATTGATTCATTGCTCTGCATTGTTATGTAGACTGGTGGTATTATTTGTATCACCAAAATGCTCAATGAACAGGAAGGTTTTTAACTCCTTCTGGAATTGAAGGAAGTCTTTTGTGGCTCTTAGGTTATTGGGGAGAGAGTTCCATAATGCTGGGGCAATGTATGAGAAGGCTCTTGAGCTGGTGCATTGATTTGTGTTGCGGATGTGTGGGAGTACTGTAAAGGTGTTTTGGGAACCATGTCTTCTTGCCCTAGTTGTGTTAGTCGGAATGAGTAGGGCAGAGAGTGGTGTTGAGGCTATGCTATTGAGATGCTTAAATATAATCATTAGATATTTGTATTTTACTCTTAACTTGACCGGTAACCAGTGAAGGTCATGGAGTATAGGAGTGATGTGATCTGTGCGACTAGATTTTGAAGCTATTCGTGCAGCCAGGTTTTGTGCTAGTTGGAGCTGATAGTTTTTTTTTTAGGGAGTCCCTGGAGAATATTGTTGCAGTAGGCTATGTGCGGGGTTATTAATGATTGAAGGACAGTTCTGAAGTCATGTTCTTCTAGCAATGGTCTAAGTAGTTGGAGTGTTTGTAATTTGAAGTAGTGGAGTGGAGGAGTGGTTGGGGCAAGGTACTTCAGGCCGGAAGATCGGGGGTTCAAATCCCACTAGAGGACAGCAACCTTGGGCCGGAAGGACTGGGGTTTCTAGTCCCACAGGTGCTCCTTGTGGTCATGGGCAAGCCACTTAACCCTCCATCGCCCATGTTCCCTGTAAAATAGTTATCTCCAAGTTATAATGCCCTGTTCAATGTAATTACAGTTTGTTCAATGTAAACCACACTGATGCAGAATAGCGCAGTATATAAGAGAATGAAAATAAGTACCGGTATATACTTTTTGTAATTGTTTTTATGTGTGAGGTTATCCTTAACTATTAAAGCAAATATACCACCAACCACATGTGGAATAACATATACACACTGGATACAAGGAGCAGGGTGATGAAAACACACCATGGAAGCATATAAAAGTCTTCATTTCAGTGTCCTAGGGTCCCTACACGTTTCGTGTTTCAGCAGAACAGAGCCTTTGTCAGGGGGTTGAGACCTTAGTTAAAAATAAAAAAATATTTTTATTTATGCTGTCCTATTAAAAATTCAAAGTAAATATCATACTTTGAGAAAAAAAGAGTACAGGTAAAAAATAAAAGATTAAATAGACGGACATATCATCTAGTGACACCAATAAACATATATAAAAAATACATAAAATCAATTTGAATAACATGAATATGGATAGATAACCATGTCGAAATTAGGTATAACAGAAGAGTGCATAAGGAGAGACTGTATAGTTAAATACCTAAAGAGAAAGAGTACTGTAAAGGACTAATAAGGAGAGAGGAAGGGAGGCATATGGAGTATCTTCTGGGGAGTGTAGATATTTTGCTAAACATGTATATGTGGCCCCACAGTCATGTATGCTGAATCACTTACTTGGATGAATGACACTCGACAAAGAAGGTGTGATGAATCACTAACATGGGTGAATGACACTCGACAAAGAAGGCTTGATAAGGCTGGTAGACAGCAGCTACAAATACAGCAAATTTCATTCAGACATCGGTGAAAAGGAGCAGGGGAAGTTAAACATTATGGTATGCGGCTTAAGCGCAATGGAGCCATAAGGTTGAGGAGAACTGTCAAAACAAACTAATGTATAGTATTGACAAAGTGTATTGTCAGGACTAGCATATTTTACTGTAAAAACGAGGGGATCACTACTCTAGGCAAAATACTGATAAAGAAAATTTTCTACAAACAGCGGATGTATTATCAGGACTATGCCATAAGCCTACAAGTAGAGTTGTGTAAAATAAAAATATATCTGCCTGAACAATGGGGGTTAGCTTTTAAAAACTGAAGTGTAAAATATGTATTAAATAAACTTTGCTGACAAGAATGTAAATCAGACAAAAAGATACCCAATGCAGTCTCAAGTGATGGCAAAATCCGCAATGTTTCACCAATACACTATGTGCTGGAAACATAAGAGTCGCTGCTGTAGTGGCCATTTAAAAAGGAGAAAAGCCCATCAAAATCTTAACATTGGGTGTCATAGCAGCTGTAGACAAGGAATATTACTAATTCGGATAGGAACAGTTAAACATAAAATTGAATAGAAACAATAAAATCACCTAATAAATATAATTTAAAATGTTTTTAGTTAAAAATAAAATCAATTGAAATGACAGTAGATATGCCCAAGGCTATGTGGGATCTATTGGAGTCAGTACCACACCATGCTCCTTGACAGTACAATCTGGAAGTGTACATAATCGTCGATGAACCATCATAGTGATAAGGAAGGGGGATGGGAGAGGAAGGGGGAAGAGAGAGGGGCAAAGGAAGGAGAGGAATATGTGGATAGATACATATATGTATGACCTAAGATTGTCAGTCGTTATACCATAAACTATATATTGAGACCATCGTACTGATAAAAAAGTGGAAAGCTGTAAGTATATGATGTGTACCAAAAATCATGGCTAAATCATCTCAGGACAGCCCAGTATCTCTTGCTGGAAAACATGGGTCTATAACACAATTTAGGATAGCTATCCAGAGGGTCGCCATGAGTCGACTCCGACTCGACGGCACTTAACAACAACAACAATGCACATTAAGACCATGTGTGTGAATCTAAATAACTGGAAACACAGATGGATGCCAAAGGCACAGTTTGGGGAGACAAGCTTATGCAAATGTATAGAAACGATAAAAACAGAACCATCAACCAAAAAGTATAAGGTAAAACTATGGACCTAAAAAACAAACCATAAAAGATAAAAAATAATTTAAAAAATAGGTAAGAACAAAAAAAAAATACAACTTAATAAAAACGAAGGATAAAAAATCCCAAACCATAAATATCTGCACAACAAAAAGGGGGGTGGGGACAGGCGAGGGATTACATCAGGGGGAGGCTTAAAAAAAGAGATAAAACTATAGGTATAAAAAAGGGGGGACCATAGAGTAAAAATAATAAGGGAATAATAAAACATATAAAACTGAAAAAATAAAAGCCAATATGAAAGACACGATATAATAAAAACTGGTAGGTAAAAAAATAATAAAATAATAGGTAAAAATATATATATTGGTAGGTACAAAAATAAAGTAAAACAACAGGGCAGAACTTGCAAGGGTCATATTATCCATGGAAAATCTTAAAAAAGGGATGTGGATGTGGAGGAGGGGAGGGGAGATGTAGAGGAGGAGGAAGGGGGAAGGGGAGAAGGAAGAGGGTGTGGTAAAGAGGAGAAGGGAGGGGGAAGAGGGGAGAGGAGGGATAAACAGTGGAAGGGGAGAGTGTGGGAGAAAGGGAGAGGGGAGGAGAGGGAGGAAGAAAGACCGGTGGGAAATCCCAACATAAAAATCTCAACATGTTTTGGCTTCTGTCTGCTTCAGGGGAACATTTTAACACTTAAAACCACATAAATCATATAAATACTTACAAATATGAATAGATGTGTGTTGTGTGTCTAGGACACTTATGAAGGGAAAATACCTGCTAGGAATGAACAAAAACATACAAAAAATTAAAAATACACAACATAAAGAACCAAAAATACACAACTTAAGCAAAACAAATTAGAAAACCAATTTAAAAAAATTAAGGCTCAGAAATTTATACTTACCCCACTTGACTGAGATTACTCACTCATATGCTGTACCCTAGACTTCAAAGGGCTAAATCTGTATATTAAAACATAAACCACATTATCAATATAAAGTTTAAAAATATGAAATTTAAAAAGAGAAGAAAAGGGGAACCAAAATACTTGCTACACCAAGTAAAAACCATACATATAAAAGATCATAACACCTTTCCAATACAGGCACTCTTTACAATCTCATAGACAGCTGCCAAAGAGTCTAAATGAACAAAAAGATCTCATTAAACAACTGGATGCTACTGCTAGACTGGATGCTTCTGCTGGTAGCATGCATTTATATAAAGATAAATGTGCCACAAGTATTAGAAACCATAATAGGAGCAGATTCCTAAGGTAACGCTAAACGTACATTAGAGGTAGAATTAAAATCAATATAGCTGCCTCAATTTAACTAAATTAACATTCCTTTTTGATTTGTACATAATTTTGCTCCGCTGGGTTAAGTGCCCTCAATGCAAAAGCCACTGGTTAACCGTCTTGCATTAACCAGTAGCCAAACCCATTTTTGCTGGAAGCACTCTGTATTACATTGGCTTGGGGACATCCTAGTACCACAACACAGGGGCATCTGTGACCAAAAGCTTTATTTCCTGTACTGTCTGGTGATATTTTGGAGGCCAGTGCCAAACCATCCTGATCCAGAAGTTCTCTCAAGAATTCACAGACATGGTATGAATTTTGCTAGCTTTGTTACAAATACAATGAAGTGTAATATAGTTACATAGTAAATGATGGCAGATAAAGACCAGCATGATCCATCTGTCTGCCCAGTAAGCATAGTTACTCACCTATAGCAGGTGTTCTCCGGGAACAACAGGAATCAGCCCTCATATATGGGTGACACTGGCACTGACGGAGCCCGCATGGTAACCTCTTCCTAACTTTCAAAGAAAGCCTTTGGGAGATCCACCAAGCATGTGTGGTCACCTTCTTGCCCAAGGGTGCCATCTTGCCTCAGTATCATGACATAGCTCAAGAGGGCACAGAGAGGAGGGAAGGTTGTGAGTACTGATTCCTGCTGTTCCTGGAGAACACTTGCTACAGGTGAATAACTATGCTTTCTCCAGGAACAAGCAGGAAGTCAGTCCTTACATATGGGACTCACTAGATACAGGCGACCTAAAAAACCTGTAAGCCAAAAAGCGAACTGTGAAGAACAGCAGAGAGTACAGTTTGGTCAGAAGACCTCAGCAGCGACCCCAGTGTCGACCAGGGAAACCAGCTTTCCGGTAGCCTGGACACACAGAAGGGCCGGAGGGCAGGAGTTGCCTCAAACCTTAAACAGATGGAGTACTGCCTGGTTGAAGGCGCTGTCCTGCCAGGACTCCTCCTCCAGGCAGTAATGTGCTGCAAAGGTGTGAACTTAGGATCAGGTAGTGGCCTGGCAGATCTCCAGCAAGAGAAATGAGTGGAGGCTCACCACAGATGCTGCCATGGCCTGGATGCTGTGCGCTGTGATGTGACGATTCAGTGAAAGACCAGCCTGCCCATAGATGAAGGTGGTACAGTCCGTTATCCAAGTGGACAGAGTATGCTTGGAGACTGCTACACCCCGATGATTAGTGTCATAGGAAATGAAAAGCTGCGAAGAGTGGCAATGAGCCTTGGTCCGTTCCAGATAGTAGGCCAAGGCCTGCTTACAGTCCAGAGTATGGAGGGCAGCTTCTGCCCTCTTAGCATTAGGCTGCAGAAAAAAATGGGAAGCACCACTTCCTGGTTGAGGTATAATGGGGAAACCACAATAGGCAAGAACCTAGAGTGTGTCCGGAGCCATTAACCTATTTCTGCGAAACCTGGGGAAGGGGGCATGAGCCACAAGAGCCTGGAGCTCATTGACCCTGCTTACAGATGTGAATACCATGAGGAAGACCACCTTCCGGGACAGATACTTGAGGTGGCAGGAAGCCAGCGGCTTAAAGGGTGGAGCGACAAGCTTTGAGAGAACCACATTGAGATCCCACACTGCTGCTGGTGGGCAAGTGGGTGGTCAAGAGAGCAGGAAGCCCTTCAGAAAGCGAGCGACAAGAGGCTAGGCAGAGAGGAGCTTTCCCTTGATGAGGTGATGGTGTGCCGACAGTGCACTGAGGTGTTAGACCCTCAGTGCACTGATAGAGTTAGACTTCAGACCAACGTTGGACAGATGCAACAGGTATTGCAGCACCAGCTGGACAGAGCAGGAGAAGGGGTTTGGCACCAAACTAAGAAGTGATGCCACTTGGAAGGTGTATGCCCATTGGGTGGAATCCTTGCGTGACACCAGCAGGACCTCTTCCACCTTCCCTGGGCAAGTCAAACTGGGCCATGGCTACCCTTTCAGTGGCCAGGCCATCAGGGCCAGGGACTCCAGGTTGGGGTGCAGAAGAGAGCCATCCTCCTGTGAGAGCAGGTCTGGGATGCACCACAGGAGGACTAGGGGTGCCTGAGACATGCTGAGGGGCAGAGAAAACCAGGGCTGCTGGGGCCACCGGAGGTGGGGGGTTGTGAGGATCAGGGTAGCCCGGTTGAGCTGGACCTTGAAAAGAGTCTTGGCAATGAGTGGATTGGGAGGATAGGCATAGAGAAGACCTTCCGTCCACGGGATGAGAAATGCATTGGCTGCCACCTGGGAGAGGTGCAGCGTCCTGGAGCAAAAGTGGGACAGCTGAGCATTGGCCAGGCTGGCAAAGAGATCTTCTGCAGGAAGGCTCTAGTGATGGAACAGTCAGTTGGCCACCAGCGGGTCAAACCCCCACTCGTGGGGCTGGAGAACCCAGCTGAGCCGGTCCTGGCTGGGGAGATACATGGCCCTGAGGAGCATCCTACTCTCACTGGCGAAAGTGCAGAGACGGACTGCTTTCCAGCATAGGAGGGATAACCCCGTGCCCCCTTGCTTGTTGACATAGAACATCGCCACCTAATTGTCTGAATCAGAATCGACTGGCTCCACAGGTGATGTTGAAACATTTGGAAAGAGTAAGCAATGGCTCAGAGCTCTAGGAAATTGACCTGCTGGAAGCTCCCCGATGCTGACCATAGGCCCCAAGTCTGGAGGTTGCCGTAGTGGGCCCCCCCAGCCCAACTTTGAGGCATCTGTGGTGAGGACCTTCTGAAGGGTTGAGGCCCCAAAGGGCATTCTTGTCAGCAGGTTCCATTTTCTTTTGCCACCAGCCGAGGGACTCGGCGAGGAGATGGGTGACAGTCACCCTGTTCTGCAGGCGCCCCGTTGCCAGAGATGACTGGGAGTAGAGAGCCCACTGGGCGAGATGGATGTGGAGATGGGCATCGGTTGTGATGTGCACAGTCGAGGCCATATGCCCCCGGAGGTGCAACATGAGCCAAGCAGAGGCTGAGTTCCGGCCCTGAACCTCCCTTGCATGGCCCTGTCGAGAGGGAGGAAGATTCTGGCCTGGACCATGTCTAGCAGTGCCCTGATGTACTCCAGGCGTTGGGTCAGCTGCAAGTGGGACTTGGGGTAGTTGATGATGAACCCCAGGTGCTTCAGAGTGAGAATGTTGTGGCGTACTGCCTGCTGGACTTTGACAGTGGTGCCACTCTTGACAAGTCAGTCATCGAGTAGGGGAAGATGAACACCCTCTGCAGTTGCAGGTAAGCGGTGACCACCACCAAATGCTTGGAGCCCGATTCCATCCCCGACGTCCAGGCCCCTGTGCACCCAGTAGGAACCGGACACCCGGAGTCACAATTCTGATCCCATGGGGCATGTCTAGACCCGTGGGATCAGAATCGCGAACTGGTCTGTATGTGCAGGCACGTAACTCAGTCAGGGCTTTCCAGTGGAGCTGTGGCGCCATAGCGTCTGATTACCATGGAACTGTGGCTCCATTGAAAAGCTGCAAACCCCGGCCGCTGGCTCCCAAAGTGCTTATCCTGCAGCCCGACCCCTGATCTGGCACTCTGGCCACCAACTCAAAGCCATCATAGGCTGCACTAATGATGAATAGAGCACTCCTGGACCGTCGAGGTCAGGGTCTGGAACCGCTGAAGAGGTTCCTCTGACAGCCAAGCCGAGAACTCAGTGAGCTACCTCGTAAGGTCCCGCAAGTACATGCCCATGTACAGCTGGTAAGCCTGGATCCGGCACACGAACATCGACCCCTGGTAGCACTTTCTGCCCACAGCGTCCATGGTGCAGAATTCCCTGCCCGAGGGCATTGAGGAGTAGGTCTTCTGGCTCTTGATCCTGCACATGGCCGACTCCACCACCATGGAGTTATGAGGCAGCTGCGCTTTATGTAACCCAGGGCTCTTGCGGACTCGATATATGTAATCAAGCTGCCTGCTCACAATCGGCACTGAGGGCTGAGACTCCCACATGTGGAAGAGAAGCCATTCCAGGATGGGAGGAACAGGCACTATAAGTGCCCCCTTCAGAAGGGCCTCGTACTAGAGGATCTCAAGGTCCTCCACCCGAGGCTCCTCCTCGGATTCTCTGGTGAAGGCCAGGGCCTTCGCCATGTTCCTGACAAACTTCAAGAAGGAGAGGTCACTTCTCAAATTGTGGGCTAGTGAATCCTGATTTTGTCTATATTTAATGTAAAGATAAGGGTATATTTCCCCTTTCTTTGTATGTTTTATTTCCTGTTTGTATTCTTTCCTGTAGCAAGTATTTCTTGTGTAAAATTTGAAATTGCATAAATAAATAATTTAAAACCCCCAAAGATGGAGCGGTCATTGGGTGGGGACCTGTGGCGGTCCTCCAGAGGAGAGGGGTCTGAAGGGACATCCCAATGGAGGAGGCTATCGGGGGACTTGACATCAGTCTGCCACTCTGACTCAGAGTTGGAAGAGACCTCAAGGACCCTCCGGGCATCGGGACCATGCCAGGTCACTGGTGTTGCGAGGGCCCTGGAGTCCCTGCGCTCCAACCTGGAGGCACTGGCAGGGGAGGTCCTCCGCCTCAAATGGGACTGAAACTGGTGCCAAGAATCATCCCGAGGCCAGTGGCACTTGAGGATCAGTTCCATGACCTCTGGCGATGCCTTTGCATTGGAGAGGCCGGTGGTCGGGACTGATGACTGGGGTTGGAGCAGTCCCCTTCCACTACTGCCCTGGCTGTGGCAGTCTTCAAAAATGGCACTTGGGTCAGTTTGTGCTGGTCTCGCGGTATCAACACTAGGGGTCATGAGACTAGCAGTGCAGGATCACCATAAATGTTGTGGTAAAAAGTGGTATCATTAATTTGGCGGTAAACTTCCATAATATAATCTGATCTATCTTGGAGGACCAAGGCGCTTCCCTTGTCAGCTGGTTTTATGATGATCTTATCATTGTCCCTTAATTTTAAAAGTGCAGACTTTTGTATTTTCGTCAGATTGTAATATACATCCTGTTTCCTAGTATATAAGTGTTCTACTTGAAATAATACAACTTTTTCAAAGACATCTATCATAACATTATGTGTATTTGGTGGATGCCACGCTAAGGCTTTTTTAATAACAGATGGATCCTGCTGTTCACTAATATGTTTATCAAAAAAGTCAACAATCCTAAATTTTGGAAAAAATTTTAAAAGTTCAACATGAGTGGCAAACTCATCATGTTTTGCGGAGGAGACAAAGGATAAACCCTTTTCAAGGACTTCAATTTCAGTTTCGCTTAGAGCATGAATTGATAAATTGGAGATGCCCCCTATGCATCTGTCTCTGAGGTTATCCAATGGATCTGCCCTCTCCCTCTTTCTCTGCCTCTCTGTGGGTAGTTTGAATGGCGATATTCCCGTGTCTTGTATATGTTGGACTGGTGATCTGCATTGATTCTGAAAGCCCTTCCTCCCTCCTCCTTTCCTTAGGGAATCCATCTGAAAACTTTGTTGCTGAATATGTTGTTGGTTGTGTGGTATTTCTGAGGAAAAGAGGGAAGCTGAATTGTCAAATTGGTCTTCTGCCTGATTGCGACTGCTTTTAGTGCTATCTTCTAACCCAGGTTCTGGAGAAAACAATCTAGTCTTGATTTTAGCATGGGATTGTGATTTGGGGGGATTTGTATTACGTCTACATGATTCACTTCTAGACATTATTTTCCCATTTTTATTTGTCCAGTAATATACTGTGCCTTCTTTGTAGTCTTCCTCATCTCTCTTAATTTTTTTTAAAATTTCCTGTCCTTTACAACCTTTTCGTATTCTATCATGTTTCTATCAAAATCTTTTTTTAATTTTTCAAAACGGGTATCTTTAGCCTTGAGATTATCCACTTTTAAGTCCACATCTTCCTTTAAAACCTCAACTCTACATTTAGAAGTATTAATTAATAAGATCATCAAATTCAAGGCCAAGAGCACAGCACAGGTAGAGGGGGACAATAGAGAGTGGGAAGAAAGTCTCTGGTCTTTCATCCTCTTCTCTATCCCCAGATATAAGTAAAGCTGCAGCATGAAGAACAGGAGCCCCCTCCACTCCCCAAAGGAAGTAAAGGGAAAGTCTCATAAAACCTCACAAATATGGAAGCATCTTAAAGTGCTTGAAGACCCATAGTATGCAGAATGGAATTACTTTAGGCAGCACACTAGTAGAGGGACAATTCTATTGTTTTTTATTTTTTATTTTAGTATTTAGCCCATGGCTTTATAGTAGTAAGTTCACAATCAGGTACAGGAGGGTATATCCCTGTCACCAGAGGCTCACAATCTAAGTATGTTCTTGAGGCAATGGAGGGTTAAGTGACTTGCCCAAGATCACAAGGAGTGCCAGTGGGATTTGAATCCTGGTCTCTTTGGACACCAGACTGCTGTTCAAAGATGGGTCATCTTATGAACAGAGCATTGATAGCTCTGGATAACTATCCCCTGAACATGTCTGAGAAGGTGCAGGTCTACAAACTGTTTAAGTGCCTTTGAATATCCCCCCCCCCCTTCTCTTCATAAATAGAGATGGGTAATCTTCCTGGAGCAGCAGGTATAACCTTAAGCAAAGGCATAGAAGAGGAGTAACCTGCACAGAGCGGCAGGTGCAGCTCTACAACTCTAGCCACCTTTCTCTGGGAACAGGCAGGAAGTTAGTCCTCACATATGGGTGACGTCAGCACTGATGGAGCCCACGTGGTAATCTCTTTCCAGCTTTCAAAGAAAGCCTTTGGGAGATCCACCACATATGCGTGGTCACCTTCCCGCCAAAAGGTGCCTCAGTCTCTTTTTTTCTGCAGAGCCCATTGAACATTCATCTGCACCCCGGAAAAGGTTAATTGTTCTTTGTTTTCTTTTGTTCTCCTTTTTCTTCTTCAGTACGCGTACCAGTGCCTTCTCGCTTTCCGGGACCGCTGCTGCCTCAGCGCTGTGTTTTTCTTGGGTCCTTTTTCCCTTCAGGGTTTTTTCTCTCAGTGCACGGGAATCCTCGCACCCTCCCTGACCGGGACTCTTGAATTTGACCTCGCAGGTGCCATCTTCCCTGCCTTGTCCTCGGCCAGTGGTTTTAAGCAGTGTAACCACTGCTGGCATGCCTTGTCCCACACAGATTTGTATGACTGCTGTCTTCGATGCCTCGGTGCTGACCATGACTCCTTCTGTGGGCTCTATCAGCAAATGACAAGCAAGGGACAGAGGAACCATGAGATGAAGCGAGAGACCACGCTTGGCAAGACCTCCGTTTCTGCTCCGGCCTCACGTGATGGCTGTGCCCTATCTAAGCTCTGAGGTTGGGGACATCAGACTGGGGATTGTCCTCTGAGGGCCATCCTCCGAAGCACTGAATGTCATTGGTGGCATCGTCAGGCAATGATGCTGGAACCACGAGTAAGTCCCATGGTCACCGGCATTGGAGTCTATGGCACGATGCTGAGGGCGCTGGCTGGGAGCAGCCCTCCAAGCTGAGAAGACACCATTGACATCGAGAGATCGACTCCGCTCTCCCAAACCCATCCTCATCGAGGACACCACCTCAATGGTGTCAGCGTCGGGTCCAAGGTCCTCGGTGCCCAGTACAGTAGCTAATAGAGCCTTCCAGCCTCAAGGTCAGGATGGTGGCCCACAAACACAGCCTCACTGCCTTCTTGGGCAGCAGTGGGGGCTGATGCCTGGATCCTCTGGTCACCCCTAGACCACCAGAGATGACCAGAGTGGGCATCGGGTAAGTGCCAGGAGAATGCAGGACTGTTTTTGGGGAGGGAGGCAGTTGGTGGGCCTGAAAAGGGGTCCCTATTGAGGGAGGGGGATATCAGGGGGGACACAGTTATGGGGGGACACAATGGGGGAGGGTTGATCATGGGGGGATGACTGACAGTGGGGCATTGGATGCAGCCACGCTACTGCGCCGGCAGTGCCATGGCTGAACCTACTGCCACCTCTTTCGGTTGCAGTAATTGTAGCCGTGCCATCGACAGTTGTGACAACTAGCACACACCATTGTGGAGCGCGCTAGCTGTCATGGACTTACATGCCCCCTTTGAGCCTTGATCTCTCCTGATTCTACTCACCTTCAGCAAGTGCAGACAGTGCTGTTTTTGACTTGTGCTGTCTGCATTCGCCCCACAGTAGTGGTTACCATGGGGGTTTAACGCATGTTAAACTCGCATTAACTGCTTACCACAGTTCAGTAAAAGACCCCTTATGAATGCATTGATTGATTCAAGTTTTCATATATACCTTTTGCTGACCAATTACTATACTGAAGGGACATTGAATAAAATAAGTTGGCCAGCTAGCCATGTATGTCCCTAGAAGATTGTCCATTTTTTTGAATTTCAACTAACATTCATGCCCACTCTTGAGATGGCATAATATCTACATCTTCAATCTAGGTATGATTTCTGCAGGATTTGTGCTAGTATTTTATAAGGACACATAGGCAGCCTTTTACTAAAGGGCACTAAGCAGTTAATGTGTGTTTTAGCTCAGGGTAACCATGTTACCATGGGGACATTACAGTTAATGCATGCTGATTTGTGCACTGCCACTGGCATGTTGGGTGCTGAATGGGCAGAATAGGGGCAGAGAGTGGGTGTGGCAAGCACATTGCAGTTAGAATGGGGGGACATATTGCATGCTAATTGTCAAGACTGACATTAGTGTGGGTGTGCTAGCGGCACCCCAGTGCAAACCCACAGTACTTGCACTGTGCGTTAGGGTACACATTTACATGTTAGCCATCGGGAACATGATGGTCGCACTCTCGACAGTTACCGTCCATTCCCAGTCACAGCCCCCCTCATCCCAGCATTGGTCCTTCTCCAGTACCAGCCTTCCACATTTTTTGTTATATTTATTTTAAAAGAGGGATGATGACAAAAATTGTGATCCAAGTGCCTAGGATTTTGGAATGTGTGTATATATTTAAGATTTAGATTAAAATTTGCATTGGGAAAACTGATTAACTCAAAGGATTTTCTTCCATTCTGTGTCCGTGATTAAAAAAAACCCTTAATTAGATCCCAAAATAACAGTTGCAGGACATGAGTGGCATATAAAGAACAGAGGAGATAGCAGTCCATTTGAACTCTGCAGGGAAAACCAATTATAGAGCAGGAGGATGAGGGCGATGCCATTTCTTAATTAGTAACTGTGCCATGGACAATACTAGCAGCCTCATCATTATTATCACTCCATCAATAAGAAAATAATCATCTGTTCTAATTGCTTTTCCAATCATCTGCAACAATTAGAGGTTCATCACCACTTGAATCTGAATATGACTTTAAACTCTCCCATAGGATCCAATGAAGATGACAGGGCTGGCTTTCAAGAATGGAAGCTTTCCTACTTTTGTTGGGTGCGGTCCAACAACCAGTGCCTATTCTGAGAGACTATCTAGTACTGCTGGCAGCTGCCTTGTATGGAACATTGCAGGCAGCTGCTACCCAGCAAAGTAGAAAAGCTTGCATTCATGGAAGTCAACAGTTTCACCTACATTGAATGCTCTCGGGCAGTTTAAAAATATACTTATATTCAAGTGGAGATAAGCTTCTAATTGTTTCTGAAAATGCGAACAGCAGTAGCATTGCAAGACAACGTGCATAAAGCTAGTTAATAGCATCCTCATGCCTGCAGTTCCTTCTAAGAACTGATGGCTTGTGTGCAAAATTTCCAGCCTATGTTCAAATTTCCAGTTAGCAAAATTTGTCAGCAACTGTGTGCAGAAGAAGATACTGATTAAAAATCGCAGTCATAACAAAGCAACACAATTAAGGAAATTATTATTATTTCCTTAATAGTAATATATTAATATCGTTGATGTCTTTCTTATTCTTTCATTTGAGTTACAGAAATTCTTCCTGAAAAGTGACTTCTCCAAGAGTATGCCTTTTTTGTTGCTATCATAAAGTAACAATTTTATAGATGTGAACTGAGCACTTCCCCCAGACAGAGCGACAGGAACAAGGGTGGTTTGAGGGTGATGCAGGGCCATGTGCAGAGATGCATTGCGGGGCCTCATTTGCATAAATATTCACATATCCATTGGGCCTCATTTGCATACATTTGCTTTATTTTAAAATTTATATGCCGCCCGTCTAAAATCCTAGATGGCTTCCAAACACAAATACACAATTTATTAAAACAGACGTTACACTATCAACCAACAAGACCCTAATGTTGACTACAAACCAAGAACCTACAGTACGGTATAGAACCCATTGAGTAAATCTGTCATTTCATAACAGTACTAACTTCCAAAACTCACACAAGAAGTGTACCAGAAAAGGGTGGCACCAAAAATATTGCCATAGAACCTAGAACACCTATGCATCTGCTGGGAAAACTGAGCAAGTCAGATTCCTACATAGAAGCTCTATACTAACAAAATGCCTGACCTCAGACATATACTTACAGTGCATTGCAAAAGTATTTATCCTCTCTGTGTTTGTCTTGTTTTGTCGTATTACAACCTGTAATTAAAATGGAGTTTTGGGGGGTTAGCACCATGTGATATACACAACATGCCTATGACTTTGAAGATGCAAAATATCCTTTATTGTGAAACAAACAATAATTAAGACAAAAAAAATGAAAGCACCCCCCAAAGTCAATACATTATAGAGCCACCTTTTGCTGCAATTACAGCTGCAAGTCTCCTGGGGTATGTTTCTATTAGCTTAGCACATCTAGCTACTGGGATTTTCACCCATTCCTTAGGGCAAAACTGCTCCAACTCCTTCAAGTTAGATGGGTTGCATTGGTGTACAGCAATCTTCAAGTCATGCCACAGATTCTCAATTGGATTGAGGTTTGGACTTTGACTAGACCATTCCAAGACATTTAAATGTTTCCCTTTAAACCAGCTTTAGCAGTATATTTAGGGTCATTGTCCTGCTGGAAGGTGAACCTTTGTCCCACTCTCAAATCTCTGGCAGATTGAAACAGGTTTTCCTCAAGAATTGCTCTGTATTTAGAGCCATCCATCGGTCCTTCAATCCTGACCAGTTTTCCTGTCCCTGCCGATGAAAAACATCCCCACAGCATGATACTTCCACCACCGTGTTTTATTGTGGTAATGGTGTTTTCCAGGTGATGGGAAGTGTTGGGTTTGCGTCACACATGGCATTTCCCATGATGGTCAAAAAGTTCAATTTTCGTCTCATCTGACCAGAGAAACTTCTTCCATGTGTTTGGAGGTCTGCCACATGCTATTGTGCAAACTCCAAACGTGTTTTCTTATTTCTTTATTTAAGCAATGGCTTTTTTCTGGACATTCTTCCATAAAGCCCCACTCTATGGAGTGCATGGCTTAAAGTGGTCCTATGGACAGATACTCCCATCTCCACTGTGGATCTTTGCAGCTCCTTCAGTGTTATCCTTGGTGTCTTTGTAGCATCTCTGATTAATGCCCTCCTTGCCCAGTCTGTGAATTTTGATGGGCAGCCTTCTCTGGTCAGATTTGTAGTGGTGCCATATTTTTTCAGTTTTGTTATAATGGATTTAATGGTGCCCCATGGGATATTCAGAATTTGGGATATTTTTTTATAATGCAACCCTGATCTATACTTCTCCACAACTTTGTCTCTTACCTTTTTGGAGTGCTCCTTGGACTTCATGTTGCTTGCTTAGTGGTGTTGCAGAGTCAGGGGCCTTTCAGAACAGATATATTTATACAGGCATCGTGTTTATGTTTGTTTATTTCACTTGATATACCGCCCTTCAAATAAAAACAAGGCGGATTACAAATTCAAATAATACAGAATTGGGCCATAGGCACCGAAAAGGAAAAAGAAGTTACAATGGTAGACAGAAAAGTGAGAGAACAGGACAAGCATAACATGCCTATACGGTGGACATGACGAAGAGAGACGAACACATAGGACAAAACAGAGAGTGAGAGGCTGGGTAGACATACATGCAGAGATATTAAACTGGACTAAGGGAGAAGAGCACACAGGACTAAACATGGGCAGTGGGTAGATCAAATGCTTTGTTGAAAAGATAAGTCTTCAACTGAACCTTAAAAGTGCGGTAGCTTTGTTCCAGGTGGAGGGAGGTGGGGAGGGAGTTCCATAGGGCAGGGCCAGCAAAGAAAAATGCAGAGTTACGGGTGGATTGGAGATGGGCACTTGAAGGGGAAGGAAGGTGAAGGCGATTGATGTGTATGGACTTAAGGGAGCGGCTGGGAGTATGAAATTGTAGAAGATCAGACAAGTATAGTGGGTGTGGGTATATATAGTCTGATGAACCAACGTGAGGAGTTTGTACTGGGTACGGAAAGCCAGGGGGAGCCAATGAAGATTCATAAGGAGGGGAGTGACGTGTTCCCAACGTAAGGAGTGATAGATGAGACGTGTGGCTGTGTTTTGTACACGTTGTAATCTGAGAAGCTGGTATTTAGGAACACCAGAAAAGACAGAGTTGCAAAAGTCGAGGCAAGAAATAACCAGAGATAAAATGAGGGTAGTGAGGGCCTGAGGTGTCAGGAAGGGACGGATGGCTCAAATCTGCCGAAGGACGAAGAAGGAGGACTTGGTAACATGGGAAATGTGGTTTCGGAAGGAGAGGTCAGAATCAAGGAAGACACCTAGATATCGAAAGTGTGAGACTAATGGGATAGGCGAGCCAGAAAAGGAGGGGGCCAGAGAAGGGGGAGGACTGCCATGGGAGAACCAAATAGCCAAAGTCTTAGAGACGTTCAGATGCAGACAGTTTGAGACTAGCCAGCCAGCTACAGAGGTTAAGCAAGAATTGAGAGTGGAAAGATCAGGGTGAAGAGAAGAGGTATGTTTATGTTTATTACACTTGATAAAAAACCACCTTTCTACAGTAACCAAGGCGGTGTACAATAAAAAAAAATTCAATAAAAGAAGGCCAATAGCCAATGGGAAGGAAAGGAAATTTACAATATCAGAAGAGGACAGTAAAGAGAGCAAGGAGGGCAGGACTAGACATAAGTAGGGAAACTTGCAAGAGGGGAGGGGAGAAGTAAATATCATACGAAAGGAGAGGGAACATCAAACGCCAGGGAAAACAGGTGGGTCTTTAGGTTTTGCTTAAGTGTAGTATATTGGGGTTCCAAATGGAGGGAAGAGGGAAGAGCATTCCAGAGGGTGGGACCAGCAAAAAAGAAGGCAGAGGAACGAGTGAACTGCAAGTGGGCACGGGAAGGAGAGGGAAGGATGAGGCGGTTGAGGTGGAAAGAGCTTGGAGTATGTCTGGGAGAATGAAAGAAAAGGAGATCTGTTAGATATTGTGGGGTACTGGTGTGAAAGGCTTTATGTACCAGAGTCAACAGTTTGTATGAGGCACGGAAAGTAACAGGCAACCAGCGAAGGTGAAGTAGTAGAGGTGTTATGTGATCTCGGGGGGAAGAATGTGTAACAAGACGTGCTGCAGTGTTTTGGATCCGTTGAAGTCGGGTTAACTGGTTTTTTGGAAGACCAATGAATAATGAGTTAGAAAAATCTACCCTGGACATGACTAAGGACAACACCAGAGTAATGAGGGCCAAAGGGGAAAGGAAAGGGCGAACGGAGCGAATTTGACGAAGAAAGAAGGATGTTTTGGTGATATGAGAGATGTGGGTGTGAAAGGATAAATCAGAGTCAAAGTGCACACCAAGGTAGCGGAAAGTAGAAACCAGAGGTACGAGAGTGCCAGAAAAAGAGGTGGCTATTGAAGGAGAAGGACTACCGTGAGAGAACCAAATAGCGATAGTCTTAGTAAGATTTAAGTGAAGACCATTAAGCGTTAACCAGTGTGCTACAGCTGTGAAGCAAGAGTTCAGTGCTGAGAGATCAGGGCAGGAGGGGGAAGTGTGATGGAGCAGGAGAATATCATCAGCGTAGAAAAAAGCGGATATACCGGACTGCTGGATTAGAGAAGCAAGGGGGGCCAGGAAAAGATTAAAAAGAAGAGGGGCAAGAACAGAACCCTGAGGGACCCCGCAGAGGACAGGATGAGAATCTGAAGGGGGGGGAGGTAGAAGGTGAGGAGGAGAGAACCGCACAGGACCGAGAAGAAAGAAAGGAATGGAACCAGCAGTGAACTGTACTACAGAGACCCGCTTCCCGCAATCGGTGAAGAAGAAGAGAGTGGTCGACCAAATCAAAAGCAGAAAGATCCAAAGCAACCGCCACTGAGATATCACCACGATCATGAGCTACGTGAAGGTATGAAGCAAAAGAATAATATCGTCGGCATAGTAGAAAGCAGAGATGCCTGATTGCTGTATTAAGAGTGCCAGGGGTGCCATGAAAATGTTAAATAGCAAGGGGGCCAATACCGATCACTGGGGAACACCACAGTGCAGGGGAAAAGGATTGGAGGGGACATCAGACGGTGAACAGGGAAGAACAGAGCAAGATCGTGCAAAAAGATAGGAGTAAAACCATTTGTAGACAGTCCCCCGAAGGCCAGCATCCGGCAGACGGGAGAGAAGAAGACAGTGATCCACCAAGTCAAAAGCGGCCAAGAGATCAAGTGATACTGCCACTGAGAAGTCACCACGATCGTGAGCCACGTGAATTTCATTGAGGAACGCAGCAAGCACCGTCTCCACACTGTGTCCAGAATGGAATCCCAATTGGCGGGGGTGAAGGAAGTGGGTGGTATCTAAATGATGCGACACTTGTGCAAAAACGGCTTTCTCCAAAATTTTTGCTAGGAGCGGAAGGTGAGAAACAGGATGGTAGCTGGCAGGGACAAGCTGGTCAAGGGAGGGTTTCTTTAGAAGGGGGCGAACAAGCGCATGCTTCCACGAATGAGGAAAGGTACCAACAAAAAGGCTAGTGTTAATGATTGTCAGAATGGAGGGAAGAAGGGTAAGAGAAGTGTAGGGGTTAAGTGCGAGGTTAAGTGTTAAGTGTCAACGGATCACTTTAAGGGTTGAGGGATTATAATGTTCTTGGTTCATAATCACTCTATGGCCTTTATTCTGCTCTAATAAAAATATATATGTCAACCAAACTACTATACAGTGGACAAAGGAAGAAAGTCCCTCAGCCTATAATCAGTAAACCTGGTGTTTTCACTGTGTGGGGGTGAAAATAGACAAAACTTTCTCTATTTCCTTTCCTAATAAGGGATTATCTCTCATCATCCGTTCAACCGGAGTCACTGTGGAAACTTGATTTACCATTATGTCCTGATTGCCATCTTTCTCTCTCCTAAACAGAGACATGATTCATTCAGTCCCAGTTTATAACAGCAAATTATTCTTAAAGAACCATATAAGGAAATATCATATATTATAAGCCTTAGCAAAGTGTATGCTTGGATTGAAGGATCCATGCAGAGACTTTTTGCAGAAGGCACATACACAGGAAACCATGCAAAGCTGGGCCGTTAGTCCTGAAGACAGTAGACGGTTGACAGGTGGTGAGTATAACCAAGACAGAGAGGCCTGAGGGATGTTGAAACAGGAACAGAGGGGTCAGAGAGGTCAGCAGCAGGAAACGAAGGGAGGGGGAGAAAAGACACAGAGGCCTCACAGAGGGATGAATGTGGAGACTGCATACACGGAAGCAAAAAACGTATATATGTAACATGACTATTGTACTCAGTGGGAGGAGGGATTCTGATGTCTGATGACTGACAGAAATTCTCCTCTCCTGCCTGTATTGTTCATCAGTAATCTAATAAACAGAGATTCTGATTGCACCTGTACTGACTTTTGGATCTGGACTATACAGGAAATTAGTGATAATTAGTAATCGGTCTCTTGTAAGTAACAGGGCCTTACAATTGGTGCTGAACACCCGGGATTGGGCTACGGGTGGGTCTTTATGACCAAGATACAAATTTAAAGATTTGGATTCCCCTCAAGAAAAAAGAGGGAGGTACGTAAAGATTTGGATTCCCCTCAAGAAAGAAGAGGGAGGTACGTTCCCGGTGCGTAGTAGAGACCGGAGAAGAAGTGAGTGACGGATTCCCTAGGATGACGGCGGCTGTAATGACGGCGTCGTGAGTATAAGTATTTTTAACCAAGCTTGGTAAGTGTTGTTTAATTTTTGTTTTTGTTATATGAATAAAGTGTAAGAATAATTTGCTGTTATAAACTGGGACTGAATGAATCATGTCTCTGTTTAGGAGAGAGAAAGATGGCAATCAGGACATAATGGTAAATCAAGTTTCCCCAGTGACTCCGGTCGAACGGATGATGAGAGATAATCCCTTATTAGGAAAGGAAATAGAGAAAGTTTTGTCTATTTTCACCCCCACACAGTGAAAACACCAGGTTTACTGATTATAGGCTGAGGGACAGTGAAGGAGAATAAAAGATTGTTCTAAAAGAAAACAATGGAAGAAATCCCCTTATCTGGGATCAGACCAGAGAGGGTGACAATTAGATCAATTGAAAGAATCAGTCTAGTTACATAACAATGTAAACAAGATACACATCAATTGTAATTATGGAGTTCTGAACTTTGAGGTTTGTTCTTTGAACATTGCCAGTCACCTGGCCAGTGCCTGGCTGTGTTTAATGAATAATTGCTCCTATATGTCGCCTGATGAAAGATAGCTAATTGTCTGCAGCAGGATAAGATGGTTGCCTGTTTCAACTAGAGAGGGGGAGAAACGCTGCTAAGGGAATGGACGCATTACCTAGAGGAAACTCTCGATTGAGCAGTCTTTCTTGTTTGTTTAAATAAAGGATTTATTCAGTCGAAAC
This sequence comes from Ichthyophis bannanicus, assembly GCA_033557465.1. NCBI lineage: Eukaryota > Metazoa > Chordata > Amphibia > Gymnophiona > Ichthyophiidae > Ichthyophis > Ichthyophis bannanicus. Next base: position 347,716,447 of record CM066031.1, on the reverse strand, counting down.
AGGAGATGACGTTCAGAACTCTTTTGGTGAAGTATTTTTTCCTCTGTAATTAGCTTGCTAGCTTTCTAGGTACGGAAATGATGCTGAGAGAAAGAAAAAAAAACAACAAAAAAAACAAACTGTTTAGCCATTCTATGTGTGATGTATTTTTAGTTATAAATTGTTATGAATGAATGAATGAATGGGAAGATCTTCCATGCTTTGATATATGATTATTGTTTTGTGGTAATAGATATTCTGGAAACAAAATTGGTAATAGAGGAACAATAACAGCTATGATACCTGCAGAGTGTGATTCAAAAAGTTACTTTGCTTTTGAAGCAAAAATTACCAGTGCAGCCGTTTCCCTTCTGGAAGTGCCTGGTTTAGTATAACACTCACGCAATCAATGCTTTCTTAATTAGATTTTATGATCTCTGAAATTGAACTGCTTAGAATTCTTTGCTACTGATACAACAGGGGGAAAAACTGTTTCCGTTTTTCCGTTGTCCTTCAAAGTAGAGGTTAAGATCCCTGCAGGATAATGTGGTATTCTGAGCAGATTGCAACTTGAGAATGATTTAAATCCTGAGTGAATAAGAAGTTAATCATGTTTGGATTTTGTTCTGATTGTATATGCTATTAAGCAAAATTAAAAGTTAAACAGGGATTTTATATATTATGGCAAGCACCTCATGGAGGTCGAGGTTAGCTGTAACTCTCAGTGATTGAAATAACTTAAAAAGGGAAGTGTTTGCATTCTAGATGTCCACCAGTCTTTTCATGAAAAAAGTATCAGTTTTAAATGTCTGCTTCCCCGAACTGTAAGATTCAGGGTAAATTACTGTGTGTGTTGTTACAGGCCAGTGCCATCATGGGCGTTCCCTCATCTTCCCAGTTTTTATTTGCTACGATATTGGATTTTAGGATAAATTCACCTGTTTTTAAAGTTATGTGTTAGTGTCCAGAGCAAAAGTGTACTTTGTACTTTTTTGAAAGTCTTTTAAATTTCAGTTCCAGGAGTTCTGTCTTTAGTTGCTGTTTAGAATGAGCACATATATCCATTCAAAACTACACCAATTAAGTTAGTGGGACTGGGACACTGTTTAAGAATCTAAATTTATATTTTCTGCCTCCCATTTGTTTGACTTTTAACAATTGTTTTAGAAGCAGGATTAGCTGTTTTGTGTGAGCAGCAATCCCAGAACGCAATCCAAGAAGAAGAAGGGGGGAGGGAAATAGCATTCTTTTGTTTGTGCTTGTAGATTTCAGGCAACTGAATTGGTGGAGCGAGTGAAGGACATTCTGATAAGAAGTTATTTCAGATCTGATGCAGCACACCTGTGGACAACAGCGACCCCTACTGCAACTACATAATGCTGACTTTTGTGTGACCTTTTGAACTGGTTCAAGCTTGTTTGCAATTTATATAGAATGGTATAATGGTATAAACAGTATTGTGTGTTCTCTCCTTCTGCTCTCTCTGGAGAGTGACAAGTGTCTGCTGCATTATGTTTTAAATGCTATCATGTATCCAGGGATATATGCCTGGAGGCTAGTGTATCAGGCTGTATTTCTGCTCTTTTTCTAAGCCATGCTTTAAGCTTATCTCTTTAAGGCTACTTTTGAATAAGTGATTCCCACATTGTCTATTTGATTTGGCTAATTACATTAGAGAGGTTTGACCAGAGCCTTGGCTTCGGATCACGTTTCAAGAAATTGCTGATCAGGTGGCTACTACACAGTCTGTATCCAGCCCACCATTGTCACCGTTGCTTCCCCCTTTGCTGCCCACTTGAATGATACTGACACTTGGACTCATGTCAGTCAGTTGAAGGTTTCTCCAACTGTCACCTCTGTTTGATCTACTTCCTTCCTGTATGAACTGTTGCTGACCAAGATAATTGCTGCCAAACCTGCTCCTTGGGACACCATCTGTTTCCTTCATCCTGATGGACAATTAGTTTTACTTCTGCGTGTTCACAGTACAACCCACATCTCCAAAGAAGTTCTCAATCAAACCCTGCCTTGAACTGAATTCTTATTGGAACATTCTGCTGAACTTTTTGAAACCCTTGTGTTTTCCATTGCTATTACACGTAGGTTAGATGCTGGACTTCCTTTATACCTTTCCAGACCCCTGCCATAAATGCTGAACTTGATATGGCTATACGCCGTCTGCAATGCTTACTGTATGTTCAAATGAAAGCTGTTATTGATTCTATTAGTAAGTTGTCAGAGTCATTGGAGCAAAATACACAAATGACTCTGCAAAAATAGACAAGCCCTAGATTTGCTCCTTGCTTCTTAATGAGGCCTTTTGCTCTTTTATTAATGCCACTATTTGTTGTACAGTCATAGCGAATCATTCAGTGTTTGTGCTTAATGCTATGGATAAAATACGCCACCTGTCAGATTTACATATTGATGACTTTAAGGGAAGAATGAATGTAGGTAATTGGTTAACATGCCATACACATGTGAATGTTTCCTATGCTGTTGTCCCCACTTCTGAATTCTCTGACTTGGTCTTATCTCCTCCACAATAAAAAAAAAAAAGAAAAAAAAAAGAGGGAGTTGTAGGGGTTAAGTGCGAGGTTAAGTGTTAGTTAAGTGTCAATGGATCACTTTAAGGGTTGAGGGATTATAATGTTCTTGGTTCATAATCACTCTATGGCCTTTATTCTGCTCTAATAAAAATATATATATGTCAACCAAACTACTATACAATGGACAAAGGAAGAAACAGGCTAGCATAAAGAACCATATAAGGAAATATATATTATAAGCCTTAGCAAAGTGTATGCTTGGATTGAAGGATCCATGCAGAGACTTTTTGCAGAAGGCACATACACAGGAAACCATGCAAAGCTGGGCCGTTAGTCCTGAAGACAGTAGACGGTTGACAGGTGGTGAGTATAACCAAGACAGAGAGGCCTGAGGGATGTTGAAACAGGAACAGAGGGGTCAGAGAGGTCAGCAGCAGGAAACGAAGGGAGGGGGGAGAAAAGACACAGAGAGGCCTCACAGAGGGATGAATGTGGAGACTGCATACACGGAAGCAAAAAACGTATATATGTAACACGACTATTGTACTCAGTGGGAGGAGGGATTCTGATGTCTGATGACTGACAGAAATTCTCCTCTCCTGCCTGTATTGTTCATCAGTAATCTAATAAACAGAGATTCTGATTGCACCTGTACTGACTTTTGGATCTGGACTATACAGGAAATTAGTGATAATTAGTAATCGGTCTCTTGTAAGTAACAGGGCCTTACAGAAGGTGTAAGAAGTCATGAGGACGGGATGGGATCAAGGGAACAGGTGGTATTGTTAGCAGAGGTGTGACACTGATTGCACACAGGTGGACCCTAATCAACTAATTATATGACTTCTGAGGTTAATTGTTTGGACCAGATCTTGTTTAGAGGTTTCATAGCAAAAGGGACAGCAGGAATAAGTCTTCACATATGAGTATGTCGGTATCGACGGAGCCTGCGCGGGAACGCTCCCCAGCTTCCCAAAAAGGAAAGCTTTTGGGAGCATCCCACAGCGCCTGCGCGCTGCCTTCCCGCCTTTCCTAACCGCCTCTCCCCAGTTCGAGTTTTAAAGCTGAGACAAAGAGAGAGAGGAAAGGAAAAATAGATAGAGAGATACAACTCCTAGGGGAGATGGGTGGGTTGTGAAGACTTATTCCTGCTGTTCCCAGAGATCACCTGTTACAGGTAAGTAACTGTGCTATCTCCAGGAACAAGCAGGAATGAGTCTTCACATATGGGGACTCCCTAGCTAGAGATGCCTGGGAGATCCCCAAGGATATGAGACCCTGGGAAGGGCTCTATCTCCTCCTATGGATCTCAGGCATCCATCCAGGGAAGGAGGGCAGGAGTTGATTAAGCATGGAACAGGTGTTTGAGAACAGCCTGACCAAATAAGGCATCCCGGCGGGAGTCCTTGTCCAAACAGTAATGGGCTGTGAAGGTATGAACCGAGGCCCAGGTGGCCGCTCGACAGATCTGGTCGATGGACACAGAATTTAGATGAGCCATAGAGGTGGCCATGGCCCTCACATTATGAGCTGTGACATGGCCCTCCAGAGAAAGGTTCTTACTCTGGTAGGCGAAAGAAATACACTGAGCAATCCAATTGGACAGTGTCCTCTTAGAGACTGGAAGTCCCAAATGAGAGGGATCAAAGGCAACAAAGAGTTGAGAAGACTTTCTATGTTGCTGTGTGCTTTGTAAGTAAAAGGCAAGAGCTCTCTTACAATCCAGGGTATGAAGATTCCTCTCTGCACTTGATGCATGAGGACCTGGAAAAAAGACAGGTAAATATACCTCTTGATTAAGATGAAAAGGTGAGACCACTTTAGGCATAAAGTTTGGATTGGTCCTAAGGACTACCTTATCATGATGAAACCTTGTATAAGGTGGATTAGCCACTAAGGCCTGCAGTTCACTGATGCGGCGAGCTGAGGTGACTGCAATGAGGAAAATAACCTTCCAGGAAAGAAATTTCAAGGAGGTGGTGGCTAAAGGTTCAAAAGGTGGCTTCATAAACTGACCAAGAACCAGATTTAAGTCCCATGCCACCGGAGGAGGCCTAATGGGAGGTTTAGTTAAAGTTAGGCCTCTCATGAATCTTGCAATAAGAGGATGAGAGGAAATAGGCTGTCCATTGATAGGCTTAAGGGATGCTGCAATAGCACTCAAATGGACCCTTACTGAATTTGTCTTAAGGCCTGCATTGGAGAGATGCAGGAGATATTCCAATAGAGAATTCAAAGGTAGTGCTAGAGGGTCAAGACCCTTCTCAGTACACCAAATGGAAAACCTTTTCCATTTAAAAGCATAGGAACGTCTAGTAGAAGGTTTTCTGGAAGCATGGAGGATATCCTTCACCTGCTGAGAAAGATTCCAACCTTGAAGGTCTAGGCCTTCAGCAACCAAGCTCTGAGGTGAAGGGACTTGGGGTTTGGGTGCCACAAAGTCCCCTCCTCATGGGACAGAATGTCTGGAGCAGCTCCCAAGTCTAGGGAGGGAGCTTGAGAGAGATGCAGAAGTAGAGGGTACCACACTTGGCGTGGCCAGCGTGGAGCTATGAGGATCATGGATCCTTGATCCCTCTGGAGCTTGAACAGAGTCTTGGGAATTAAGGGAATGGGTGGAAAGGCATACAGGAAGTCTTGACCCCAGTGAAGGAGGAAGGCATCCTTGGCCTGAACTCCCTGACACGGAATTCTGGAACAGAACCGGGGAAGTTTGGCATTCCACGGACTTGCAAAGAGGTCTATGTCCGGGGTTCCCCACTCTTGAAAGATTCTGAGTACTTGGTCCATGTGCAGGGACAATTCGTGTGGAAGCAGAACTCGACTGAGTCTGTCTGCCCAAGAGTTTTGGATTCCTGGAAGGTATACGGCCAGGAGATGGATTTGATGCTCTCTGGCGAAGGCCCACAATCTTAAAGCTTCGTTACAAAGCGACAGAGAGCCAGTTCCTCCTTGCTTGTTTATGTAAAACATGGCTACCTGATTGTCCGTATGAATGAGGACTTTCTTGTAGCTGAGCAGGGTATGGAAGACCTTGAGAGCTAGAAAAACTGCTCGGAGCTCCAAGTGGTTGATATGTAGAGAGGTCTCCTGTGGAGACCAAGTGCCCTGAGTGGAGAGGTCTTGTAGATGAGCTCCCCAACCTGTTCGGGAGGCATCTGTTGTGAGGGTTGCCTGGGGCAACAACTGTTGAAAGGGGGACCCCAGCAACGGATTTTGGGTGGACATCCACCACTGCCTGGAGGTTGCTATTTGGTCTGAGAGAGCCCCTGATGCTTGAGTCCACTGGGTGGACAAAGTCCATTGAGCTGCTCTCATGTGAAGGCGAGCATAGGGTACCACTTGCACTGTGGATGCCATGTGGCCTAGCAGTTGTAGCATCTCCTGGGCAGTTAAATGGCTCTTTGACTGAATCTGGGAGGCTAACTGCACTAGGCGTAGGCAACGGGCCTGAGGAAGATAGGCCTTTGCAGTGGTAGTATCTAGCCAGGCCCCTATGAACTCTAGGGACTGAGTAGGGGTGAGCTGGGACTTTGGGAGGTTTACCACAAGTCCCAGATACTGCAGAATGCGCCTTGTGCAGTCCAGGGCAGTCTGGGCCTTTGACTGAGATGGAGCTCGGATGAGCCAGTCGTCCAGGTATGGGAATACAAATATTCCCAGAGTGCGTAGAAATGCAGCTACTACTGCCATGCATTTGGTGAACACTCTTGGAGCAGAGGCCAGACCGAAAGGAAGCACCCTGTATTGGTAATGCTTTCCTTGGAAAAGAAAACGGAGGAACCTTCTGTGAGATGAATGGATGAGGACATGTGTGTACACATCCTTGAGATCTAGAGAACAAAGCCAATCCTGACTCTGAAGGTATGGAAGGAGAGTGCCCAGAGAAAGCATCTTGAATTTCTCCTTGCATAGGAATTTGTTCAATTCTCTGAGATCTAATATGGGTCTGTAGCCCCCTGTTTTCTTTGGGATCAGAAAGTAGTGTGAGTAAAACCCTGACCCTTGTTGAAGAAGAGGTACTTCTTCTATTGCCCCTTGGGAAAGAAGGGCAGCCACCTCCTGACCTAGAAGGTCGAGGAGAGATGTTGGAGAATTGAAATGTCTCACCATGGTGTGAGGAGGAAGGTTTGAGAAATGAAGCTTGTAGCCCTCCCTTATGATGGAGAGGGTCCACTGCTCTGCTGTAATTTGCTCCCATCTGGGAGCAAAATGAGCTAACCTTCCTGGAATGGTGAGAGGCTCTGGCTGTTTCAGAGCCAGAAAGGCTAAGTTCTCTAGCATCAAGTCAAAAACCCTGAGGAGGCTGGGTCTGCTGAGTTGCAGCAGCCCCTGTAGGCTTAGGCCTGGCCTGTTTAGGTTGCTGACGCTTAGCAGCAAAACGATCTGTAGATGATTGTTGGCCAGAAGCAGGATGGAATCTGCCTTTCTTGAAAAAAGACTTCTTGAAAGGTTTTTTCTTGGCAGGAATGGAGGTTGACTTTGAAAGTCTATCCAAAGCAGAATTTTCTGCATCCATTTGAGTGGCTTTTATTTGCCAATCTTTGCCAAACAAGTTTTCTCCTGTACAGGGAAGATTTCCCAAGCCATCCTGGACCCAAGATTCTAGATCAGAAGCTTGGAGCCAAGCAATTCTGCGTGCAGCTATGGCAATGGCCGAAGCCCTGCTGGCACCCTCAAAGGAGTCAAAAGCTGCACGGTTGGAAAACTTTGAAATATCTTGAGTATGCTTAAGCCAAATAAGAAATTCTTCCCTTTTATCCTCTGGAAGAAAAGGGAGGAAAGTGTGCAGCTTATCTGCAACTTCTTTCAGAAACATACCCATATAAAGACTATAGGAGTTGATTCTGGCAATGAGCATACTGGCTTGGAAGATTTTGCTACCAAAAGCATCCAAGGTCCTGCACTCTCTTCCTGGAGAAGCAGAGGAGTGTCTTTTTGCACTCTTTATCTTTTTCATAGCTGACTCCACCACAATAGAATGGTGAGGAAGCTGAGTTTTATGAAACCCAGGACAAGGAGGGACACGGTACATAGTGTCCAATCTACGAGAATGAGGAGAGATAGTGAGAGGAGTCTCCCATAAGTCAATCATGTGATCATAAAGAGTCTCATGAATTGGCAAGGTGACTGCCTCCTTAGGAGCCTTAGAATAACCTAAAATATCCAATTTTTTAGCTCTAGGCTCTGATTCAGAGGTTACTGAAATAGAAAGCCCTTGAGCCACTTCTCTTATGAAGTCTTGAAAGGACAAGTCCTCTGGAGGAGACATTCTTCTTTTTGGAGAAGAAGGCTCTTCAGGAAGGGCTATGGATACTTCAGCAGACTCCTCCGATGCATCAGAATCTTCGGAGGAATCAAAGTATCGACTGTCAGGGTCTTCCAAAGCTCGATACGCGTATCGAGCGGTATCGACATCGGGCGTCATTGGTACCGATGGGCATCCCTGGACAGGGAACCGCTGCAGTTAGCATCCTGGTCGATGTCGATGCAGTCGGTACCGGTACCGACACTAGTGCCGGTACCGGAGCTGATACCGACAACGGAGTTTGTTGTGGTATCAGCGGCGTCGCAGCTTGAATGAAGGCCGTGATAGCCTGCTGCATGGATAGAACATTCTGGTCCATCGACGCCATGAATGCCTGGAATTCGGTACCGGAAGGTTGCGCCGGTACCCCAGAGCATTCTAACAGGTGATCGGTCGAGGCCGTGCCATCGATGTCAACCTGTAACCCCATAGGTGGAGCTTTGGAAGCCGGAGCTTCCCGCCGGGGTTGTTTTGCCGGTGCGGGATCCTCGAGGGCAAGCCCAGAGGCATTTTGATGCTTGGAAGGAGATCTACCCTTCGAGGACCAGCTGGATTTATGTTTGGTTACCTGAGATCCATGGGAGGAAGTAGAAGCCCTGGAAGATGTCGATGCCACTGAAGCTGCATCAGAGGGAAACAGCACATGGAGCTTAGCTGCTCGGTTCTGTAAACCTCGTTTAGACATCAAGGAGCAGGATGAACAATCCAAAATGGAGTGGTCAGGACCCAAACATTTAAGACACCATTCATGGGTGTCAGTGACAGAAATAGTACCGCTGCACTTAGTGCATTTTTTAAACCCGAAGGCTGGTTTTTCCATGAGGAAAATTTCTCGTGAGGCCTAAGGCCCAAAAGAGGAAAAACACACTAAGTAAGGGAAAAATATGTTCTTTTTTTTTTTTTTTATAAGAAAAGAAAGAAAGACCGGCGGTACCGGTCCGACGTCGGGGAAGGCAGACGCGCGACCAAAGAAATAAAATAAAACAAAGAACTTCTTCAGCGGTGACAGGAACACGACCTGCTGGCTCCGCGGAAAAGAAGAACTGGGGAGAGGCGGTTAGGAAAGGCGGGAAGGCAGCGCGCAGGCGCTGTGGGATGCTCCCAAAAGCTTTCCTTTTTGGGAAGCTGTGGAGCGTTCCCGCGCAGGCTCCGTTGGTACCGACGTACCCATATGTGAAGACTCATTCCTGCTTGTTCCTGGAGATAAATACATACACACTTACTCACCACCTTTCTGTTTTTACTTGTTTTTTTATATATAGAAGGTATTTTATTGTCATTTCACTTCACCAATTTGGACTATATTGCTAGGTCCATTACCTAACATTCAAAGGAACCTCCATTTTCATTCCAGATTATACGTAATGTGACAAAACAGGCCAAAAACCAAGGGGATGAATACTTTTGCAAGACACTGTAGAATGTAGATAGATCTTCACTAAGTACAGCATTTTTTTTAAAAGTGCTATCAAGTTAATGCTGACTCTTGGCAACCCAGCAGCCCCTGGGTTTTCTTGGCAAGGTGTGACCTGAAGTTGATTGCCAGGTCTTTTCTTCCGAAGCAATGGAGAGTGCCCAAGGTCACATGGAACGCCAGTGAAAATCAAATGCTAATCTCTTGGGTAGTAGGCTGTTGGTAACCACTAGGCTACTCCTTCACTCAAAAGTAAAGAATAAGTGACCACAAACTAAAAATAGAAAATTTGTTGACAAAATGTAAACATCCGAGGAAGCCACACTCTGCATGTAGCACAACACCAGAGAAATGGAAAGATGCATATAAAGCATATGTAAATTACAAAAACTGGTATATTGCAATCACTATATTGAAAATAAATTATTTTTTTACCTCTGTCTGGCCATTTTATTTTTCTATTGGTTCCAATTTCTGGTTTCCTGCATATTCTCTTAACTCCTTCCAGGGTCTCACATCCATCTGCTACTTCTGTCCTCTACATCCATTTCCGATATTGATCTTTCTTTTCAGCTCTTTTCCATGTATTTTTTTCTCTCTTTATGGACTCAAATCTCTCTCCTCCTTACCATCTTGTCTTCAATGTACTGCTTTTCAATCTTAACCCAAATCCTCCTATTTCCTCATCCCTCTATCTTTCCCCAGCCTCTTATTCCCCAGTTATCACCAATTTGCCCCTTTCTATCTTCCTTGGTGTGTCCATTGTCTCTCCCCTCCCTCTATTTCCACTCTCCAGCATTTCCTCATCCAGTATCTGCCCCCTCTCTTTCCCCATCCAGCATCTCCACTTTTCTTTTGCCTTATATCCACTGTATCCAAAATTTCTCCTCTCTTTCTCCTGTGTCCTGGTGTCCAGCATTCCTGCCCTTCTCATTTCCTCACATGTCTAGCATCTCCACTCCTCCCTAATTCCTGTCAAGTCCATTTTCTCTCCTCCCCCTCATATCCAGTAGCTCCTCCTCATCTTTGTATGCCTCTTATCCAGCATTTCTCCTGCCTCTCACCCCTCCCCATGTCCATCTCCCCCCTCCCTGTGACCTCTCCTGATGACAAGCACCTTCTAGCTACCTCACTATTCCCACCACTCCCCATGTCCAGCATCTTTCTCTTCTCCATCTTCCAAATTCCCCCTCGTGCCTATCTCTATAACCCCCTCCCACAGGCCCGACATCTCTTTCCCATCTCCTTATTCCCCCTGCCCTTGTGTCTTGCATCCCCCTTCCCTTGTGTCCTGCATCTCCCTCCCTCTCCCTATGACCTCTGCCCCATGTCCAATATTGTCTGTCTTTCTCTATATCCCACTCCCGTGTCCAGTAGATCTAGTTTCTTTCTCTTCCTCTGCCATATAAGCCTGCTTGCACCCTCTACCCCATAACCCGACCCCAACCTCACTCCCTCCCATGTAGCATTTCCCTCCACCTCAGTTTTGCTCAGCCAGTGTAGTTCATCTCATCGAAGTTCAGGACAGGCAGCATTAATCTGAATCATGGCTGGGGCAGGCACCCTCCTGGGACTCTGCTGCAGTTCGAAATCACTGCATTGGCTCCTCCGGCCTGGCCCGTTCATGCTCTGATTCATCTGATGACTCCACCTTCTCCTCTCATGTGACTTTTGGGCCTGGGACTGTGACGCTGCCCTTCTCCTTCCACTGATACCTGCTTCTTTGCAGTCCCACGTTCTGCACCATTTTTACTGCTGCTGCTGTGGCTGCAGCTTCAGAAACGGAGCAATTAGAGAGGCCCCGCAATCTGAGCCATTTTCACTGCTGCTGCTGCTGACATCCACCAAAGAGGCCCCACGATCTGTGCCGTTTTTAATGCTGTTGCTGCGGTTGGTGAGTAGATGCAGCAGTAGCTGGATGGAACAGAGATAATAGAAATTTTGGGGGGTTTACAGCAGTATGGGGCCATGTGCGGGCATCATGCCCGTATATGCCTAGGGCCAGCACTGGACACAGGAAGTGTGATGAGTTGGCAGCGATGGAAGCCGGGCTTTATGTAGCACATGAAAATTCATGCACAACAACACTCCTGTGCAGCTTAGAGGGAACATTGCTGGCAACACGGTCATTCTTAAATTTTAACAATCCACGACCAAAACTATAGTGCCATCTTACATGGGAGCCAACCAACCAACTGAGCAGAGTTCCAATTTAAGCTAAAGATTTGTGCTCAGCAGATGCCAATAGTTTGGTTTGTCTGTGCTATTTTATAACAGCTAATTAAAATTGTCTCAGTATTACATCTTTTTGTGTGCATTATGCTATGCCATGTATGAAGGGTTTGCAATCTATCTGGTATGCACACATGCACAGCTTAGAGGGAACACTGGCCTATAGATGAATAGAATGTTTTTGTTAGTTTCCTGCCTTCTTTGAAGTAGGCTTCAATTATACCAGAGGCAGAATATGAATTTTATTTATTTATTTAACAGTCGCTTATATACCGCTACCTTCCAATGATCAGGTGCGGTTTACATATAACAGGTAAAGAAACAGTATAACATATCTGTTTTTACATTAAACATTGCTTGAGTTATTTACATCTTAACTTTAACAATTAAACTTTGGAGAACTATGTACAGTCAACTATATACAGTCAACGGATGTTGGGTTCAACGAGAAAGGTAGCTATTTACAAGCATCATAAACTGTGTTAATGGTCATATTTTCATGGGACATTATGGTGTTAAGCTTAATGTGTTATATATTATCCCTTTTCATTTTGGTATTGGGAATTCACAAGTGGACCGTAGTGGGAGCTAAATAGGTGAGTTTTTAATGTTTTGCGTAGTTCTTTAAGATCAGTTAGGGCTCTTATTTCATCCGGTAGGGAGTTCCAGAGTATAGGGGCTGCATGGGAAAACGCTTTTTTATTTGTTGTTTTTTTAGTCTTTGTGAACTCTTTTGGAATCCTTATTTTATTGGTGTTGCATCTTCTGTGAGCAGATTGGGGTGTGTCTTTAGTGAGTAGTTTGTTTAGAGTAGCTGGGGCAGTATTATTTAAAGCTTTGAAGGTGGTTATTATTAATTTATAGTTTATTCTGCATTGAATTGGGAGCCAGTGTAGTTGAGCTAGATAGGGTGATATGTGCTCAAATGGGTGTACTTTCATTATGGTTCTAGCTGCAGCATTTTGGGCCAGTTGAAGCCTTTTGATGTTTTGGTTAGTTGTGCCTAGTAGAGTGAGGTTGGCAAAGTCGAAGTGCGGTGTAATAATGGCTTGAATTATGCTCAGGAAGTCATGTAGGTGAACCAGAGGGCGTAATTGTTTTAGTACTTTGAGCTTAAAGTATATTTTTTTCGTGGTATTCCTTGTGTGGGTGTTCATACTGAGGTGTGTGTCTAAGATCACCCCTAGGTATTTTATCTCATTTTTTATGTAAATGTCATGTTTCTGAAGTGTAATGTGGGTAGGGGGGTGTATGATTTGTACACCCCCCTACCCCTTGTGAATTATCAGCTGAAATATCAGAAGTATCTTTTTTCAAGGTCTTGTAAGTCAGCCCGAATGTCTTTAGCATGTCCAGGATACAAATAATGCAAGGCATGTTTCGCTATCAGGTGACTGCCTCTAGAATGAAGTAGACACTAGCTCAGGAGAAGCAACGGCAGTGACATTGATCGGCAGATTTGGATTTGGACTTCCTGATTTCCGAAGTGGTGCTGCAGCAAGCAAGGTTTTGTTCTTCTTAACATCAAAGGGCCCTTTTTACTAAGAACCTAGTATGTGCTATCTGCCACACAGCCTATAGGAACAAAGTGTGCTATGCAGCAGATAACGTGCTAAGTGTTAGTAAAAATACCCCTGAGCATAAGGGTAGAAGTATAAAGAGCATACACCTGTCTTTAGTCTGCAATCCAACACTATTGTCAAGCTATAATGATTGGAGTCTGAGAAATACTTGAAGCTTTATTTAAGGTTTTTGCAAATTTATGGGCAAAGGTCTTTACCCATATCCCTTGCCCCAGAGCTATTATTTTTAGCTAAGGAACAGAAGACGAATGGCCATTACTGTATGCATCTGAATAAATTTTTTTTTTCAATAAGAGGAATTAAAAAAAGACTCAGAAGAAGTGTCTGGTAGCATATGTGCCAATGATAGCTAGATGGATGTACACTTCCTGGCTTCTATTTTGGGTCACTTGGTTTTAGGACAGATGTTTAAGATCACTGAATTTGATAAGCAAGAAGCAGAATTAGATTCTCTCTAGGGAGAAAATTCACTTGTATTAAGGGACAGGGAATACGGAAGTGACAAGCTAAAGGCGAGGATAAAGATAATATTATCTTAAGAAAAAATGGGGCAGAGGCATCTGGAAAATGGACGTCAGAAGGAAACCGACCTGAAACCAGGCTTGAAAAAGGAACTTATGATAGGAAAAAATAAATTAGTGGATCCTAGTGAAGCTTTGTCCTGAAAGGAAGTCACAGAGGAAGAAAGCGTCTGACTATGGCTGGTGGAGGGTAAGCCAAGAGATGGAGAGTGTTACTGGAGATTTGTAGCAGACTGATAGCAATGAAAGGGATGTAGTGACTGTTGCATGTGCTTGGTGCTAACTTCTGCTGTCTGATATTATCTGGATCTGTTGGAGAGTTACCCTGGTGCCTCTGGGATATTAAGCTATGTGGATGTCTACAAGGGAACAGATTGTGAAGGAGAATAAAGATACTGTTTTCCAATAAGAAATTTGACTGAGTTATTATTCTTGGCTGTCTGGCAGTGGTCCAGACTAGGTCACAGACTGTAACCTTTTCATAATTGAATAGGGCTGTCTGCCAAACCAGCTTGATTAGTGTAATGGTATCTTGGAAAATGAATAGTTTAATTTAGTTTAGAGTCTATCTGTCTTGTCTGACAAGAAATGAGTCACACTGGAAAGACGTGTTCAGCTACAGAATAGAACAAGGAGAAGCAAGATTGTCATAGTATTGTCACATCTGCTTCTTAGTTTTGTTGATCAAGCTTTTTCTTCTCTTATGTATGGTGAAGTCTTTCTCATGTGTACCTTGAAAGTCAGCCAATGCCAGGCACAGATTTATGGACCTTGGATTGTAGGGTATTCTTTTCCCATCTAGGAAAATGTTGATTCTTTGTTTAACTTTGCATGGCCTGTGTAGCAGCAACCGAAAATTATCTTTATCACCTTTGACAACCAGAGTTGCACATTCTTGCTCTGGAAATTTAATTCATTTGTGTTCCATCTTTTTCATTATTTAACCAGGCAAAACTAACTACAAACAAAACATAATTAAAAGTATTCAATGTTACAAATAGAATGAAACCCTCCAGTAGCAGGGACTAAAGAGAAAAGGAAAACAGGTAGGTTTGAACAGTTTTCTGAAGATCAAATAGTCTTTTTAGCTAGCATATTCAAGTGTCATTCTGTTTCGGTGTAGGCCTGATGTCCCTCTGTAGCCCTAATCACGTGTCTTGTGTGCAGAGGATGGTACATCACCCTCCCTACCATAGAGCATATGTTGGGGCAGTGAGAAGATGCTGTTTCAAGGCCCCACTATGTGGCTTATTCCTTTCATGCCTCTGGTATTCGAGCTACACCTAATCACTGCTAATAAAGGTCAATATTCAGTCTGGACTGACTGTAAAAATAAAACACTTTATTGAAGAAATATTGAAAAAAAAACCCCTCAGTTCACAGGGAAGTAGGAATATCCAAGCTATATCCAAAATACACTTGAGGACAAGAAGAAAGGTTAGATTTTGACGTGAAATCTTCCTTTCACACTTTTCAATTCTCTGTTCTGGTCAGTTGCCAGTGGTACTTCAGCACTCCAGTCAGATTTATCTTTTTCTCTATTGACTTACTGAGGCTTCCTACAGGAATCTATTGATAGAACAGCTCTCAACTGTGGTATAGCTTCTTCACATCTGTCAGGGCCTGTAGCAAGTTGGTGTAGACTTGTGCCATGCTAGGCATGAGGCTCTCCTCCTCTTGGAGGAACTATGTTCCATTCCTTTGGTATCTTTATGGGCTGGGTGTCTGCTCTCATGTCCTTTGCCTTGTCTATTTTCATTGGATTTGTCCCGTCTGGCCTTGCAGGGGTCAGCCCAGAAAGCAGGGGGTTTATCTAGTCTGCTTCTGGGCTGGCCCAGTGGAGTCATTTCGGATTTAGTTCATGCTTTTTTCAGTGGTAGCTCAAGGAGAGTTAAATTCAGGTACAGTAGGTATTTTTCTTATCTCTTGGGGGGAGGGGTTACAATCTAGTTTGTATCTGAGGCAGTGAAAGGTTAATTGACAGGCCCAAGATCACAAGTGTCATTATTTGTGCTGTCTGTATCTGTGCTTCCTTGTTCTTTGTGTATTTTCCAGATTCCAGTTGACCATGGATCCCGTGTGATTGTGCCTCATACACCAGGTGGTTGTATGCAGTGTATGTCTGGTTTCCTTGTTTGTTGATGGTTTTTGTTTCCTTGCTCATGCCATATGGATTTATGCGTCATGCTCTATTTCTAGTTACGGACTCCTGCAAAGGGCGAGTGAAATGAACTTGCCCAATGTATCAAAGGTCAGTGTGTATTGAACATGTGTCTTGTGAAGGCTAAGAGAAGACTAAACTTGCCTTAAAATAGTTCAGTAGTGTGCACTCTGCGTTTCTTTAAGGGGATCTTTCCATGTGGCCACCCACATCTTAGCTGGGGTTTCCCCTCATAACGCACCAGGTCTCCTGGCCCAAGGAAACTACCCCTGAAGCCTAGCAGCTCCTCTTGAACCTTGGCTGCTCACAAGAATGGGGGAAAAGAGACCAAATTCCCCTCCCACACAAGGGTTTTATACTAACAACTTACATCATAAATCCCTCCCATCTATGGCTAGGAAATCTACATATTTTCATCCACTTGAGACTTCCTACATCCATAACGAGATGTTTTAGCTCTCTGTCTTACCAATCATATCTCCAAAAGCTGGAACACTTACTTACTTATTTAATTCATTAATTAATTGTATTAATTTACCTTACATATCTCCAGGAACAAGCAGGAATGTAATCTTCACATATGGGTGATGTCAGTACCGACGGAGCCCGCACAGGAACGCTCCCTAGTGTCCAATAGGAAAGTCTTTGGGAGCATCCCACTGCACCTGCGTCACTGCCTTCCTGCCTTCCCAACTCTCCCTCCTCAGTTCTTCGTTTTTCGCAGAGCCGGAAGGAAGCAAATCCTGTTACTGCAGAAAATGTGTTTATTTTATTTCTTTTGTTTTATGTGGTCGCATCTGTCTTCCCGTCAACACCGGAACTGACTACTGTCAGTTCTTTTCTTCTTCTTTTTCTAAAAAGTGAAGTAGAACTTTCTTGGGCACATCAACACCATTTTAGGCCATAAGCCTACCATTTGTCTTCTGGCATAATGAAAAAACCTGCTAGTGGTTTTAAGAAATGTTCTAAGTGTGGTGGTACCATCTCGGCTACCGACACTCACAACTGATGTCTGAAGTGTCTTGGGTCTGACCACCGGCCTTCAGAGTGTCCTTTGTATAGGAAAATGACAAAGAGAGGCCCACAGACTCGAGCTGCAAAGTTAGGCACACTCTTTGCCTGAGACGCAGTGACTTTAGCATCAACGTCATTGAAGGCATTGTCTTCCTCAGGTATCAAAACATAAGTCTTCTTTGAAGACACACCAATCCCCCAAGGGTAGATCTCTTTCTAAGAGTCGAGATGCCTTGAGCATTGCCCTAGAGGTGGATTGGCAGCCAAATTACCCTGGCGGGAGGCCCTTTCTTCCAAAGCTATTGAGGGGTCCCAGGATGCTCCCGAGGCCTCCACCTCTGGAAAGCTCCTAATGCCATGCTCTGGGACGGTAGCCTGCATATCTGGTACCGACACACAAGCATCGGCGGGCTCTATGGATCAACGTATCCTTGCCATCGAGCGCAGCTTGGCGACTCTACTAGTGGTGTCGGTTCTGATCAAACCCATACTGGCGATTGTGATGGGGAAAGCCTGGTGGAAAGCATGGACACAGAAGAGAATCCAGAAATCCCCATGGAAACGGATGACAATGCACAGCTACAAGGAAAACTCAGCCATTTCAGAGAAAAAGGCAGTTCCCTGTAGGAAGCAAACCACGCCCTAGTGCAAGGGTGGAGACTAACCCCCGTTCTGATTGGTCACAAGGAAGCAGGAAGCCAGGGTTAAAAACCACGTGCAGAGGGAAGGAAGGGAGACCCGATTGAGACCTGAGGACAGTCCCGAAGGGAGACCTGGAGACAGAACCGATTGGAGAACCAATTGGAGAACCCACAAAGAAGCTGGTCAGGAAAATATCCAGAGAGCCAGTTGGAAGGCAAGAGAATGCCAAGACCAGAGTCTGAGACCAGAGAGTCCAGGCAGAACAGCCTGTGTGAGAGAAGGTGCCAAGGGAAAGGCACGCACTCAGACAAAGCCAACATTCAAAGGTAAAAGCACAGACAATTGGAGAAGCCGTGCAGGTCAGTCAAACAGTTGCTACAGCTGGGAGGATTGGAGAGGTGGAAAGTGCACCAGTGCTGACACAGAGAAACAGCCTCAAGGTAAAACTGACCATTTTATATCTGATAAATTGGCAAAAGAGATAAAGGCTGGTTTTATTGAGCAGGAGCTGGAACCCTCCCCCTCTACTGTGAAACATTGGATTGAAAGCCTAGTACCTGCTGCAAACCCCAGATCAGATAACTCTGACGTTTGTGAAGCTTCTAAATTAGGGGCACTGCAGAGACTACTCTCTAGTGAGAAGATTCAAACCCCTAGTACCAAAACACCTGAAAAGGCTGACTTGCTGTGGGATCACTTCCACCAGTTTCTAAAGAGAAAGAAGCTAAAAGAAGTCCCCACATATGAGAAAGACTTTGGTAGTTCTAATGGCATTGAGGAAATGCAGATAGAAACCACTGTGCCTGAATGTGATGATTTTCCTATACCAATGGACTGTTGTTGTTTGTCTCACAAGAATACCGCAGTAAGAAAGTGAAACAGGAGAGAGTTTTAAAAGCCTTTTAATAAGGTAGCTTTTACCTGTGACTCAGAAGAAAGCAGTGCTGTGCTGTATTCAGTGTTGAGAGTAACGGAGTTTGTGAAGACATTGTTTGGTGAAAGTGAAACCAGCTGTGCATAGTTCTGCTGCAGTATAGTGTGTGACCACACGGAGCAGTGCAGAGAACAGCAGAGAAGAAAAGTTTTGTTTTTCATTTCTCCTGTTTTTTCCTGTGTTCATCCTTTCATTTGGAGAAGTTATCCTAGTGCATTTGTTGTGTTTTGAACCTCCGCGTGCCTTTGAAAATCCCCATTGTATAAATAATAAAAATCTTGCAAAGCCTTACCACCTGCCTCAACTACAATTCATTCCTACGGAGTAAAGAACTTTTATTCTAAAGGACAGTAAGGCCGCCCATCAGCTGTCAGCCTCTTGGCCCAGCCGGTGGGTGTCGCACGATACCGCCGACATCAGCACCATCCATGGTATCAATGTAGTCCACATTGGGATTTTGTACCGATTGAACTGATACCACCCATGCCTGCCCTTGAGTCCATTCCTGGTACAGCTGTTTCCTCCAGGCAACCTCTCCGGTCTGATACCGATTTTGATCAGTACCGGGTCTTAGCAGAGCATGGACCTTGCTCTTGTCAATACTTTGAATCTTCTGATTCTGATTCATCCGACAATGAATCAATCGATACCTAAGGAATTCAGAGTAGACCAGAGAATCTATCTCCCTCTTCGGAACGGCGCATGTTCCCTCCCGAGGATATGTCTTTTGAGGAATTCATTCGGGACCTGGCCAGGGGCCTGTCCATTACAGTAACATCCGAAAAAGAGCCTAGGGCTAAGGAATTGGAAATCCTCCAATACCCTACAGCTCCTAAAAAGGCTGCCACCCTTCCAATTCACCACATCCTCCAGGACCTCATGCTCCGGATGTGGGAGATGCCCCTTACCATATCTTCCAATACTTGACAACTCAGTACCATGTATTGAGTAGCGGAGTCTCCCGGATTCCAAAAGACTCAATTGCCTCATCACTCAATAGTGGTGGAATCGGCAATGTGGCGAATTAAAAGTTCAAAGACACATTCTACAAACCCTCCTGGTGGAGAAGTGAGGACTCTCGATGCTTTCGGGCGTCGATGCTTTCAGGCCTCCATGCTTTCAGCCAGAATAAGTTCATGGATACTCTATGTTCCTTAAAGAGGTTACTAGAGATCTTGAGTCAATGGCTCCTCTTCTCCCTGATGATAAGAGAGCTGACTATCTCACATTGGTCAAACATGTCCAAAACGTGTCAAAGTTTGTAAATAGGGCAACTTTTGACTGCTTTGAGTGTACCAATAGAGCCACTTCAATCTGCATTGGAGCACGCAGGATTGTTTGGCTTCAAGCGTCAGATCTTAAACAATGAGTACAAGATAAACTGGGTGATATTCCTTGCACATGTGAAAACCGTTATGGCAAGGATTGGCAAGACAAGGCATCTCAGTTGGAATCTGAGAATACTACCCTAAATAGGCTTTCTAGAACCACTGCCAACCCGGCTAAGAAAAAAGCAGCTGCAAAGAAAATTTTCTTCAATAAGAAAAAGGAGTTTTATCCTTCTAATACCCCTGCTTTGCAGTACCAACCACGGGGTATTCAAAAAAAGCAAAATCCTCTTAAGCAGCAAAAGAAATTAACCAGCTCCTAAAAACCAACCAGCTCCGCAGACTCAACCTGCGCCTGATTTTTGACTTTTTCTTAGATAACATAGCCACTCTTCCTCTGGAGACCCCCCCCCCTCAACATTGCCAGAACACTGTCACTATGCCCACAGGTGGCATCTAATCACTTCAGAGCACTGGGCCCTGACCATAGTGGCGGAAAGGTATAGACTTCACCTACAAACTCTGCCCCCCTTCACAATGGCAAGGAACTGTCCTTCTCAGCCTCCTCTCACTTCCCTTTTGCTACAAGAGGTCACTCCTCTGCTATCAGGAGGTGACATAGAGGAGGTCCCAACATCCTAACAGGGAGTGGGTTTCTATTCTCCGTACTTTTTCATACCAAAGAAAACCGGAGGATACAGACCCATTCTGGATCTCAGAAACCTAAACAAGTTTCTTGTCCATGAGAAGTTCAAGATGGTTTCTCTAAGGACCCTCCTACCCTGTTTCCAGAGTCAGGACTGGTTCTGTTCTCTAGATCTAAAGAAAGCATACATACATATCCTGATTCATCGAGAACACAGGAAATATCTACATTTCATGTTTCAGGGAAGACATTATCAGTACAAGGTCCTGCCATTCAGACTTGCCTCTGCCCCAAGAGTATTCACAAAGTGCATGGTGGTTGTGGCCACATTTCTAAGATCTCTAGGGATATTTGTCTTCCCTTACTTAGACAACTGGCTCATAAAGGCAAGAACCTCCCAAGAGGTTCACTTGTCTCTCTTTCATACCATGCAGGTACTTCAACACTTGGGATTTGTGATAAATCTGCCAAAGTCACATCTCACTCCTACTCAGACAATAGAGTTCATAGGAGCTTTCTTAAATACTTAGCAATCATGGGCATTTCTACCTCAGCCCCGCTGTTCTCTTCTAATTCAGCTGGCATCTCAGGTCAATGTCAGAGATGTGGCCAGAGGGGCAGACACTGATATTTTGTCTGTGAGACAGCCGGAGGCCTGTGTCCACTGGGAAGCCAAAGCCCATTCGGCTGTGCACATATGCAGGCGTGCATGTGGTACTACATGTACTTTTGAGGCCATATGATCTAGATACCTAACTGCCCAAGAGATACTTCAGCTTCTAGATCATATGGCCTCAAAAGTACATGTAGTACCACATGCACGCCTGCATATGTGCACAGCCGAATGGGCTTTGGCTTCCCAGTGGACACAGGCCTCCGGCTGTCTCACAGACAAAATATCAGTGTCTGCCCCTCTGGCCACATCTCTCCTATGGTCCCTAGAGAATCTCCTCATTGAGTCACCTTTTTAGATGCCACCACATCAATGTATCCTGACAACGGATGCCTCCAAGCTGGGGTAGGAGGCCCATCTAGGGACCCTCTCCACTCAGGACCTCTGGACAGAAGAGGAGTCCAAGCTTAAAATAAACATACTGGAACTTTGGACAATCTACAATGCCCTCAAGGTCTTTCAGGGATATCTAAACTCCCAGAGGGTCCTGGTGCAGATGGACAATCAGGTGGCCATTTTCTATGTGAACAAACAAGGGGAGAGCAGGATCTTGGCCCCTCTGCAGGGAGGCTCTCCATCTCTGGTCCTTTGCCATTACTCATCAGATACACCTCCAAGCAGTGTATCTTCCAGGGGAGAAAAATGTTTTAGCAGACAGATTGAGTCCGATCCTCCTTCCCCATGAATGGTCTGTCCACAAGGAGACAGCATTCTTCATTTTTCAGACCTGGGGGACTCCAGGGCTAGACCTGTTTGCCACACCTCAGAATGCCAGACTTCCTTGTCGGGCAACTAGGAGGTGGATGCTTTTCGCCTCCACTGGGGTCAAGAGTTCTTGTATGCCTTTCCTCCTATTCCCCTGATTCTCAAGACAATTTTCAAGCTCCAGGCGGACGGGGACTTCATGATACTCATAGCCCCACGTTGGCCATGTCAACCGTGGTTTCCTCTCCTACTATGTCTGTCTCAGACTCAACCCCTAAATCTCGGATCTGCTCCAGGTCTTCTCTCTCAAGAGGAAGGGATGCTGCTCCATCCCAATCCGCAGTCTCTCCACCTCACAGCATAGCTGCTGAAAGCATAGTATTACTGGATCTTAACCTTACTGAGGAAGTAAAAGAAATCCTCTTAGCCTCTAGAAAGCCATCCACCAGACATTCTTACTCTTTAAAGTGGTGTAGATTTTCCCTCTGGTGTTCCCAGAAGGACCTTAATCCCTTCTCGGCTCCAGTGGAGGCGCTCCTCCAGTATCTCCTCAATTTATCCTCATCCAGCCTCAAGACCAACTCGGTAAAAGTTCACCTGAGTGCAATCGCAGCCTCTCACCATCCCTTGGATGGACAACCAATTTCCTCACAGCCGCTTGTGGCATTCTTCACGAGATGTCTCTTGCTCACCAAACCTGCCATCAGACCACCTCCAATGGCCTGGGATCTCAATTTTGTTTTGGGGCAACTTCTCAGGCCCCCCTTTGAACCCTTAGCCACTACCTCACTAAAGTTTCTAACATGGAAGGTGATCTTCCTTATTGCACTCACTTCAGCTAGAAGTATTAGTGAGCTTCAAGTCTTAGTGGTAGACCCACCTTACACATGGTTTCACCATGACAAGGTCGCCCTAAGAACTCACCCCCATTTCATGCCAAAGGTGGTGTCTCCTTTTCATTTAAATCAGTCAGTTTACCATCCTGTCTTTTTTCCTAGACCACATTCATCTAGGGCAGAGGCAACCCTCCATACCCTTGACTGCAAACATGCCTTGGCATTCTATCTTCAAAGGACAGCTGAGCACCGTAAAGGCTCTGTTATTCCTCTCCTTTGATCCCAGTCACTTAGGGTTGCCAGTATCCAAACAGACTCTTTCTGAATGGATAGCAGATTGCATTTCATTTGCTTATGATAAAGCAGGACTATCCCTTGAGGATCATGTCACTGCCCATAATGTTTGTGCCATGGCTACCTCAATGGCAAATCTATGCTCTGTAGCCATTGATAAAATCTGCAAAGCAGCAACTTGTTCTTCAGTACATACCTTTGCTGCTCACTGTTGTCTGCACAAGAACTCCCACCGGGATGCCATGTTTGTTCAGGCTGTGCTCCAGCACCTCTTTCAGACTTAGGGCAACTCTTACCCTCCGTCCGGAACCTAACGATACCAGACATCCCCAAAGGATCCATGGCCTCTTCAACTCTGCCCTGAGGCAAACCTACCATTTCTGAGGTCATTCTCTCTGGCATTTGGGAGCTAAGGAGTCCCATATGTCACATAATCTGCCCGCCAGCCCGGACTACAGACCAACCCCCCCTTTCTCATTCATGTACATAGTATTGTAAAGTAGCGCACGCTATAAATAGCTCACCACGAATCAGCGCCAACTCACACACACACGCATTCACTGTATAACACTGCATGCACACACAAATGTCATTATACTTTGATTGTTTGCGGTGTAAACCGCCTTGATTACAGGAGAAGGCGGTATATAAATCCATTTAAATAAAATAAATAAATAAATATGTGAAGACTACATTCCTGCTTGTTTGTGGAGTTAGAATAGTCACTCAACTGTAACAGGTGATCTCCGGGAACAGCAGGAATTTAGTCTTCACAACCCACCCTCCTCCCCTAGGAGTTGTAGGTTTTCTTTCTCTCATTTTCTCTCAGCTACAAACTCAACTAAGGAGGGAGAGTTGGGAAGGCGGGAAATTAGTGACGCGGGCACAGTGGGATGCTCCCAAAGGCTTTCCTATTGGACGATGAGGAGCGTTCCCACACAGGCTCCGTTGGTACCAACGTCACCTACATGTGAAGACTAAATTCCTGCTGTTCTCGAAGATCACCTGTTACAGCACGCTTTACTGTACTGCCCTTAAACCTAGCAGTCAGCAGGGCAGTTTACAGATATGCAAAAAGCAGAGATAATCTAGAAAGACAGTTACATTTCTTAGTGTCCAAGTGAGAATGAAATAAGTAATTGCACAAAGGGAGGAACAACAGTAGTGGAGTGCTTGTAAGTCATTTCCAAGAGGCCAGGGGGAAAAGGGGCCCTCAGTCTTCTACTATAAGTGTCTGGGCAAAAGACGCTTTGAAAAGCCAAGTCTTCAAATGTTTTTTCTTAATTTAGGAAAAGAAAGTTCTTGACAGAGGTATATGGCATCAAATTCCATAAATATGGACTGCAGTACTCAAATGCAGAGTGGTGAGAAAATTCTAACCAGAGCCTGGAAGGTGGGTGTAAAGAAATAAGAGAGGTCTGTGATGATCGAAGAGTGCACGAAGGGCAGTATGGAGTGATCTATGATGAGAGATAATGGGGGAGAGTTCTGGTAATAGACCTGGTACGTGAAAATCAGGATTTTGTATCTAATACATGCAGAGACTGGTAGCTAGTGATGGCACATGCGAAGAGGTGAACATGATCATAATGTTGGGCATTACATAGAAGTTTGATGGCAGTGGACTGAACAAGTTGAAGTTTTTTGAAGGCATAGGCTGGGAGTCTGCTATACAAGGAGTTGCAATAATCTATTTTGATGATCACAAGAGAGAGAGAAGTAGAATTGTGAGATGAAATGTTGAGAAGAACAGCTTAACTGATGACATCCTACAAAGTACATAACAGGAGGACTTAATAACTGCATTTATTTGTGGTTTGAAAGAAAAGGAAGCATCCAATGTCACTCCAAATGTTTGCAAGGTATTAGAGATTGATAGTGAGGTCCTGTCTGTGATGGGGAATGAGAGAGCATAAGCCCCAGATCTGTGAAAACAGATGCATTCACATTTGGAGATGTTTAAATATAATTGATTAGATGTAAGCCAATAGAGGAAAGACAAGATTGAAGCAAAGCAATATGTGGTGCCTGGGGATTGAATGCAAAGATGGTTTGTGTGTTGTTGGCGTATATGAATGGACTACAGCCTTGGGATTGTATCAGTAAAGTGAGAAGTGCCAGAAAAATGTTGAAAAGGACTGGAGCAAGCAGGGAGCCCTGAGGAACTTTGCATATCAACGGTCAAAGAATAGAGAGAATATTGTCAGATGAAACCTGGAAAGTACAAGATGACAAATAGGAAGTGAACTTAGTGTAAACTATGCCTATCAGACCTATTTCCTGTAATCGAGCTAGCAGCAGTGAATGGTCCACCAGATCAAATGTTGCGGATAGATTGAGTGAGACTTTGTAAAGACTGTCCTTGATCAAAAGTGAAATAAATTTCATTGAGGAGAGCAGTCAGCTGTATTTCTGTGCTATGGCCAGACTGAAATCTGACCTGGAGTGGGTGAAGAGCTAAAGATTTGTCTAAAAACTGAGTTGCATGAAGACAATTTTCTCCAGAATCTTTGAAATGAAAGGTAGATTAGAACTGGGTGATAGCTAGATAAATCAAGAGGATCTAGATCAGGCTTTATTCAGGAGAGGGAAAACAACTGCCATTTTCCAACATTCTGGAGCCAACCCTCGGAATAAGCTTGCTTGCAGCAATGCCTGAACAGATCGGACAAGACTATTTGTCATTTTTTGCTGTGGACCAAGGGTCAGGTGGGATGTAAGGTTGTCAGAGCCTGACTGATCACTATTATGGAAAGAGAGGAGAATGATGACAAGATGGAGGAGAGAGGGTAGGGGTTACAGACAGAGACACTTGGAGCAAGCCACATAATTGCCACATAATTGTCTGAAGGATCAGCTGATTTGATTGGATTTGAATTTTATTGGACCAGGTGCTCTGGTGCACCCACGCCTGGCAGACTTGCGCCTGAGGGCCTCGCCAGAGGGCACTTGGCAAGGCCATGGACTGCAGGATTTGTCGACCTAGCTCTGTTCACCTCTGCTCCATTACAGCTATCCAGTGCAAGTGGCTACAGTTGTAGTCGAATACTCCATCCAGTTGCTCCTTCTTGTGCAGTCATACGTACTGTTGCTGTTCTCTGGCTGCTGCTGTTTTACAGCCCTCAGCTGACATCGCTTCTTGACTGCCCTGGTCATGGAGGATTTGGTGCACTGTTTGTTTTTCTGCTCTGCCTTCCGACTGTTATATGTAATCCGAACTCATGATTTATTGCATACTGCTCTTTATTTGACAAATGTACCTAATGACCTTTTAATTCAATTCATCTGCTATTTTGTCTTCACCCCTATTGCATTTGTCTCTATCGCATTCCTACCTCATTCTTTTATCCTCCTCCTTTTCTCTTCTGGCAACATTCATTCTAATCCTGCCCCCCCACTCCCCCCCCCCCCGATTTCTCTCTCAATCTCACTCCTCATGCAATCATTCTAATCTCATCTATATTCCTCTCTCCTTCATCCTTCCCTTTCTCATGTGCATTTTGGAATGGACATTCTATTGCTAATAAACTTACCTTTACTCATGACCTTTTCATTTCTCATCTTTTCATCTTTTGGCTCTGACTAAAACCTGGCTCCTCCCAGAGGACATTACTTCTATTGCTGTCCTTTGCCGTGGCGGTTACCAATTTTCACACGCTCCACGCACTACTGGCTGTAGTATGGGTGTTGGGTTTTTGCTTTCTTCATCCTGTCAATTTCATCCTCTCTCTCTTCCTCAGCCTTTTTCCTTTTCCTCCTTTGAATTCCACTGCATCTGCCTTTTTAGTCCCTTACCCATCCAATAGCTGTTATTTATCATCCCCCTGATTTGTCAATCCCTACTTTTCTGATTTTGACTCTTGGCTTTCCCTTTTTATTGATCCCTCTTCCCCATGCTCATTCTTGGTAATTTTAATATTCATGTGGATAACCTATGCTTTAATATTCATGTGGAGAACCTATGTTTCTAAATTCCTTTCTATTACCTCCTCATTCAATTTTCAGCTCTGCTCCACCACTCCTATGCACCAGCATGGTCACTGCCTTGATTTGGTTTTCTTTTCCAATTGTTTTTTATCCAAATTCAATACTTCAATTCTTCCCTTATCTGATCATCACCTTCTTAGTTTCCTACTTCATCACTCTCCACCTCAACCCTGCTCAGTCTCCTCCCACCTTTTTAGGAATCTCATTGCTATTGGTCCATTGGCTCTTTCCACTTTAGTCTCTTCACAACTCTCTTCAGTCTTGTCTTCTAAATCTGTTTATGAGGCATTAGTCTCTTATAATACTGCCCACTCTTCTGCTCTTGATTCTCTCACGCCTCTCACCCCGCGTTCTGTGCGATGCACCACACTCCAGCCTTGGTTGACCCAAACCTGCTGATTTCTCCTCTCCTGTGCCCACTCAGCTGAACATATGGCTTAAATCTCGTTTCCTCTCTGACTTCCTCCACTTCAAATTCATGCTCTCCTCTTTCAAGTCTGCTTTAGTTCTTGAAAAGCAAAAATATTTTATCCACCTTACTAATCCCCGCCGTCTTTTCTCTACTTTAATTGTCTCATCAACACGCCTCTTCCTCTCATTCCCCCTTCTCTCTCTGCCCAATCACTAGCGAGTTCTATAACAAAATCCAGGAGATCTCTCTAAAATTCCCACCTATAACAACTTCTCCACCTCCCAACTTCCCCATCCCTCAATATCAACTTTTCCCATCAATTTATGCAACCTTTTCTTCCTTTCCCATAATAACTGATGAAGAAATGTCTCTTCTTTCTTCCTCCAAACTTACTACATGCTTTTCTGATTCCATCCCCACCCATCTCCTTCACTCAATTTTCATCCATTGTCACACCTTCCATCTCCCATATTCTCAACCTTTCTCTTTCCACCTCTATCGTCCCTGTGGCCTTCAAGCATGCTGTTATCACATCCCTATTAAAGAAACCTTCTCTTGACTCTAACTCTCCTACTAATTATTGTCCAATCTCCCTTCTTCCCTTTGTTTCTAAACTTCTTGAGCATGCTGTTCTCTGTTGTTATGATTTCCTCTCCTCTCATTCACTTCTGGAACCTTTTCAGTCTGGCTTTCACCCCTTTCACTCTACTGTAACGACACTTGCCAAGATCTCTAGTGACTTGTTCCTGGCTAAATCTAAAGGCCTCTAGTCCATCCTTATCCTTCTAGATCTTTCAGCTGCTTTTGATACTGTTGACTACCACCTTCTCCTTGACACATTGTCATCTCTTGGTTTTAGAAGCTCTGTCCTGTCCTGGTCCCCTCCTATCTCTCCCATTGCTTTTTCAGTGTTTGCTCCAATGGCTCTTCTTCCTCCTTTATACCACTCTCAGTTGGTGTTCCTCAAGGGTCTGTTTTGGGCCTTCTACCTTTCTGTCTCTACACCCAATCCCTTGGTGCTCTTATCTCATCACATGGATTCCAGTATCACTTTTATGCTGATGATTCTCAAATCTGTCTTTCTTCCCTTGATATTTCTCTGGCTCTTCAGGCCCGTATCTCTAATATTGCCACCTGGTTGTCTTATAGCTGGTTAAAACTCAACATGAACAAAACTGAACTTCTTATTTTTCCACCAAGGCCCTCCTTTCCCCTTCCTTTTTTCTCTATCTCAGTTGATAATACTCTTCTATTTCCTGTTTCCTCAGCCCATAACCTTGGCATCATTTTTGACTCTTCCCTTTCCTGCTCCTCACATATCCAACAGATTACCAAGACCTGTCGCTTCTTCATCTAAAATATTTACAAAATCCACCCCTTCCTAACACTGCTAAAACACTAGTCCATTCTTTAATTACTTCTCGTCTAGACTATTGTAACCTCCTTCTAACTGGTCTCCCTCTTTGCCATCTCTCTCCCCTTCAGTCTATTCAAAACTCTGCTGCTTGATTAATCTTTTGCCAGCCTTGTTTTTAACCCCTCTTCTCAGATTGCTTCATTGATTTCCCTTCCATTTTCATATTGTAACGAGGAAGATCTGTCCCTTGCCTCAAGAGCACAGAAATCTGCTAGCTTCAGCTTAGATTCTGACAGGCAGGCAAGCCACATGATTCCCAATTACCATAGGCAACATAAACAGACTCAGACACGAGGTCTGAAGCCCCGCCCAGCTGGAAAGCATTCACCAGCTCTTGACTCAAACGGCTTTCACCTGTGTAACGGAACGCCCAGGAAACAGTATAAAAAATGCTTAGAGCAGTCAGAGTTAGACTCACGTGGCTCAGGGGGAAAGGAAGGAGATTGCAGAGACTCCCGAGACTCTGGAGACTCAGGAGACTCCAGAGATTCAGAGGACACAGACACCGATGCAGAGCTGCAGGAAAGTTTATGCAGGAAGCTGCAGAGAAGTTCACACAGAGAACTACGGAGGAATTCACACAGAGAGGTCAGCTGTAAGGATTTGTTACCTATGACGCAGTTTGTTTTGCCAAAGCACCGGGCTGTGCAGAGTGAATGGAGAGCAGTGAAAGGAAAACCGTATGTATCTGAAAAGTGTGGCAGTTTAAAGCAAGTACAAGCCCTAGAAAGGGAGAAAGAAGCAGTTGAAGATATCTGTATGTCTGAGGGTGAAGAGTTCTTACCAGTTAAACCCCGAAGGAAACTTCCTAGAGAGAAACCCTCCCACGGTAGAAGAGAACAGTTCTGTGATTCCCAGTCCAACTTGGAAGGTAGGACACGCAGAAGTTTTAAGGGAAAAGCCTATCATAAGAAGTGTGTCTCTTCTCCCTGCTATTATGAGTCATACGATAGCTATTTACCCTGCTTTAGAGGAGGCTGTCTAGATGAGCCTGCCGAAGAGACGGGACTGAGAAATGTACAAACTTCATGTTTTAAAGAAGATGTTTGTAATGAAAGAGCACAGCAAAAACCTATGATACTAGATGCTTGTGCTGAATCTCCTACTGAGGAAGCCATGGATTGTACGCTAATTTTGTCTGATAAGATTTCTTCTCTATGCTAAAGCCAAAGTTTGAGCATTGCTTGAGAGCGCTGTGAAAAGCAGAGGAGAGACTGCTGAATATCAGATGAACTGTATGCTGTATAAAATAGTACTACTGATCATAAGTTCCTTTAAGAGGCAAGAGGCTATATTGGAGTTTCTTCAGTTCCTTACCAGAGTATTTGGTTTTGTCCTAAGTTTTGTTTGTATATTATACCTTTGAGAATCCAACCCCGGGAGGGGAATAAATCCTTTTTGAAAACCTGACCACTTGACGCACAACTACTACTTTCTACAAAGAGGGTCAGTCCCAGCAGTCTGGCTGTTAGCCTTAGCCACAGTCCAGCCCCTGCTGATCACAAAATCCAATTTAAATTCTTCTTCTTACCTTTAAGTGTATTCATTCTATTGCTCCTCATTATCTTTCCTCTCTTCTCTCCCTATACTCCCTTCCTCGTAAACTTCGTTCCTCCTCAGGCTTGCTTCTTTCGTTGCCCTTTTCTTCCTCTGCCAACTCCAAACTATGGTCTTTTCACCTCGCAGCTCCCTATGCCTGGAACAAAATTCCTGAGTCTATACGTCAGGCTTCATCACTGCCCCTTTTTAAATCAATGTTAAAGGCTCAACTTTTTAAGGCTGTCTTTGGTTCCTAATCCTTATGTTTCCTTTCCCTTCCCTTTTACTTCTTTCCTGTTTGTCTTATTTAGATTGTAAGCATTTAAGAGCAGGGACTGTCTTTATCCGTGTGTGTACAGTGCTGCGTAATGCCTGGTAATGCTTAATAATAATAATAATAATAATAATAATAATAATAAGGGGAAAATTTATGTTACTAATGGAGCTAAAAGGACATCTATAGGTGGGCTAGCAAGTATCTTAGTTTTTGCAGACTGAGGTAGAGGTAGGCCATTCAGGAGGCTTTAGTGTTATCTGGGCTTACTTACGGCCAGATTCATCTGAAAACAAGCATAAGACTATTTGGTTTTGTGTACTTCTATTCTATAGGTAGAGAGACACTGTTTCCAATGGATGAGTGAGTCAGTGGAGCGATGTTTCTTCTGCATGGCAGAGCTGTTGTTTATATAAAAGGAGGCTGGGGTCATACCAGGTGTTGTGTCCAGTGAAGGCTGACTTAATGATCTTCCTTGGAGTGAGAGAATCAAGTATGGCTGGGAGAGAAGACGACCAAGCGGCTGCTTGAACATCTAGAGGGTCATCATAAGAAAAGAGGGAAACATCCTTCAATTGTTTAGGGGTGAAGGATGCAAGATTCCTAGATGTTTAGGTATCCTTTCTTGGAGGAGGTTGGGGGGGTCAGGATATTAAGTCGGAAACATATGGGCAAATGTTCAGACCAAGGCAGCATTAATGTTGAAGGAACTGTGGTGGAGAAGGCTGAGTTGGAGGGAAAGAAAATAAGGTCTAAAGTATTACCCACACAGTGAGTCGCAGATTGAACCAACCGAACAGTCAAGTTGAGTAAGAAAATTAATAAATTCTACTGTCGCTGAGGAGCTGGACAGTGTGGTGGATGAAGACTGGGCAAAAGGTGAGTTAAAATTCCCTAAAATAATTGAAGGAGAATATGTAAGGGTCAGAGCTGCTATCAGAAGAGAAAACGCATCAAATGAAGATGCCAGGGCGTAAGGGGGATGGTACACCAGGAGAAAGCAAAATTGATCCAATCTGGATGATATGCATGCCAGGAGAGGTTCAGAATATTGAATGGGGAGGACAGGTAGGGCTGTGGCTGAAATCTTGTGGGGAAAAAGAAGGGCCAGTCCGCCCTTATGATAAGAGATACAGTCGCGGGAGAGAGCACTGTGTGTGTAGGAGCTGCCGCGAGTTTTCATCAGCACGGTTTCAGTGCAGCAGTACCCTGTTGGAGGCTTGATGTGTCAGCGTGCAGGTGGGAGAAGGACGTGCCCTGATTCGGAGGACCCTTCCCTGCTCGATAAAGCCCGGAGGTACCTGAGAGATTACTGGAGAGAGCACTGTGTGTGTGGGAGCTGCCGCGTGTTTTCATCAGCGCGGTTTCAGTGCAGCAGTACCCTGTTGGAGGCTTGGTGTGTCAGCGTGCAGGCAGGAGAAGGACGTGCCCTGATTCGGAGGACCCTTCCCTGCCCAATAAAGCCCAGAGGGTTCTCATGCGGCCGCGTGTTGCGGCCTGCATGGCGTGACCTAAGGGGCATGACTCAAGGGGCAGGACACGCCCCTTTGGTGCCCCTTAGGTACACATGAGGTGTTCATGTGAGATGTGAAGTTTGTTTTACGCTATGGGCAAACAGAAGACAAAAGTTGGTACAAAATGTGGTGATGGTGTTGCAAGTGGGAAAGTGGTGGGTCCTATGGACAAACATGTAACTTTGCTGCTGCCTGAGGATCATTCACCGGAAGGGGCATCGTTAAGCCCTATTCTCCGGTCTCCTCCGCCTCTCCCTCTACCTCCACTCTCATCAACGTTTTTGGAGTCTTCCCCTGAGAGTTCTCCTCCAGTTCCGCTCCCGGTTTTTCTGGCTGAGGCAGACTCAGGAACTTCTGCTCCCCCTACGGGGGAAGTGACTCTTGTGAATATTTGGACTGCTATTCAGAAAATTAATTTACGTTTAACCTCTACTGTATCCTCTCTTTGTAAATTTTCACAAGAGGTGGTTGGTAAATTACAATATGTTGATAATCAAATGGGTACTTTTAGCAAGTTTGTTGCTCGAACTGATTCCCAGCTCCAGTCCTGTCGTGACTCTGATGCTGTTTTGACCAGAGATTTTCTTTCAGTCTCCTATAGGTTGGAAGTGCTGGAAAATCAGTCTTGGGCACGTAACTTGCGTTTTTTGAACTTTCCTTTCACACACTTATTATCTCCTGAAGTTTTATTGGAAAATTACTTTTCTGAAGTGTTACATTTAGAGGGGGATTCTCATGCTGTCCATATGTATTACCTTCCCGTTGGTTCTTCTTCCACTTCGCAGACTGCGGGGGCTGGTGCTCCCTCAGGTTGCTCCGTGGATCAGAACTTAACGGCTTTCCTGGAGGATTCATCTGATGTTATTTTAAAATGCAGCACTTTGGTGGTGAAGTTTGGTTCTGAATCTGCCAAACTGCACGTTTTGAGAGCATACTTTAAGTTTTGAGATGCTCTCTTTTGTGGTTATAAGCCCCAGGTTTTTCCTGATTTCTGTCAAATTACTCAAATCCGGCGAAGGCAGTTTTTGATGCTGAAATCTCGGGTTGTGGCTCTGGGGGCAACGTTTTTCCTGAAGTTTCCCTGCCGTCGTATTGTTACTCATGGGGGACAAACTTATGCTTATATGGATGTAAAGTCTTTGCAGCGGTTTCTTGCTGGGAAAGAGGTGAGTGAGACTTAGTTGGAGGAATTGATATTGTTTTTCAGCTCCCTATCATGGAGTTTTGATACTCCCTATTTCCTTTCTTTTTCTTTATGTATGATGTATATTTCATGGTTCTTTCTCCCTTAATGTGGTCTGTTTAATGTGTTATGGCTTCTACTTTTGGATAGAAATTGGTTTTGTATCTTGTCTATTTCTTATTCTGTATATTGTATTCAGAAAACTCTTAAATACAATATTTAAAAAAAGAGATACAGTCGCAGTGAATGTACAAGACATTCTGGAGATATTCAGGAGTCAAAACCCTTAAGACCTTGAACGTCAGGGTCAGTATTTTATATCTGCTCCTTGACTCAGTTGGAAGCCAATATAACTGAAAGGAGGGAGAGGCTCTAAGGCCAAAAATAGACCTAGCAGCTGCATTTGGACCAATTGTAATTTCTGTACAAAAAGTATCAAACCTGTTTTCTATTTGGTCTGTTAACCATTCCTAATAAAGGCAATATGTGGCAGCAGTAGATCATAAGTACTGTGGTTTGGTCTGAAGTCTGTTTGATCTATACTTGAGATGGAACCAGGTGTAGTGGTATGAGAGAGATGAAAATGGTTTCTTAAGATCTGTTCTAACAAAGATACAGTGACTATATTTGCTATTCAGAAAGAATAAGACACCAACACAAAGATCTGCAACAGGGTGGACAGTAACACTCCAAGTGAAGCAGAAAATGAAGAATGATCTGTAAAATCCTAAGGACTGGACTAAAGTTTACCAATTACAATTTAATGCCTAGAAGAATAGAGCGATGCATTGGTGTGCAGAAATCCAAGAGCACAGCGATGGATAGTATTTTTTATTTATTTATTGAACAGGTTTTATATACTGCTTTATCATTTCAGTCAAAGCGGTTTATACATTGTAACTTAAACTTGGTAATATGTGTTAAAAAGGTACATTGATAACTTAGATTTTTCTGAGGCAATGAAAGGTTAAGTGACTTACCCAAGGCCTGCTACTTGGAATTGAACTCTGGTCTCTTTGTTCCCAAGCCAGTGCTCTTCCACTCCAATTTTTTTTTAGTGCTGTTAAGTCAGTGCTGACTCCTGGTGACCCAACTGCCTCTGGGTTTTCTTGGCAATGTATCTCTGGAAGTAGATTGTGAAGCCTTTTCTTCTGAGGCAGTGGAGGGTAAAGTGACTTGCTCAAGGAGCTTCAGTGGGAATCAAACCCTTGATTTTCTGGATACTAGGCAGTTGTTCTAACCACTAGGTTACTCCTCCATGCCATATAGAGTATATATATGGTATATACAGTGTAAGATACTATATATGGCTAAGGAAAGAGATCTCAGGATGATCACAGTGTGACAGGACAGTGCTGAGAGCTGGAAAAATGCCAGTATACATAGAGATGTATTGACAATAGAAAAAAAGAAAGTGATAAGTTAATTTCTCCGGGAACAAGCAAGAAGCCAATCTCCAGGAACAAGCAGGAATGTAGTCTTCACATATGGGTATCGTCGGTACTGACGGAGCCAGCGCAGGAACGCTCTCCAGCGTCCAATTAGAAAGCTTTTGGGAGCATCCCACAACGCCTGCATGTTGCCTTCCCGCCTTTCCCAACTGCCTCTCTCCAGTTCTTTGTTTTATGTAGAGCCAGCAGGTCATTGTTCCTGTCACCGCAGAAAATATTTCCTTATTCTCCTCTTTTTTGTGGTCGCGTCTGCCTTCCTCGTCGCTATACCGGTACCGCCGGTTCTTCTTTCTTTCTTTTAAAAAAAAAAAAATATAATATAGTATTTTTTTCCAAACTTTTCTTTTCCAGGTGCACGCGCCAAATTTTCCTCCACTATGGAAAAACCCGCTTCGGGTTTCAAAAAGTGCACCAAGTGTGGCGGTACCATCTCCGTCACCGACACTCATGAGTGGTGTCTTAAATGTTTAGGTCCTGACCACTCCATCTCGGAGTGTATGGCTTGTGCCATGATGTCCAAAAGAGTGTCGAATTTATAAGTGTGGATATCACTTGATTTGTGTAGCTTTACAAGTCTCTGGTTAGTTACGAATCATACTTTCAAGTTGTATTGCAGAGGTTTTTTTGATATATTGGTCCAAGAGGGGTTGACAAAACCGAGCTGCTAAGCTCAGCACCCTTTTTCCCTCCAATGCAGCTTCTGTGGCATCGACGTCTTCCAGGGCTTAGTCTTCCTCCCATGGATCTCAGGTAACTAAACATAAGTCTGGCCGGTCCTCAAAGGGTAGATCTCCTTCTAAGCATCAAGATGCCTCTGGCGTTGCCCTTGAGGGTTCTATACCGACAAAATTGCCCCGGTGGGAGGCTTCGGCTTCCAAAGCATTATCGGGGCTCCAGGATGTTCTTGAGGCCTCAACCTCGGCAGAACTACTGGTACCATGCTCTGAGGTACCGGCTGCTTTTTCCAGTACCGACACCCAGGCATTGGCGGCATCGATAGACCAGAGGTTCCTGGCTATTGAACACAGTCTGGCGGCTCTCCTTGCGGCATTCACACCCTCGGAACCACGTCAGACAGTTCAACCGGTACCGGCATCGACTCTGGCACCGGTATCGGTACCAGTACTGACAGTATCGACACCGACATCGGTGTCCGCTTTGCCGGCACCCAGTCATGCTATGCCTTCCGGTACCGATACACCGTTACCGATTCCCCCCGGTACCGACTTCGGTCGGTACGGGTATCGTGCTCTACAGGAGCATCCGGACAGAAGGTACTTTGAATCCTCGGAGGAGTCTGAGGATTCTGATGACTCTGTCGGTACCAGAATACTTCTCCCAGAGGAGCCTTCCTCTCCTAAACGTAGAATGTCTCCTCCAGAAGATATCTCCTTTCAGGATTTTATCAGGGAGGTGGCTCGAGGTCTTTCCATTACTGTGGCTCCTGAAACAGAGCCCAGAGCAAAGGAGTTGGAGATTCTACAATATCCCAAGGCTCCTAAGGAGGCAGCTACTTTGCCTATCCATGAGATCTTACATGATCTCATGCTAAGAATGTGGGAAATACCTCTCACCACCTCTCCCCACTCTTGTAGACTGGATACCATGTATCGAGTCCCTCCTTGTCCTGGTTTCCAGAAGACTCAGCTTCCTCACCACTCTATTGTAGTGGAATCAGCTATGAGAAGGATCAGGAGTGCAAAGAGGCATGCCTCTAATCCTCCAGGACGTGAGTGTAGAACTTTGGATGCCTTTGGACGTCGTACTTTCCAGGCTTCCATGCTTTCTGCCAGGATCAGTTCCTATATTTTATATATGGGAATGTTCCTTAAAGTAGTCACAGGAGATTTAGAGGTTTTGAGCCCTCTTCTTCCTGAAGATAAGAGGCAAGATTTTCTCACACTGGTTAAACATGCCCAGGATGTTTCTAAATTGTCAATCGTGCAGCTTTTGACTGTTTTGAGTGTATAAGCGGAACCTCTGCCATTGCCATAAGTTCACGTAGAATTGCCTGGCTCCAGGCATCCGATTTGGAGCTCTGGGTCCAGGATAAACTGGGCAATATCCCTTGTACAGGTGAGAATCTATTCGGCAAAAATTGGGAAGAGAAAGCCAATGAGTTGGATGCTGACAACTCTACTTTGGATAGGTTATCCAAAGCCACAGCTGATCCTGCAAGGAAGAAATCTTTCAAGAAGCCATTCTTCTCCAAAAAGAAGAGGTTTTATCCCTCTTATTCTCAGCAGGGACGTTCTGCGGGTCAGCCTGCCCGAAAGAGTCAGCAACCGCCTAAACAAAGGAAAGCAAAGACTGCTAAGCCTCAACTGTCTCAGCCTCCACAAGGCCTTTGACTTCCATCTAGAGAACTTAGCCTTCCTGGCCCTCAATGGACCAGAACCTTCCACCATTCCAGGAAGGTTGTCACATTTTGCCCCCAGATGGGGGCAGATAACAGCAGAACATTGGACTCTCTCCATTATAAAAGAGGGGTACAAGCTTCACTTTCTCTGCATGCCCCCTCCCACAATGGTAAGACAATTCAATTCTCAGACCTCTCTTATCAACCTGTTAGATGAAGAGGTCACTATGCTTCTTGCCCAAGGGGCAATAGAAGAGGTACCCATTCCTCAACAGGGTACAGGGTTTTACTCCCCCTATTTTCTTATCCCAAAGAAAACAGGGGGACACAGACCTATTTTAGACCTCAGAGAATTGAACAAATTCCTGTTCAAAGAGAAATTCAAGATGATTTCTCTGGGAACTCTGCTGCCATACCTTCAGAGTCAGGATTGGCTTTGTTCTCTAGATCTCAAGGATGCGTACACTCATGTTCTCATCCATCCAACTCACAGAAAGTTCCTTTGGTTCCTTTTTCAAGGAAAGCACTACCAATACAGGGTGCTTCCTTTTGGCCTGGCCTCAGCACCAAGAGTGTTTACGAAGTGCATGGCTGTGGTAGCAGCATTTCTTCGCACTCTAGGAATATTCGTCTTCCCCTACTTAGACGACTGGCTCATTCGAGCCCCATCAGAGTCAGAGGCCAGGATTTCTCTATCTTGCACAATGCGTATCCTTCAGTATTTGGGTCTGGTCATAAACATCCCAAAATCCAGCCTAACTCCCACTCAGTCTCTAGAGTTCATAGGAGCTTTGCTGGATACCAGAAAAGCAAGCCTATCTTCCCCAGGCCCGTTGCCTTCGCTTGGTGCAGTTAGCTTCTCAAGCAGTGCTAAAATCTCATCTCACTGCTCGAGAAATGTTACAACTACTAGGCCACATGGCATCTACCGTGCATGTGGTCCCTTATGCTTGCCTCCATATGAGAGCAGCCCAGTGGACTTTATCCACTCAATGGGCCCAGGCATCAGGGTGCCTATCAGACAAAATAGCAAACACAAGTCACCTTATTTTGTCCCTCCAATGGTGGCGGTCCACTCAAAACCTGTTGCTGAGGTCCCCATTTCAACAACCTTTACCCCAGGCAACTCTCACAACAGATGCTACACCAGTGGGTTGGGGAGTTCATCTGCAAGACCTCTCCACCCAAGGCACCTGGACTCCACAGGAGACTCATCTACACATCAATCTCTTAGAGCTCAGAGCAATCTTCCTTGCTCTTCGAGTGTTCCACACCCTGCTCAGCTGCAAGACAGTCCTCATCCATACGGACAATCAAGTAGCCATGTTCTACGTGAATAAGCAAGGAGGAACAGGCTCTCTGTCGCTTTGCAACGAAGCTTTATGACTATGGGCCCTCACCAAAGAGCATCAGATTCATCTCCTGGCAGTGTATCTTCCAGGCAGCCAAAACTCTTGGGCAGACAGACTCAGTCGAGTTCTGCTTCCACACGAATGGTCTCTACATGCAGACCAGGTGGCCAAGATTTTTCAAATTTGGGGAACATAGACCTCTTTGCAAGTCCGTTGAATGCCAAACTTCCCCGGTTCTGTTCCAGAATTCCGGCTCAGGGCTCTCAGGCCAGGGATGCTTTCCTCCTTTACTGGGGTCAAGACTTCCTGTATGCCTTTCCACCCATTCCCCTAATTCCCAAAACCCTGTTCAAGCTTCAGAGAGACAGAGGTTGTATGATTCTCATAGCTCCACATTGGCCACAGCAAGTGTGGTACCCTCTGCTTCTACATCTCTCTCAAGCTCCCTCTCTGGAGTTAGGGTCTGCTTCAGATCTCCTGTCTCAGGAGGATGGAATGTTATGGCATCCCAATCCCCAGTCTCTGCATCTCAGGGCTTGGTTGCTGAAGGCCTAGATCTTCATGATCTTAACCTTTCTCAGCAAGTAAAGGATATCCTTTATGCTTCCAGAAAACCTTCCACAAGATGCTCTTATGCTTTCAAGTGGAAAAGGTTTACCATATGGTGCTCGCAGAAGGGTCTTAGCCCCCTTGCGATACCTCTGGAATCATTACTGGAGTGTCTCCTTCATTTATCCAATGCAGGGCTTAAAACTAACTCAGTAAGAGTCCATTTGAGTGCTATTGCAGCTTCTTTCAAGCCTTTAAATGGACAACCTATTTCCTCCCATCCTCTTATAGCAAGATTTATGAGAGGCCTTCTTCTAACTAAGCCTCCCATTAAGCCACCACCGGTGGCATGGGACTTAAACCTGGTTTTTGGCCAGCTCATGAAGCCACCCTTTGAACCCTTAGCTACTACTTCATTGAAATTCCTTTCCTTTCTCATTGCAATCACATCAGCACGTCGCATCAGTGAGTTGCAGGCACTAGTGGCTGATCTGCATTATAGGAGGTTCCATCATGACAAGGTAGTCCTTAGGACTCATCCACACTTTATGCCAAAGGTGGTCTCGCCTTTTCATCTTAACTAAGCGGTCTACCTGCCTGTGTTTTTTCCAAGGCCTCATGCATCAAATGCAGAAAGGAATCTTCATACTTTGGACTGTAAAAGAACTTTAGCCTTTTACTTGCAAAGAACACAGCAACATAGAAAGTCCTCTCAACTCTTTGTTGCTATTGATCCTTCTCATTTGGGACTTCCAGTCTCCAAGAGAACACTGTCCAACTGGATTGCACATTGTATTTCGTTTGCCTATCAGAGTAAGAATCTTCCTCTGGAGGGCCATGTCACAGCTCACAGTGTGAGAGCCATGGCAGCTTCAATGGCTCATCTGCACTCTGTGTCTATCGATGACATCTGTCGAGCAGCCACTTGGGCCTCGGTTTATACCTTCACAGCCCATTACTGCTTGGACAAGGACTCCCGCCGGGATGCCTTGTTTGGTCAGGCTGTTCTCCAACACCTGTTCCATATCTAATCAACTCCTACCCGCCATCCCTGGTCGGATGCCAGAGATCCATGGGGGGAAGTGGACCCCTTTCACAGGGACACACATCTTCTGGGGTCTCTCCCTGGCATCTAAAGCTAGGGAGTCCCCATATGTGGAGATAGCATAGTTACTTTCAAAGAAACCCTTTGGGAAATGCCACCACGTATGCGTGGTCCCATTCCCGCCCAAGGGTGCCATCTTATCCAGTCTCATTTTTTCCGCGGAGCCCTTGGACGTCTGTCTGCTCTTCCCCAGAAAAAGTTGATTTTCTTAAGCTGAGTTTCATACTATCCTCTGGTAGTGCCCTGGTACTCTTCTTGCCTCCCAAGCCTGCTGCCCCGGCATCGAGTCTCAGGTTTTTCCTTTTTCCTTTCTTGGCGTCTTTGCACCTTTTTTCCAACTGGCACCGCTGGTCTTCAACCTCGCTGGGATACTTTTTTCTCCCATGGCTACCAGTGGCTTTAACAAGTATGATCAGTGTGCCAAAATAATGTCCTTGATCGACACACACTACTGCTGCCTTTGTTGCCTGGGACCGGACTACGACCCCAAGACATGCAGCCTCTGTAAAAAGATGTCCACCAAGGCCCTCAAGAGCTGCCAGCAGCAGCACGATAAGTTTTTCCCGGAGTCCCCGGTACCTCCAAAGGCCAAGGCCTTCGAAGAAATCATGGAATCTCGGGGTAGCCTTACAGACCACGACCGATGTCATGGTTCCTCGGAAAAGGGGTCTCCCTTGAGGGAACTCAAGAAGAAGAAGAAGGCCTTGAAGGCGGCATCCCTGGATGGCTCAGACGGGCTGGGTAAATCCAGAGCCAGGTCCCACAGTCCTAGATGTTCATCCGAGAGATTGGAGAAGGAGTGGCCTGCAAAGGTCCCTGAAAGGACTCTACCTTGGACCGGCCTCAGACGCCTGACACCATCCTCATTGAGGACGCCCCTTCGGGGGAACTGGCATTGGGCCCCGATTCCCTCAGTGCCCGTGCCGATGGCTGTGGAGCCTTCTGGCCTGGAGTCCAGAATGGCGGTCCTGGAACACAGCTTGTCTGCCTTCATGGACCAGCAGCGAGCACTGTTGTCTGGTATCACCGGAACCTCCATCCAGACCACTGGGCGCTCGACATCGAGGACGTCCCCGGAGGCTGAGCCGATCCTTGAGGTCTTCTGGCCTTGAGTCGATCCTCAGCCGAGGTCTCGATCCAGTTCCCGTTCTACGTGGCTGCGATCTTCATCAGCCAGTATGTTTGGCACCAGCCACGGGTCCTCCAAGGGCTGTGGGCGGGGATCTGACAGAATCAGAGGAGGATCCTCGACGGAGGAGCTAGAAATTCTCCAATATGAGGTCCCTCCGAGGGAATCGCTTACGGTGCCTGTACCCCCCATCCTGGAATGGCTAATGCTCCGTATGTGGAAGACACCGGCATCTGTGCCAGTGGTGAGCAAGCAGCTCGACTCGATGTATTGAGTTCGCCGGAGCCCGGGCTTCCAGAAGTCATAGCTGCTGCACAACTCCATGGTGGTGGAGTCGGTCATGCATCACCTTAAGAGTCAGAAGACGCACTCCTTGGTGCTCCCCGGCAGATAGGCCCGTACCCTGGGCACCCTCGGCAGAAAGTGCTACCAGGGCTCGATGCTCATCGGCCGGATCCAGGCATACCAGCTGTACATGGGCATGCACCTGAGAGACCTGGTGAAGGAACTCACTGGTTTCTCATTTGGTCTCTTCGAGGAACCCCTGCAGTGGTTCAAGAACCTGGCCAAGGCCATCCGTGAGTGCTCCAAGTTTATGTCTCGGGCAGCCTATGATGGCTTTGAGTCGGCAGCTCAAGAAGTGGTGGCGGGCATTGGTGCCAGATGCCAGGCTTGGCTACAGTCATCTGATCTCGAGCAATGGGTTCAGGACAAATTGGTCGACATCCCATGCCAAGGAGAGAACCTCTTTGGCA
Organism: Ichthyophis bannanicus; assembly: GCA_033557465.1. Lineage (NCBI taxonomy): Eukaryota > Metazoa > Chordata > Amphibia > Gymnophiona > Ichthyophiidae > Ichthyophis > Ichthyophis bannanicus. The sequence goes on along the minus strand of CM066031.1, from coordinate 347,674,602 downwards.
GACCCATGACTGACAAGGCTGCTGAGCTGGAGACCAAGTTCATGATGAGGATCAGGCTCTGTAAGAAGACCGCTGCCCTTTCCCAATGGAAGGGCTCAGATAAAAGTCCCTTCTACTTGAGGAAAGGGGCTGCTTACAGAAACTCCCTGCATTTTCAGACCTCTCCAGTGCCCCAGTAAGGGCAGCAGGCCAAGGGACATGGGCAAGCCCTCATAAGCAGAAGGCTTCCAAGCCCCAGGCGTCAGTCCTGGCCCAGCCAGGGGAGAGCTTTTGACTCCTTGGGCATAGCCTCTCCACCCCAAGGAGGTCAGCAGCCCACAGGGGGACATCTCATTCACTATGCTTAAAGGTGGCCAGCCATCACCACCGATTCTTGGGCACTCCAGGTAGTCAAGGAGGGCTACCTCCTCCACCTGGCCCAGACATCTCCCCCTTTCTTTCATGGAGAGCCCCCCAAGTCTCCCCTTTACCGGGACCTTCCTCTGAAGGAACTGGCAGGTATTCTTGAGGACAGAGCAGTAGAACCAGTTCCCCACCATCTCAAGGGCAAAGGGTTCTACTCCAGGTACTTCCTCGTACCAAAAAGAACGGAGGGCCTAAAGCCCATCCTTGACCTGCGCAATCTGAACAGATCCTTGGTGAGGGAGAAGTTGAAGATGCTCTCCCTTGGAACATTCCTGCCTTACCACCAGCAGGGATATTGGCTATGTTCCTTGGATCTGAAGGATGCTTACACACACATCCTCATTCACCCCAACCACAGATAGTACCTGAGGTTCATAGTGGGGGCAGTCATTACTAGTACAGGGTGCTACCCTTTGGCTTGGCTTCTGCCCCAAGTCTTCACCAAGTGCCTGGCAGTCATAGCTGCTTTCCTCCGCCTCCAGGGGGTCTTTGTCTTTCCCTACCTGGACGATTGACTCATAAACCGAACACACCAGACCCTGCTCCACCTGACAAATAGCATTTACCCCCACTCGAATCGTCTGCAATTCTCAGATAAGCCAACATGTAAATAGTTAGCTACTTATGTGTAATGTAGCTATGCTGTTAAAATTGTACATTTCTGTTATATTGTAAGTTAAAATTGTACATTTCTGTTATATTGTAAGTTCAGTGTAGATTGTCTTCACTGAACAGTTACTGTTACATATAAACCGCGCTGATGCTGAATAGTGCGGTATATAAGAAAAATAAATAAATAAATAAATAAATAAAGGGAGGCATGGCCTCAGAAGTGCAGCAGGCAACCGCACGTACCATCCAGGTCCTGCAGCATCTGGGGTTTGTAATATACTACCCCAAGTCCCACCTCCTCCCGACACAGTGCTGGAGTTCATGGGGCAAAACTAGAAGCCCTCCAGGCAAAGGCCTTCCTTCCAGGGTCCGAGCCTACCACCTTAGGGCTCTGGCCCTGGACATACAACACTGTCCCTCGGTGTCTGCTCGGCTCCTGCTGTGCCTACTTGGACACATGGCCTCCACGGTCCATGTCACCCCAGGTGCCCGCCTACACATGAGGGCTGCACAGTGGTGCCTTTGGGACCAGTGGACACAGGCCACCTCAGGGACAGAGTCTTAGTGACTTACCAGTTGGCAGAATCCCTGACCTGGTGGCATCCCTCAAGGCAGGGATGCCATTCCAGACTCTGTGCCCCTTAAGAGTTCTCACGACAGATGCTTCCCTGCTGGCATGGGGAACCCGCTGCGAGGAGCTCCTCACTCAAGGCAGCTGGTTGCAAGACGAGAGCAACAGCAGATCAATCTCCTGGAATTGCGGGTGATACATCTAGCCCTCCAAGTCTTTTGTTTCCGCCTACGGCGCCAGCCAGTGTTGGTTGAAACAGACAACCAGGTGGCTATGTTCTCTGTGAACAAGCAGGGGGGCATGAAATCCATCAGATGTTGTCCAGTTTTCCCCAGAAAAAGTCTGATTTTTCTTATTGAGTTTTGTCTGGTTTATGTAGTGGTTCCTTCCTGCCCCCGAGCCAGCTCACCTCGGTGTCACTCCTCGGGTTTGTCTATTTGTTTTCTCATTTTTTCATCAAGATGTTCTTCGACCGGTGTTTGCACCCTTTTTCTGACGGCCTCCAGTGGCTTCAAAAAGTGCGACTGGAATGGCAAAATGATGTCACTCACCAACCCACATGACTGCTGCCTCTGATGTCTCGGCCTGGAGCACGACTACTCCGACCATGAGCTCTGCAGAACCATGACCTCTAAGGCCTCGAAGAGCCGCTGTCATTAGCAGAAAAGCTTTTTTCAGAAGTCTGACTCCGTGCCAGAGTCTCTGGTGACACCATGCTCCAGGGCCCATTCCTCCTTAGAGTCCTGTGGATGTGGTTCCTCCAAGCGGAAATCCCTGGAGGTTGGAGCACAAGAAGAAGAAACCCTAGAAGTCTGTCTCAAAGGACGGATCAGGGAAAAAGGAGAAATCCTATCTTAGGACCCACGGTCCCAAGCTGCCTCATAAGGAGTCATCGGCACCCGCTGACCGGTCTTGAACCTCCGAGGCCATCCTCATCGAGGACTTCCCCTCAACAGTATCAACGCTGGGCCCAAAATCCTTGGTGCCTATGCTGAAGGCTGCGTGCCAACTGGTATGGAGACCAGATTGGCAGCCCTAGAGAGCAGTATATAATGTCTTAGTGGCCATGCAGCAGGCGCTCATGTCCGGCTCATCCAGTTCATCTGCTCCAATGATGGGATCCTTGACATTGAGGGCTTCCCTGGATGTTGAATCGGTCCTCAAGCGCCATCGGTCTCGAGAGAGCCTCCGACCAGGGACAAGACCTGGTCCCATTCCTTGGGACACCAGTGCTCCTTGGCAAGCGCTTGCAGTTCAGACTGATGATCCTCCAGAGGACACGGACTGCCGAGAGTGGCCCTCGACTGAGGTGACCGTGTGGCATCGGACTTGTACTCGGACTTCAAGTCCAAATGGGATACCGAGGACATAGAGTCCCCGGACACGAGGCAACTCTGTGATGTGCCCTCGAATCCATCTCCCCTGATGACCCAACGCCATTCCCCGCCCAAGGACATTACATTCCTTGATTTTGTGTGGGACATGGCCAAGGCTGTCGCTATCGAGACCGAGGAGGACCCACACACCGAGGAATTTAATATACTCCAATATGAGGCACCGCTAAGGAAACCCTCACGGAACTGGTGCCCCCGATCCTCAACCACCTCCTCCTCTGGTGTTGGTTCCAATTGTTAGTAGGTGCCTCAATGCCATATATCGGGTATGCCGAAGCTCTGGGTTTCAAAAGACACAGCTTCCCACAACTCCATGGTCGTAGAGTTGGCAATGCATCGGCTTAAGAGCCAAAAAAAACCATTTGACGGTGCCACCCAGCAGGGAGGCCCGAACCCTCTGCGGCCTTGGCTGGAAAACCTTTCAGGGCTCAATGCTAAAGTGCCGGATCCAGTCCTACCAGCTCTATATTGGCATGTACCTGAAGGAACCGTCGAAGGAGTTTGGTGGATTCTCGGCAGACCTCGATGGAGAATGCTTACAGAGGTTCAAGACCCTGACCTCAGCAGTAAAAGAATGCTTGAAGTTTTTGTCTTGGGCAGCCTACAGTGGCTTCAAGCCATCGGCGAGGGTGGCCACCGCAGGAATTGGGGCATGGCACCATGCATAGCTGCAGTCATCTGACCCGGAACAATGGGGGCAGGACACATTGATAGATGTCCCCTACATAGGAGAAAACCTATTCAGGAAGCCCATGGCGGATAAGGCAGCAGAGATAGAGATAGAGTATGTGATGAGAATCAAATTCTCAAAGAAGACCTCGGTGCAGCCCTGGAAGAAAGCCCAGGGGAAAAAGACCTTCTTCCTGAAGAAGAAAGGAGGCTTTAGCGATACTCCACACTTCCAGCCTTCTTGGCCCCTCAACAGGATCAGCAACAAAAAGGCCAGGGACATGGTCCCAGAAAACAAAAGGCCCTGAAGTCCCAGGCGCAGGCTCCGGCCCAACCTGTGAGGAGCTTTTGACTGCCTGGGCACAACCTTCCTACCCCAGGAGGTTCTCTGCTGCCCACAGGAGGGAACCTAGCCCTGTTTGCCCACAGGTGGACAGCCATCACCACCAATACCTGGGTGCTACAAGTGGTCAAGGAGGGCTACCTCCTCCACCTACAACAGGCACCACCCTCATACTTCCCAGGGGAGTCCACCAGGCCTTTCCTTCACCAGACCCTGCTCCTCACTGAGCTAGCAGGCCTAATCAATGACAAAACAGATGAACCAGTGCCAAAACATCTCTGGGGCACAGGCTTCTATTTCAGGCATGTCCTTGTACCAAATAGGATTGGATCCTCAGGCCCATCCTGGACCTGCGAGAGCTTAACAGGTTTCTGGTCAGGGAGAAGTTCAAGATGCTCTCCCTTGGGACACTACTGCCATTCTTCCAGCAGGGAGACTGGCTATGCTCCTTAAACCTAAAGGATGCCTACACTCACATTCTAATTCATCCCAGCCACAGAAAATGCCTCTGGTTCGTGGTGGAAGGACAGCATTACCAATACAGGGTGCTGCCCTTCGGTCTGGCCTCATCACCAAGGGTCTTCGCAAAGTGCCTCGCGGGGGTCGCAGCCCATCTCAGGCACCAAAGGGCCTTCATCTTCCCTTATCTGGGTCACTGGCTCATAAAGGGGGACATGGCTGCAGAGGTACAGTGCGCCACTGGGCGCACCATCGACACCCTGCAGCACCTGGGGTTCATCATAAACTACTTCAAGTCCCACCTCACTCAGGTCCAGTGTCTAGAGTTCATAGGGGCACAACTAGATGCCCTCCAGGCAAAATCCTTCCTCCCCCAGGAGAGGTCAGAATGCAGAGGTACACCAATGCTGGATGCTACCTGTCCGGCTCCTACTCTACCTGTTGGGACACATGGCCTCCACGGTCCACGTGACCCCATGTACCCGCTTGCACATGCGGGCATTCCAATGGTGCCTCTGCTCCCAGTGGACGCAATCCACAGGCAGGCTCAGGGACAGAATGAAAGTGACCCATTCGCTGGTGGACTCCCTCGGATGGTGGCAGATTCCACGTCACCTTCAGGCCGGGATGCCCTTCCAGGCACCCAGCCCCCAGAAGGTCCTCTCCACAGACGCCTCTCTAATGGGCTGGGGATCGCATTGCGGGGGCCTCCAGATGCAAAGCTTCTGGTCCCAGAAGGAATTTGGGATGCAAATCAACTTGCTAAAGCTCCAGGCAATATACCTAGCCCTCTGAGCCTTCTGTCACCAGCTCCAACACCACTTGGTGCTGATCCAGACCGACAATCAGGTCTCAATGTTCTATGTTAACAAACAGGGGGGAACAGGATTGTACTCCCTCTGCCAGGAGGCAGTGACCCTCTGCTCCTATGCTGCATGCAGAAGGATGCTCCTAAGGGTTATGTACCTCCTGGGCCAGGACAATGCCCTGGTGGACAAACTGAGCAGGGTCCTCCAGCCGCACGAGTGGCACCTGGATCCAGTGGCAGCCTCATGGCTCTTTCATCTTTGGGGCATCCCCTCGATGGACCTGGTTGCCACTCAGTTACTCTGATTCTGCTCTTGCCAGCCGCACCCGTCCCGGGTGGCAGCAGATGTGTTCCTCATCCTGTGGACAGAAAGCCTCATTTACGTCTTCCCACCGACACTGCTGGTAGTCAGGACACTATTCAAGGTCCAACGCGACAGAGCATTGCTAATGCTGATAGCCCCTCGGTGGCCCAGGCAGCCCTGGTTCCCACTGCTCCTCTCCCTATTGGCAGTGGCGCTGATTCCCCTGGGCCGAGCTCCAGAGCTACTCTCACAGGAGCAGGGCTCTCTCCAACACCCCAACCTGGAGTCCCTCTCACTCACGGCTCGGCTGCTGAAAGAGTAGCATTAGCCCCCTTCAACCTCCCATGGGATGTGGAAGAGATTCTTCTGGCCTCTTGTAAGGCCTCCTCAAGAAGGGCGTATGCCTTCAAGTAGTGCCGATTCTCGGCAAGGTATGTGAAAAGGCGGGTGAACCCATTTTCCTGCTCAGTAGAAATGGTACTCCAATACCTGCTTCTCCTACCGCAGGTGGAACTGAAGTCCAATTCGGTCATCGCAGCGCATCACCGTTCCATTGAGGGAAAATCCCTCTTGGCTCAGCCCTTTGCACCTTGATTCCTGTGGGGCCTCATGTTATCCAAACCCCCCGTCCGCCCCCCAGTGGTGGAGTGGGAATGATTCTTATGTAATTGTTATGTTGGTTCATTCTAAACCGCTTTGGACAAAGGTGGTATAGAAAAATTGTGAAATAAATCGATCAGTCTCAATGTGGTGCTCTCACAGCTCACTGAGCCTCCGTTTGAGCCTCTGGATACCTGCCACCTCCGGTATCTATCCTGGAAGGTTGCCTTCCTGGTAGCACTTATCAGCTCGCAGTCAGCGAGCTCCAGGCTCTGATGGCAGAACCCCCCTACACGAGGTTCTACAAGAACAGGGTGGTGCTCTGCATACATCCCAAGTTTCTGCCGAAGGTGGTGTCCTCATTCCACCTCCCCACCTTCTTTGCAAGGCTTCACGCCGGTATGACAGAGAGCATTCTCCACAATCTGGATTGTAAGAAAGCCCTGTCCTTTTACCTGGAATGGACTCAGGGCCACCACAGAGCACCACAGCTTTTTGTATCCTACAACTCCAGCCGTCTGGGGCTCACAGTGACTAAACAATCTCTGTCCACTTGGGTGGCAGACTGCAGTACCTTGCCTATGAGCAAGCAGGGATCTCACTGGACCAGTGGGTCATGGCGCACTGCACCAAAGCCATGGCTACTTCCGGGGCAAATCTACATTCCATCTCCACGACGGAAATCTGCCGGGCCACCACCTGTTTCATACCTTCGCAGCTCATTACTGCCTGGAGAGGGAGTCCAACAGGACAGTGCCTTCAGCCAGGCCATACTCCGTAATCTCTTCGGTGTGCAGGCAACTCCTGCCCTCCGATCCTTCTGTGTTCAGGCTATCGGAGTGCTGGTTCTCTGCCGGACACTTGTGTCTTGCGAGAGTCTCTCAATTGGGACTCAAGTATCGCTGATCACAACTCACTCTTACAGAAGTGGCGTTTTTGTTTTGCAGGTTCTCGGTATCCCTAGGGGACTACGGATGAACAAAGCTCCAGGATTGTATTTAAATGAAGAAGGTTTTATCAAGTGTTGGAATGCCATTTTAAACAAATGTTCCTTGGATCTGATGATATTATTATATTTTTTAATTTATACTTTTATTTTTATTTTGTTCCAACCAGTCAAGCATGACTTACAAACATTTCCAAAACATACCCTAAACATTTCCAAAACAATTCCAAAACACATCCAAGACATCCTGTCCCGCTCCACCCTTTCCAGGTTACCCAACACCATTTCGCCATTGAGCATTTAACATTCAACATTTACAATATGCAACATTTACAATACCTCTTCTTTCTCCCACTCTTCTCCCAACCCTCTTACTACTTTACCTTTACTATTACCCCACTGCCCCTTCTCCCCTCACTCCCCCCCCTTCTGCCCCCCAGCTTGGTCTCCTACACACAAATTGCATCTCTACCTTGTGTGCCCACTTCCCCTCCCATCTCAGCTCCCCCCTCCTATCCATCCCCTTCTCAGGATCTCTTATCCAGTTCTAAAATGCTACCCCTCTTCCCCTTCGTACATCCACCCACCGCTCCCCTCCCAATTAAGTAACTCCTTTACCCATTTTCCTGCTCCAAGCCCCAAACCACCCCCATTCCCCCTCAAATTTTGATATTTTCTCCTTTTTCCAGGCGTCTATTTCACACATAAGCCATAATTGATCCAGCCAACCCAGCACCTCTGCACTTGTGGGCACTTCCGGTCGGCGCCAGTAGCCATCAATGCCAGACGCCCTGCTCCCACACAGTACCCCAGAAAATTATCTGCCCACCGACCATTTCCCTGTGGTTCATTACATATAATTTGTTCTTTATGCACCCTCACCCTGATAGCTGTAATTTCCGCATACATCTCTTCCACACCCTCCCAAAATCTTCGCACCTTCTCGCACCCCCACAACATAATCATACATGTTGCCCCTCAGACAATCACTCACCACACCTAAACAATCAGACTCAGTATGAAAAAGGATAATCAACTTGATCCTTCAAAAGTACTCCCTGGAATAGAATTCAGACTCCCAGTGTAAATAAGATGTAGATAGACCCTGCCTGAAAAAAGGTACTAGTGTAAATACAATGTAGATAGTTTCCCCAGTTAATTCCAAGTTGATCTCCCTGTTTATTGTAAATACAACTCAGAGTGCCTGTGCTGTATAGTTGATGTTAAATGTAAACCGCACTGATCTAAAATAGCGCGGTATAGAAGAACTGTTAAATAAATAAAATAAATAAATATGCAGCAAGTCCCCCCTCTTACCACACTCCTTCCAGCATTTACCAGTGTGGTGCTTACTCATTGATCTCATGCGCTCTGGGGTCCAATACATATATAGCCTAATCTTAAGGCTATTCTCCAAATACACCGTACCCGGGGCAAGCTTTTTCTCTCTCCTGATTATCCTCCCCCACCCTTCCGCAGTCCACTCTCCACCCATTATTGTTTCCCACTTCTGGTGCCCCCTCACTTCCCGTACCTCTTCCTCCATTAACATTTTATACAGGCGAGACAGCAACTGCCCTGGCACCCCCGTCTTCTCCATAAGTTGCTCAAAATCTGTCAAAGGCCTTCTCCAATCCTTCTGCACCTCTCTTCTCATGGCAAAATAATATAACTGCACATACGCATAATAGTCCCTATCCCCTAACCCATAATTCTCTCTCAATACCTCAAATGGTAGTAACTCCCCCTTTTTTGAGAGTACTTGCCCCATTCTCCACAGCCCCTTTTGCTCCCGCTGCCTATAGATCTTCCCCTCCATCCCCGGCGTGAACTCTGTCATCCCCCTGATGTACGCTCGTCTGGAGTATTTCTTCCCCCCCCCCAACAACTTCACCTGTACCTTTTTCCACACCTCCCTTGTTAGCTTCACAAATGGATTTGCCTGATCCTCCCAATACCCCCAACTGCCCTTTCCAAATTGACTATCCCAAACTACCTTCTCTGCATCTCTCCTAGCCTCCTCCCCCCCTGCCTCCATCTGCACCCAGTCCGGGCTCTCCCCCTCAGTCTTCCACCTAACTACTGTTCTCAGTAATGCTGCCTGATAGTACATTTCCAGATTCGGCATTCCCAACCCCCCCCCCCCCTCCTCTCTTCTCATGTACATTATTTTCCGGGATATTCTAGGACATTTTCCTTCCCATACAAACTCCATGAGTAGCTGCTGCATTCTCTTCATATAACCCCTTGAAAGTGGACATTGTATAGCGCTAAACAGAAACAAAATCCTAGGCAAAATATTCATTTGCCCAGTGGCTATTCTGCCTAGCCACGTCAAATGCAACCCCTTCCACTTCCTGAAATCCTTCCTTATATCCCCCAATAACCTCTCATAGTTCCACTCTCTCCATTGATCTATCGTATTCCCCATTTCTATACCTAATATCTATACGTGCTCTTAACCCACCGAAATGGAAAACTATCTTTCAACCTCAGCACCAACCCCTCCGGCAGGTTAAATCCTAAGATTTCCATCTTAGCGCTATTAATTTTATAGCCTGATACCTTACTATACTGCTCAATTTCTTTCAGCAGCACTGGCAATGTGGTTAGGGGTTCCGTTAACGTCAAAATAACATCGTCCGCAAATAGCGCAATCTTTGCTTTCCCCCCCCATTTGTATCCCCTTAATGTCGTTCTGCCGCCTAATCCTCTCCGCCAGAGGCTCCATAACAAGCACAAAAAGCAACGGGGACAAGGGGCACCCCTGCCTCATACCCCTACCCAACCTAAAGGGCTCCGAGTATCCTCCGTTAACTCATATTCTAGCTGTCGGCCTATCGTAAAGAGCCCTGACCCACTTTATAAACCGGCTTCCCACTCCCACCTTCTCTAACACCTGCAACATAAAAGGCCACTCTACACGATCAAAGGCTTTTTCCGCATCCACTGTTAGGAACACTGCTTTCTCACCACTCTGCCCCACCTTCCATGTCAAATTCCCAACCTTCCTGATATTATCCCCCCCTTGTCTCTCTCCCAGGAACCCTGTTTGATCTTTGTTAAATAAGGTAGGCAATACCCCCTGTAGTCTCCGCGTCAATATTCTCCCCAAAATCTTGGCATCTATTTTAATTAAAGATATGGGCCTATAAGACCCACAACTTGTCGCATCCTTTCCCGGCTTTGGGATCAGTGTTATTCCCGCTTCTCCCATTGTTTGTGGCAGCTTACCCCCCTCCAGACAGTCATTAAAGACCTCTACCATCATCGGGCTCACCTGATCCTGAAAAACTTTGTAAAACTTTGCCGTGTACCCATCCACGCCTGGCGCTTTCCCCATTTTCAGGGCTCTAATGGCTTCCACCACCTCAGCCTCCTGTATGGGCCTGTTAATACTCGCCATCTCCTCGGGGTCCACGTGTGGCAATTCCACCCCCTGCAGGTACCGTTTGCTTTTCTCTTTCCCATCACTCACCTCACTTCTATATAAATCTTCAAAAAAGGTCCGGAATGCCCCCCAATCTCATTATTACCTGTCTGCAATTTGCCCGTCCCATCCCTTACACAGCCAATATTCTGCTGCTGCATTCTAGTCCTGAGCCGGGTGGCCAACACCCTTCCTGCTTTCTTTCCCGCCTCAAAATGCGACTGCTTAAGGAGATTTAACTGATGCACTATTTCTTTCACTCTCAATTTTCCTAATTCCACCCTCAACAATTGTAATCTTTGTAGTAACCCCCCCCCCCCATTCCTATCACTCTGATGTCGTCCCTCCAATTCTGCTATCTCTTTCAAATACTGCACTTCTTTCTTCCTCTGCTCTTTCTTCTTATACGCCGCTATTCCAATCAAATGCCCTCTCACCACTGCCTTGAGGTCATCCCACGCACACCCATTCGTAACTTCCCCGTTCAGGTTATCCTGCAAATACTCTCTCACCACCTTTCTAATCCTAGAGACCGTATCCTTGTCCTGCAGCAATGAATCATTCAGCTTCCAAAATCGCACCCCTACATCCTTATACCCGAGATTAAAACTTAGGCTGACCGCTGCGTGATCCGACTATGTTATTGATCCCTGCTCCACCTCGCTCACCTTGGATACCCATGGCCCGCTCACCCAGAACATATCCAACCTACTATACATCTGATGCGGGTTCGAATAGAATGTATAGCTTCTCTGCCCAGGGTGCCTCACCCTCCACACATCTATGAGCCCCAGCCTCTCTTTCATACGCAACATACTTTCCCTCTCCTTTCTACTCCCCCCCTTCCCCCCCGCTATGGTCCACTCTGGGGTTCACCGTCAAATTGAAATCTCCCCCCCAGTATTTTCGATTGTGGCCCCAATCTTTCCACATCCTCCATCATTTGATCGTAAAACTCCTTCCGCTTATCATTCGGCCCATATACGCTCAATACCCAGATCTCCTCCCCAGCCACTACTAACTTCACTGCTACCCATCATTTTTATTTATTTATTTATTTTATTTAACATATATTTATAACCCGCAACTTCCAGAGTTCAGTTGCGGTTCACAATAAAACAACATTCCACATAGCAAAAGCTTAGTTTTACATCGAACATTTTTGTAACAATAAAAGTAATGGGTAACAGCTTGAACTAATGCAAAATAGCAAAACTGGCTTATTAAACTATGTACAAAAAACTATATACAGGTACATGTTGGGGGTACTCAGGGTTGGATCGTAGAGTTTATATAATAGCGTAATGTCTGTTAAATTTTTGGGATAAGTATTACTCTGTCATATTTTTAACCTTTATCTGAGTGTATCCAGGGGTTATCTATGTTGCCGTAGTGCATGGAGAATAAATAGGTTTTTAGTTTTTTACGGAGTTCCATGATTTCAGTTATAGTTCGTAAGTCCTCCGGAAGGGAATTCCAAATAGAGGGGGCAGCATGAGAAAAAGCTCTTTTGTTAGTTAATTTATTTGCTTTTATGAAATCATTAGGGGTATTTAGTTTGTTTGAGTATCCTTTTCTGTGCGTGGTTTTTTGAGATTCCATGCTAATTAGATTGCTTAATGGGATTGGGGCCATGTTGTTTAAAGCTTTGTATGTGGTTATTGTGGTTTTATATATTATCCTACTTTGAATTGGCAACCAGTGTAGGGAAGCTAATATTGGAGTTATGTGCTGGATTGAGTGTACTTTCATTATAATTCTGGCTGCTGCGTTTTGTGCTAATTGGATTCTTTTTATGTTTTGTTTCGATATACCTAAGAGAATTAGGTTGGCAAAATCAAAGTGCGGTGTTATTGTAGCTTGGATTATATTAATGAAGTCTAGTTGGTGTACTAGCGGGCGTAATTGTTTAAGGATTTTAAGTTTAAAGTATATTTTCTTTATGGTGTTTCTGATGTGAGTGTTCATCGTCAGGTGAGTATCATCCCCCTTTATCCCTACACTCTTCCACCACCCAATCCTTAGCCCTATTACTTAACAACAAGCCCACACCCCCTCTCTTGTACTCTGCCCGCTTGCCCCCCAACAGCACATAGGGGTATCTACGGGTCCGTAACAATCCCTCCTGCCCCACTTTCAAGTGCGTTTCTTGCACACACACCACTTCAGCCTCCAAATGTCCTCCTTCTCTATCCACTAATGTGCTCTTCCACCATGTTTGTAGTCCTTTCGCATTTATTGTTAGTAGCTTCAACTGAAGCTGCCCTATCGCCTTCCCCTCCCCCCTCCTCCCCCTCCCCTCCCCTCCCTTTCCCTCCATACCCCCCATCTCCCCCTTCCCCCTCCCAAGCCTTCCCCCTCTCCCTTCCCCTCTACCCCTAGTCCCATCCCCCCTCTCCCCTCCCTCCCCAAACTCCCCCTGCCCCATCTCCCTCCCTCCCGAGGGACTCCCTGGAGTAGTGCTCATCTTCCCGGATCCCGGCACACACTGCCCTTCTCCCCTCCTCCCTCTCCCCGCAACCCCCCTCTCCCAACTACTCCCCTTATTCTTAACCCCTGCCCCACCTACCCCACCTCCCTTTTATCCCCTTCCTGCTTCCCACCATCCCCTCCCCCTTCCCTTCCCCACACCACATAACCCGTTAGCCCACACTGCAAATCCCCTGTCAAAACAATTCCCATACCTCCATTCCCCCCCCCCCCCCACATCATATTGTACACACCTCTACAATGCTCTTTCCGCCACTGGAGACCCGGAGCACTCATCCTTTTTTTTTGTTGTTGTTTTATCCCCGCTCCCATTGGTCCATGCCCTTACTCCCCCCCTTCCTCTGTTTTCGCAAGGATTGGCATAAACCATCCTAAAGTCAATTACCCTTTCCTCCTCTTTTTCCTTTTTTTTTCTTTTGTTTTTGTGGAGGTGCCCCGAGTCCCCCACTCCATATTACAATTACAATTACATTTACTAGCTCCCTCCAAACGTGTATGGGTTCGAGCTCTAGCAAGCCCCCCACCAACACCAGACTCGCATTCACTGTCCTGCAGTAGACCTGCATTACCCATTGTCTCTCGTATTATCTTCAGGCACTCTCCTATCTGCTTCTTATTGTTGCTGCGTCTTCTCTATAACTGCACCAGTGTCCCTCTGCTCCCTCTGATGGTGACGCTCTTCCACCACCTCTGACATCTTCACCTCCGCCAGCGCCATCTTCGCTTCTTGCAGAGTTTTAACTGTCCACATCTTGGCCCCTTTATTGAACATGAGCCCAAATGGGTAAAGCCAACAGTACTTCATGCCCTCCCGGCGTAACACCTGTGTTACCGGCGCCATTTCCCTTCTTCTCTGCAGGGTACCAGCTGCTAAGTCCCCATATATGGCAATCTTATAGCCTTGCCACCTGTAATCCTCTTTGGAACGCAATGCCCTCAATATGGATTCTTTTACCTCATAGTCCTTTAGGCACAGCACAATATCTCGGGGCCTGTTTGGCCTCACAGGACCCAAGGCCCTATGCGCTCTGTCCATCGCAACATTAATGCCTTGCTGATCCCCTCCGTTTTGAAACAAAATGTCCTTCAATATGGCCTCCGCCACCTTCTTGCTGTTCTGGAAGCCCTGCTCCTCCGGGACTCCCCGGATGTGCAAATTGTTTCGCTGGGATCTGTTTTCTAGGTCCTCTATTTTGTACAAGATCTGCTCCTTCCACCTTTGCAACTCAGCCACATCCTGCTTATTCGCGTCACTTTGCTCCTGCAAATTTTCCAACTTGTGCTCCTGCTCCTCCAGCCGGGCCTTCATCTCTCCCAGCTCTCCCTTTAGTTCTCCCAGCAGGTCTCCCACCTCCTCTTTCATTTTATTCATTTCTTCCTTCGGCTCTTTAAACCAACCTTGCAGTTCCTCGCGGGTAACCTTCTGCACCACCATTTCGGCTCGCACATCTTCCGTGCCCCGACCGAATTTCTTTTCACGCTCTGCCACCTCTCCACCTCCTCCACTCTGTACATTCGCCATCTTGCCTTCCAGCCCCTCGTGCTGCTGCAAACTGCTACACGCATACTCACGGATGTCCGCCGTCTTTCTACGAGTCGCCATCACTTTCCTCCATGTCTCCGCCACTATTCCTCCGCTCCTCCACCTTTTTCTCTCACTTTGGAGGGGTATTTCTCTTTTAATGCCAGTTCAGGCTCCGGAGCCCACAACTCAGGCAGCCACCCGAGTCGATGACGTCACGTCCTCCCCCTCTGATGATATTATTAATTACTACAGCTAATAAAAAATCAGAAATATTGAAAAACGAGATTGATGAAAAATTGACAATATTGAAAGGGTGTGATAACAATTTCAACAAAATGCAAATAGATTACGAGAAAAACATTCAACAATTTAAGAAAGAAATCAAAAACAAGAAAGTTGACAAGTTTAAAAGGGATGAAGATGATTATAGAATAGGATATGTTTATCATTGGTGTAAGAGGGTAGAAAATGATAGGATTTGGATTAAGAAAAGACCCTCAGTATTTGATCGCAAAGAGAGTATTGCAGATGAAGAAAGTAGGGATGAACCCCCAGAACAGAAAAAGAAACGAAGCAGGAGTGAGTCAGTAGAAAATGTAGATGCCTCGGCATCCTTGTTTTCTACTCAACAAGAGAGGCCTAGGCCTCAGAGAGCGAAGGAGCCATGACAATGGCCAACAAAATGATTTTTTCAACATGGATTTACTTTGGAAAGGGGATGGTCGAGACAGGTCTCGTACCCGTCTACCACCGGTAGAACAAGACAGGTATCATGATCCCCAATGAGACAATGCGAACAATCAATACAACCAATACAATCAATACAGGGGACGAGGGTGAGGGGGTTGGAGAATGGACAGGTCTCGCGAGAGGAGGTACTAGATGGTCTAGTATATAGTAATGTTATTAATATCTCCGGATATACATTGACACCAGATGAAGAATCTATTTTGAATAAAGGGTTATCTTTTGTGCCAGTCAGAAAGCCTGATCCATTTGAGATCCAAATTGACTTGTTCAAGTTCTTTCGTAAGATTCGTATCAAACAGTATTTTATAAACCAAGAAGCAAATCCTAGTGATGGATCTATTATTGTTCACAGATGAAGAACCAGGAACAGGACCTCAGAAAACACCCACAAACAGGAACAGAAGTGAGGGGCATCTTGAATAATTTTCAGAAGACTGTGTTTGTGAAAAACTAGCTCAACCTAAAGTAGACAAAGCGATGGGACCTGAATGGATACACCCTAGAATACTGAGGGAATTTGGGGACGTTCTAGCAGCTCCACTAACTGATCTTTTCAATGCCTTGTTGGAATCGGGAGTGGTGCCAAAGGACTGGAGAGAGGCTCATGTGGTGCCTTTACACAAAAGCGGAAGTAAGGATGTGGTTGAAAACTACAGGCTGGTTAGTTTAACTTTGGTGGTGAGTAAATTATTGGAAACGTTGCTAAAAGAGAAAATAGTGAGGTTTCTGGAGTCCAGAGGATTACAGGATCCGAGGCAACATGGATTCACCAGAGGCAGGTCTTGTCAGACAAATCTGATTGATTTCTTTGACTGGGTGACCAGGGAGTTGGACCGAGGGAGAGCCCTAGATGTGGTGTATTTAGATTTCAGTAAAGCCTTTGACACCGTTCCTCACAGGTGACTTATAAACAAACTGAGCACCCTAGGGATGGACCCTAAAGTTACTGCTTGGGTTAGAAAATAGTTGAGTGGGAGGCGACAAAGAGTACAGGTAAATGGAGCTCACTCTGAGGAGAAGGAAGTTACCAGTGGTGTGCCCCAGGGATCTGTCCTTTTCCGATTCTTTTTAACATCTTTGTTAGTGATATAGCAGAAGGGCTGTCAGGTAAGGTTTGCCTCTTTGCGGATGATACCAAAATATGCAATAGAGTAGACACCCAGGAAGGTGTAGATAACATGAGGAGGGATCTAGCTAAGCTTGAAGAATGGTCTAGAATTTGGCAGCTGGGATTTAATGTTAAAAAATGCAAGGTCATGCATTTGGGCTGCAGAAATCCAAGGGAGCAATATAGTATAGGGGGTGAAGTACTTTCGTGCACTAAAGAAGAGCGGGACCTAGGCGTGGTTGTGTCTGATGATCTTAAAGTAGCTAAACAGGTAGAAAAGGCGACAGCAAAAGCTAGAAGGATGCTTGGGTGCATACGAAGAGGAATGGCTAGGTGAAAAAAGGAGGTGATAGTGCCCCTGTATAAATCTTTGGTGCGACCTCATTTGGAATATAATGTGCAATTCTGGAGACCACACCTTCAAAAGGATATAAACAGGATAGAGTCAGTACAGAGGGTGGCTAATAAAATGGTTAGTGGTCTTCATTATAAAGCATATGAGGACAGACTTAAGGATCTTAATAAGTACACCTTAGAGGAAAGGCGGGATAGAGGTGATATGATTGAGATGTTTAAATACCTCCATGGCATAAATGCACAAGGGGAGAGCCTCTTTCGATTGAAAGCAAGTTCTGCTACGAGGGGACATGGGATGAGGGTGAAAGGGGATAGATTCAGGAGTGATATGCGGAAATATTTCTTTACGAAAAGAGTGGTGGATCTGTGGAATAGTCTCCCAATGGAGGTGGTAGAGATGAGGACAGTATCTGAATTAAAAAAAGCATTGGACAAACACAGAGGATCTTTAAAGGAAAAAAGGGGACTGATATGGAAGGACAGACTAGATAGGCCATGTGGTCTTTTTCTGTCTTCATTTTTTTATATTTCTATGTTTCTATTAGTAAAAAGTCCACCTGAATCCCTCCTCCACAGACAGACCCAGTTATTGAAGCCTTTGAGCAAGTTGTTCTTCAACAAGTAAAGAAGGTTTGTACAGAATCACGTTTTACTTTTTATAATCTTACTAAAGGCGAAAATGAGGCCATTAAATCTTTGCAAAAGAACGACAAGATCATTATCAGCCTACATACAGATAAAACAATGTATATAAATGAAATTAATATAAACAATGTTGTGGTCTTGCTCATAGCAAAATGCTTTGGACTTTTTATCCCTGCTTTTTTATGATTTTATGATTTTCATGATAATTATTTAATTAATTTTTAAATAATACAATCATACTTTGAATTTCATTATTAAAGATATGTGCAATTATGCATACAATATAATCATGGTCGTGTCATGTTGGAGTCGTTCCTGCTCCTGTCATCGCCAGTCTGATGGTATTTTATGTTCTCCTCTTTCCCCTTTTAGTACAAGATCATCACACTTGGGCTTATCTAACAAAAGAGGTATTGATACACAGAATGGAATGGTTATTCACCCTTACAAATTTGTCATCATTTATGTGTTTTATGAATATGCATACATTTTATCAAAAATGATATAAATGTGATTTTAATCAATATGTTACAAATTTGTTTATAATGTATACGTTTGTTTTAATGGTCTCCAGTTTTTGTATTCATGTGTTTTTAATTGTTTTTAATTGATTTATTAATTTTAGCCACATTTTACATTATTATTTATTGATTTATTCAGTTTATAAGTGTTTTTTTAAAATTTGTCTATATAATTGTGTCTGTTCATGTATTTACAAATGTAGAACGCCAGCATTCCCCTGAAGAAGTTAATTCGAAACACGGCCTGTGTCGGGCAGTATGGCGTAATGATTCAATTAATATGAAATAAAGAACTCCTTCCCCTAAACCACGTTTTTTGGACTGGGTTTCTAAGTATGCGTGGTGCATTTCCCAAAGACTTTCTTTGAAAGATGGAGAGATGCTTCTGCACATGCTCTGTCGGCGCCGACATCACCCATATGAGAGGACTGGTTCCTGTTGTCCCCGGAGAACACCTGTTACAGATGAGTAACTACGCTTTTCTGTCAATAGTGAAGCAATCAAGTGATACAGCTTTTGATTAGAGAGTAGTCCAGGCCTGGCTTTGTGGGGGGACAGACTTGGGGGGAAAATTTGGCCTGGGGAAGGAATGAGAGAAAAAGAGCTGAGAAAGGAAGGTTGAGAAAAATGAAGAGGCATGAGAGTAGAAAGGTGGACAACCACCCTTTTCCAGTTTGAACTCTGATCTTAGCTAAAATTTAGATCACTTAGGAGTCCATGTTGGCCAATAATCAATAGATTCAGCCTGCTGAGTGCAGCTTTGGTTTCCTTTGCTAAACTAGTTTATTCCTGGGGTGGAATGCAGCTGTGTTCTTGCCACAGGCACTACTTACTGTCATGAAAGGATATGCTTCAGATATCCTGATTTTAATCTCAATGTTATTGTTTTTATTATGATTGAGAAACATCTTTTAATATGGACCAAATTCTTCTCATAATCTTCCATGAATAATCAACCTTTTAATGACTGTATACATTTTATGCCAATTTTTTGTTGTTGTCTTGCTGTGATTTCAACTATT
The DNA here is from genome assembly GCA_033557465.1 of Ichthyophis bannanicus. NCBI lineage: Eukaryota > Metazoa > Chordata > Amphibia > Gymnophiona > Ichthyophiidae > Ichthyophis > Ichthyophis bannanicus. Next base: position 347,655,643 of record CM066031.1, on the reverse strand, counting down.
ATATTTTATACTGATCTTGTTTAACCGTTTGAAGGCCTACTTTAAATTTTTAATCCACATTCTGCAGCCGGGTTAATTTTTGCATATTTCAGGAAAACTGTACCCGTCTTATTCAATATGTTCTAATAGTGATTTTCCTTCTGCTATGGTCATGTATTATATACCATTTGATAGGAATATTTAGTCAGAAGTTTGGATCTCGAGAGTTTTGGGCTCGGCCTGGAAAGGGTTAATATTTCTGTAGTGTCCTTTCCTCCTAAATGCCATGAAAGTAATCCAACAATAGCGAATACATTTTCAAAGCCATCTAGCCACCCAACAGTATCCAGATTATGCATCGATATACACATGCACAAGCAATTTGTATGTGTGTTTAATTTTTAGGCATTCAAACAAGTGCCCAATGAGCATGAAATGCAGAAGTCTAGTTTCTGCAATTGGGGGAGGCAGGACGGGGGCAGGGCGGTTGCTCACTGGATCCAGAGATAGCCAGTTAAATTTAAGCTAGCTGTCTATAAGTCTAGGTTTGGTCAGCTGTGTTAGCCAGCTAACACTGAAAATTAGTGATAACGGGTTAATTTTCTTTCCCAACTGAAGTCTATCTCTAGAGCCATCCAAAATTTGAGAGATAATATAGCTACTGTACCTAGTGAACTCTACTGTTTGGTGGCTAGATGGCTATGAAAATGTATTGGCTATTATTGGCTTTCTTTCATGGAATATGCAATTTGCATGTGCAGTAGCCACGCAATTGTGATGAAAACAAAAAAAAAATTGGTTCATTTGTGATGAAAATCTTGAGGCTGAACATGCCTAGCAGAAACCTCAACCTCCAAATCTCCTAACCTGACACGTACTAGCAACCTCCACCAAGTCCCCATTCCTAACCTATAAAATTGCTCTGCTCTAGCAAGCTAAACCTCCAACCCCCCAATTTCCAATTTTTATCATATAAAACCAATCTTAGATTGGCAAGCAACCCTCTCTGTGCCAATCCCTGATGCACAACCTGAAAAGCTAATTTTAGACCAAATGAGAATTAAGCCCTCAGATCTGCCAGTGTCTTCCCCATAGAGGCAGAAAGGAGGTAAGCATATTTATGCTCCTGTTTGAGAGTTATACTCCTAAATTGGCCTCTTTGAAAATTTCTTAAATATTTTCTTAAAATTTCACTAAACTCCTAAATTTAGGTGCATAAAACGTGGGTGGCAATGAGGCAGATTTAGGGTGGTAAAAAAGGTTAGGAGTTTAGCACTGATTTTCAGCATTAGGCACCTAAATTTGGCTCATAAATCTTGCTAAATGTATGGCAGGCCTAAATTTAGAAGCATAAATTTTAAGCTCCTAAATTTTGATAAATTTTCAGTTGAAAACTTGGGGGGGGTTTGGTTATTCAGCAGCGGTGGCTAGTGCTGATAAAGCGGCTAGCAGCTATAGCTTTACTTTCAACCCAGATATCTGGCACTGAATGTCCAGGTCAGCTGGATACTACTACTACTACTGAGCATTTATATAGCGCTACCAGTCGTACACAGCGCTGTACAGACATGTAAGAGACAGTCCCTGCTCATCAGAGTTTACAATCTAGTCAAGACAAACACAGAAGGTGTAGGCAGGGGTAAAACTAGGGGAAAGAAAGGAAGATCAGGTGAGTCAAGATCCAAAAGCAGTAGCGAAGAGGTGAGTTTTCAACCTGGATTTGAAGAGGGCCAGAGAAGGTGCCTGGCGTACAGATAGAGGTAAGTTGTTCCAGGCATAAGGCGCAGCAAGGTAAAAGGAGTGAAGTCTGGAGTTAGCAGTAGAAGAGAAGGTCACAGATAGAAGTAGTGTGCTAGAAGAGCGGAGTTCCCGAGGGGGGTTGTAAGGAGAGATAAGAGAAGAAAGGTACTGAGGAGCCGCAGAGTGAATGCATTTATAGGTCAGGAGGAGAAGTTTGAACTGGATGCGGAAGCGGATAGGGAGCCAATGAAGTGACTTGAGAAGAGGAGTAATATGGGCATGACGAGGCTAGCGGAAGATTAGTCACGCAGCAGAGTGTTGAACAGATTGAAGGGGAGAGAGATGATTCAAAGGGAGACCAGCAAAGAGTAGGTTACAGTAGTCAAGACGGGAGGTGATTAAGGAGTGGATAAGTGTTTTAGTAGTGTGTTCAGAAAGGAAAGGGCGGATTTTGCTAATGTTAAAGAGAAAGAACCGGCAGGTCTTAGCTACGAGCTGGATATGTGCGGAGAAAGAGAGAAAGGAGTCAAAGACCAACCCCCAGATTGCGAGCCGAGGAAACAGGAAGGAGTACTGAGTTATCCACTGAGACTGAGAAAGGAAAAAGTGGAGGGGAGGTTTTAGGGGGAAAGATAAGAAGTTTAGTCTTGGCCATGTTCAATTTCAAGCGGCGGTGAGACATCCAGGTAGCAATGTCAGAAAGGCAGGAAGAGATCCGGGTCTGGATTGCTGGAGAGATATCAGGCGTAGAGAGGTAGATCTGGGAGTCATCAGCTTACAGATGGTACTGAAAGCCATGGGAAGAGATAAGCGCACCAAAGGACTGGGTATAGAGAGAGAAAAGGAGCTGATCCAAGACCGATCCTTGGGGCACACCAACTGGGAGCGGGGTACCAGAGGAGGAGGAGCCACCAGAACACACACTGAACGAGCGATGGGAGAGATAGGAGGAGAACCAGTATAGTACAGAGCCCCTAAAACCAAGCGAGGACAGGGTATCGAGGAGAAGGTTATGGTCAACGGTGTCAAAAGCAGCAGAGATGTCAAGAAGGATGAGGACAGAGTAAAAGCCCTTGGATTTTGCCAGGAACAAGTCACTGGAGACTTTGGCAAGAGCCATTTCAGTAGAGCGTAGAGGATGAAAGCCAGACTGTAAGGGATCCAGGAGGGCATGAGAGGAGAGGAAGTCGAGGCAGTGGCGGTGAACCGCTCATTCAAGTAGTTTAGAAATGAAGGGAAGGAGAGAGATGGGTCGATAATTAGAAGGACAGGTGGGATCAAGTGAGGGTTTCTTGAGGAGAGGTGTGACCACAGCATGCTTGAAGTCTGCAGGGACTGTTGCATTGGAGCGTGATAGGTTGAGAATATGAGAGATAGAAGGGACAACGGTGGAGGAGATGGGGCTTAGGAGACGGGTGGGGATGGGATCAGAGGAGCAGGTGGTGAGTTTGGAGGAAGAAAGAAGGTGTGCAGATTCCTCTTCAGAGATCACAGGAAAGGAGGAGAGGGTAGCAGAGGTGGGGGGGGGGGAGAGTTTGGAGAGAGGGAGGAGAGGAAGTAGCTGAGTATGTGGGGAATTTGAGGGTGATCTTGTGGATTTTGTCATGGAAATAGTCAGCCAGGGTTCGGTCAGAAAGGAGGGGGATCGGAGGTGGAGGCACTTTGAGGAGAGAGCTGAGAGTAGTAAAGAGATGGCGAGGATCAGAGACAAGAGAGTTAGTCAGATGGACATAGTAGTCTTGTTTGGCAAGAGCTATGGCTGACTGGAAGGAGACAAACATGAATTTGAAGTATAGAAAGTCTGCAGGGGAGCGGGATTTGAGTCAAGCATGCTCATCAGAATGGGCGCAGGAACGTAGATGGCGGGTATTGGCTGAGAGCTAGGACTGGGGTGCAGAGCATCTCACAGGACGTGAGATGGGCGGACCGAGAGTATCCAGAGCCGAGGAGAGTGCAGCATTGTAGGAAGTTACTGCCTCGTCAACAGACTTGGATGTCATAGTGGCGGAAAGAGATGAGGAAATAGTGGAAGAGAGAGCCAGGGTATCGATAGCAAGAAGATTTCTAAATAGGTTGGAGGAGTCAGGATGAGGCTGAGGCAGCGAGTGGTGAAGATTAAAGCTGAGAAGGTGATGGTCAGATAGGGGAAGAACAGAGCTACAGAGGTTTGAGGGTAAGCAATTGGAGAAGAATACCAGGTCCAGACAGTGGCCATGCTGGTGAGTGGGAGCAGTGGAACAAAGTTGGATGTCAAACGAGGAGGTAAGGGAGAGGAGTTTTAAAGCATAAGGATCAGAGGGGTTATTGACATGAATGTTAAAATCCCCAAGAATAAGAGTGGGGGAAGAGGAATCCAGAAAGAGGGAAAGCCAGGAGTCGAAGTCGGTGAGGAAGGTAGAAGCAGAATTGTCGGGAGGTCAATAAATAACAGCTACCCGAAGAGGAAGTGGAGTGAAAAGGCAAATGGAGTGAGACTGAGGCGACAGGAGGGGTTGGAATTGTCAAAAGGGAGAAAGTAGAAGCCCAACAGCACCACCACGGCCAGTGGGACGAGGCATGAGGGAGAACTGATAACCCCCATGGCAGAGAGCAGCAGTAGATGCGGTATCATCTGGGAGGAGCCAGGTCTCAATTAGGGCAAGAAGATGTAGAGTATTAGAGATAAAGAGGTCATGAGTAAAAGCAAGTTTGTTAGAGACAGAGCGTGCGTTCCACAAGGCACATGAGAAAGGGAGAGTGGAAGGGGAAAGGAGAAGGATATGGATAAGATTAGACAAGTTGCGTGAAGATCTCTTCTCAGAGTGAGACAGATATCTAGGGGGGCCAGGGTTGGGGTTGATATCTCCGGATGAGAGAAGGAGAAGGAGTAGCAGGGTATGGGGTAGAGAGGAGACAGTACGCCGGAAACGAGGGTGAGGTTGCCTTAGAGAGGAGATGGTTGAATGAGAGGGAGAGAGTGATGAAGCTCAAGAGCTGATAATTGGTTAGAAGACAGAATGGAGGGGGAAGTGAGGATGGTAAAGAGGGGAAAGGGAGGGAAGGAGTGAAGATGCTGGTAGGAGGGGAAACAGGGAGTATGAAGAAAAGAAGGACAATGTGATGTAGAGCCATAGAGGAGAAACAGAGAGGGGCTATGCAGCATATGTTACTTTACAAGCAAGGAGGTAGCAATGAGGTAGCAATGGATTCTACAGACTATGCAGCATATGTTATATTACAAGCAGTGAGGTAGCAATGAGGTAGCCTAAGGGCCACACCAAAGACCTCTCCGCATTCCGGAAACAATTAAAAACCATCCTGTTTCATAAATATCTTGGACCTGAAACAGACACCTCTCAATAACTGCTCACCAGAACCCCCTGACCTACCCCCCCCCCCCCAGCTGAAAAACGTCTGCTGTCTAGTACTGTTACTTTCTGTGAAGATCAACAATGTTATCCCCCTGATGATGGCCCCTCCCTCTTTCTGTCAACTTGATTATTGTCCCCCTCCCCTTTTATGTTAAACTGCTTTGACCCGGTGAAAAGCGGGATACAAATGCAGTTAAATAAATAAATAAATAAAATAAATGGATTCAACAGGTTATGCAGCATATGTTAAATTACAAGCAGTGCGGTAGCAATGGATACAACAGATTATTCAGCATATGTTCAATTACAAGCAGTGAGGTAGCAATGGATCCTACAGGCTGTGCAAGCTGTGCAGTGCAGGTGCAGGTTGTCTTGCATATCGGGTGCTGCTTACCAGATTGGGTGGCTCGGTTATGATAGCTTGTCTTAGGGTGTGTAGTTCACAGAGTTGATCCTTGTAATGGTGAACGTTTGCTGGCTTATTGGGGCGTCGGGGTCTGGTGGTTGCTTAGGACCCCGCCTAACGGCCACGCCAATGGGCCCTCTGGCGAGGCCCACCAGGCGCGGGTGCACTGGAGCCCGTACAACTTTTAAATGTCCGGTGGTGGAGGAATCGCGGGTTCCCACTGCCGACGCTGAGATAGCACTGCAGCTAACTGGGCAGTGGCAATATTCAGCCGCTGCCTGGTTAGCTACAGCAGCAAAAGTTAGGTGAGCCTTTCAGGTGCCTAACTTTCGCTGCTGTGGGATAATCAGAGCTGGTTGTAAGAACACTTTTACGGAGAGGATAGAATCTTTGTGCAGGAACTTCAGTTACTGTTTGGGAAGAAAATTTCTGATAAGGTATGCCAGAGTATGTCTGCATGGAGGAGATGGAAAAAGGATTTAATGGATATCATAACTGTAAGTAATTGAGAATTATTACAGGAGGAGAGTGTAAGGAACGTGCATGAAAGCTGAAGAGAACATTTAAAGTTAAATGTGGAAACCTTTTTCCTTAGTGACAGGACAAGACTGAAGATGCTCTGTAACTCATTCAAGCAGTTTTAAATCCAAGCTGAATGAGGCTTTAAGTGATTTATTTGAGAGTGAGAATTTGAAGTGATTTATTGGAGAGTGAGTTTAATTCCGAGTACTGTTTTGATTAGACGTTCTACAGTATGTAACTTGCTTTAAATAGCACTGGAATCCTTCCAGCACTGAAGGAAAAGTAGGGCTGAAGGTATAAAACTCCAGGGCAGTGAGAAGAAAACCCCTTAAAGTGAGCTGTTTTAAAACTGAATACTGCTCACAGGAATTGTTTATTCCTGATACACCCTAACTGTTTCAGTGAGAAAGAAAGTGCATGTGTGAAAGAGAGGACTGAATGTGTGGATAAAAAAAAACCCCTTTGCCAAATTTAAGAGAACTAAAGTTAATTGGTAATTGGTATAGTTTTCCAGAACTGATTGGCAATTTTGAAAGACTGGCTCTGGCACCTAAAGAAATATTGATTTTTGCACAGAGTTCTGTGGGAAGGAAAGATAGGGAATTTGATTATCTTTTATTTTTTGGGGAATAGCCATCCTCACAAGTAACAGAAATAGAATAAAGGAAAAAAGGATAGGAACACTTTTCTAGATTTATTTATTTATTTATATTTATTTATTAACATTTCTTATATACCGCACTATTTGCCATCAGCGTGGTTTACATGGAACAGAAACATCCGACAACTTACGTATGTCTGGTCATTACATTTAACAGGAAATGGAACTTGGAGAACAGGGTAAACTATATACATAGGAAGTGTAATGGGATAGCATACTGTTTGGTATTTTACATCGTAGGGGATGCCTGTTGCGAGGGGTTGCCTGGTTGACTACCCCTATTGTTGAGGTGCTCGCTATTCGAGTGGGATTGAGGTTCGGAGCTGTCAGTGAGGTATTTGGTGAAGAGGAAATGTTTAAGGGCCTTTCTAAACTGGCTCAAGTTGGGGATTGCTCTGATATGTGCTGGTAAGATATTCCATAGACTTGGAGCAGAGAATTGGAAGGCTCTGTTAGCTGTTGTTTTGGTGCATTTTGTTGTTTCTTTTGGTATTGCTAGCATGTTTGACTCTGCGGTTCTTCTTGGTCTGTTAGGTGCCAGTGGTTGGATGAGGTCAGATAGAGAGGAGGAGGAGAGCCCCTTGCCAGCTTTGAAAGTCATCAGCAAGGTCTTAAAACTGATCCTGGCTTGAATGGGGAGCCAGTGTAACTGCTTCAGGAGGGGTGTCACATGGTCTCTCCTGGATGCCCCCAAGAGTACCCGAGCTGCACTGTTCATAGCAAGTTGCAGGGGGATCAGGGTGGACCGGGGGAGCCCTTGTAGTATGGAGTTTGAATAATCGAAATGGGGAATGATCAGGGCTTGGTAAATGGTGCGGAAATCATCTGGTTCGAGTAACGGGCGTAGGTGTCTGAGGGATCTGATTTTAAAGTAGATCGCCTTTACGGTATTGGCTATGTGTTTCTTCATGTCGAGATTCTGGTCCAACGTCACTCCAAGGTAACGTATAGCAGGTTTCACTTGTAGTTCGGCATCCTTTACCTTCACGCAGCTGGGTGGTATGAAGTTTGGATTCCTCGAGATGAAAAAAACCTCCGTCTTCTTGTGTTGGATTCGAAGATTTTGTGACAGGAGCCACTCCGATATGGTGTTGAAGCAATTAATCAGGGGGGTGAGGTCTAGTTTATCCAATGATACTGGCGTGTATAACAGCACATCGTCAGCATATATCATGCAACTAACATTGAAGGACCTAATGATGTTGCAGATGGGTTGGATGTATATATTAAACATCAAGGTTGATAGGGAGGATCCTTGAGGCACTCCTTGACTTTGTTGAAATGGTTCCGATGTAGCCCCGTCTGCTCTAACATGTTGCCATCTTCCAGACAGGTAGGATCTGCACCATTCGAGTGCTGTTCCACTGATACCTTTTTCTCTTAGGCGGCAGAGGAGAATCTCATGGCATACAGAGTCGAAAGCTGCTGCTATATCTAAAAAGATGAGTGCGAAACCATGTCGTATGTTATCAACGCCTGAAATTATATTGTTGAAAAGGGCTGTGAATAGTGTTTCCACTTCATGTGACTCTCTGAATCCATGTTGAGATGGATCTAGTGGGGCAGTAGTGTCAATATAATCCTGTAATTGCCTATGCACTACTTTTTCAATGATTTTTGCGAGCATAGGTATACTAGATATGGGCCGGTAAGACTCTACCTTTTGGGGGTCCAGCTTGGTGTTTTTTAAAATAGGTCTGACGGAGGTCTGCTTGAGAGTAGAGGGGAACGACCCTGTGTTAAAGGATTGGTTTATGATGTTGGCTATAATTGGAGAGAGGTCACATCGCAGATCTTTTATCCAGAATGCCGGACAAGGATCTGTGTGTGCAGTGGTAGTGTTTAGGGCTAAGATGGTATCTTCGATAATTTTCTTTGAAGGTGTAGAGAAGGAGGTTAGCGATGCTGGGTACTCTTGCTCATTGGGGGGGTCAGGTATTACTATCTTGTCGGTCTTGCACATTTTGGATTGCATGTAGACCGCATAGTCCTGTGGGTGAATATGTCCTTGGTGCTCAGGTATTGGTTCTTTGGCAAGAGTTTTGACTAAGTTAAACAGGTCATGCGGCTTATTCAATGACCGTCTCAGGGTGTCTGTATGGTATTGCCTCATCTTGTCTGTGATGGCTTTGCGATGTGCAGTCAGATGTTGGATGTATGCTGATTGGTCATTGCTGGTGCGTGACTTCCTCCAGCTCTTTTCCAGCCTCCGAAGATGGGTTAGTGATGCCCTTAAGTCGGCTGTGAACCATGGGGCTGATGGTTTTTTCTTCGGGGCCTTGTTTGTTGGAGAGTGGATTGCGATTGTGCTGAGTTTGCTGTTCCAAGCGGTGATCACCTCATCTAGGTTTAAGGAGGTCTCATCAATGAGTGTGCGTGTTTCAGCGAGGATGCGTTCTCTATTAAACGGGTGGAAACTTCTGGCAGCTGGGTTGGCGATCTTGCTTGTATCCATTTTGGGCTTTGGTGGCATGTTGAGGGTAGGCATCTGAAAAGTGATGAGTTTATGATCCGACCATGGGACTGCTGATAGCGATAGCATGATGTTTTGTGGTTGATCAAGAATGAACTGCGCGGCGAATATGAGGTCTAGAATGTTACCTTTCTCGTGAGTAGGTTCCTGTACCAGTTGCGTATATCCGAGGATCTTTAGGGCTTCTATGAATGCAGTTGCTTGATTGTTCTGTAATGATGGCAGGTTGATATCCCCTAAGATCCAATTAGGTTTATTTGGGCCCTGGATGTTGGATGCCAGGTTTATTATAGTTGACAGGTCGTCTGGATCCACTGATGGAGCTCTATAAATCAGGTTTATGGAGCATATGTTGTTGGAGATTGATACAGTTTCCAGGTTGTTGTTACTGTTGAAGTCATCCATTTTGAAATGGAGATCCGTTCTGGTGATGATGAGCACTCCTCCACCTCTTTTGTTCTGCCTATGGCTGGTGAAAGCGACAAAATTAGATGGGAGTAGCTGGCTGAGGATGGTGTTGTCTTCCGAGGAAAGCCACGTTTCAGTGACCATGATGATGTCCAGGTTGTGGGATGTTACTATGTCCGTGATTACTGGCCACTTTTTGCGAAGTGAGCGAGCATTTATGAGTGCACACTTTAGGCTACTAGGGTAGGGGCTTTGACCTTGTCTGGCTTTCGTAGTGTGTTGTAGTGGGATGTGTAATAAGTGGTGGTGGTGCGGAAAGTTAACCCCGCGTGAATTGTAGTAGAAATCACCTGACCATTTTCTCCCACCAGTTGGTACGATAGGGATGTGATTGTGTGATGTATTTAGGGCTAGTGAGCTGGATGGCCACATTATGAGGAGCAGGTAAAGTCTCATAAATGTGATGATAGTGTGTTCCATTCTGACTCTTCTGGGCCACACGGTGAAGCAGAGGGCTTGTGTAAGGGGGAGTGAATTGGAGGGCTCCTAGCTAGGGTATTATGCAGTCAGGCAACCGTCTCTTTATGTCATGCAAGGTAACAAGTTGGAAATTTCTTCTCTTAGGTGTGGGTTATAGCAGGGTATACTATTACGTACCTAATGCATCATAAAACGTGGTGCACAAAACTTTCATGGCTAGTCTGTTCTGGTACAAATATTTGTTTTACACTGCTGCGCACATATACTACGTGAGATCTTGGTTAACAACACTCTCTGGCTAGTCTGTTCTAGTACAGATATTTTAACTTTACACTGTTTAAACATATTCAACTACCTGCATGCAATACTGGGTATGGAGCATTATTGTACACAGTATAAGGTACCTGATCTGTTATCGCACGGTCGTAACTGAATTTGTGAGTGCAAAATGGGAGTCTCAATTGCACGGTCTTATTTTCACGGTCCACGCCTAAGGGCCACGCCAAAGGGCCCTCTGGCGAGGCCCTCAGGCGCGGGCGCGCCCGATGGCGCTTTCGTTTTAAAGGGCAGGCTTGAGCCCCGATTGGGCCGTCGAGGAAGATGGCTGTTCCCGCCTCAGCCGGTGATGAAAGCTCGATCCCCGGAGGGGGAGAGCAGCTGGAGCTGGCTGGAGAGCGTCTCTGTCCTTGAGCCCAATGGCGCTTTCGTTTTAAAGGGCAGGCTTGAGCCCCGATTGGGCCGTCGAGGAAGATGGCTGTTCCCGCCTCAGCCGGTGATGAAAGCTCGATCCCCGGAGGGGGAGAGCAGCTGGAACTGGCTGGAGAGCGTCTCCGTCCTTGCGCCCGATGGCGCTTTCGTTTTAAAGGGCAGGCTTGAGCCCCGATTGGGCCGTCGAGGAAGATGGCTGTTCCCGCCTCAGCCGGTGATGAAAGCTCAATCCCCGGAGGGGGAGAGCAGCTGGAGCTGGCTGGAGAGCGTCTCTGTCCTTGCGCCCGATGGCGCTTTCGTTTTAAAGGGCAGGCTAGATTACATAAATAACTAGGGAGGTAGTTTGTTTTATTGATTTTTAAAGATAGGTAGTAGGTATTCTGACTACTGCTGGACATCACTGGAGCAGAGGGGATCCTAAGGTGCCCAACGTCAAGAAAGCAGCAAGACCTGAAAAGAAGATTTGAGTTAAATGACTGACACACCACTGTGACTATTTTTTTTTCTTGAAACACACTGGTAGTATATATTTTTTGAAACAAAGGTGTATTTACCTGAATGATAATATTCATCCACTTGTAAAGTTACAGATAAAAGACAGTATTTGAACTGAACTTTTCTTCTACTAAGGAGTAAAGAAATCTCAAGCTTTCAACTGGTTAGCTAATACTTGCCTGTTTTTGAAAGAGGCACGTTGTAACACTGTTGAATAGAAGCATTGTAAGAACTGTTCACAGAAAATACTCGACTACATTTATAAAGATTGTTATTGTTTGTTTATTTACAAAATTTGAATGTACAAATTAAAGTAGAAATTTTTCAAAAGTAAAATTGTTCAAGTGGTTCTTTGTGAGACAGTTCTCACCCCATTGGTAAGTTCTGATTTGAATTTAAGGTTCAAGAAGTTGTGGAGTGTATTGCAGAAAAAATAAAAAATGTTTTCTCTGCAAGCTGGGAGTTTCCATTGGTGGCTCAGCCACCCGTGACACTCATAACATCAAGGTTAAGTAGGGTGATGCCCCCATGGAGCCCCGGTGACACTCATAATATCAAGGTATATTAGAGTAATGCCCCTTTGGAGCCCCTGGTTGACATTAGCAAGCTCAAAATATGCCCATTGTGCAACAGCGACTAAGAAAGCTAATATAATATTAGGAATTATAAGGAAAGGAATGGAGAATAATACCAAGCCCTTGTGAGAGTCACATTTCAGGTAATGGATGGAAGGAAGGGTAAGAGCTGATGGAAATGTCATATCCATATGTATCTTACGTGTTAGACAGTAAGTGGGATGATAATGTGGGAGGCATTTGTACTATACTGTATCAGTGAGGGGTGGTCACGTAATCTGCTGTAATGTCATTGTATGGCAGAGGATTGGGAAGAAGGGTGCCCTGGAGGAGCAGCATGACCACAATGTGGCCATCAAAAGGATGACTTGGCAGGAATGGTGATGTGCAGATCAGTCAAAGGAGAGGTGTGAGTGATACATCCTAATGATTAAAATGTTCCTGTGTGGGTCATGGTGTAGCAGATGGCAGGAGAATACATGATTGTACATGATGCACATATGCTGATGGATGGAAGGCAGTAGATGAGAGTGTGGTATGGCCTTGCTGCCCTGATATATTTGATATGACCACACAAATGGACCACGTACGACTGGTAGCGCTGTATAAATGCTCAATAGTAGTAGTAGTAGTAGTAGTAAATACAGTTATAGTTGTGTGAAAAAATATTAGCTGTGCCACGGGGAAGTTCCAATACCAGCTATTTGGCTGTGGCAGCAGTCACAGCGTTTCTAACCATCATACAATCTTCCTGACCCATGTGCATATAACAACTGGACATGTGTCTCTCACACTGGCCATATGGAGCAAATAAGGACATGTGATGATCTCTGCAGGTGGCCATCCCAGGAGTATGTACTGCAGACATGAGATGGAGCCAAAGATGGTTCAGTCACATTTATGATGAAATAGTCCAATCATGTACAACTCATGATTTTGCCTTGAGTGAAAAAAATATTTTCTCTTATTAGTCTTAAATAGGTTACACAGTAAATTCATTGCATGTCACCTAGTCTTTCTATATTTTGATGGTGTAAACAATCTATGTTTACCTGTTCTACTCCATTCATTGATTTATAGACCTCTATCATATTTCCCTCAGCCATCTCTTTTCCAGGTTGAACAGCCCTAACCTTTTTAGCCTCTCTTCATAGAGGTATCCTTACATCCCTTTTACCATTTTGGTGGAACTTCTCTGTATCTTTTCTAATAACACTATATCCTTTTTAAGATACGGTTGCCAGAACTGCACACAATATTCAAGGTGCAGTCTCACCATTGAACAATACAGAGGCATTACAATATCCTTTTTTTAATTCTCCATTCCTTTCCTTATGATTCCTAGCATTCTATTTGCCTTCTTGGCCACCACAGCACACTGGGCAGAGGGTGTCAATGGGTTATCCACGATGACGCCTAAATCTTTTTCCTGGGTGGTGGTTCCTAATGTCCAACCTTGCATTGTGTAAACATAGTTTGGGTTGTTCTTTCCTAGTTGCATAACTATGCACTTGTCCACATTAAATGTCATCTGCCATTTGAACATCGAGTCTTCCAATTTATCAAGGTCGTCTTGCAATTTTTCACAATCCTCTTGGGTTTTAACAACTTTGAATATTTTTGTGTCATCTGCAAATTCGATTATCTCACTTGTTATTCCCATTTCCAGGTCATTTACAAATATGTTAAAAAGCAGAGGACCTAGCATAGATCCCTGGGACCTTGTCAAAGGCTTTCTGAAAATCCATATACACTATATCGACTGGCTCACCTTTTTCTACCTGTTTATTCACACCTTCAAAAAATATAACAGAAGGAAAGACAAGTCCTTCCTTGGCTAAAGCCATGTTGGCTTTCTCCTATTAAACATGACTATTTACATGTTCAGTAATTTTGTTCTTTATAATGGTTTCTTCCATTTTGCCTGGTACTGACATTAGGCTCAATGGTCTGTATTTTCCCGATCACCTCTGGAACCCTTTTTAAAAATTGGCGTTACATTGCCCATTCACAATCTCATATTTCAGTTTTTTCAACACCCTTAGATGTATACCATCCAGTCCAGGTGATTTGCGGCTCTTCAGTTTATCAAATAGTTGTAATACATCTTCCTGGTGTATCGATATTTCTTTCAATTCTTCTGATTCATCATCTTTAAATACCATTTCAGTCATGAGTAACTTCCCTATATCTTCTTCAGTAAAGACTGAAGCAAAGAATTCATTCAGTCTCTCTTCTATGGCTTTGTCCCCTCTTAGTGACCCTTTTACCCCTCTATCATCTGATGGTCCAACTGACTCCATCACAAGTTTTTTGCTACAAATGTACTTGAAAAAATTTTATTATGAGTTTTTGCTTCGACAGCAAGCTTTTTTCAAATTCTCTTTTTTGCTTGTCTTATCAATGCCTTGCATCTAACTTGCCAATGCTTATATTGTTTCCAATTTTTGTCATTTGGCTCCTTTTTCCATTCCTGAAATTTGCTTTTTTGGCTTCAACAGCCTCTCTGACCTCACCTTTAAACCATGCTGCAGTTTTTTGGATTTCCTTCCACTTTTCTTAAAGTATGGAATACAACTGGTCTGGACTTCCAAGATAGTATTTTTAAACAACACCCATGCTTGATGTAAATCTTTAACCTTTGTAGCTGCTCCTTTTAGTTTTTTCTTAACTATTTTTCTCATTTTATCATATTCCCGCTTATTAAATCAAACGTGATCATGCTATGATCACTATTGCCAAGTAGCCCCAACACCCTTATCTCTTGCACCAAATCTTTTGTTCTACTAAGGACTAGGTCCAAAATGGCTTCCCCTCTGGTCGGTTCATGAACCAGCTGCTCCAAGAAGCAGTGATTTATTTCACCTAAAAACTTTATCTTCCTAGCATGTCCTGCCGTGACATTGAACCAGTCAATCCCAGGGTAATTGAAATCACCAATTATTATTACTGTGTTGTAACTTTTGGTAGCTTCCCTGATTTCTTTGAGCATTTCATCATCCATTTGTTCACTCTGGCCAGGCGATCAGTAGTACACCCCTACTGCCATTGCCTTACCCTTTTTATATGGAATTTCAATCCATAGAGATTCTACAGTATATTTTGTTTCCTGCTAAACTTTAATCCTGTGTGACTCAATGCCCTCTCTAACATAGAATATAGTAACATAGTAACATACTAAATGACGGCAGATAAAGACCAGCATGGTCCATCCAGTCTGCCCAGCAATACGGCAAGAGTAGGTCACCTGTCGCTCTGTGCAGGCCACCCCTCCTCATGTCTGTGTTTAGGGGTGGACCCACCACTCCATGTAGGATTTGTTTGTTGAGAAGTTAGTTGGTTCAGTTTATTTTGTTTTTATCCTGTTGTTGTAAAGGGATCCGCTGTGCTTGTCCCATGCTGTTTTGAATTCCATCACGGTGTTTGCCCCCACCACTTCCATCGGGAGAGGATTCCAAGCATCCACCACCCTTTCAGTGAAAAAATATTTCCTGACATTGCCTTTCAATTTTCCAACTTGCAGCTTCATGTTATGCCCTCTAGTTTTGCAGCTTCCCTGTCTTTGGAAGAGGTTTGTTTGTTCATCGTTCCTCTTTAAGTATTTAAAGGTCTGAATCATATCTCCCCTATGCCTTCTCTCCTCCAAAGTGTACATATTTAGGTCTTCGAGTCTCTTCTCGTAAGGTTTCTTACACAGGCTCCACATCATTTTGGTTGCCTTCCTCTGAACAGTTTCCAGTCTTTTTATATCTTTTGCAAGATATGGTCTCCAAAACTGAACACAGTATTCCAAGTGAGGCCTCACCAGCGACCTGTACAGTGGCATAAGTATCTCTTCCTTTCTGCTGGTAATCCCTCTTTGTATGCAGCCCAACATCCTCCTGGCTTTTGCCACCACCTTGTTGCACTGTTTTGCCACCTTGAGATCATCAGAGATAATCACGCCAAGGTCTTTCTCCTGAACCATGCACACCAACCTCTTGCCCCCTATTGCGTACATTTCCCTTGGATTTCTGCTACCTAAGTGCATGACACTGCACTTTTTCGCATTACATCGTAATTGGCAAGCATTAGACCATTCTTCCAGCTTTTGTAGATCTTTCATCATGTTATCCACTACCTCGGGGGAGTCCACTCTGTTGTAAATTTTTGTGTCATCTGCAAAAGACAGACTTTTCCATTCAGTCCTTCAGCAATATCACTCACAAATACATTGAACAGTGCCGGGACCAGGACCAAACCCTGGGGCACCTCGCTAATCACCTTCCTTTCATCCGAGTGAGCTCCATTTACCATCACCTTCTGTCGTCTGTCAGTCAACCAATTTCTAATCCAGTTTACCATCTTGGTACCAATCCCCAAGCTACTGAGTTTATTGACAAGCCTCCTATGAGGAACAGTATCAAAGGCTTTGCTGAAATCCAGGTAGATGACATCCATCGCATACCCCTGATCTAGTTCCTTGGTCACCCAGTCAAAGAACTCAATCAGATTTGTTTGGCAAGATTTGTTTGTCCGTAAAACTATGTTGCCTCGGATCTTGCAACCTGTTGGTTTTGAGAAAGTTCACTATTCGCTCTTTCAGGAGCGCTTCCATTACTTTTCCCGCCACCGAGGTAAGTCCCACGGGTCTGTAGTTTGACACTTCTTCGCTGTCACCACTTTTGTCTAGAGGTACGACATCAGCCATTCTCCAGTTCTGAGGAACCTCTCCTGTTTCCAAGGATCTGTTGAATACATCCTTTAACGGCCCTGCAAGAACCTCTCTGAGCTCTTTCAGTATCCTGGGATGTATCCCATCTGGTTCCATGGCTTTGTCCACTTTCAGTTTAGCAAGTTGTTCCAACACCTCATCTTCTGTGAATGGTGTGGTATCTACTACATTCCCATTTTTATATTTGGGAGTCACAGCTGGTCCATCTCCAGGATTTTCTTTAGTAAAACAGAGCAGAAGTATTTGTTTAGCAATTTCGCTTTTTCTGTGTCACTTTCCACGAGTCCTTTCCCAGCACTTCTGAGTCCTGCAATTCCAACTCTGATCTTCTTCCTTTCCCAAATATACTTGAAGAAAGTTTTGTCGCCACCCTTAACATCTTTAGCCATCTTTTCCTCTGCCTTTGATTTTGCTATCCTTATTTCTCTTTTTGACTTTTTGAGTTTGATCCTGTATTCATTTCTGTGTTCTTCTGTTTGCAAGCTTTTGAATTTTGTGAAAGCTGTGTTTTTTGCCTTTATTTGAGCAGCCACTTCTTTGGAAAACCAAATAGGTTTCCTTCTCCTCTTGTTTTTGTTTACTTTTTTTGCATATTTGTCTGTTGCCCCTTTTATTGCTACCTTTAGTTTAGCCCATTGCAATTCCACTTCCCTTATCTCTTTCCACCCCGTCATCTCCTCCTTTAGGTACTCGGCCATTTTATTGAAGTCAGTGTTTTTTAAGTTTAGGACTTTGAGCTTGCTAGATTTGGCCTGTACCTTGGCTTTTATCTCAAACCACACCATGTGATGATCGCTGTTGCTCACAGGGGCACTCACACAGACATTTGACATGCTATCACCGTTGGTGAGCACTAAATCCAGCGTTGAGCTTTCCCTGGTTGGTTCCATGACCATTTGCCTAAGTGATGCATCTTGGAGAGCATCTACAATTTTTTGCTTCTTTCCAGATGTGCAGAAGGAGTAGTCCAATCCACATCAGGTAGATTAAAGTCACCCAAAATGATTGCTTCCCTCTTTGTGGCTATCTTGGCAATATCTATAATCAAATCATTATTTATCTCTTCAATTTGAGTCAGAGGTCTGTAGACTACAGCAGTATGGATGACAGTGCCATCTCCTCTTTCCAACGCAATCCAGAGCGCTTCTTCTTTTCCCCATGTCCCCTGCATTTCAGTAGCTTTAATATTGCTTTTGACATACAAGGATACTCCTCCTCCTTTTCCATTTTCTCTGTCTCTTCTGAATAGGTTATAGCCAGCTATGGCTATATCCTAATCATGCGATTCATTAAACCATGTTTCTGTAATGGCCACAATGTCCAAATCCATTTCCACCATAAGGGCTTTCAGGTCCGGAACTTTGTTGGCTAAGCTTCGAGCATTTGTACTCATTGCTTTCCACCATTTATCTGGCTTTTGTGTATTTTGCATTGATTTTGTTCTGCCCACATCTTCCCACTTGTTTTTGATGTGTGGTTTAAAAGTGTGGCTGTTTCTGATATTATTCTGCTTTTGCAGGGGGTGGCGTGCTGGTCTTGACCTTCCACATCCGTCACCCCCTTTTCCTAGTTTAAATGCATATCCACATACTACCTGAATTTTTCACTTAAGATTATTTTCCCTGAGACAGAGAGATGTAGTCCATCAGCACAGTATAGTCTCTTGTTGGTCCATCTGTTTCCCCCGTCACCAATAAATCTGAATCCTTCTTGTTTGCACCAGGTCTGGATCCATGTATTAAAGCTGTTAATGCGATGCAGCCTTTTTGTCCCCTTACCAAGAACAGGCAGAACCTCTGAGAATGCAACAGTGTTAACAATGGGCTTGAGTTTCTCTCCCAGAGATTGGAAGTGCTTTTGGACTGTAGAGGCACTGTTTCTAGCCAGGTCATTTGTGCCCAAGTGGATAACAACATCAAGTTTGGAGTGTTCACTTTTTGCGCTAAGTACTTCAACAATTTGGTTTGTATTCCGGCTGGCTGTCGAGCCTGGTAGGCACATGACTATCTTCTCTCCTTTGAACTGTGTTCCCAAGTTGGTGCCTCTGGTGATGGAATCTCCAAGTAGTAGTACTTTTCTGTTTGGTGAGGTTTTCTTCAGATTTGTTGCTTTAGCAGGAGATTGTGCATTGTCTGACTCATTTAAGGGACCTTCACTTTCATTGGATTGAGCATCTTCATTAGCCAAGGCAGAGAAGGCATTATGCAGGGATATCTCTTGATGTATAGGATGTCTCTGCATTAGAGGTCACAATCTTCCAGAACCCATTGTGATCCATTTGTTCCTGGGGTGTTTGATTCTTTGTGGGAGCGGTGGTGGACTTTGTTCAGTTTGTATCTTAGAAGAGGTGCGTTTCATTGCAGCTATTTCCTCCCTCTGTAGAGTCACTTCTTTATGCATGGCAGCTAGGTCTTTCCTTAGTAGAGTCAGTTCGTCATGCATGGCAGCTGACCTGAAGCACATAGGGCAAGCTCTTAGGCTCCAAATGATTCATCTTGGAATGAAAGTACCGCAGTTATTGCACTGAATACACGACATGTTGGTTAAGCAGTCCCAGAAGAGGAAGAAGAAGAAGAAAGGATGAAGAAGATGTGGACCCAAGTAAGAAAGGATAGATGGCACGTATGTGACCACTATAAAGGCAATATAGCCCCTGGGGTGGGTGGGATGAGGGGTAGGGTGGGCAGGAACCTAAGTGTCTCTGGCGAGTAGGCTGTTCCTGAACCATGGGCACACACAGATATCTGATGTAAGTCTATACAAGGAAAGCAGTCCAAATGCCTCCAAGCTTAGTCTAAAACCACAGTTAAAAGCTATAATAGTAATCCCCCCAAAAATCAACAGTTAGAATTTATAGATTTAAGCCAGCAGAGAAGATAGAAAGATTTGTTCTTAGCGTAATGGAGGCTTCTCAGCTTTTGCAAAACTGGCTCAGACCAGTGTCAAGCCAGGTGTACAATGCTCCAAATCAGCTCCTCCCTGGGAATAGGGTTTCACCAACCAGTGCAAGAGGAGTAAAAACCTAGTTAACTCTCTATCTGCCACACACACTGATATCTGATGTAAGTCTATACAAGGAAAGCAGTCCAAATGCCCCCAAGCTTAGTCTAAAACCACAGTTAAAAGCTATAATAGTAATCCCCCCAAAAATCAACAGTTAGAATTTATAGATTTAAGCCAGCAGAGAAGATAGAAAGATTTGTTCTTAGCGTAATGGAGGCTTTATTTGATCTACTCTATCATTGCGATAGAGTACCTAGGTATCACAGTGGCCCACTGGTTGTCCTCCTTCCACCAGGTCTCTGAGATACCAATCATATCTAACCTCTCACTTAGTGCTATATATTCTAACTCTCCTATCTTACCTGTTAGACTTTTAGCATTTGCATACAAGCATTTTATAGGTTGAATTTTATTCAGATTAATCTGGTTATCAGTAGTCAGGGGTAATTTTGGATCTTTAAGCTCTGTCTGCTATGTAGTTAAGGGCATTTTGGTTACTTTTGTCTTTATTGGAACCTCTCTGTTGATATGCCCTAACTTCAGTCTTTTGCTAGTATCCTTCAAGGATGCATCATTCTGAACCATGCACTCTTGGGCGATTGTCAGCTTTCCCCTATTATCTAGTTTAAAAGCTGCTCTTTCTCCTTTTTAAAGGTTAATGCCAGCAGCCTGGTTCCATCTCAGTTAAGGTGGAGCCCATTCCTTTGGAAAAGCTCCTCTTTTCCAAAAAATGTTGCCCAGTTCCTAACAAATCCGAAACCCTCTTTCTTGCACCATTGTCTTCTCCATGCATTGAGACTCCGGAACTCTGTCTGCCTTTTGGGTCCTGTGTGTAGAACAGGAAGCATTTCTGAGAATGCTACCCTGGAATTCCTGGATTTCAGCTTCTTACCTAAAAGCCTAAATTTGGCCTCCAGAACCTCCCTCCCACACTTTCTTATGTCATTGGTATCAATATGTACCAAGACAGCAGACTCCTTCCCAGCTCTATCTAAAACCTTATCTAGATGATGCATGAGATCCGCTACTTTTGCACCAGGTAGGCATGTTGCCAGGCGATCCTCACGTCCACCAGCCACCCAGCTATCTACACGCCTAATAATCGAATTATCAACTATAACGGCTGTCCTAACCCTTCCCTCATGAGCACATAGCCCTGGAGAAACCTCCTTGGTGTGAGAGGGTTTTACTTCACCTGAAGGACAGATCCTAGCTACAGGATCACTGCCTGCCACACCAGGGTGATGCTCTCCTGTCCCATGACCTCTCTCCTCCATGGCATCAGGAAGGCTGCCAGACTGGAGATGGGACTTCAGTACTATATCCCTGTAGGTCTTGTCTATATATCTCGTTGTCTTCCTTATGTCCTCCAAGTCTTTAACTCTAGCCTCCAGAGATCGATCTCATTCCCTGAGAGCAAAGAGCTCCTTGCACCTAGTGCACATGTAAGACCCTCACCAACAAGGAGAAAGTCATACATGTGGCACTCAATGCAAAAGGCTGAAAAGCCCCCATCTTGCTGCTGGACTGCTATCTCCATCTTAGTTTTAAGGTTTTGTTTAGGTATTTAAGTTGTTTACTTACTTAGGTTTGCTGGGGATACTTATACTAATACAACTATACCTAATACATTTAATGGACTTTGTTCACCTCAAGTTTAATTAATTTCAGGTCCTTAATTAAGGTATTCCTGATGAGGACAAGTGTATATGAGCACCTCCTTCCCTTTAATAGATTTAAGAGCCTATAAAGCTAAGACTATCCCTGGGGTGGGTGGGAGGGAAAGAAAACTTAATAAAAGCTGGCCTGCTACACTGTGCCCTGACATGTGCTTCTACGGTAAAATCTTACCAATTTCCTATGTGATTCACTTAGCCCTTGGTTTGATAGAGGGGGTCTTTCAAATTGCCCCTTTGATCTGTCTCTTGACTTTAACACCTATTGAAGACAACTTCATAGATCTTTTGCCTCCTAACTGGGTTGTAAAGATCACTAGAAACAAGTTTATTTCTTTCCACTCAGAGACTATTTATTCTAGTTGTATGCTAAGCATACTCTGATTTGATTTAAATGAAAAAGCTCTCTAGAATCTAATTTATTTCAGTAACTATTTACTCTATTTTACTTTCTATGCTAAGCTATACTCTGATTTGATTTAAATGAAAAGTTCTCTGGTGCTACTAAGACCTGACTGATTCAGCAAAAAAATAAATTATTCTAAAATACACAGATATATCAGCTTTAACTCAAAGAATTCCCCTTTTCCCCAAAATTTAGAGTGTATTCCAGAAGATAAATACTTACAAGTGCAGATCTATTTCCAGCTGTAGCAGTTCCTTTTGGTAGTCCTTCAAGACTCCAAATATTGTGGCCCCCCTACGCAGCTTATGGCAGTAAGCATTGAACATAGTGCCATGCTCGTACTCCCATATTATGCCATGTCTCTAGCCATGGACACAGCGATAATGGGCAGTGCAGCCCATGCACTCTCCCGCATGTCCAACACAGTTTCCCCCTTGCTCAGGTGCATGTGGCTGCATGGCAGGTTGCACATGGGGTTATATGTTGGTATGGTTGCTGACTAGACATATGCTACCTTTCCCTACCT
Source organism: Ichthyophis bannanicus (assembly GCA_033557465.1). Lineage (NCBI taxonomy): Eukaryota > Metazoa > Chordata > Amphibia > Gymnophiona > Ichthyophiidae > Ichthyophis > Ichthyophis bannanicus. Next base: position 347,633,521 of record CM066031.1, on the reverse strand, counting down.
TTTTGTACCCTAAAAACATCCCTGTGGCTGTCACACTCGGTAGCCATCGAGAGCAAGTGCAGCTGTCATACAGCACCTCTGATTCATACATGCTGACACTGAATAGGCCCTCATAGCTGCTGTGCATGTGAACATAGGCTGTGTCCGGCAATGCCACTACCAGGGGCACATTCAAAACTGAATAGGACTGTTACGCCCATCCCCACCCCAACATTCATATCCAGGCACTGCTTTCCCACATGGTGGCAGACAGTGCAGAGACCAACATGACATCTTATGGCTCAGTCTGCCTGCTGGGATTGTGCATGCACCATTCAGAGGTCTGTGTACTACTGTCACAATCAGGCAAACCAATGCATTTGTTCTCTGCAAGTTGTAGTTCTGGAGCTATAGGTAATGTGCTGCTGAATGCAGTGGGCAATGATCAGTAGAAAGTGCTGAGATAGTATGTATTGTGTGCAGATGTACCAGAGACCGACTTGCCTGTCTGTGCATACTATGCATGGAACAGAGACCCTCAGGTTGCATTCCATGACTGCAGCTGAGGGCATGGGCAAAGTGCATGCAGCTTCATCACAGACCATATGTGAGCTGTACAGCAAGGTCATGTTGGGAGGTACATATTGGGGAATGCTGTGGGGCTGCATCTTGATGATGGTGTTACCAGGAATGCATTTGAGCATCACAGCTTTGGGGACATGTGCACAGGCAACACAGGCCAGGCAGTGACTACCACAGATTACATCTACTTACTGTAGCCTAACCGTCGGTACCTAAATGGTATCTCACACAGTATGTGGAGTTACCGAATAGCTGACATGCTGCAAGTTGTTGGGGGGAGGGGGGCTGATAAGTGTTTGGCCTTGTACAGACGTCCAAAAGCTTTTTTGTGACAATCTGCATTTAGACATACAGAAATAATACACATGTCAATGATTTACAATCCTGACATTCTGGCCAGTCACATTCACAACAATGATATTTGACATGATATAGTTATGTTTGGCTCAAAAGAAGGGGGAGGGACAGGCACAGACATATCAGCTGCCCCTTCATATGCAGAGCCATATAGCATGGCCATCACATTCATGTACAGTACATTGCTGCAGCTCACAGTCCTCTGCACACACATACACACACACAAGAACCTGCTGTCCAAAAGAGGTCCAAGTTGGCATTGTTACTTGCCCCTTAGGCCTCCTTTAATGTTCATCCATTGTCAATGCCTGCTCAGTGTGTGGGCGCTGCTGGCACACTCTGCAATGCTTAGCCATTGTCGTGCAGGCTCTATTAGTGCGCTCTGCTATCCAGCCATTGGGGGTGCAGATTCTCAGTTTTGCAGCTGAGTGTGAGGACTCATGCTGGACAACATGTTGAGGGTTTCACATGATTATCCAGTTCTGGAAATAAAGGCTAAAGTTAACACATCTGGACATAGTATTTCTGATCTACAGGCCATGACCCTTCTCTCACACACACACAGTGTCCATATGTTTGGAGTCACAGAGCAGCCATGTGGGTCCATCAATTCATGGGTATATATGTCAGGATGCATGCGGGCACGAGTTGGGGTATGCCTATGTTTGCATAGGTCTCTGCAGGCTCTGTGGCATCATTGTCTGACAAGGTATGTTAGGCAGGTGTGGGAGAGGGGACATCTTGTTAAGTCTGTATGTTGCAGAGCATTGATATGCTGCTGGTTCCGCTGACATTAATGTTTTACATATGGTATCTGTCCTGCCAGAACACATATATGAACACACACATTCCAGATCATGGCCGATCTTGCAGAATGACCAATATATCCATTTCCTGGTGTGTGCTTGTGGGCCATTCATGGAAAGATCTCATATTTTGAAGACCACAGTAACAAATTTAGATTCACAGGTGATTTAGCTGGCTGTAACTGACTGAGTAATTACTCATGGAAGGTTTACTGGTTTACACACAGATTATGGTCATCATTTACCAGGTGAGGGAGCAGAGTGGTAATTTTTCCTCTGACATGGGCTGTTAGCAGGGAGGTACATTCCGGTTCCTGCATGTCTGCCCACATTGGCCAGCAAAAAAACCAGGCATGCGGGAGATGGACCCGATTCTGCTGCCATGGGGCCCAGACATACCCACAATGGCAGAATGGAGACAGGCAAAAACCTGACGTGCAGGAGATGGACCCAATTCTGCTGCTGTGTGGCCCAGACATACCTGTGATGGCATCGGGACAGGGAACTGCCCGAACTGATGCCAGAATGCCACTGCTGGGGAGTGGGAGCAATGGGGTCCTGACGCCATTGCAATGAGCCATCTATATGATGGCTCAGAATGCCATAGGCCAAGTCTGCCCCTGCAGACCACAATCCTGCTGACACCAGAGGTCCCCATGGCCCGCATCATGGTGGCAGGGGCACAGCGTGGCTAGATGCCTGTGTTGTGGAGGAGTGCAGCGCATGTTGTGGGGGGTGCCCGGGACTTATTCCACCTTCAGGATGGAATAACCCAGGCATGCAGCTGAGTGCTGGGTGATGTACAGGGGACTGACCTGACTAGGCCCTGTACATCCCAGCAGCTAGCCACACCCCTACTCTGCCTCCATTCCACCCTCTTCCGCTTCCATCCAGCACTTCCTACACAAATGCTGTGTAAGTGCAGGGAGCACTTGAACCGGAATTGCGTTCCGGGGCTGACTGTGAGGTGGACATCCACCCCACTATTCATTTTCAAAATGCTGGCCATATTGTATAGTAGCCCTGCCTCTTTTTCACCCCACATGCACATATCCACGCACTATGTGCAAGTGGTGGGCATCCTGATCCCAGAGCCAGGCCTTCCAATCAGCGACCTAGCCAGGTGGCAGGTTCCACCAGTCATGGTAGACAGCATGCTGCCCAATCCCTCCCTCCCTGCAAGCATAGCACAGTCAACACTTCAGTGCGGCAGGCATCCTTATTACAGTACTGCACAAGCATGGCACAAGTCACAGCATGGCACTCCTGCCTTTTTGCAGTGGGGGATGTGGACACAGGTACTGCTACTTTAGACCTCAGAAGGCATGGAACACCATGTGCTCCACTGTCCCTGCCGATGACATGCTTGTCATGCCACTGATAGTGGAAACATCAGCATTACACCTGACTGCAGGGCCGTGATGCAGATTTTTTTGGCACCAGGCCAAAGCCGCTTCAACCCCCACTCCCACTCTTCAATAATGCTCACATGGCAGCATTGTGGCAGTAAAACAAACAATACCCCCACAAAAATGATCACTATAAAATGATCCCAAGCCAAGATTGTAGACAGTTTTCAATGCATGATCTTTATCTTGAAAAACTGGATCTACGAAACAGAAAACTCCTCCATGCCCATGAGATAATTTACAAGAATCAGTGTATGCCAAGATAGTACATTCCTAGAGCTGAAGGAAGGCTAGACCTCATAGAGATTGATTATACATATAGAGCTACTATCATAGGCCTCCAGGCCTTCCTGACAGCATCATCGGATCCAAATACACAAAAAGTGCTGAAATATGAAAATAAATGCCCAAAATCTGTCTCCATCATCAAACTTGGACAAGTGTTCCAACGACTAGAAGGAATGACTGAGAAAAGTAAACAACAGAATTTACAAAATAAGAGAAACAAGTCTTCAAAGAATTAGATGAGCAAACAAGGAAGAACAAGTGACCAATGCACAAATACAGTGGGAAATACAAAGTGTTACTCCAGGAACCCTTTATTGATCAAGAATGGACACATGAATTGTTAAGGAGAGGTGAATTGAAACCGAAGCATGAAAGATTGATAGTTGCAGCCCAGGAAAGCAGATTATGTACAAGATAGTTTACAGTGAGCACCGAAAAAACTGGCAACACAGACATATGCTGATTATGTAAGAAAGACCTGGAAACAGTGACTCTCCTCATAGCGGCCAGAGCAAAAAACCGGCTTTTGTCCCAAAGTCTGCGGCGCGAACGCGAACGCGATTCCCCATAGCAGTGCAGCCGCTGCTTCTGCTTTGTACAGAGCAGCGGCTGCAATACATTTACATTGAAAACTAAAGATAAACTGTGTGAGGAGCCCTCCAGTCATCGCAGAGCACGAGGAAGTGATGTCATGGGGGCGGGCTCCTCACAGGTTGTCTTTCCTTTTCAAATTAACTTTAGCTGCAAGCCATGATCCCCAGAATTGATGCAAGCCATGATCCCAACAGTCCTTATACCAATGATTTCAGCCCCATGTTCCAACCAGCTCACATCTTACCTCCCAAAACCACAATTCCTGTAGCTGGATTCAGGCTTTCAGAACAGGCTTTGGTTTGTTTCTCTGCTGCTGGCTCCTGCACCATCTCAAACTGCAGTGCAAATGTGCAGCACGGCCCTTCTCTTCCCTTCCAGACATGAGAACCACGACTCTAGTAGTGCACCGTAATGGCCCTTCTCACTGAAATCTTCCATGCAGATCACTGTGGGACCAAAGTTTCCCAGGTAAATAAAAAATATTTCATGTTGCTTCCCCCAATTTAAATTATGTAACTCTTGATTACATCATTTATTTTGCTTTTTGACTCATACCTTTCCAGTAGTAGCTCAAAGCAAATTACATTGAGGTACAATAGATTTTTTCCTGTCCCCTAGAGGGTTAGCAGTCTGAAAGGCCGATGCAGAAACCTTGTGCTAGAGTCCAGTGCTTAAAGCTCTAGTGCAGGGTTTCATAGCATGAGTTTAACACTGACTCTTTGTGCTGGGATGCAATATGCAAATTACCTAATGCACAACAAGCCAGTGTTAAACTGGGAGAGCAAGCCAAACACATGCATAGAAGTTGGCACAAGTTTGGCATGCTGTCCCAGACAAACATGGCCCTTTCACTGTTTTTATCGGTTTTCTTTTCCTTTAACCCCAGGAAACTGAGAAACTCTTCTTCACCTTTTTCATAGATAAAAAATCCCCAAAATACATTTTGGCAAACAATGATCTAGCACCAAGTAGATATCCCTTTGTCTGAGGACTCTTCATTCTCCTGTGGACAGCTCCATGAAGTCTCTTCCTAACTCCTCTCAGCACTCTGAAGAGACTCTCTGCTTGGAAGAGAATACCTCTCCTTCCTTTTAGCTGCTTCCCATGGTTCCCTTGGGTTAATGATATCCTAGAGTTCTCTTACACTCTGCCCCTATACTTGGAGAATGGAGGGCATCATCTTTCTAACATCACCTGTACTAAACCCTCCTAAGCAGGGCCGGCCCGTCCATTGAGCAAGAATGTTTTTTGCACAGGGCCCCGCGTTTCAAGGGGCCCCGCGCAAAGAACATTCTGCTTTTTTTTCAAAATTAAATTAAAAAAAAAAAAGCTGGCTGCTACCACTGCTGCTGCCGCCGCGGCAGCGGCAGAATGGAGTGTCCCGCGGGGCCCTCTCTGCCCAGCTGAGTCCCTCCCTCCCTCCCTCCCTCTGCGACGGCTGAGCCCCTCTGTGCCGGCTTTCAGATTCGCGAAGGGAGAGTGTCTCCCTCGCGTCTCTGTTAAGCCCGCAGGGGCTGATGGGAAATTTCCTATCTGCCCCTGCAGGCTTAACAGAGACGCGAGGGAGACACTCTTCCTTCGCGAATCTGAAAGCCGGCACAGAGGGGCTCAGCCGTCGCAAAGGGAGGGACTCAGCCGGGCAGAGAGGGCCCCGCGGGACACTCCATTCTACCGCGGCGGCAGCGGTAGCAGCCATCTTTTTTTTTTTTTTATTTTCCTTGAGCCGAGGGGGGGGGGGGGGGGTAGGACTGGTAATGGGCTTTGGTGGGGGTAGGACTGGAAATGGGGGGGGGGGTTAATACTGGAGGATGGCTGATGGGGTTAGGACTGGTAATGGGCTGTGGGCTGTTGGGGGGGGTTAGGACTGGTAATGGTCTATGGGGGGCTAGGACAGGAAATGGGCTGATGGGGAGGGGTTAGGACTTGAGGTGGGCTGTTGGGGGGGTTAGGACTGGTAATGGGCTATGGGGGGCTAGGACTGGAAATGGGCTGATGGGGGGGTTAAGACTGGAGGTGGGCTGATGGGGTTCGGACTGGTAATGGGCTGTGGGCTGTTGGGGGGTTAGCACTGGTAATGGGCTATGGGGGGGGGCTAGGACTGGAAATGGGCTGATGGGGGGTTAACACTGGAGATGGGCTGATGGGATTAGGACTGGTAATGGTCTATGGGGGGTTAGGACTGATAATGGGCTATGGGGGGGCTAGGACAGGAAATGGGCTGATGGGGAAGGGTTAGGACTTGAGGTGGGATGATGGGGTTAGGACTGGTAATTGGCTGTGGGGGGGGGGGGGTTAGGACTGATAATGGGCTATGGGGGGCTAGGGACAGGAAATGGGCTGATGGGGTTAGGACTGGTAATGGGCTGTGGGCTGATGGGGGCTGTCTGGTAAAGGGCTATGGGGGGGTTAGGACTGATAATGGGCTATGGGGGGGCTAGGACAGGAAATGGGCTGATGGGGAGGGGTTAGGACTTGAGGTGGGCTGATGTGGTTAGGACTGGTAATGGGCTGTGGGCTGATGGGGGGGGGGGGGTTAGGACTGGCAATGGGCTATGGGGGGCTGACTGGAAATGGGCTATGGGGGGCTGACTGGAAATGGGCTGATGGGGTTAGAACTGGAAGTAGGCTGATGGGGGGTTAGGACTGGTAATGGGTTATAGGGGGGGCTTAAACTGAAAATGGGGTGATGGGGGGTTAGGACTGGAAGTGGGTTGATGGGGGGCTAGGACTGGTATTGGGTTGGGGGGTTGCTAGGACTGGAAATGGGCTGATGGGCTAGGACTGGAAATGGGCTGATGCAGGGACTAGAAGGGAATGGATGCTGGGTGAGGCTGGAACTAGAAGGGAGCTGATGTTGGGGGAGGATTAGAATGGGATGGGGCTGGGAGAGTAAAATGGAGAGGGGAAAAATATTTTGTGTGGGAGGGATGAAAAATCTACAATTGGCCGGGTATTGGAAGAGTAAGTGGGGATTGAGGATGGAGGGGTAAAATCTGAGTGGATGAAATAGGAATGAGGAAAGAGCAAAAGGAGAAAGATTAGTATGTTAAAGCAGATGTAGAGAGAGAATGGAAAAAAACTAGGAGAGAAGAAAGGACAAATGGACAGCAGACGATGGACAGTTAGCAGAAGACACGAAGAAACCAGAAGAAAGTGGCTGGAGCAATTGCAGCTGAAAAAATGCACAAAAGGTAGAAAAATATCTCTTTATTTTGAATTTATTAATTGGAATATGTCAGCTCTGTGAAATGTGCATCATTAACGTCTGCGCTTTGTTTAGTACAAGAGGAAATTAATTTATAGTTTTATTTCTACAGTGTTGTTGTACATTCCAAGTTTGGCTTTTTGGGTTCCCAGTTTAATTATTGTCTTGCTATTTCTAAATTGTGATTCCTTGTTTGGTGATGGTCTATGTTCTGCATGTGTAATTGAGCTGAGGTATTCTGTTTATGTAATTCCTATTTGACATTGCCACTTGTTCTCTTTCCCCAGTAGGTCATGTATTGTTATTCTCTGAAATGTATTGGTTTAATATTTGCAGTGTTTCCTTTTGATAGGTAGAGTATGGTGCTTTGTGAGTCCTGGTAGTGCTGTTAGGATACGGCGGGTTTGCTATGGGTTCTAAATGGGCAGTGTTTGTAGTAGTTCCTAATGTGTCTGGCGGTTGGCACTGGATTATAGTAATGTAGAAATCTTTTAGTCTTTCTTTATCCATACACTCATTAAGAGGCATGTTTACTAAAAGTTAGTATATGGTAACATTATGCAAATAGTTATGCAAATGAGGCCTCTTATGCAAATGAGGCCCCGCACCGAGTCTCCGCACATGGCCCCGCACCCCCCTTGGGTCGCCCCTGCTCCTAAGCCTGGAAAGTTCCTCATTCTAACATATGGAACAGATAAATTCTTTCATAAAGCCAAAGGGTTTCCATATAAGTCGTGAGGGTCTGAGAGCCTGCCTTGCAAGACCAATTATTTTCAGTCTGGACAATCAGGATTGGTTACACTGTTCAACATTGAAATCATTACTGACTTTAAAAAGCCCTAATCTGTAGTATCTTGGTGAGCTGAACACGAATATAACATTAAAAATTTTATTGGCTTTCGTTTTGAAGATATTGCATGTAGTTAATCTTTGACGTTTCACCGTGTAAATTTATCCAGTAGGACATCAACAACATCCCAAATAAACCTTGAATGATGTAATATTGCATCACATTGCATAATACCAGCATGCACACATCATCCAGAGTTGATTGCATCATTTTCTGATGCAATGCAATACTACTGCCAGACGGCTGCTGAAGCCATCAACAGTGTACTATACGCAATCGGAAAGGAAAGTAATCTGGTATTCTGTTCCGATATTGAAAGCCTCATGACTGCCTTAAAAATCACTCATGACCCACAGGACTGGAGACTATTTATAGACTCTTCGAAACTGAGTCTGAAGGCTGTGCTTTTGAACAATGGAAACCGTCTTCCATCTAATCCAGTAGTGCATGCTGTCCACATGAAAGAGACATACGATAACTTAAAGCATCTACTGACTTCCATTAACTATAACAAGTACAGCTGGCACCTATGTGTTGACTTGAAGGTAGTTGCCCTTCTAATGGGACTGCAGCAGGGTTATATAAAATACATGTGTTTCTTATGTGAGTGGGATAGCCGAGCAAGGGATTGGCACTACTTGCGGAAGGAATGGAATCGCAGACAAAATGTAACAGTTGGAGAGAAGAATATCCAGCACCCAGCTCTGGTTGAGGCTCACAAAATCCTGCTACCACCCCTTCACATCAAACTAGATTTGATGAAAAACTTCGTGAAAGCCATGGACCGCACTTTGCCAGCTTTCCGATACCTGCATGAAAAATTCCCTCGACTCAGCAAAGCAAAGATTAAAGAGGGAGTTTTTGTGGGTCCTCAGATTCGAGAGCTCTTCAAAGCTGACTGGTTCAGCAACTTGCTGCAGGGTGATGCGAAACAAGCATGGAATACTTTTCGCCTAGTGTCAACAAACTTTCTCGGGAATGTTAGGGCAGACAACTAAAGGAACTAGTAGAAGACATGCTGATGCAGTATCAGAAACTTGGCTGCAATATGTCTCTAAAGATCCATTTCCTTGATTCCCATCTTGATTTCTTTCCTGACAACTGTGGTATGGTTAGTGATGAACAGGGTGAACGTTTTCACCAGGATATCGCAACGATGGAGCAAAGATACCAGGGAAAATGGTCCACTACAATGCTGGCTGACTACTGCTGGACACTCCCAAGAGAAGCTCCCAAACAGCTGTACAAGAGACAGGTGTAAAAACCTAAGAAGTAGTCTATGACTTGCTTTTTACAGGTATTAACCGAAGGCCTATTACATTTACTATTGGCATGCATTTTGTGATGTAAACATTAATTCTTGTAGATTACAAAAAAACTAGAGCCAACTTTGCAATTTCACTGTCATATTCGTGTCCAACATATAAAAATTGATAAGAAATTACTATTTTTATTTCAGTAACGACTTTTGTTGTTACCTTTAATGAGGTTCTCCATGGAGCACAGGGGAATGTAGCCTTATTGTCACGTGACGAGCTGCCAAGCCCTTCACAGCTTTGTGTCTCGAGCAGAAGAAACAAAATGAAATATTTCTATAGAGCACATCCAAAGTTTATTCTTTTCTGCTGCAGGGCTGCTCCCTCTAAGTAAGGAGTAACAGCTTAAGGTAAATTGCACAATTTGAGAGACTTGACAGTAGGGTTGCCAACTTTTTCACCGAGAAAAACCCGACACCTGTGGCTCGCCATGCTCCACCCATTCTCCGCCCCTAGTCCCACCCCTGCCCTGCCCCCAGCCCCACCCACAAAAATTACCGAGGATACGTGTAGGCTAACTTCCTTGGTCAGATAATAATTAAACTGGGAACCCCAAAATCCAAACATGAAATGTACAACACTGGAGAAATAAAACTATAAAGTAATTTCCTCTTGCACTAAACAAAAACGCAAAGATGTTAGCAATACACACTTCCCAGACCAGACATATTCCAGTTAATAAATTCAAAATAAAAAGTATTTTTCTACCTTCTGTTTGGGCGTTTTATTTTTCAGTTGCAATTGCTCCAGTCACTATCTTCTGGTTTCTTTGTGTCTTCTGCGAGCTATCCATTTGTCCTTTCTTCTCTTTTAGATGTTTTCCATTCTCTCTCTATTTCTGCTTTAACATACTGATTGTTTCCCTTTTGCTCTTTCCCCCAATTCTTTCCTTATTCCTTTATCATCCGTTTAAATTTCACCCTTCCATTCTCAAGCCCCTCTTACTCTCCTAATACCGGCCCATCATAGACTTTTCTTCCACACAAAATATTTTTTCCCCTCTCCATTCTCATTCCCCATCCATTCTAGTCCTCCCCCCAAATCAATTCCCTTATAGTTCTAGGCCCACCCAGCATCCACTCCCTTCTAGTCCCATTCTCCCATGCCCCACATCAGCCCATTTCCAGTCCTATTCCAGCTCTTCATCAGCCCATTTCCAGTGCTAGCCCTCACATCACAGGCCATTTCCAGTCCTAGCTCCCCCCCCCCAATCACAGCCCATTTCCAGTCCAAGTCCCCCATCACAGCCTATTTCCAGTCCTAGGCCCCCCCCCCACCATCACAGCCCATTTGCAGTCCGAGTCCCCCCGCACCATCACAGCCTATTTGCAGTCCGAGTCCCCCCGCACCATCACAGCCCATTTGCAGTCCTAGCCCCCCTAATCACAGCCTATTTCCAGTCCAAGATCCCCCTTCCTCCACCATAGCCCATTTCCAGTCCAGGTTCCCCCCCCCCCATAGCCCTTTTCCAGTCCAGGTCCCCTCCACCCCCATCACAACCCATTTCCAGTCCATGTCCCCCCCTCCCTAACCCTTTTACAGTCCAGGTCCCCCCCCCCCCCATCACAGCCTATTTCCAGTTCCAAGTTCCCCCCCCCCCCTTGCCCTTTTATGGTCCAGGTCCCCTCCATCCCATCACAACCCATTTCCAGTCCATGTCCCCCCCCCCATAACCCTTTTACAGTCCAGGTCCCCCCCCCCATCACAGCCTATTTCCAGTCCAAGTCCCCCCCTTAGCCCTTTTCCAGTCCAAGTCCCCCCCCTTTAGCCCTTTTCCTGTCCACGTCCCCCCCCTTCGCCCTTTTCCCGTCCCAGGCCCCCCCATTAGCCTTTTTCCAGTCCAAGCCCCCCCCTTAGCCCTTTTCCAGTCCAAGTCCCCCCCTTAGCCCATTTCCAGTCCAAGTCCCCCCCCCTTAGCCCTTTTCCAGTCCAAGTCCCCCCCTTAGCCCTTTTCCAGTCCAAGTCCCCCCCCCTTAGCCCTTTTCCAGTCCAGGTCCCCCCCATCACAGCCAATGCAGTCCTTGCCCCCCCCTCCCCCCGACCAGCATCGCGGCTGTCTGAGGCTTCAGAGGGAGCCGGGGAAGCCCGCGCGAGGCCCCGGCTCCGGCTCCTTCTGAACAGCCACCAGTGTGAAGAGCCTTTACCTTCACGCTGGTGGCTGTTCCTGTGAAGCCGCGAATGCTGGGAAAGGTTAAAGCAACCTTTAACCTATCCCAGCATTCGCGGCTTCACAGGAACATCCGCCAGCGTGAAGGTAAAGGCTCTTCACGCTGGTGGCTGTTCAGAAGGAGCCGGGGCCTCGCACGGGCTTCCCCGGCTCCCTCTGAAGCGGAGAAAAGCCGTTTTTTTTGCTCTGGCCGCTCCCGATCTTGCGGCCAGAGCAAAAAAACCGGCTTTTAAAGGGCCGGTTTTGCCTCTGCGCCGGCAGCCGGCCTGGCCGTGGAAAAACCGGCCAGGCCGGCTGAAAACCGGCCAGTTGGCAACCCTACTTGACAGACATGCAGGGATTCCAGCACGAGATACAAGTCTCTGCCCAGTATTGATCAGGCACATCTTTTATAGGCAAAAAAGGCAGAAGTACAGATGTCAAGAAAACAGAACTGAAGGGGCCCAGGGCAGGTGTTTCATCCTGATAATTTCTCAAGTCTGTTTCAGAAGTGTTTTCTCTTGGGCCAACAGCTCTTTATTCTATGTTCCTATTGGCTAGTTTGTAGAGCTGGTGCCCCACTACCACATTCAAGCAAACTGCCCTGAACCTTTGACCTTCATGTTCTTTGTCTGTTCCTTATCTACCCTAAGCCCCTTCTCAGGCTATCTTTTTCTTTTAGCAAGACAACACCCTTTTAACTTAAACATAGAAATATGATGACAGAAAAAGACTACATGGCCTATCTAGTCTGTCCTTCCATATCAACAACTACAACAGTCCCCTTTTTTCCTTTAGAGATCCTCTGTGTTGGTCCCATGCTTTTTTGAATTCAGTTACTGTCCTCATCTCTACCATCTCCACTGGGAGACTATTCCACGGATCCACCACTCTTTCCGTAAAGAAATATTTCCGCATATCACTCCTGAATCTATCTCCCTTCACCCTCATCCCATGTCCCATAGAAACATAGAAATATGATGCAGGCCATACAGTTATAGGTTTTAAAGTAACATTATTAATGGCATATTAACAATTGGAGCAAAGCGATCAAGTTTTTGATTAATTTATCCCTCAAAATGTGTTATGAAGATCATTGTTTAATTGAATCTCTCACTATTAGTAACACCTCAACTCTATTTCTTTGCATAGTTTTATACCAAGTGAAAAATAATAAAGCAAGGAGGAACTATAAAACTAGATATAATGTTAAGGGGATTGCAGTTCTGGAATTAAGCTGTTAATGGGGTGGGCTTAATTCTGTGGGGTAAACAATATATTTCTTGACACACTCTTAGAAAAAGAAAAAGAGGAATAACCTTAAATTGTACATATTTTGCCAGAGTTCAACTGGAGGAGAGGAAAGAGGGGGGCCCCAGCTAGTGGAAATCTCCACTGCAAGCACAAACGAAAATATATCTGTGGTTTTCTATATTTATTTATTTATTTTATTTATTTAACAAGTTTTTATACCGCCTTTTCCTTCAATCAAAGCGGTTACAAGAAACACAAAGGTTATAAGCAAGGGAAACATACACAGTATAAACATAACAGGACAGTGGTAATATAGGAAAAATAACAAGGGTTAACAATATAGCAAAATTATTTATATAATAGATAAAATAGATGATAACTAGTCAATTCTTGATCCATAGTGTTCAATGAAAAGTGTAGTTTTTAATTGCTTACGAAAGTCTTTTAAATTATCAATTGAACGTAAATCAGGAGGGAGAGTTCCAAATTAAAGGGGCAGCCAAAGAAATTGCTCTTTGTGAAGTACATCTGCATGATTTAGAGTAGTTTCTTGGGGTGTTGAGGGTGTTTGAAGTGGATAACTATATGTCTTCTGCACATGTTCCCCTTGTAGAAGAGTCCAGAGTTGCTAAAACCCAGGCTCCAGTCCAGTGGTCCCCCTTCAGCATGAGTGAGTGACATCATCTCTGGTGGCTTCTGGCATATAAATATGCTTTCCCAATGCTCAGAAAAGTCTTGGCAGCACTCCTGAGCATGCATGGATATTTCCATGCTTGTAGCCATCCTGTTTCCCGAGTGAATAACAAAGCTAGATACATAGTTCAAGAGGGGACAGACAAGGAGCAGTGTGGCTGCATTCCCCTCCTATGTATAGAGAACTTCTATTACAGAGAAGGAATTCTGCCATCTCTGTGGCCAACCAGCAGATATGCATGGGTGATTACCAAGCTTTGAATTGGTGGGCACACATGTAGTACAAGATAGCTCTTTGCAGTCCAATGCATGCAGCATGCTTTTAGCTATATGGGAATGAGACTTGGAAAAAAAAACTGGACACATAATGGTTTGATTCATAGAAACATAGAAAAATGACACCTGAAAAAGGCCACATGGCCTATCCAGTCTGTCCTTCCATATCAACAACTACAACAGTCCCCTTTTTTTCTTTTAGAGATCCTCTGTGTTTTTCCCATGCATTTTTTGAATTCAGATACTGTCCTCATCTCTACCACCTCCACTGAGAGACTATTCCATGGATCCACCACTCTTTCCATAAAGAAATATTTCCACATATCACCCCTGAATCTATCCCTTTTCACCCTCATCCCATGCACCCTCATAGCAGAACTTGCTTTCAATCTAAAGAGGCTCTTCCCCTGTGCATTTTTGCCACAGAGGTATTTAAACGTCTCAATCATATCACCTTTATCCCACCTTTCCTCCAGGTGTACATATTAAGATCCTTCAGTCTGTCCTCATATGTTTTATAATGAAGAGCACTAACCATTTTAGTGCTGACTGTACTGACTCCATCCTGTTTATATCCTTTTGAAGATGCGATCTCCAGAATTGCACACAATACTCCAAATGAGGTCGCACCAAAGACTTATACAGAGGCACTATCACCTCCTTTTTTCTGCTAGCCATTCCTCTCCGTATGCACCCAAGCATTCTTCTAGCTTTTGCTGTCACCTTTTCTACCTGTTTAGCTACTTTAAGATCATCAGACACAACCACGCCTAGGTCCCGCTCTTCTTTAGTGGAAGCAGAAATCCAAGGGAAATGTATGCGATAGGGGGCGAGAGGTTGTTGTGCACAGACCAGGAGAAGGACCTTGGTGTGATTATTTCTGAGGATCTCAAGGTGGCAAAATAGTGTAAAAAGGCAGTGGCAAAAGCCAGGAGGATGTTGAGCTGCATACAAAGAGGAATTACCAGCAGAAAGGAAGAGGTACTAATGCCACTGTATAAGTCACTGGTGAGGCCTCACTTGGAATACTGTGTTCAGTTTTGGAGACCTTATCTTGCTAAGGATGTAAAAAGACTGGACACTGTTCAGAGGAAGGCGACCAAAATGATTTGGAGCCTGCATCAGAAGCCTTATGAGAAGAGACTTGAAGACCTAAATATGTAGTCTCTGGAGGAGAGGAGGGATATGGGAGATATGATTCAGACCTTTAAATACTTAAAGAGAAATAATGAACAAACAAACCTCTTCCAAAGACGGGGAAGCTGTAAAACTAGAGGGCATAATATGAAGCTGCAAGGGGGTAAATTGAAAGGCAATGTCAGGAAATACTTTTTCACTGAAAGGGTGGTGGATGCTTGGAATGCCCTCCCGATGGAGGTGGTGGGGGCCAATACAGTGACAGAATTCAAAATGGCATGGGACAGACACGGTGGATCCCTTTACAGCAACAGGATAAAATCAAAATAAACATAACTATCTAATTTCTCAACAAATAGGGGTGTCCTACATGGAGCGGTGGGGTCACTCCTAAACAAAGACATGGGGAGGGGTGGCCTGCACAGAGCGGCAGATGCACCTACTCTTGCCATCTTACTGGGCAGACTAGATGGAACATACTGGTCTTTATCTGCCATCATTTACTATGTTACCCCCTATACTATATTGCTCCCTTAGATTGCTGCAGCCCAAATGCATGACCTTACATTTTTTAACATTAAATCCCAGCTTGCAAATTCTAGACCATTCTTCAAGCTTAGCTAGATCCCTCTTCATGTTATCTACACCTTCCAGGGTGTCTACTCTATTGTAGATTTTGGTATCATCCGCAAAGAGGCAAACCTTACCCGACAGTTCTTCCGCTATATCACTAACAAAGATGTTAAAAAGAATCGGACCAAGGATAGATCCCTGGGGCACACCACTGGTAACTTCTTTCTCCTCAGAGTGAGCTCCGTTTACCTGTACTCAACCAATTTCTAACCCAAGCAGTAACTTTAGCGTCCATCCCTAGGGTGCTCAGTTTGTTTATATGTCGCCTGTGAGGAACAGTGTCAAAGGCTTTACTGAAATCTAAATGCACCATATCTAGGGCTTTCCCTCGGTCCAACTCCCTGGTCACCCAGTCAAAGAAATCGATCAGATTTATCTGACAAGACCTGCCTCTGGTGAATCCATGCTGCCTCGGATTCTATAATCCACTGGACTCCAGAAACCTTACTATTTTCTCTTTCAGCAGCATTTCCAATAATTTACTCACCACCGAAGTTAATCTAACCAACTTGTAGTTTTCAACTACATCCTTACTTCCACTTTTGTGTAAAGGGACCACATGAGCCTCTCTCCAGTTCTTTGGCATCACTCCCGACTCCAATGAGGCTTTGAAAAGGTCAGTCAGTGGAGCTGCTAGAACGTCCCCAATTTCCTCAGTATTCTAGGGTGTATCCCATCTGGTCCCACTGCTTTGTCTACTTTAAGTTTAGCTAGTTTCTCACGAACACAGTCTTCTGAAAATTGTTGAAGATGCCCCTCGCTTCTGTTCCTGTTTGTGGGTGTTTGCTGAGGTCCTGTTCCTAGTTCTTCATCTGTGAACACAGAACAGAAATATTTGTTAAGCAATTCTGCTTTAATCTCATCAGCTTCTACATATTCCTCCCCTTCACCCTTGAGTCTGACAATACCACTTTTGCCCTTCCTTTTCTCACTAACATATCTTAAAAATATCTTATCCTCCCATTTTATTGCATTGGATATTTCCTCCTCTTTTTGAATCTTTGCTTTCCTGACTACTTTGCTACCTTCTCTAAGTATTTTTCCAAATATAGATGCCTGTCTTTCTGTCTCTGTGATCTCTTGTATTTCATGAAGGCCTCCCTCTTTTTCTTCACCTTTTCAGCTACTTCTTTTGAAAGCCATAGCAGTCTCCTTTTCCTTTTACCTTTATTTAGCATTCTAACAAAAAGGTTGGTTGCCTTTAAAATATCCCCTTTCAGTTTTGCCCACTGTTTTTCTACATCCCCCAGCTGTTCATATCCCTCTAACAACTCCCTGAGGTATTGGCCCATCTTGGCAAAGTTAGTTTTCCTAAAGTCTAAGACCCTCGATTTTGAATGGATTCTAAAAGCCCTAGTCCTAATACTGAACCACACCATCTGGTGATCACTGGATGCAAAATGATCTCCCACTATAACATCAAAAACACTTTCACCATTGGTAAGCACCAAGTCCAGTATGGCCCCTTCACGTGTGGGGTCTGTTACCAATTGCCTGAATAGTTCTCCCTGTAGAGAATCCAGGATCTCCTTATTTCTAGATGATACTGCAGCAGGAATGTGTCAATCAACATCTGGCATATTGAAATCCCCTATCGTAGCACTTCTCCATTCCAAGCAATGCTTCGTATGTCTTCAATTAACTCTCTGTTCACCTCTGCCTCTTGTGATGGAGGTCTGTATATCATGTCAATGCAAATAGATTTCTCTTTCCCTCTTTCTAGTTTAACCCACAGTGCCTCCTCTCCCCCCTCTTAAGCTCTGAAATTCCAAAGTTTTAATATTTTTTACATATAGTGCCACTCCTCCTCCCCTTCTTCCTACCCTGTCCTTTCTGAATAAAGTATAGCCTGGTATAGTTACATCCCAGTCATGGTTTTCTGTGAACCAAGTTTCTGTAACTGCCACTAAATCCCAGTCAGTCACTCCCACCAAAGCTTCAACATCAGAGATCTTATTTCCCATGCTACGGGTATTTATACACACTGCTTTCCATACGTTACCTCTTTTACCTAGTTCCATAAAGGTATTTAATGTTTCACTTACCTGGGGCTTTCACTTACCTGGGGGCTTTCTTCACCCATCCCCAAGGAATCTAGTTTAAAGCCCTCTTCAGTCGATTAGCCAGTCTACTACAGAAGACGCGTCAACCTTTCTTGGACAGATGGACGCCATCTCTGCTCTGCAAACCTTGGAACAGCATCCCATAGTCCAGGAAACCAAAACGCTCTTGATGACACCATCCACGCAGCCATGGATTCATCTCCAGGATGCGAGCCTTTCTGCCTTGGCCTTTACCCTCAACAGGAAGGATTGAAAAGAACACAACCTGTGCATCTATCTGCTTCACCCCCTGTCCCAGAGCCATGAAGTCACTTTTGATACGCTCAGAGGGATACCTGGCAGTATCATTTGTTCCGACATGAATTAGCAACATTGGATAATAGTCAATGGGCTTGATGAGTCTTGGAAAACTCTCTGTAACATCTTGGATTTTGACACCAGACAGACAGCATACCTCTCTGGACATCAAGTCTGGTCAGCAGATGGACACCTCATTACCCCTCAGAAGAGAGTCACCAACCACTACTACCCTTTGCTTCCTTGTGGTCACTGATTCTGCAACTTTGGGGTACTTGAGCTCTGTTTCTTCCCTTTCCAGGGATGCTTTCACCTCCTCCACTTCCAGGGCTGCATAATGGTTCTTCAATTCAAGGGCTGGAGAAGTTGGATTGGTGATTCTGCAGGCCCTGGTGACTTGCGTCCAACCTTTATCATTCTGTAGGCACCCATCTTCTCCTCTGCTGGAGAGCTTGGTTGTTGCAAGAAGAATCTCATCAATGTACTTCTCACTGTCTTGACTGCTCCTCAGCCTCGACACCTCCTCTCTGAGTTCCTCCACTTGTTTCCTTAGAGCTTCAGCATGCAGGCACCCTGCACATGAAACCGGTCCTTCAACTGGCATTGGGACCTCTGTCCGGACAGAGGCAGAAGCTGTAACGGGGGCAACAGCTTTAACGATATGATTTTTCCCAGCCATTGTTCAGTTCGTGGAGCTTAGGTATCTGTTAAAGCAAAAGAGAGAGATCTACTAAAGTGCCAGCCGGTTTCCCAGCTTTTCTTTCGGTTAAAAAGCAGTTAAATCTCTTTAATTATATTCAAAATGTGCTGTTCCAAGTCCCTGTGTTTTGTTAATTGGGGAGGTGCCCTATAAAACAAGACTGCTCACTAGGGGTGGGTGGGAGTTGGGGGGGGGATAGGGAGGGAACCAACACCTGATTAGGTGTCTGTAGCTCCAAAGAGCTGAGAAAGTTACTAAAGCAGAGTTTTAAACCTACCCCATTAAAGAAAATATTTCTCCTTTTAAACTAAAGCACCAGAAAGAATGTAACTTTGTTTTAAAAATGTACCAAAACCCTTTTAAGTGCTCCCAGACAGAGAGCTAGCAGTTTAAAAAAGCACAAATTCTTACCTTTGTTTGAAATGTATAGCCCCTGTTAGGATTGCCTCAACATTGTAGGGCTCTGAAGCCTTTTATGCAAGCCTTAGCTGCTCTCAGTTCTTTCACAGGCTAATCAGGCCCACTAACTCCTGATTATGTGTCAGTAGCTCCTAAGAGCTGAGAAAGTTACTAAAGCAGAGTTTTAAACCTACCCCACTAAAGAAAATATGTCTCCTATTAAACTAAATCAGCTAAAAGAATGTAACTTTGTTTTATGTTTAAAGTATGTTTATTGAACACAACTCACCAAACAACAGGAGCACAAGCCAACATTGCAAAACTATTATAAGAACAATTACAGTCATGTTCGTTTTAGTACAATAGTACACCCAAACCCTCCTCCCCCCACCCCCTACCACCCCCCACCCCCAAAATAAAGAGTAAAAAAAAAAAAAAAAACCCACCATAACACAAGTAGAAACAAATGAAACCCAATTCCCCATCCCTCCCCACCCCCCCCCTCTACCCAATGCGCAACACAGGACCACCCCACAGTTAACCTAACACATTAAGGAAGCGGCTCCTCTCCCGAGAGGACAGAGTATGCAAATAAGGGCCCCACTCCTCGAGAAATCTAGCAGTGGCTACCCTCCCACGCCGGGCTCCTTGATGCTCTATCAAAAGGAGCCGATGTACCTCTCTCCTCCAGTGTCCCAAGGTTGGGGCCTGGGGCAGCAGCCAAGTCAACAGAATCACGCGTCGCGCCACAAGAAGAACCCTACCCAACCAAAGTCTCTGACTCCCTTGCAAACCCGGTACCCCCCTGAGCATACCAAGCACCAAAATTTGAGGGTCCCGACTAAGGGGGTGCCCCAAGATCTCTATAAGAGCCCCCACAATCGCTTTCCAAAAACGGACCACCAGTAAGCATTGCCACCACATATGACCCAGGTCAGCCCGGACTACCCCACAACGGGGGCAGGCCGCAGTAGCACTACTACCCGCTCAAAATGCACGACAAGGAGAAAACTGGCAGCGACGCATGATGCAGTACTGCAGATCCTGGAAATCCGCCGCCTTGAGCCATCGGGGGATATCCGCAAATAATCGTGTAAGATCCAGCCCCCTAAGCTCTACCCCCAGGTCATGAGTCCAAGCCGCAGCCAAAGCAAACTCGGCCGGGAACCCAATGGCACGGATGTATTCCTTATGTAACACCACCACTCTCGCCCGATGCAGAGTCCCCGCGTACAACAATTCTTCAAACTTAGAACAGATATCAGTCCGCAGACTCTGACAATCCAAACTCCGCAGGTAGCTACGCAGTTGCAAATATGCAAACCAATCCCTACGCTCAAGACCATAATTCAGTTGAAGAGTGGCAAAATCAAGCGCCTGCCCCTGATGATCCGTGACCTGTTCCAAAGCTACAATTCCACGAGCTTCCCATTTCCAAAAAGTCCCCCCACACATCCCGGGGCCAAACGCCCCATTGCCACAAAGAGGTAAAAAGGGGGTAATCCCGGAATCCCAAGAATACGCCTTACACAACAGACGCCATACCCGCCGCATAACCTGAAAGATAGGGTGCCGACCAACTAACGGAGGGAGGTCAGCCGCCGCCGCATGCAAAATAAACCTCAAGGCCAAAGGTGCCGCCACTGCCTGCTCATAGAGCAAGGGTGTATAATCCGCGGTAGTCCCCAACCAATCCCGCAAATTCCTCAGTAAACAGGCAACATTATACCGCCGCAGATCAGGGGCTCCCATACCCCCACCTCCCCAGGGCCGCTGCAGTATCGGAAGACTTAGTCGAGGTCGCTTCCCTCGCCAATAAAATAGATTGAGACATTTGGCCAACTGATTGAGCTCCCGCTTGGAGAGCAAAATAGGCAGATTTTGCAATGTGTATAACCATTTAGGAAAAAGAGTCATCTTGAAAAGGGCAATCCGAGCTCCCAAAGAGAGCGGGAGATCCCTCCAGCCATGCAAGCGGTCCACCGTTTGTGAGAGCAGAGCCGCAAAATTGACCTGCTGAATCCGAGCAACATCAGCGGTCAAATATACCCCTAAATAGTGAAGTGTCTCACCCGCCCACTTCAACGGAAATGCAGTCCAATCCCTCGGTAACGTGCGCTGCAAAGCTAAGGCCTCGGATTTATCTAAATTTAATTTCAACCCCGAAAACGCCCCAAAATCGGCCACCAAGCTCAGCAAAATTGGCAGAGTGTCCCGAGGGGCCCCCAGATACACAAGAAGATCATCCGCAAAGGCGGATACCCGGAACTCCTCCTTCCCCACCCTAGCCCCTACTAGGCCCTTGTGGGTTCGGATACGCTCAAGAAGAGGCTCAAGAGTGAGCACGAAGAGAAGCGGGGACAGGGGGCAACCCTGCCGAGTCCCCCTCCGGATAGGAAAGTCCTGAGAGACCGAGTCATTCACCAAAATCTGCCCACGAGGATCCGAGTACAGCAGCTTAACAGCGTCCAAGAAAAAAACCCCTATGTCCATGGTGGGCAATAAATGATACATATATTGCCAGTCCACTCGATCAAACGCTTTCTCAGCGTCAAAACTGATGAGTAGAGCTGGTTCCCCGGCCGCTTCAGTCATATATAGGGAGGAGATTATTTTACGAAGATTCTTTATGATGTGTCGACCTCGAACAAACCCCACCTGGTCAGCCTTGACTAATTGTGGGAGGAATTCCGCCAGCCGATTAGCCATAATTTTCGCCAGAAGTTTAATATCTACATTTAACAGCGAAATTGGCCGATACGATTCAGGCAATAACCCATCCCGCCCTGGTTTAGGAATCAAGGTAATGACTGCCTTATTTGGTTCGTATGGGAAAGCCTGACGTTCAATCAAGGCGGAGTAAAATAACCGGAGCGGTTCCACCACCCCGTCCAGCAATAATTTATAGAATTCACCCCGATACCCATCAGGGCCGGGTGCACGACACAGAGGCAACTGCTTTATGGCACCACGAATTTCGGTCTCCATGATTGGGGCATTAAGAGTTGCACTCTCCTCCAAGGATAAGCTAGGCAAAGCCACCTTCTCAAGAAAGGCTTCCATCTGCGCCAAGCCTCCAGCTTCCGCACTATAAAGAGTCCGATAATACTCCCGAAACCGTCCCTCAATATAGGCCTGCCCGGTCCGAAGTTCACCCCGGCATCCCGCAGGGCCCCAATATGGGACTTCCCCGACTAGTTTTAACTAACCGAGCCAACATTCCCCCCGCCCGACTCCCATACTTATAGAGTCTATAACGATAATACAACAATGATTGGGTCGCGTGCTCCTGCATCACAGCATTCACCTCTTGCTGTAGCCGAGTGTATTCTAATTTCCGCCCCCGAGACGGCCGCTGGGTAAACAAGCGCCGCGCTTGACACAACTGTTTCTCCAACAGAATTAAGCGGGCGGTATAAGCTTTCCGCTGCCGGGCCCCAAAATCAATAATGTGCCCTCTCAGAACCGTTTTGGCGGTCTCCCAGAAAAGAATAGGGTTATTACGGTGTTCCCCATTAAACTCCACAAACTCATCCCATTTGGAGTGTAAGAACGCCGCAAATTGGCCACTCTTGGTATAGCCCAGCGGGTAGCGCCAAAAAGACCCCACGGTCCTCACCCCCCACCCGATGTCCATCCGGACATAGGCGTGGTCAGAGATCATCACAGGTCTGATCTCTACTCGGAGGACCTTGCTGAATAACAATTGAGACCCCAAAAAGAAATCCAACCGCGACCCCGTATCATGGGCTCTAGAAACATGAGTATAATCTCTATCTAATGGGTGTAACACCCGCCAATAATCAAGCAAATTAAATCCCTCACACACGCCCCATAGCCACTGGGATTTCCGATCGGGAGTGAGGCCCCTACTACCAGATCTATCGATCGTTTCATCCAGAACACAATTGAAGTCCCCTCCCATGATGAAAGGGAGGGAGCCCAAGTCAGTCAAACATTTATTCACTTGAGTGGTAAATTGTGCATCATAAGTGTTCGGGGCATAGATATTTACCAAACCCACTTTGACACCCTTGAGGGTGCCCACCAAGATAACATAGCGCCCACCCGGATCACTAATGCAGCGCTCCACCTCCCATGCCACCCCTGCTCGAATCAGAATCACGACACCCGCCCTCTTCCCACCCGAGGAGGCCCCATATACCGTCCCAACCCACCCCGGGCTAGTTTAGTATGCTCCACGGCACTCTGATGTGTCTCCTGTAAAAAAGCCACATCAGCACGCTGATCGCGGAGTGCCCGTAAAATCTTGTACCGCTTAACTGGGGTCCCTATACCACACACATTCCAGGTAATCATCCGTAAACCCTCAGCCATAATCACCCACCGGCATACACAACATACCCAGCAGTAAAAGAGCACTCAAGGGTGAAGGGAACTCCCCCAGCCTAGAATGCCCCCACCACACCCTCTCTTCCAAACATACCACAACAGGCGACCACCGCATCCACACCAAGGCCTATCCCCATCCCTTTGGTCCAAAAAACAAGTATGCCCAGTCCCCCACAAACCTCCCCCAACCCTCCCCAAAAGTTCCCCTCCCCCCCTTCCCTTACCCAACCCAACCCACCCTGCCCCCCCCTACCCCATCCCCCCCCTGCATCTCCAACAACCACCTATCCCACTCCATATGGAGCACTCACCAGATCACAGAGATGTACAGGGATCCCACCCAAACAAAACATCCCTTCAACCCCCATTTATACAATAGCAACCAATAATACAAACAGCATGGAGCCAATCGCTCTCCCCTCAGGCTTCAGGCAGATGTCCAGCCTCACCCAAGAGAGGATGTCAAGCAGAGACCCCGGACCAGGAAAATAAACAGTCCAAGAGATCAATTTAGCCGCAGTGCAGCAGTCACCAGGCTGCGTCGGAGAGCTCGATCCAGCCTCCCCTGTCACGGGCCGCAGCTCATCCAAAAATTTTGTGGCAGAGGCAGATGTGTCAAAGACCCACTGTCGGTTCCCAAAGTCCACCCTGAGCCGGGCCGGGTACAGCAAAGCAAACCGGATCCCCCGCTTAGCGAGCTCAGCACAGATACCAGCAAACTCCTTGCGCTTCCTGCTCACTTCTGCGGAGTAGTCCTGAAAAACTAAGATTTTAACCAGGCCAGGGTGTTGTGCACGGGAGTGTCTCGCCGCCCGAATAACGTCCTCCTTCTGGGCATAATTTAGGAACCGGGCTATGACCACCCGTGGCCGGTCTCCGGAGCCTTTCTGCCCCCCCAATCGATGGGCTCGTTCGATCTTCACCGAGCCAAGGGTAGCAGTCAACTCAAAATTCGCCGCCAGCCAGGTCTCCAAGTAGCCTCGCAGTTCACCAGCCGCAATAGCCTCAGGAATGCCCACAAAGCGCAAGTTCTTCCGGCGCCCGCGGTTTTCAAGGTCGTCAATCTTCTCCTCATGCCGTTTCACCACCAACTCCTCGAGACGTTGCACGCGCTGGGCCTGTATTGATTGCACCTCCTCAACCTCTGCAATCCGCTGCTCCGCCTCACCCAGGCGCGTTCCAAACTCCGCTAGCGAGTGGTTCACCTGGGCCAGTTGTTCCGCCAAGCCGTTGAATCTGCTGTCTAAGGCCGCCACCACCGCTTGGGAGACCTCCTTCACAAGATTGACAGTTCGATCGGCCCTCGGGCTATCGGGGGCCTTAGTCGCCATCTTATCCTCCGTCACCCGCACGCGGTCTTTCCACGGTGTTTTCGCCGCCATGCACGCTCTTTTTAACAGGCACGATAACCAAGCGCTGCTCACACCGCTTCACTACTGCTGACCCGCTCCAAAAGTAGGTAATAGGGGGAAATTATGAAGTTAATCAGCCGTTTTGGGTGAGAAACCCCCGGAGCTCTACAGGAACGAACCTGCCTCGCTCACTACATCATGTGATCCTCTGCCGAAACTTCGTAACTTTGTTTTAAAAATGTACCAAAACCCTTTTAAGAGCTCCCAGTCAGAGAGCTAGCAATTAAAAAAAAACACAAATTCTTACCTTTGTTTGAAATGTATAGCCCCTGATAGGAGTGCCTCAACAGTGCAGGGCTCTGAAGCCTTTTATGCAGGCCTCAGCTGCTCTCAGTTCTTTCACAGGCTAATCAGGCCCACTAACTCCTGATTAGGTGTCAGTTGCTCCAAAGAACTGAGAAAGTTACTAAAGCAGAGTTTTAAACCTACCCCACTAAAGAAAATATTTCTCTTTTTAAACTAAAGAACTAAAAAATTCATGTGGAATTCTAACACAATCTTAGGTAAAAATTTAGGATGGGTATGCTGTACCACCCTATTGGGGAACTATTAGGTGCAGGGGGTAATGAATCAGGGATTGAAGCTCATTGACCCACCTGGCAGAAGTGATAGCTATTAAAAAGAGTTTTCCAGGAAAGGTGCTTGAACATAGCTTATCACAAGGGTTCAAAGGGATACTCAATGTGTCAGGTGTGAACTAGAGGTGTGCAAGCAAAAAAATTCATTTTGTTCAGTTTCTTGGGGACAAATTCTCCAAATGTATTTTTTTGCGCATTCCATGACAGTCATGAACCTCACTCCTAAGCCAGGGTATGTGGAGTCTCAGTCTCTCAAATTTACTGCTAATGCTCAGCATAGTACTTGCATTGTGCCAAAAAGAGCTTCCTTCTGGAGTTCATAAGACATTACACATATGGTATTGCCCTTCTCTCTCCAGAGGGATTATCAACAGGCCCCTTTAAGAGAACCTGCAGCCCAGAGTTCAGGGCTGGGAGGGCATGGCTGCCAGGGAGAGTTAAAACCCCAGCAGGCTGCAGGAGAGGGAGAGATCCATGAAGCCAGAGGTCCTTTCCAGGCAAGCAATGTGAAGATAGAAGCTTTCACCGGGGCTGGAGGAAGAGCTGGGAGAACCACGCTGTGAAGGTTTAACAGCTGGGATAGAATAAAGCTGACATTGTTTCTTGACTGCTGCCTGTTATGTCTTCTAAACAAAACTCCTTTCCACCGCACGCCACTCTACCACATATTTGTCAAGATAGAAAGATAGAAACATGATGGCAGAAAAAGACCATCATGCCCTTCCATATCAACCATTACAATAGTCCTTTTTTTACCTTTAGAGATCCTCTGTGTTTGTCCCATGCTTCAGATACTGTCCTCGTGTCTACCACCTCCACTGGGAGACTATTCCACGCATCTACCACTCTTTCCGTAAAGAAATATTTCTGCATATTACTCCTGAATCTTTTCTCTTTCACTTTCATGCTATGTCCCCTCGTAGCAGAGCTTGCCTTCAATTGAAGGAGACTCTCCTGTGCATTTATGTCACGAGGTATTTAAATGTCTCTTTCATATTGCCCCATCCCGCCTTTCCTCTAAAGTATACATATGAAGATCTTTAAGTCTGTCCACATATGCTTCATAATAAAGACCATTAAGCATTTTAGTAGCCGCCCTCTGCACCAACCTAACCTGCTTATATACTTTTGAGGGTGCGGTCTCCAGAATTGCACACTATACTCCAAATGATATCGCACCAGAGACTTATACAGAGGCATTATCACCTCCTTTTTTCTGCTGGCCATTCCTCTCCATATATACCCAAGCATCCTTCTGGCTTTCACAGTCGTTTTCTCTACCTATTTGGCTACTTTAAGATTGTCAGACCCAATTACGCCCAGGTCCCGCTCTTCGTTTGTGACAGAAGTACCTCACCCCCTACACTTTAACACTCCTTTGGATTTTTGCAGCTCAAATGCATGACCCTGCATTTTTTAGCGTTAAATTTCAACTGCCAAATTCTAGACCATTCTTGAAGCTTAGCTAGATCCCTCCTCATGTTATCTACTCCTTCCTGGGTGTCTAACTGACAGCCTTTCCACAAGATTACTAACAAAGATGTTAAAAAGAATGGGACCAAGGACAGATCCCTGCGGCACACCACTGGTAACTTTCTTCCTCTGGGAGTGAGCTCCATTTACCTGTACCGTTTGTTGCCTCCCACTCAACCAATTTCTAACCAAATCAGTAACATTAGGGTCCTTCCCTAGGGTGCTCAGTCATCTGTGTGGAACAGTGTCAAAGGCTTTCTGAAATTGAAATTTAGGCCTCTTCCTCATTCCAGCTCCCTGGTCACTCAGTCAAAGAAATCAATCAGATTTCTCTGACAAGACCTGTCTCTGATGAATCCATGCTGCCTCAGATCCTGCAATCCATTGGACTCCAGAAACCTCACTATTCTCTCTTTTAGTAGACTTTTCAATAATTTATTAACCACAGAGGTTAGACTAACTGGCCTATAATTCTCAATGTCATCCTTACATCTGTTTTTGGATAAAAAGACCATATGTGCCTTTCTCCAGTCCTCTTGCACAAATCCTGACTCCAAAGAGGCATTGAAAAGGTCAGATAGTGGAGCCGCTAGAATGTCCCATGTTCCCTCAGTATTCTTGGATGTATCTCATCTGGATCCATGGCTTTGTCTATTTTTAGTTTAGCTAGTTCCTCACAAATATAGTCTTCTGAAAATTGTTTGTAATCTCAGTCACTTCTGTTCCTATTTGTGGGTGTTTTCTGAGGTCCTGCTCCTGGCCCTACATCTGTGAACACAGAACAGAAATATTTGTTAAGCAATTATGCTTTATCCTCATCAGCTTCTACATATTTCTCCCCTTCAACCTTGAGTCTGACAATACCACTTTTGCCCTCTCACTAACATATCTGAAAAATGGCTTATCCCCACAGTTCATTGCATTGGCTATTTCTTCTTCTTTTTGTACTTTTGCTTTTCCGACTACTTTGTTAGCTTCTCTAAGTTTTTCCAAATAAATATGCCTGCCTTCCTTTCTCCGTGATCTCTTGTATTTCATGAAGGCCTCCCTCTTTTTCTTCACCTTTTCTGCTACTTCTTTTGAGAACCATAGCAGCCTCTTTTTCCTTTTACATTTATTTACCTTTCTAACAAAAAGGTTTGTTGCCCTTAAAATATCCCCTTTCAGTTATGCCCATTGTTTTTCTACATCCCTCAGCTGTGCCCATCTCACTAACGACTCTTTGAGCTATTGTCCCATCTTGGCAAAGTTAGTTTTCCTAAAGTCTAAGACCCTCGCTTTTGAATGGATTTTATCAGCCCTAGTCCTAATACTGAACCATACCATCTGGTGATCACTGGATGCAAGATGATCTCCCACTGTTACATCAGAAACACTTTCCCCATTGGTAAGCACTCAGTTCAGTATGACCCCATCATGTGTGGGTTCTGTTACCAATTGCCTGAATAGTTCTCCCTGTAGAGAATTCAGAATCTCCTTACTTCTCGATGACACTGCAGCAGGGATGTGTCAATCCACATCTGGCAAATTGAAATCACCTATCAGTAGCACTTCTCCTTTCATGACAATACTGTGTATGTCTTCTGTTAAATCTTTGTTCACTTCTACTCCTGTGAGGGGGATCTGTATATAACTCTAGTGCAAATGGATTTCCCTTTCCCTCTTTCTAGTTTAACTCAGTGTCTCCTCTCTTCCTTTTAATCCCAGCAATTCTAAAGCTTTAATTTAAATTTTTTGCATATAGTGCCACTCCACCTCCTCTTCTTCCTACTATGTCCTTCCTGAATAAATTATATCCCAGTATAATTATATTCCAGTCATGGTTGTCTGTCAACCATGTCTCCGTAACAGCCACTAAATCCAAGTCAGCCTCTTCCATTAAAGCCTCAACATCTGGTCTCTTATTTCCCATGCTACAGGCATTTATATACACTGCTTTCCAGATGTTGCCCCTATTACCCGTTTCTACAGAGGTATTTAATATTTAACTTACCTGGGGGCTTTCTTCACTTACGGGCTCTCTCTTCACCCATCCCCAATGAATCTAGTTTAAAGCCCTCTTCAGTAGGTTAGCCAGTCTGCTTCTGAAGACACTTCTACCCTTCTTGGGCAGATAGACCCCATCATTGCTCTGCAGCCCATTGAACATCATCCCATAGTCCAGGAAACCAAAACGCTCTCGATGACACCATCCACTCAGCCATGCATTCATCTCCAGGATGCAAGCTTCTCTGCCTCGGCCTTTACCCTCAACAGGGAGGATTGAAGAGAACACCACCTGCACACTTATGTGCTTCACCCTCTGTCTCAGAGCCATGAAGTCACGTTTGATATGCTTGGAGGGATTCCTAGCAGTATCATTTGTGCCAACATGTATGAGCAACATGGATAATAGTCAGTAGGCTTGTTGAGTCTCGGCAAACTCTACATAGCATCTTGAATTTTGGCACCTGGCAGACAGCATACCTCTCTGGACATCCAATCTGGTCAGTAGATGGATGCCTCAGTACCCCTTAGAAGAGAGTCACCAACCATCACTACCCTTCACTTCCTAGTGGTGACTGATTCTGCAACTTTGGGGTGCTCGAGCTGTGGTTCTTTCCTCGAATGCTTCCACCTCTTCCACTTCCAGGGCTGCATACTGGTTCATCAATTGAAGAGCTGGATGAATTGGAGTGTTGATACTGCAGGCTCTTTTGACTCATATCCAACCTTCTTCCTCCTGTAACCTCCCATCTTCACCTCTGTCAGAGAGCTTGGATGTTTCAAGAAGTATCTCATCAATGTAGTTCTCGCTGACTCAAATGTTTCTCATCCTCATCACCTCTTCCCTGAGCTCCTCCACTTCTTTCCTGAGAGTCTCAGCATGCAGGCATCCTACACATGGAATCAGTCCTTCAACTGGCATTGGTATCTCTGTCTTAGCAATATGATTTTTCCCAGCCATTTTTTAGTTGATTTTATTTATTTTATTTATTTATTTCTCTTATATACCGCGCTCTTAATTCAGTGCGGTTTACATATGAACAAATATAAACACAATGGTACAAGCAGCATTGGTTTCTTACATAGAACAAGGTACATAAACTTGGTGGAAGTCAGGGTAACTATAGACAAAAAACTATATACATGGCTACTATATACATGGTTATTTGGTTAATTAGAAGCGAACAAGAATATCTATAATGCCGTGGGTAAGAAATTAATTAAAGAGCAGAATAAAAATGCCAAATATCGTGATAATAGATATGGCATAGTATAATGAGCAGGTAATAAACATCATAATTACCCATTCTCTACCGGGGTCAAGTATGAGAGATCTACATGGGTACTATTGTCAGATGGAGTGTCTTCGGGGTAGTATGTTAGGAACAAATAGTGCTTCAATGCCTTTCTGAACTTCATCAGACTTGATATAGCTCTTATTTCGGGTGGAAGGGCATTCCAGGCTCTGGGAGAAAACAGAGAGAAGGCTCTAGAGGCTGTTGATTTAGAGCATTTTGTGAGGAGTTTCGGGAGGTCAATGGAGTTTAATGTAACAGACCTCCTGGATCTGTTATTTGGGGTGATATGTATCATATTACTGAGAGGTGATAGAGATGGGCATTTTGAGGCTTTAAAAGTCATGACCAGGGTCTTGTATAGAGTTCTGGCCTGTAGGGGTAGCCAATGTAAACTCATCAATATTGGAGTTATGTGTTCTGATCGTGGAGCGCCTACGAGGATTCTCGCGGCTGCATTCATGGCCAGACGGAGAGGATTCAGGGTGGATTGCGGGAGACCGTGTAGAATGATATTGGCGAAATCCAAGTGTGGTAATATCAGGGCTTGGAATATAGTACGGAAGTCAGAGTAGTTAAGTAAAAGTCGGAGATTACGTAGTGATCGCATCTTGTGGTAGATTGCACTCGTTGTTTTCTTAATGTGGGCTGACATATTAAGCTGTTGATCTAATATAATTCCTAAGTATCGAATTGTGGGTTGTGCTTTCAGCTCAATGTTGTTTACCTGAAGGGAGGTAGGGGGTATGAATGTTGGGTTCCGTGTAACGAATAGAACATCAGTTTTGTTGTGATTTATCCGTAGATTCTGATTAAGGAGCCAGTTGGATACAGCTTCAAAGCAGTGAACTATTGGTGTAAAATCTGGTTGTTTTATGTTGAATGGGGCAAACATGAGGATGTCATCAGCATATGCAAGGCATTGTATGTTGAAAGTGCGTATGAGATCACAGATTGGCTGCATATAGATATTGAACATTAAGGCGGACAATGAGGAACCCTGCGGGACACCTTGTTTAAGGGGGAATGGATCAGACGTTGCTTCTCCTGTTCTGACTTGCTGCTGTCTATCAGATAAGTAGGATTTACACCAGTTCAGGGCTAGTCCTTGGATTCCCTTGTCTTGAAGGCGCTGTAGGAGAGTATCGTGGTTTACTGAATCGAATGCTGCAGCTATGTCGAGAAAGATAAGAGTGAACCCTTGGTGGATATTATCAATGCCTATGATTAGGTTATTGAACAGTGTTGTGAGAAGGGTGTCTACACCATGTTCTTCTCTGAAGCCATGTTGTGAGGGGTCCAGAGGAGATTCGGAGTCAACATGATGCTGTATTTGTCGCTGGACTACTTTTTCCATGATTTTTGCTAATAGAGGGATGCTGGAGATGGGTCTGAAGGATTCAACTTTTGTTGGGTCAAGTTTACTGTTCTTCAGGAGCGGACGGATGGATGAGTACTTCAGGCTCTGAGGGAAGGATCCTGTTGAGAAGGAATAATTGACAATCTTGCTAATAGTTGGGCTAAGTTCATGTCGTAGTTCTTTGATCCATCTGGCTGGACAGGGGTCATTTGGTGCGGTAGTTAAATTAATAGCTGCTATGATATCTTCGATCTCTTTGTGGGATACCTGGGAAAATTTGTCAAGCGATACTAATTGGACCACGGTCTGTGGGGTGGAAGGTGATGAAGTTGTGGTAATCGTACTGGTCTGTATCATTTTTGATTGTAGGTATATGGCATAGTCTTGGGGGTGTGGCATAGGTGGTTGGGAAGTGGATGGGTCACTTGTTAAGGATCTAACTATATTGAAGAGGTCATGTGGCTTGTTTAAGGACCTCATTAGTGTATTTGAGTGGAATTTCTTTCTTGTCTCAATTGTCATTCTTCGGTGAGTTTGTAGGTATGAATTGTACGAGCATAGTGCGTCGGGGGAACGAGAGGAGCGCCAGCGTCTCTCAAGTCTGCGCAGGTGAAGGAGAGATTCTTGTAGTTCCGTGGAGAACCATGGTTTCTGTTTGTCCTTGGTCTTAATCTTGTCGGTAGCAGATATGCATGCAGCAGCTTTTAATGTATTGTCCCAGTTAGTTACTAAGTCATCTTGCGAAGGTAAGTCTTTGTGGAGAGTTGATAGAGCTTTGGTAGCTGTTGAAGTAAAAGAGAGAGACCTACCAAAGTCCCTACCTGTTGCTCAGCTGTCCTTTATGAAAACTCATTTTTATTAGTATTATCAGGCACATAAATCATATAAAACTGCCAACATACAACCAATATATCGCATAGAATACATAACAGCAACAGGGATCTGCAATACATATATACTCTCAACTATACGCATATCTCGGATTGTACATTTTCTACTGCCAGCGTGATCCCACCTCCCTCCTCCCTCCACCCCCCTGTGACCTCCCTCCTCCCCACCCCCTCCCAACCCCTCTACCCCCGCACCCCCCTCCCACCCCGAACATTCTTAGCTTCCAGGACTCCCCAAGGGGTATTCATACATTGCCACATGGAACTGGACCCACACCTACCTCCATACCCGGCCTCCCCCCCACCGCCCCTCAGGTGTGCAAACTGTTTTGTCGCCGAACAGGGTCCCATATATGGGCCCACCTATCACAGGCCACCTCCCCCAAACTCCTCGCAGTCCGCTTCTCCATATCCCCCAAATCCAGCAATGCACGCTCCCATTCACCAATGTCTGGCACTGTGTTCAACAACCAGTGTCTCAGGATGCATTGCTTCACAACCAGGAAACCTTTCTCACATAACTTACGCTCCCCGCTGGTGATAGGGCTTACCCTCTCCCAAGACCCAAATAGCCCCCATTCTGGGGAGATTTGCACTGGGTAGCCCACCCAACCACTTAATTTGGCCCTCACCTCCTCCCAGAGGTGCTGAATGCGGGGGCAAATCCAAAACCGATGAGCTAATGTGCCAGCTTCGGTCCCACAGAGATTACACGCATCAGTCTCTACCAAGCCCGCTCGCGCCGCCCATACATTGGAGACATAGGCCCTCCACAGAAACTTATATTGTATTTCCTGCAGCTGTACTGATTCCACCAACCCTTTGATCGCCGCAAAAGCTGCCTGCAGGTGCTCCACAGTCCCCACAGACAGATTATCACTCTGCCACCTTCTCGCTAAGCCTTGGAAGTACCCGGTATCCCCCCTAGGTCGTCCCCCGGGGACTAATTCCTTCCATAAAGACCTCACAGTAATTTTCCCTTCCAAGGCCCGAAAAAGCTCCGACATGCTGCCCCGGGACAATACCAGACTATTCTGCCTTTGCAAACCTTGAACATAATGCCGAATTTGCAAGTAGAAATAGAAATCATGGTGGTCCAGCTTATACCTCTCACGCAAGGAGGAATAGGAATCGAGCTCCGCCGCGCCCTGCATTGTCAAATGCCCCAGACATCTGATACCATTCTGGGCCCAGTCTCGCGCTATGCGCCCCTTCATCCCCGGGACAAAATCCATATTTCCCATTAAGGGAAGGCAATCCGTTGCCCTCCAACACACCCCACGATACTGGCACACGATCTTCCATGTCTGCCTCAGCGTTCGCAGGCACTCTGAGTGTCTCCAACTCTCTGGCAACTCTTTATGAGGAGAATGTAACAGCTTAACTCTATGCTGCGGTCCCGCCAGATCGTCGATCAGATCTAGGGGTAGCACTTCCTCCGTACCATTGACCATGTCCCTAAGAGACCGCATCAAATACACCAAGTTATAAGCCCGGAGGGACGCTAGACCCGCTCCCCCCTCCTCTACCTTTTCCATCAGGATCGCCGTAGCGATACGCGCTCTCCGCCCCCTCCACAGAAACTTTGTTAAATGCTGCTGCAGCAGCAATAAGTCTCTTGTACGTAACCAAATGGGGAGATGTCTTAGCACATAGAGCCATCTAGGCACCTCGACCATATTAAAAAGTGCAATGCGGCCCTTCAATGAAAGAGGCAATTCTCGCCATTTTCTCAGTTTCTCGATCGTGCTGTCCAACAAGGGCTTGATATTCGCCTGATACAGTTGGGATAGTGACCCGGGGATCTGAAGGCCCAGATACTGAAATTACCCGTCCGCCCAGACCAGGGGAAATTCACCTCTCCACAAACCCTGCACCTTGCCTCCCACATCCAGTGCCAACGACTTAGTCTTATTGATCTTTAGGCCCGAAAAAGCCCCAAAACTCTCAATCTGCTGGAGAACGGTCTCTAACGAACGCTGGGGGTCCGTGAGGCACAGCAGCATATCATCCACGAAAGCGCTAATGGTCAGCCCACCCTTCTTCCACTGCATCCCCCGCACGCCCTCCAACTCCCTCAGTGTTAATAAGAGCGGTTCTAACTGGAGCACAAACAACAAGGGCGAGAGGGGACACCCCTGCCTGGTGCCCCTTTTCAGACCAAAGGAGTCGGACTTCTCCCCTCCCACAGTAATATACACCAGGGGGTCTGTGTATAAGGCTTTCACCCACCTTGTGAAATCTCTCTCCAGCCCAAACCTATTCAGCGTTTCAAACATATACGCCCAGGAGACTCTGTCGAAAGCTTTTTCAGCATCTAAACTGACAAAGAGTACAGGGATTCCTTGTTGCACATACTTCTCCATCCCCAAGAGTATCTTATTGATGTTCTTAGAAGCTTCCCTGCCCTTCACAAAGCCTGCTTGATGTTCCCCCACTAACTGTGGCCTCTCTGCCAGCACAGATGCCAAAATCTTCATGTCATAATTGATCAAGGAGATTGGTCTATACTGTGGTGATGAGCAGGTAGCTGAGCCTTTTAAAACTAGGAAAAAAGAGTTTTTTTTCTCATGAGCGGGGGAAGGTCTAACTACAGCATAGCTCCCAGGCAGGGAATGAGGCTAGAATACACACTAATAGGGATAGCTTGAAGCCACACCCAACCTCTAGAGCTCGTGCAGACAGAGAGGGGGTGGGGCCAGGAAAGGAAACAAGCTGCAGGATATTTAAGCTGCGTCACTCAGGAAGTGGGCAGGCAACGAAGGCAGAGGCAGAGAGAGAGACAGGAGGGCTGAGGAATACAAGCAGAGACACAGAGAGAGGACGTGCTCAAGGAAAACTGCATGCTAAAAGCCAGGAGGAGAGGTCAAGAGTCCAGAGGAACCAAGGGAAGAAACAGCATTATAAAGCTGTAGGGCCTGGAGGTTGAAAGGGGACCAGCCATAACTCCCAAGGCAAGTGCAAAGATTGTGGGCATGAGTGGAGCTGGGGAAAACGTCAAGAGTATGTGACTGATTCTGAGAGTGACAGCTCAAGTCCTGAGTCTGTGATTAGGCAGTACAGAAAACCAGTTGGGAAGAGGGTTTCTGCCAGTAAAGCGATTTGTGTGTGTCCTGAACAGGAGTGTCTAAGAGGAAGAAGGGCAAGAGCTTTTGACCCGGTAAAAAGGGGAACACAGAAGTTAAAAATGGGGGAAGCTTCTTAGGCTTTTAAAGGAAGTGAAGCATAGCGTTCCAGAACGTGCCCCAAGCCCTGAGTGTTACAGTACCCCAGAAGAAATGGAAGTAGACTCATACTCAGACTCTCCAATATCCTCTGCGGAATCCATGGAGTGTGGGATTTGTATAAGCCATGTTTAATACTTTTATAAGAAGCTGTGAGTAACAGGTTAAGAAGATATCTGTGCTGCTGTTGTTATGTGCCAAGCTGAAAAGCAGACAAGAAGTCATATGAACCTCATTGTTTAAAGCAGCCAATTGTATCTCTGAAGAAGCCAGGCTTAACAGGGCTAGCGTTTTAAACCAGGAGGCAGCACAGGAGAGATATCCTAATCTGCAGCAGCTGAGAGTAAAGGTCAAAAACTGTCTCACAGAAGTTTTTGGAAAACTGTGCATTTAAAAAGTGTTACACTGCTTTGTACATGAAAGAAGCTGAAAAGAGTAATCAAGAGTGAAGTAACTACTTGAAGAAATATTGCTGAGAAGTCTAAAGGGAGAAAATATCCTATATTTTCAGTTTGTGCTATTGTTTGCCTTATCAAGGTCATTTGCCTCAGCAAGGTCACTTGCCCAAAGTTGGTTCCAGAAAAGAAATAAATAAAAGCAATTTAAGTAACAAATTGTCCTGTGTTCCTCTTCCATTCGGATTGCTGAAAAGCAAAACCACAACTACACAAAGAAGAGTGACGTCCCGGGCCCCACTAGGCAACCGCCTAGTCGCTGCGCCACGGACGTTGTCACAGGTGGCGTAGTTGGCAGGATTTTTCGCTGGAAGCAAGTTTTCGCTGGAAGCAAGTTGGCACGCTATAAAGGCAAGCCGGATTAAAGGCAAAGGAGAGACATCCCCAGGAGCAGCCGAGTCAACCCCAGGTCTGCAGAGCAGAAGGGAAAATCCGGAGTGGCGGTGGAGCTGGAGTCCGGATCAACGGAGTTGACAAAGTGAGACTCTACACCAGAACCAGGTAACCCGTAGGCTGGAGGGTTGATCTGGATGGCACTGGTGTAAGAGGGTGGCTGTGGGGAAAGTAATCACCAAGGCAGGGGAAAAGGAAAAGAAAAAAAAGTCCGCACTTGGTGTTTTTGTCTTTTTGTTCTCTCCACAGGAAAGATGGAATCGCGAGACATCTTGGACTGGGCCGCTGGCCAGATTGCCAAACAACAGGAGTTGTCTAGGCAGAGCCTGGAGCAGGCGAAGGCGCTGTTCCAGTCGCAGCAAGCTCCCGTCATAGAAGCCATGTCCAACTGGTTGAAGGCCCAGGGAAGGAAGGAAGATGCTGCCAGGACTGTGCCAGGTGCAGGGGCAGGTTTTCAGGGCTGGGACTGGCCAGGGACTGGGACTTTCTCAGGTGGGCGCCTCACGAAGGAAGACGATGTAGAGGACTACATTGAGGCTTTCGAGAGGATAGCTCTCTTAGCCGGATGGCCAAAAGAGCAGTGGGCGCTAAGGTTCGCCGCTTCTCTCACGGGCGAAGCCTTAGCGGCCTACAGGGCTATGCCTGCTGGCTTAGTTAAAAATTATGAGGATGTTAAACAAGCTGTGAAAGATCGCTTGGAGTTAAATCCGGCGGTCTATCGCAGGCAGTTACGCACATGCAAGCTGAGGCCAGGGGAGACGCCTCAGGCATTGTATCACCGCGTGAAAGGCCTGGTGTACAAGTGGCTGATGCCAGAAGTGAAGGATATGGAGTCTGTATTAGATGCAATTATCCTAGAGCAATACATGGAGTCTGTACCAAGCAGTGTGCAAACCTTCCTAGTACTCCAAGATTGCAAGAACACCCGGGAGGCCATTGCTTTGACCGACCGCTTTCTGGAGGCTAACAAGTTAAGCCCAGAGAGAGGGGGTGTTTTCAAAAATAACGAAATGGAGTTACTAGAAAGGAAGGCCAAGCTTGAGGAGTGTGCAGAAGAGAATGTAAAACTGTATAAAGGATATAAAATGCAGAGAAAGTGTTTCTCGTGCGGAGAAGCTGGTCATTTAAAGAGGGACTGTAGAGCCAAGAAGGCCTTAATAACAACCCAGCACAGAGAGACAGGAGAAGGGTTCCTGTTGAGAGTGGAGGTAGAGGGAATATCAACGGAGGCATTATTGGACTCAGGCGCAGACCAATCTATGATTTCCCAGAGGCTCTGGCATAAAATAGAGGCGAAAGACAAACCCTCGCCACTGACCTCTGGGAATCATAGTAGGATACGCTGTGTCCATGGCGCCGCTTCTACCTACCCTGTACAGTCTGTGATAATAGAGGGAGTAGGCCTGAGAAAACAAATGGAGGTGGCCATAGTACCCAAGCTTCCACACGAGGTAATGCTGGGCCGTGACTGGCCACAGTTCAGGAAGGGTTTAGCGGAAGAGTTGCAGGGAGAAGCCAACCAACCAGCTACCTTTCCGCAAGTAGGTAATCTAGCCAGGGAGAAAACCTTACCCGAGATAGGAAAGGTTGCTGACCCCAGGCTAGGAGAAAAGAGGGCTACTGAAAATACCACAGCTAGGGAGAAAACCTTACCCCAGTTAGGAAAGGTGGCTGACCCCAAGCTAAAGGATAGTAAAAAAGGTATGATTACTACCCGTACAGGTTATAAGCCCATAGAAAGAGGAAATAGCCCTCAGGAAGACCCAGTGCCAGGGACATCCTTCCAGGGGGACTTAATCACTCCTGCCAAAAATATTCCTAGGAAAGGGAAACCTGAAAGGAGGCGGGAGAGGAAGACCAGAGCGCAGAACAGGGCTGATTTGATAGCCGGACAGGAATTGCCCTGGATTCCTGCTGAGTTAAAAGAGAAATTTCCCTCCTTTCCCGGGGAACAGAGGGCAGATCCTGCCTTAAGCCGAGCATTTGAGAATGCCAGAGAAGGATCTGAGACCCTACCAAGATTTCTCTTGGAAGACAATGTGTTATATAGGGAAAGTATAGATACACGGTCAGGTGATACTAGGAGACAGTTAGTGGTACCTCATGCTTTTAAGGGCATGGTTTTAAGATTAGCTCACGTTCACCCGATGGGAGGGCATGAAGGGGCACAAGGGACCTTAGAGAGAGTATTGGCTAGGTTTTATTGGCCCGGTGTTTATAGGGAGACGGCAAGATTTTGCGCGTCTTGCCCGTCCTGTCAGAAGGTCGTGGCGAATCTTCCCCCGAGGGTACCAAAAATTCTAACTGTTTTGAATGGCCGCTTGCAGCGTATGGCAGAAGCGGTGGAAGAGAATTTAAAAGCGAGTCAGACCCGTCAGAAGGCTTATTATGCCCGACGAGCACGACCGCGTGTCCTGAGAGTAGGGGATAAGGTACTGGTAATGGTTGCCGCTGCCAGTTCCAAATTTGAAAGTGCCTGGAGAGGGCCCTACAAGGTTTTAAAACGGGTGGGTCCTGAGACATATACTTTGGAAACCGGTAAGGGGAGGCAGCAAGTGTACCATATCAGTATACTACGCCCATGGCAGGAGCGGGCTGTGGACGTAGCTACAGAGCAGAACAATGTCCCACCAGCTTTAGTTGGGATTACCAGCTGTGCGCGGGTTGTGGCGCCAGCCGGTAATAGCTTAAGGGGGGGGATATGTGGTGGTGATGAGCAGGTAGCTGAGCCTTTTAAAACTAGGAAAAAATAGTTTTTTTCTCATGAGCGGGGGAAGGGCTCACTACAGCATAGCTCCCAGGCAGGGAATGAGGCTAGAATACACACTAATAGGGATAGCTTGAAGCCACACCCAACCTCTAGAGCTCGTGCAGACAGAGAGGGGGTGGGGCCAGGAAAGGAAACAAGCTGCAGGATATTTAAGCTGCGTCACTCAGGAAGTGGGCAGGCAACGAAGGCAGAGGCAGAGAGAGAGACAGGAGGGCTGAGGAATACAAGCAGAGACACAGAGAGAGGACGTGCTCAAGGAAAACTGCATGCTAAAAGCCAGGAGGAGAGGCCAAGAGTCCAGAGGAACCAAGGGAAGAAACAGAGGTATAAAGCTGTAGGGCCTGGAGGTTCAAAGGGGACCAGCCATAACTCCCAAGGCAAGTGCAAAGATTGTGGGCATGAGTGGAGCTGGGGAAAACGTCAAGAGTATGTGACTGATTCTGAGAGTGACAGCTCAAGTCCTGAGTCTGTGATTAGGCAGTACAGAAAACCAGTTGGGAAGAGGGTTTCTGCCAGTAAAGCGATTTGTGTGTGTCCTGAACAGGAGTGTCTAAGAGGAAGAAGGGCAAGAGCTTTTGACCCGGTAAAAAGGGGAACACAGAAGTTAAAAATGGGGGAAGCTTCTTAGGCTTTTAAAGGAAGTGAAGCATAGCGTTCCAGAACGTGCCCCAAGCCCTGAGTGTTACAGTACCCCAGAAGAAATGGAAGTAGACTCATACTCAGACTCTCCAATATCCTCTGCGGAATCCATGGAGTGTGGGATTTGTATAAGCCGTGTTTAATACTTTTATAAGAAGCTGTGAGTAACAGGTTAAGAAGATATCTGTGCTGCTGTTGTTATGTGCCAAGCTGAAAAGCAGACAAGAAGTCATATGAACCTCATTGTTTAAAGCAGCCAATTGTATCTCTGAAGAAGCCAGGCTTAACAGGGCTAGCGTTTTAAACCAGGAGGCAGCACAGGAGAGATATCCTAATCTGCAGCAGCTGAGAGTAAAGGTCAAAAACTGTCTCACAGAAGTTTTTGGAAAACTGTGCATTTAAAAAGTGTTACACTGCTTTGTAAATGAAAGAAGCTGAAAAGAGTAATCAAGAGTGAAGTAACTACTTGAAGAAATATTGCTGAGAAGTCTAAAGGGAGAAAATATCCTATATTTTCAGTTTGTGCTATTGTTTGCCTTATCAAGGTCATTTGCCTCAGCAAGGTCACTTGCCCAAAGTTGGTTCCAGAAAAGAAATAAATAAAAGCAATTTAAGTAACAAATTGTCCTGTGTTCCTCTTCCATTCGGATTGCTGAAAAGCAAAACCACAACTACACAAAGAAGAGTGACGTCCCGGGCCCCACTAGGCAACCGCCTAGTCGCCGCGCCACGGACGTTGTCACAATACGCAGCAGGATCCACCGGGTCTTTCCCCGGCTTGTGTATAAGAGAGATGGAGGCCGTCCGCATATCTCTGGGAAAACCCCCACCTCCAAAGCCTCCGCAAACAGGGCAGCCAAGGTCAGCGTCACCTGGGGTTCTAGTACCTTGTAGAATTCGGATCCATACCCATCTGGTCCTGGCGCTTTGTGTGGCTTTCCTCGCCTAATAATCTTTTGGATCTCCCCCCCCCAGAAATGGGTTTATGCAGCTCCCCTAGCTCTTGCGTGGAGAGATGCGGGAAAGTGACTTTATCCAAGAACGCCCTCTCCTGGGAGCGGCTTTCCTCCTCTGGGGTATACAAAGCCTCATAAAACTGACGAAAAACCGCTGCCACCTGCTTTGATTCACTTTGTTTCCGCCCCTCGCTGTCCCTAATAACTGTTATTGCCCTCACACCTCCACCATCCTTCACTAGCCGCGCTAGAAGCTTACCCGATCGATTGCCATAGCGGAATAGCTGATGACGATAATAGTGCATTAGATGCACTGCTCTATCCTAAAGCAAGGCGTTCAGTTTTCTCTGCATTCCCAAATACATCGTTAACTTAGTCCCACTAACATCTCCCACCGCTTCTCCCTTCAACCTAGCCAGCTCTTGCGTTGATTTAAGAATCTCCTCATCTAATTTCCTCCGCTCTCTGGCCATATAAGCAATGATGTGTCCTCGCAATACCACTTTCCCGGCTTCCCATAACACAGCAACTGAATCACAACTGGCTTCATTAAACTCCAGGAACTCCTGCCACTTCTGCACCAGATAACGTTGAAACTCCTTATCTTGCCATTTGTGCCTAGGGAAAGACCATCTACCTCTGCCTACACCTGCACTCTACCAATCCATCCACACCATCGCGTGGTCAGAGACTAAGACGGGCCCAATCTCTGCCTTCACTAACCTCCCAAAGTCCCTTTCAGAGACTAAGATGTAATCCAAACGGGACCAGGTCTGATGAGCGCGCGACAGATGCGTGTAATCTCTCTCCCCTTCATGGAGTATGCACCAAACATCCACTAAGTTCCCTCTTTGGCACAAATAACTCACCCCCTTCCGCTTCCATCCCATTCTCTCCTTTGGGTTAGATTTATCTAATTCTGGATCATGAGGGCAATTAAAGTCTCCTGCTAGTATTACTGGGATCTTTGGGCCAGCCTCCACTTTCTGCAGCAACCGCCGGAAAAAGCCATGGTCGTACACATTCGGGGCATACACATTTCCTAGTAGCATCTCTGTCCCACTCAATTTCACATGCAGAAACAAAGACCTCCCCTGCGGGTCCTCCTCCACCCCTAAAACTTCCACTTGTAGCCCTTTACGTATTAGGGTCGCTACCCCCTATTTTTTTACATCTGCTGACGCTGCATAGACCTGTGCCACCCAGTCCCTCTTCAATTTAGCATGCTCCACTACATTTAAATGCGTTTCCTGCAAAAGAGCCACCTGGGCCTTCGCTTTCTTCAAAGCCTGCAGCACCTTGGTGTGCTTAACCGGAGTGTTTATACCGCCAACATTCCAGGAAACAATGCGTAGGTGCGACCTCATTGGACTATATGAAGTACGTCACTCCGCTGCAGGCTTTTTCTAGTGGTACTGAAGAATTTCATATTCCCTTGTTTCTCCGGCCAACATGGTAGGGGCCACCCAGCCTCAACCCCCAGCCTCCTTCCCTGCCTTAACACGTCCCCATGGTGCACCACCCTCCCCAAGCAATCCTGCATGGTATCTATTACTCTCTTCTCCCTCCCTCCCCCCCTCCCCTATCCCCCCCATCTCCCCTCCCCTTCCTGGCTACCTGCATCCTCTTCCCTCTATAACCCTTATCCTTCTAAACCCCTTAAAATGCTGTGAATTCTACCCCCTGCCTAGTCCGGCCGAGGCTGCCTTCCATACCGGACACTGCAGGGCCGCCCCAGCCTCCCCTCCAACTATTAAACTGATTCAATCCCCAGTGCAGATCACTTACGCTAAGAGTATCTTCCCTCCCCGCCAGTAGCCCAGGACATGGTATCTGGGAACATAACAAAACAGTATTAAACATCCATTTAACAATGCCCCCTCAACTCATGTTTCCCCGCCATGCAACATACAAAAGCCGCAAACTTGCAATAACGAACTGCACACAAGTCCTCACAAACGCAAACACTCTGCTCAAGTCCAACTCCATTCTCAACCACCACCAGTCTCTGTTGCTCTTCCGCCGCATCTCAACCAGTCTCGGGCAGCTCCAACATGCTGCCACCGGCAGCACGCCGTTATACACTCAAGTGTCCACCATCTACGCCGATACAGTTGTCTCCAGACCCGCCACAAAGCTCTTTGCTGCACCCGTCGTTTCAAACACATGCTGCCGGCCCAAATGTGTTACCCGGAGCACAGCCGGGAATGCTAAAGTGAAGCGCACATTCTTCTTAATCAACTCTGCACAGATCGGAGAAAAGGCTTTGCGCTTCGCTGCCACCAGAGCTGAATAGTCCTAAAAAATCAGCAATTTTTGGTTCTCCAGAGTTAAGTCCCGTTTCTTACGGTAGGCTTGCATTAATTGAATCTTATGCTGAAAATTTAAGAGCTTCAGGATCACCACTCTAGGTTTTTGCCCTGCCGCCATTTTGGTCCCGAGTCGGTGGGCCCGCTCTACCCTGAGCTCCCCAATCAAAGCGTCCAAGCCCAGCTCCTTCGGGAGCCACTTTTCAATCAACGGTATCAGCATTTGGTCGTTAGTCGACACCGGCACCCCCACCAGGAGCAAGTTGTTTCTGCGCGACCGATTCTCGAGGTCATCCACCTAGGCCAGCAAGGCCTCTATTTTTGTGGCCTGCGCCTCGTGTTCCTTCGTTCGCCGCCCTTCCTCCTCTTCGATTAGTGCCACTCTTTGCTCCAATTCATCGATTCGGTGGTCCATCTCCACCATCGACGCCCCCATCGACTCTAGTTTTGCTAAAATCTGGTCGAACTTCGGGTCTAGCAGCTTCACAACTTCTCGTGCGAGCTCCTACGATGCCGAGCCCACACTCTGCACACTCGGAGATGCAGGCTGTGTCTCCGCAGGCATGGCGGCACCAGTTTTCCCCCCTTTCTCCCGATCTTTTTGAGCTGGTAGCGGCATGGTGCTCACGGTCTCCACTTATCCACTCTCTCTGCGCCTGCCTTTGTCTTTTCCTTTTGAGCCACCGACGTGGGGGGACTGAAAATATTGATTTTGAGCGATGAAACCTGAGGCGGCCCCGGAGCGAGCAAAGAGACGTCTTCACTCGCTCATGTGTCACCGGAAGTCCTCCCAGCTGTCCTTTAAAAGAAAAAGCAGTTAACCTCTTTTAAGTATGTTCTAATAGGGCTGTTCTATGTCCCTATGTGTAGCTAATTAGGGAGTTGCCCTATTAAACAAGAAGCTCACATGGGGTGGGTGGGAGTTGGGTTAGGTAGGGAGGGACCTAACACCTGATGAGGTCAGTGGCTTCAAAGAGTTAGCTATGAATGGGTAGCTAGAACAAAGACTATGAACACCTTTACAAAGAGGCCTTCTACCTAGGGGGCATGAGACCTGTGAAACCTTTTCAATAGGTGTTAACACGAGGTGGCAGGTCAAAAGGCCATTTTGAAAGACTCCTTCTATCCAAGCAAGGACTGTTAATCACCCAGGAAGTTGGTCACAGCTTAGCTCAGAAGCACAGGACAGGATACTGTGTAACAGCCCTCTTTTAA
The DNA here is from genome assembly GCA_033557465.1 of Ichthyophis bannanicus. NCBI lineage: Eukaryota > Metazoa > Chordata > Amphibia > Gymnophiona > Ichthyophiidae > Ichthyophis > Ichthyophis bannanicus. Next base: position 347,589,229 of record CM066031.1, on the reverse strand, counting down.
TAAGTGTTATTTCCTTCCCTCCCTCCCCAACGCCCACCCACCCCTGGGATAATCATAGCTTTATAGGTACTTACACATCTTAAAGGAAAGGAGGTACTCTCAGGTGAAGCTCATTATCCAAATCATTCATACACTAAGGACCTGAGATTAATTAAGCTTCAGGTGAACAAGGTATATTAAATGTATTAGGTACAATTTTATTAGTATAAATATCCATAGCAACCCTTAGTAAGTAAAGAACTTAAAGATCTAAACACAAGCTTAAAACTAAGATGCAGACAGCAGTCCAGCAGCGAGATGGGGGCTTTCCAGTCTTTTGCATTGAGTGTCACATGTATGATTTTCTCCCAGTTGGTGAGAGGTCTTACGTGTGCACTAGGTGCAAGGAGCTCTTTGCTCTCAGGGAACGAGTCCTTTCTCTAGAGGCTAGAGTAGCAAACTTGGAAAACATAAGAAAGACAGAAAGGTACATAGACGAGATCTACAGGGATATAGTCCTGAAGTCCCACCTCCAGTCTGGCAGCATCCCTGTTGCCATGGAGGAGAGAGGTCACGTGACAGGAGAGCCTCACCCTGGTGTGGCAGGAAGTGATCCTGTAACTAGGACCTGTCCACCAGGTGATGTAAAACCCTCTCGCACCGAGGAAGTTTCTCCAGGGCCATGTGCCCATGAGGGAAGGGTTAGGACAGCCGTTATAGTTGGTGATTCGATCATTAGGCATGTAGATAGCTGGGTGGCTGGTGGACGTGAGGATTGCCTGGTGGACGTGTGGATCGCCTGGTAACATGCCTGCCTGGTGCGAAGGTAGCGGACCTCACGCGCCACCTAGATAAGGTCTTAGATAGTGCTGGGGAGGAGTCTGCTGTCTTGGTACATGTCGGTACCAATGACATAGGAAAATGTGGTAGGGAGGTTCTGGAGGCTAAATTTAGGCTTTTAGGTAGAAAGTTGAAATCCACAATTTCCAGGGTAGCATTCTCCGAAATGATTCCCGTTCCACGCGCAGGACCCAAAAGGCAGGCAGAGCTCCAGAGTCTCAATGCATGGATGAGACAATGGTGCAGAGATGAGGGTTTTGGATTTGTTAGGAACTGGGGAACTTTCTGGGGAAAGGAGGGGCTCTTCCGAAGGGATGGGCTTCACCTTAACCGGGATGAAACCAGGCTGCTGGCATTAACCTTTAAAAAGGAGATAGAGCAGCTTTTAAACTAGATAATAGGGGAAAGCCGACAGTCGCCCAAGAGCGCATGGTTTGGAAGAATGTATCCTTGAAGTATACTACCAAAAGCAGAGAGGTTCCAAAAAAGAGTAAAGTAGCCCAATGCCCTCGAGTATGGAGCAGACAGAACTTAAAGATCCCAAATTACCCATGTCTACCAATAGCCAGATTAATATGAATAAAATACAGTCTCTAAAATGCTTGTATGCAAATGCTAGAAGTCTAAAAAATAAGATGGGAGAGTTAGAATATATAGCACTAAATGAGAGATTAGATATGATTGGTGTGATGGGGAAGATCCGTCCCTTGATGTGCAGTCAGAGGAAACTGAAGAAAACAGGTCAGATTCTGACATCCAGGCAATGCACATGGCTACAGGTTGCCAAGGGAGATGTAAACAAACCCAGCCACGAGTGCAGCAGCCCCGCCCAAGCTGCAAACAAGCCCCGTGCCCTTAGTGCAATAGGATTCACCTGGGTGGAGGAGGGGCGAAGCTAAGCACTGTGGAAGATAAAAAGCACTCATTAGAAAGCAGAGTTAGCTCAAGCTCAAGCTCAGGTGCAAGCTTCAGCTCAGGAGGGAGCTCAGGCTCTGGTTCAGGTGCTGATTCGAGTTCAGGCTGGAGAGGAAGTTCAAGCTGGGGAGCAAGCTCAGGATCTGGATTAGGATCCGGGAGGAGTTCTGACGGAGCAGCTGTGAATTCCTGCAGCAGAGCTAGAACAGGAGCTAACATTGGAACAGACAGAGGAACAAAGAAAGCTCAAGCTGAAAAGGTACCGAGAGTTAAAACCCACAGTCTGCAGGAAAGCTTCTCTCAGTTAAAGCCTTGGGAGGAAGGCAGCTGGAGGGAGAAGCCACGCAGGGAGCCAGCTTGGGTGTGTCCAGAAGCTCACGAGAGAGAAAGGTACAAATCTCTGAACTTTCCTAATAGTGAAAGAGCACTGCTCAGTAAGCCTTGCAGGCAGAAGCCAGAAGGTAGTTCCTATAAGAGGAACAGGGAGAAAACTAAACCTAATAGTTTTCTCTGGGACAATAAAGCTTTCCAGAATTCTCTTAAGGCTAAAGAGAATGTTTTGAGAACCCTGTGTGAATGCGTTCCTATGTATCCAGCGGGGATGGGCTGGAGGATATGCAGGTTGAATACACAGATGAAGGCATAAACGATGTACCCATGGATTGTACGTTAACCATTGCAGATAATATGGAAACACTTTGCTGAATTGAATGTTTGAAGCTAATGGTATAGCTGGAGAAAGCAAAGTGAGCATTACTGCCATTGGAAAAGAAGCCTTTATTGTTTCCTATGTAAAGGACTGTGTCTTTAAAAGCTGGAAGAAAGCATTGCGCGGCGTTTTCGGATTGTTATAATGCCGACTTTAAGAATGCCATCGGTTAATCAGAAACGCGGGCAGCATTCACGTATTAAGAACTTTGTTTGATATTTCAAGTAAGTAGACAATTTCGGATAAAGTAAGGCAGATAAGATAGAGGCAATAAATCATAGGTGGTTTTTAGTCACACATGTTGCTTTGTATATTTGCAGTTTGATCTATAATCCCCTGAAGAACCATACTAGTGAAACGCGGGGGCGCTTTGACAACAGCGTTGGGATTTTAAATGAAAGTGGATTGAACAAACAATTAAGTTTATAAGAAAGTTCCAAGTTTCAAATTTAAGAACAAGTTCCATCATAATCAGATAAGTTAACATAGTGAAGTAGCAAAGTAGTGTGCTTTTAAGATATTTGTAAAAAGGGTCGTTGATGCAAATAGGCATAATACTGGGAGTAATTAAAACACCCAGAAATATTTGCCGATGTTTAGTCTGAGACCCGAAGAAGAAACAAACAAATATCTTGTAATATAGAAACTTCACTGGTGATAAAGAGAAAATTGGATGAGCGTGGGATTATAAAGAAGTACTCAGATGACCTAATTGGAGACAGCCAACATGGCTTTAGACAAGGAAGATCTTGTCTTACTAATCTGTTATGTTTTTTTGAAGGTGTGAATAAACAGGTGGACAAAAATGAGTCGTTTGATATAGTGTATCTGGACTTTCTGAAATCCTTTGACAAGGTCCCTCATCAGAGACCTTTGGCAAAACTAAAGAGCCATGGGATAGGAGGCAGTTTACTATTGTGGATCAGGAACTGGTTAAAAGATAGAAAGCAAATGGTAGGGCTAAATGGCCAATTTTCCCAGTGGAGAAAGGTGAATAGTGGTGTACCCCAGGGATCTGTGCTGGGTCCGCTGCTTTATGACATATTCATAAATGACCTGGAAAGGGGAATAATGAGCGAGGTTATCAAATTTGCAGATGACACAAAACTATTTAAAGTTGTTAAAACCAAAGAGGACTGTGGAAAATTGCAAGAGAATCTTGATAAATTGGAAGACTGGGCATCAAAATGGCAGATGAAATTTAATGTGGACAAGTGCAAAGTTATGCACCTAGGGAAGAACACCCCAAACTATGGTTACACGATGCAAGGTTCCACATTAGGAACCACCACCCAGGAAAAAAGATTTAGGCGTCATTGTGGATACCATGTTAAAACCCTCGGCCCAGTGTGCAGCGGCAGCCAAGAGAGCAAATAAAATGCTATGTATCATAAGGAAAGGAATGGAAAATAAAACAAAAGATATTATAATGCCTCTATATTTTTATTTATTTATTTATTTAACAATTCTTTTATACCGCGCTATTTCAATCAGTGCGGTGTACATTGAAACAAGAACATACTACAATGCATACAAGTAACATTGAGTTTTACATTGAACAGGAAGATTCAACATAGGACAACCGGGGGAACTATGTACAGATTGACTTAAATAATATATACAGTGATATAAAACATGATTTAGATGTTGCAATGTGGTTAACTAATAGGACTAGAGAGAAGATTGACCAACTAGCCCTTTTCTGGTTGTATTGAGGTGCTAGTATTGTTAATGGCTAGGTTGACTTCTGGGTAGCATTTTGTGAATAAGTGGTATTTCAATGCTTTTCTGAATAGGATTAGGTTTTTGATAGCACGGATTTCGTGCGGTAGTGCATTCCAGTTTAGAGGTGCAAATAAGGAGAAGGCCCTGTTGGAGGTGGCCTTAGTGCACTTCGTTATTATTTTTGGGACTATTAAGGTGTTCAATGATGTAGTTCTCCTTTTTCTGTTTTCCAGGGTGTCATGGATAAGTTTGCTGATTGGCGTAGGGGGGTAGTTATTTAGGGCCTTGAAAGTAAGAACTAAAGACTTATACTGGATTCTGGCATGTAATGGTAACCAGTGCAGTTCTTTCATGATGGGTGTTATATGTTCAGATCTTGATGAGCCGGAGAGGACTCTGGCGGCTGTATTCATGGCTAGGCGGAGCGGATTTAAAGTTGATTTAGGGAGGCCATGGAGGATGATGTTGGCAAAATCCAGGTGTGGGAGGACTAATGCCTGGAAGGTTGTTCGGAAGTCTGTAGGATCTAGTAGGGGGCGGAGGTGACGTAACGATTTGATCTTATAATATATAGTTTTTGTGATGTTCTTGACATGTGTTGTCATGTCCAGGTGTTGATCCAATGTGATGCCAAGGTAACGGATTGTAGATTTTGCTTTCAACTCCACGTTGTTGACGAGTAGTGATGGAGGAGGTATGAACTTACGGTTCCTTGTGACAAAAAGAACGTCAGTTTTGTTGTGGTTAATCCTAAGGTTTTGTGATAGCAACCATTCGGCTACAGCTTCAAAAACAGTTGATTATTGGGGAGAATACTGGATGTTCAATTGAGAACGGCAAATAAAGGAGGATGTCATCTGCGTAAGCAAGACATTGTACATTAAAGGATCTGATCAAGTCACATATCGGCTGCATGTAGATATTAAACATTAGTGCCGATAAGGACGATCCTTGGGGTACTCCCTGTGATTGTATGAATGGTTCTGAGGATGCGTGGCCTGTTTTTACTTGTTGCCACCTGTTAGATAGGTAGGATTTACACCATTTGAGTGCTGTGCTTTGAATCCCCTTATCTTCCAAGCGTTGTAGGAGTATGTTATGATTCACAGAGTCGAACGCGGCGGAGTTCCATGGTGAGATTGCACCTAGAATATTTTGTGCAATTCTGGTCGCCGTATCTTAAAAAGGATATAGCGTTATTAGAAAAGGTTCAGAGAAGAGCCACCAAAATGGTAAAGGGGATGGAAGGATACTCTTATGAAGAAAGGCTAAAAAGGTTAGGGCTCTTTAACCTGGAAAAGAGATGGCTGAGGGGAGATATGATAGAAGTGTATAAATTAATGAACGGAGTGGAACGGGTAAACGTAGATCGATTGTTTACGTTATCAGAATATAGAAAGACTAGGGGACATGCAATGAAGCTACAGGGTAAACTATTTAAGACTAATAAAAGAAAATAATTTTTCACTCAACGTGTAATCAAACTCTGGAATTTGTTACCGGAGGATGTAGTAAAGGCTGTTAGTGTAGTTGGGTTTTAAAAAGGTTTGGACAAGTTCCTGGAGGAAAGGTCCATGAACCATTATTAAGAAGGGACCCAGGATATCAATGCTTGACCCAGTACAAGCATTGTGGAACCTGTGTCTTTTGGGGAAACTGCTAAGTACGTATGACCTAGATTGGCCACTGTTGGAAACAGGATACTGGGCTTGATGGACCTTGGTCTTTCTTATGACAGCCTTGCCCTACACTACAAGCAAACAAAATAAATCCCCCCTTTGCAGTATAGAACAAAGACTTAGCTTTTAAAAAAAGAACACCAAAACCTGTTTAAGAATTAACTTTTAAAAAAGATCACCAAAACCCCTTTAAGGATTAGCTTTTAAAAATGAACACAAAAACCCCTTTGAGAGCTTTCAGGCAGAGTATTACCTTTCTTTGCAAAGGAGTCCATCAGAAATGCCACTACCTGAAAGATCCTGTAGACCCTTATACAGCACTGTCTACAGCGAAATGACCAGGGTAGAATAACTTCCCTGGACGTTACGTTTTAAGTGGCCCCGGGCATGGAAGAGGCTGGGGGAGGGGAGCAGTGTTAATTCCCCGCAGCCCGATCCTGGCCCTTGGAGGCCGGATTGTGGGTCGTGCTGCAGGAAATTAACTTTTGTAGCAGCGGCCGGCATTGTGGCTTTTAAATGGAGCTGTGATGTTTTGGCAACAGGACGCCATGGTGCCGTGGCTCCATTTAAAAGCCCTGGCTGAGTTAGCTGGGCTATGACTGTACGTGCAGGCTGGGACTGAATCGCAGTCCCGGCCTGCACGTATAGGCCTGTTCGCGATTCTGATCCCATGGGCTAGACGTGCCCCACTGGATCAGAATCTCGATCTCCTTTGTATGTCTGGGTCAGTCCAGACGTACAAAGGAGATGTACGTCGGGATCAGAATCGGGCCCTTAGCTTTTGAAAATGAACACCAAAACTCCTTTAAGAGTTAGTTTTTAAAAAAGAACACAAAAATCCCCTTTGATAGCTTTCAGGGAGAGTATTACCTTGCTTTGCAATGGAGTCTGTCAGGAATGAGCCTTGAGAGGAGCACCATAAAGTAAAACGGCGCCATTTGAGGCCGTATGACTTCCTGGTGGAGGGACGGCGGGCCGCGAGAACTACCTCCTCCACCTCCTGTGAGAGGCCAAGGGGGAGCAGGATTACCCGCTCAGCCGCCACGCTGTCAAGGCCAGGGTCTGAAGATTGGGGTGGAGGGTGAGTCCATCCTCTTGGGTGAGGAGGTCTGGGATAAGCGGCAGTCGCTGTGGTGGTTGAAGCGACAGGCGCCTGAGAAGTGAAAACCATGGCTGGCGGGGCCAGTGGGGGGCCACCAGAATTGCTTGCGCTCTGTCGGAGATAATGCGTTGTATGGTCCTGGAGATCAGGGGAATGGGGGGAAAGGCATACACTAGCGACCATTCCCCCCATGACTCGGCGAATGCATCCGCTGACTGGCTGCGACGTGATGGTCTTTTGGAGCAGAAGTGTTTGCACTTGGTGTTCCGCTCGGTGGCGAACAAGTCTATCTCCGGGTGGCCCCATGCTCTGAAGAGGGATAAGGCGATTTCCGTCTTGAGGGACCATTCGTGGGGGTATAGCTGTCTGCTGAGCTTGTCCGCCAGCTGATTCTCCGTTCCAGGAAGGTATGAGGCTTGGAGGAGGCAGTCTTTGGAGGCTGCGAAGGCCCAGATCCTGAGGGCTTCCCTGCATAGGTCTCGGGAGCCCGTTCCACCCTGTTTGTTCACGTAGAACATTGCTACCTGATTGTCCGTCTGGATGAGGATGACCTTGCCTCTGACCAGTTTCTGGAAAGCGTTCAAGGCGTAACGAATGGCTCTGAGTTCCAGAAGGTTGATGTGGTACCGCATCTCCCTCTCTGTCCACGCACCCTGTGTCTGGAGTTGCAGGCAATGAGCCCCCCATCCCACTGAAGAGGCGTCGGTGGTGATGGTTAGTTGGTGAGGTGTGTGTGCGAGGGGTCTCCCATGGGAGAGGTTTTCCCGCCGAGCCCACCACAGAATGGCGTTGCGGACTGCTTGGTTCATTGGTACGAGCGTGTTCAGAGGCTGGGAGTGCTGCGACCAGTGTGTTCGCAGATGCCACTGTAAATGGCGCATGTGGAGCCTCGCTAGAGGGACCGTTTGAGTGGTTGCTGCCATGTGGCCAAGGAGTTGCAGTAGTTTCGGGCGGTGTGGTTTTTGTTGGAGCAGATGTGCATTGCCAAATCCCGTATGGATCTCCTTCGTAGCGGCGGGAGGAAGGCTTTTGCTTCGTTGGTGTCTATGAGTGCTCCGATGAATTCCAGTTGTTGCGAGGGGCGCAGGTGGGATTTCGGGTAGTTTATCAAGAAGCCCAATGCGGATAGTAGGGCAATGGTGGATCGAGTCGCCTGTTCTGTCTCTTCGGGGGAGGGCGATGTGATCAGCCAATCGTCCAGGTAGGGAAACAGGCAGATTCCCTGCTTGCGGAGATGCGCTGCTACGGCGGATACGCACTTCGTGAATACCCTCGGAGCTGGGGACAGCCCGAACGGGAGGACCTTGTACTGGAAGTGTCTCCCCATGAACTGGAACCGCAGGTATTGGCGATGCTCTGGATGGATCGGGATGTGCGTGTATGCGTCCAACAGATCCAATGATGTCATCCACTCCCCGGCCTGAATGAGTGGTAGAATGGATCCGAGGGAGTGCATTCTGAATTTTTCTTTGGTGATGAAGAGGTTGAGAGCTCGGAGGTCGAGGATAGGGCGCATGCCTCCGGATTTCTTTTGGACTAGAAAGTACCTGGAGTAAAAACCAGAAAAATGCTCCGAGGTTGGTACTGGCTCGATGGCATTGGAGGAGAGTAGGGAGAGGATCTCCTTTTCCAGGGCAATGGAGGAAGGATCCGGTGCCTTGCAGGGTGGGACTCCGTGCTGCACCGGTGGAGAAAGGGAACTTCAAGCGATACCCATCCTTGATGATAGCCAGCACCCATTTGTCCGAGGTGATGGACTGCCAAGCTGAGAGGAACAGGGTGAGGCGTCCCCCCGTGGGGGTCTTGTCCAAGGGCTGATTGTCAAAAGGCTTGATTAGCTTTGCCCGTCCCGGGCTGCTGGCTTTTTTGTGGCTTTCTATCCCTCTGGCGAGGTTTTTGCCGGTAAGATTGCTGCGATGGCTGTTGCTTGTATCGGGGTTGCCATTTTTGGTAAGAGCCGTAGTTACGCTTAGAGGAACTGAAGTAGTGATGCTTCTGGTGGTAAGAGATCTTGCGTCCGTTGCGATCAAAGCCCTCGTCCGACAATGTTTTCAATGTGGTACAGCGATCCTTTAGGGCGTTAACGGTGTCAGTGACAGTGTCCCCAAAGAGGGACTCTCCGGTGCAGGGAGCATCCGAAATGCGATCATGGGTGTCCTCTCGTAGGCCGGAAGCCCTGAGCCACGCCAGGCGGCGGGCGGTAATGGAGGAAGCGGCCGTGCGGGCTGCTGTGTCAAAAGCGTCAAAAGCCGCCCGCACCTGGTGTTTAGTGCATTCTTGAAGGTCAAGGATGACGTCGGCGCAATCTTGCTGGGCTCCCTGAGTTGGTGCAGGGAGTTTAGCTTTAAGTTTCTCTAGGAGTGAGTCCAGGTAAAGGGCCTGTTGCAGTTGGTGGGCCGCAATCCTGGCACTGAGCATGGCTCCTTGAAAGGCTCTTTTCCCGGTGTCGTCGAGCGACTTTAGGTCTTTTCCCGGGGGGCCATTCGCGTTAGGACGCGTGGATTTGGTTCTTTTTAGAGCTGATTCCACCACAATGGACTGGTGCGGCAGCTGGGTTTTGTCGAATCCAGGAGCGGCTTGGACTTGGTACTTGTTGTCGAGTTTCCTTGACACTGCTGGGCCGGAGGAGGGGTTCTTCCAGAGGGTGATGAGATTCTCGAGCAGTAAGGGGTAAACCGGAACGGTTGCAAGAGGTTTCGGTGCTTCAAGAAACTTGCGTGCCGCCTGTGTCTCGGGGCGTTGGTCGGAGGCCCCAGAGGTGCTTGGGAGACTGAGCGTATAAGCCAGCTTCTGTAGGAACTTGTGGTAGGAGAGGTCCTCGGGGCTGGAGGGGAACGTTTCCGCCGATGATCCGGGGACTGACTCCAAGTCTCCTGGAGGGGGATCCTGCGGAGATTCAGTTCCTGCTACAGTGTCAGTCGCAGGTGTCACAGACTGGTTGTCATTGGAGGAGTCCGTGGCAGGCTGGACGATGGCAGACTGGATGATGGGCGCTGAGATAGGTGCTGCCAGGGGATCCGCTGGTTGTGCCTGCGCCCATTGTTGAAGGAGAGATGAGAGAAGAGAGAGGAGTTTAGGGTTCTGAGCGCATCCCTCTACTGCAGGTGCTGTTTGCTCGTGTAGATAGTGCTCCTCGGAAGCAGCCTCGGGGGAGGACCCGAAGTCAAGCAGTTGCTGTGGGGAGTATGCAGCGTGGCTGTCATAGGACGCTGTGGAGGAGGGAGAGGAGCTGGACTCACTGTGATGGCGTCTGCCCCTGGAGCGGCATCGGGAATCGCGGCCGGAGGAGCTGCTCCAGCGAGCCCTCTTGCTGTGCCTCCGTTGATGGTGCGGGTGTGCTCTGTGCATCTGCGCGGAAGTCCGACGGTGCTTTGGCGTGGGGGTGGATCGCCGCCCGGAAGAGGATCGATGTCGGCGCCTGCTGCGTCGGCGCGGAGAGGAGCTTCGTCTTCTCTTGCTCCTGTGACTGCGCCGGTGTCCGCGCTGGTGTCCGTGCCGATAGCCGACGTCATCGGGAGCGTCATGATGGGCGGAGCTTGGGGCGGTAGCAGCAGGATCCAAGATGGCCGCCCCCATAGCGTCCACATGTTCGCTGGCTCCCGGGATGTCCGGAGCCTGGAGGCCGCGGACAGAGCCCGGGAGAAGAGGAACTGGTCCTGCAGTATCACGGCGAGGAGCGGAGGCCGGTGGGGGCACGCTCGGGGCCGCAGCGAGGATAGCTTCAGCCTGCCCAAGGATTGCAAGCAGGTCGCGGCAGGGAGCGGAGGCCAGCAGGGGAACGCCCGAGGTCGGGGCAGCACTTATCTGGGCAGGAGTAGACGAGCCTTGACGAGGTAAGGCAGGAAATAACTCTTTGAGCAGGTTTTCTCTCGTTTTCCGTGCCCGGGGGGACATCTTGGCACAGTGTGAGCAGTCCTCCACTTTGTGTGCGATGCCGAGGCAACGGATGCAGCAGGGGTGCGAATCCGACGCGTTCATCTTCCGGGAGCATGCCGGGCACTTCTTGAAGCCCGGTTTGGGCATTTTGGACAAAAATAAAATCAAAGAAAGTAAAATAAATGAGGAGAGAGTGTAGATCCGTCTTGCTGGCAAGGCGGAAGAAGTGAAAGTGTCTGGCTAGGGGCGGTCCGGGGGCTGGCCCAGGTGGAGGGGAGGGGGCTCAGCCCAGGAGGCTAACGCCTTCTGGGCTAGAGAGAGTACTCCGTCCACGGCGCCGTCGGATGACGTCACCATGTGTGGCTGACTTCATCCTGCTTGTCCTAGGAGAATGACAGTACCTAAAAGGCCCCATAGATCCTTATACAGCACTGCCTAGCTGCTTAGTAAGCTACTCTAGGGCCATTTAACACCTGATGAGGTCAGTGGCTTCAAAGGGTTAGCTGTGAATGGGTAGCTAGAACAGAGACAATGAACTCTAACTGACAGAGTCTTGCTCTATACTACAAGCAAAGAAAATAAATTCCCCCTTTGTAATATAGAAAAAAGACTTAGCTTTTAAAAATGAACATGAATACACCTTTAAGAAGTAGCTTTTAAAAATGAACACTAAAACCCCTTTGAGAGCTTTCAGGCAGAATATTATCTCGCTTTGCAATAGAGTCCATCTGGAATTCTCTATAAGGCCTAGTCCTCCTTCAACTCTAGGGATGTACAGCCTTGACATACATTGATTCTTGTAAATTACTTCATGGGCATTTTAGAATTTTCTTGTTTGCACATCTAGTTTTCAGGATCTTTAAGAGGCCAGCTTACAGTTCCAAAGCTGTATGAGAATTAACCTTCTATAATATTCTTCACTGATCTTTTCTCTATTCCGAGATATTTATATATGCCTTCCTGCTCAAGTTCCTTGATGTCACAGCCCTCAATGAGGGATGTGTTTTCCATTTTGCCCAATTTTCCTCAAAAAATAAGTTGTCTTAGCACAACTGTCAAGGCCAAAAGTCATCCTGATGTCATCAGAAAAGCTTTTGTCTACACAGAGTTGCTCCATTAATTGTTGGTCACTGAAACTGTAGAGCTTCACGTTGTTTACAGATAGTAAATGGGATGTTACCTCTAGGTTGTTACCTTCTCTAGGATTCAGGCTAAATCCATATCCCAAAGAATTGATGAGAATACTCATTGGATTAAGTGTCATACAAAACAGAAGTGGAGACAGGAAATCTCCATAAAATATTCCTCAATGGATCTTGATGTTAAGAATGATGTATTGACCATCTTCATACTTAAAAAAGAGTGTGATTTGCCACATTGTCATGGTGAACTTATTGTACTGTATTAATCCAATATTTCTCTTATACTTTTCGAGGCAATTTATTATCCAAGACTGTGAGACACTGTCAAAAGGTTAAAGACGTACATCAGGCTTGGCTGTTGTTGAAAAATACTATCTTGGAAGCCCAGACCAGCTGTATTCCACGCTTTAAGAAAAGTGGAAGGAAGTCCAAAAAACTGCCAGCATGGTTTAAAGATGAGGTCAGAGAGGCTGTTGTTGCCAAAAAAGCATCTTTCAGGAAATGGAAAAAACAGCCGAACGACGAAACCTGGAAACAGCACAAGCATTGGCAAGTCAAATGCAAGGCATTGATAAGGCAGGCAAAGGGAGAATTTGAGAAGAAGCTTGCGGCGGAAGCAAAAACGCGAAGTAAAGACCTTTTCAAGTACATTCGTAGCAAAAAACCTGTGAGAGAGTCAGTTGGTCCATTAGATGATAAAGGGGTTAAAGGAGCACTAAGAGGCGACAAGGCGATAGCGGAGAGATTGAATGAATTCTTTGCTTCAGTCTTTACTGAGGAAAATGTAGGGATGTTACCCATGACTGAAGTGGTATTTAAAGGTGCGGAAGAATTGAAGGAAATATTGATACATCGGGAAGATGTATTACAACTATTAGATAAACTGCAGAATAGCAAATCACCTGGGCCGGATGGTATACATCCAAGGGTGTTGAAAGAACTGAAATATGAGATTGCAGACCTGCTATTAGTAATCTGTGAACTATCATTAAAATCATCTCTAATACCTGAAGATTGGAAGATCGCCAATATAACACCAATTTTTAAAAAGGGTTCCAGGGGTGATCCGGGAAACTACAGACCGGTGAGCCTGACATTAGTACCGGGAAAAATGGTAGAAACCATCATAAAGAATAAAATTACTCAGCATGTAGATAGTCATGACCTAATGGGAGACAGCCAAGATGGCTTTAGACAAGGATGATCTTGTCTTACTAATCTGTTATGTTTTTTTGAAGGAGTGAATAATCAGGTGGACAAAGATGAGTCGGTTGATATTGTGTATCTGGACTTTCAGAAAGCCTTTGACAAGGTCCCTCATCAGAGACTTTTGGCAAAACTAAAGAATCTTGGGATAGGAGGCAGTGTACTATTGTGGATCAGGAACTGGTTAAAAGATAGAAAGCAGAGGGTAGGGCTAAATGGCCAATTTTCCCAATGGAGAAAGGTGAATAGTGGTGTACCCTAGGGATCTGTGCTGGGTCCGCTGCTTTTTGACATATTCATAAATGACCTGGAAAGTGGAATAACGAGTGAGGTTGTCAAATTTGCAGATGACACAAAACTATTTAAAGTTGTTAAAACCCAAGAGGATTGTGGAAAATTGCAAGAGGATCTTGATAACTTGGAAGACTGGGCATCAAAATGGCAGATGAAATTTAATGTGGACAAGTGCAAGGTTATGCACCTAGGGAAGAACAACCCAAACTATGGTTACACGATGCAAGGTTCCACATTAGGAACCACCACCCAGGAAAAAGATTTAGGCGTCATTGTGGATACCATGTTAAAACCCTCGGCCCAGTGTGCAGCGGTGGCCAAGAGAGCAAATAGAATGCTAGGTATGATAAGGAAAGGAATGGAAAATAAAACAAAAGATATTATAATTCCTCTATATCGTTCCATGGTGAGACCGCACCTTGAATATTGTGTGCAATTCTGGTCGCCGTATCTTAAAAAGGATATAGCGATTTTAGAAATGGTTCAGAGAAGAGCCACCAAAATGGTAAAGGGGATGGAAGGATACTCCTATGAAGAAAGGCTAAAAAGGTTAGGGCTCTTTAACCTGGAAAAGAGACGGCTGAGGGGAGATATGATAGAAGTCTATAAATTAATGAACGGAGTGGAACGGGTAAACGTTGATCGATTGTTTACCTTATCAGAATATAGAAAGACTAGGGGACATGCAATGAAGCTACAGGGTAAACTATTTAAGACTAATAAAAGAAAATATTTTTTCACTCAACGTGTAATCAAACTCTGGAATTTGTTACCGGAGGATGTAGTAAAGGCTGTTAGTGTAGCTGGGTTTAAAAAAGGTTTGGACAAGTTCCTGGAGGAAAGGTCCATAAACCATTATTAAGAAGGGACCCAGGATATCAATGCTTGAACCAATACAAGCATTGTGGAACCTGTGTCCCTTGGGGAAACTGCTAGGTATGTATGACCTAGATTGGCCACTGTTGGAAACAGAATACTGGGCTTGATGGACCTTGGTCTGACCCAGTATGGCATATCTCTTATGTTCTTATGTTCTTTCTTATAATCAATCCATGCTATATTGAGATTTTTGCTTTTCTTAGCGCTGGCCGTGATGACCTTATTCAACATTAACTGGTCTTTGGTCCCATATTCTCCCCAGTTTCCTGTGTGGTTTGCAGTGTGTTTTTGTGTTTTGTTTCATTTTGGTTGTATACAGTTTCATTCTGTTTCGTTTTGTTTTGTTTTAAAATTTTCATTTCAGGGCAATTTTGTTAACTAAAAGGTGGCTTGGCTGCTGCCCAAACACAAAAAAAGAGCTGAAACATTACTAGAGGTTTCCAGGGAAATAAAACAATTCCAATTTTTTTCATACTTTTGTTAATAGTTGTCATGGTTTGGCCTCAAAATGATCACTTTTGGGTTAGAACGCTTCCACAATGAGCAATTATATCTCATAGGAAGCTGCCTTCATCCAGTTTGTTCTTAACTGTGTTTTGTAGTTCTTGTGCTCTTCGCTGCTGTTTTCTGATCAGCCCAAAATGTGATTGATCTTGTGTGGAAAACCCTTCCCAGAGTTTTTGCCTTGTGATCTGGTCTGTTGGCAAATTAAAAGACTGGGGAGAGACAGTGACAAATTACGAGGATGGGAAGACCATGCATGCTTGGTGGGGGGGGGGGGTCCTGCTAAGACTTTTCTGAGTTTTGGGAATGCTCCTTTATCAGTTGGGAGTCCATTTGTGTGGGTGCATATCCCTGCTTGTCCATGGAGAATTACATCACACCTGGTCTTTGGACCCAAGAACAGCACAGTGTGTCTCTTAAGAGTATGTCTACTAAGCCAGGCTAACGATTAACCTGGGCTGTCTGTAACTAGGCTCCTTGTTATTCAAAGGCACTTAGTTGCAGATAGCCTGGGTTAATTTTGTGTCTCATGAGCTTACTAAAGACAGCAAATTCTGATCAAAATTAACCTGGTAATAAAGCAGTGATTCTCAACCCAGTCCTTGGGGCACACCCAGCCAGTCAGGTTTTCAGAAAATCCAGAACTGATATGCATGAGACAGATTTGAATACCTATGAGGCAGTACATGTAAATATATTTCTTGTATATTCATTGTGGATATCCTGAAAAACTGACTGGTGAGGTGAGCTGTAATAGGGCCTAAAGGTAATTTTTAAGTTGCTATGTCTTTTAAATTTACCTGTGAAAGGACATGTAGTATGCTATAACACGTTGTTCTCGAAATCCTATATTTTTTTCTGAATTAAAACCTCTGAGGTAACCTTTAAGACAAAGGGAAAGTGAGCTGGAAGTTTGCCTATAAGTGATACTGTTAACTGTTTATATGGCTCCTGACAAGAATTTTTTCAGCTACAGTCGAACGTTTCTGGAAAATTAAAATTTCTATTAAATTTCTAAAAGAGATTCTGGTACTTTTTTACTAACACTATGCTGAGATATGAAAGATATGCAAAGTAACAGTAGGCAAGCAAGTTCAATAGAAATTACATGTTAACAATTCAGCTTATTACTTAGCTGTATTACAAGAGTTCATAAGTATTCCTTGCTCCAGTTTCTCTTCCCAACTCATTGAGAAACTTTGCCTGTTTTTCCTTCATTGAAGAAATCTACACAAACATGGGTAGTTATTTTTGTGAACCTAGTATAAACAGATTGGTCACTAGTCAGTACTGTTTGTTTTAAGCACCTTTGGTCACTGTGACAGGGATTTACATTATTAAACAATCATTTACAATTTAAGATTTTTTAATAAGTTATTTATCTAATCAAAAAAGGTTTCCATGGGAAGAAATCTCCCACAGTCACAATGGCACAGTCTGTCTCCTGTCCCAATCTGCATGATGATGAAGTGTAGGAGTTCATGCCAAAGCACGTGCCACTCAGCGGAGAAATAGAATTAGCCAAATATTGGCAGATGTGTTTTGATGATGAATACTGCAGGCCAACTATATGTTTCTTCCCTTGTTCATAAGGCGAATTTAGCTTTATGCATCACGTTAAGTATATATCTTATATTTTTACATGGCAATAACATTATTTCATTTTTATTTCTACAGAGCACAACTTCAGTGGTAATTACATAGCCACTTCTGGTGCGACTTATGAGTGATGCTTTTCATTGACCGACTACTGTGTGATGCACATTGGTTAGAAATGTTTAAGAATTCCTTATTGAGGTAAGAATAGCATTCCCTGAACATGACACAGAAATCTCCCAGAGTATAATTTGTACTTTCCATACTTCATGAAAGCAGCAATTACGTTGCTGAATGGCAAAGTGATTACACCATTTAGTATAATAGGTACTTGCTGTTCAATAGTAACTATTGATAACTGTCACCTTGTTTTGTCACATATTTCGTAGCTCCCAAAATTAACCTACTGTAAAAGGCAAACTACTAGAAAATTAGAGCAGACTTTTAATGTGGGAACAAACGCAAAGTTTACTTGTATGGTAGATTATAATCAGAAACTCAAAGAAACTCTTAGAAAAAAACAAAAAATACTTACAAATTCAGTTTTAACATCGGTTAACATTGATTATAAACTAACACACTCCCACTATTACCAGTTTTACCAGAACCATTAAAAACCTTTTACCAGAGGGAGAAAAAATACTTCAGGATGGCTCAAATCCCACTATGTGGCAAACTGAATCGTCATAGGGGAAAGCAAATAGCTCACATCACCGGTCTTAAAAAACTCCCTATAACATATCTTTTTAATACCTCAAAAAAGTACTTTTCTTGATTTTCAAATATTTTCTTTAAAAATACTTAAGTATCCAAATTAGTTAATAATAGAAACCGCCATTTAAAGAGATCATGAGTATCTTAGATTTTTTATAATGAAGCAACATTCTGTCTCATAGATAGAACAACCAATTCCATACAGGTCTACCGACCTTTGCGTAGTCCTTGTAATGGAACAAATGACCCTGTGATTATATACATGCAGCAATACCACACAAGATAACAAATTCACTTATCTGATTAACCACATTCCCAAACTGCATCAACCATCATAGCCCGGCCCAACAAAGATCTTCATTTCTCTTTCAAAAAAGCTTCTTCAGGGGCACTATATTTGATCACAACGATAACTCAAAGAAGCGGCTTCAGCGTCTAACGCCATAGAATTTAAACACTTAACTGCCAATCAGACAGCTAGAAGAATGCATATGTCACTACAGGGAAGGTGTTATAATCTTCTAATTCCCCAACCTAAAATACTGCTTTCTCCTATCTCCCACTAATCTTCAGCTACCCAACTAACACAAAAATCATAGATAGCTAATGTACTAATTAACCAAATAATCTAAAAAAAAAACAAATATAAAGAGGAGTGTGCAATCAAACTGCACAGCCCGGCCCGTCAAGGCATCCTTCCAACCAATCACTTAAAGGATCAGGCACAACGCTGGTTCATACTCCTTCAGAAAAAAAGATGCCATTCAATCTTATCATTCAGTTCATTAGGTTCTAAAGTAGCCAATCTAAAGATCTAGCGCTGCTTACATTGTAAAAGCAATTTTTCTCTTATCACCTCTTTGGATACTAGATGGAACCTGTTCCAGCACCATGCATCGTAGGTCTTCAACTATGTGCTTAGAGGAAATACAATGCTTTACCAGCGATGTTTCAACCCTTATTTTTGGCACTGTATTTATGTTCTGTCAAACGAGTCTTCAAAGATCAAGTAGTTTTCCCAATATACAACTTCAAACATGGACATCTTAAACTGTAAACAATAAAGGTTGTCGTACAAGTAGAAGATACTTTCAAAGAGTAGGTCTTTCTCTTATAAATAAAGGAATCACCTTCTTCCATAACACTACAGAAGGAACATTTTCCACATTTTGTATGACCCAACGCCTCTGTAGAGTTTAACATTCTCAGACCTGTTGAACATATTACGGCCTCTACTGTACACTATACAAGGCTGACAATCAGTCAAATTAGGATGAGCTGACAGGATTTTCCACCATTGTCTGATAGACGTAGCTATATGTTGTGACAAGCCAGAATATTGAATTACATATGTCACCAAAGCTGTAGATAACATAGTTCTTTGATACTGCATTCTAAAAATAGGTGACAATAGCCATTGCCTATGACTAAAACAGGTTCTCTTATAAGCTTTTCATAGTACAGACTCCGGATAACCTTGAAGGCCAAATTTATCAAGCATCTTCTCTGCTTGTATTTTAAACTCCGCCTCTGACAAACAGATACGGCGACATCTAAGCAGCTGTGAATAGAGAAGGCTTCTTTTTAAATGCTCCAGATAGTAACTTGAAAAATGCAACAGTATGTTCTTATCTCTTGGTTTGGAAGAAACAGTTGTACCAAAACCTCCATGTACTTTCTGTACTTTAACATCCAAAAAATGTATCATAGTCTCATGAGCATTCATCTCAAATCTAATATTAGAATCACAATGATTTAAGTACTCGAAAAAAGCACAAAGTTGAACATAAGAACCACTCCACAACAGAAAAATGTCATCTCTGACCAGATCTCATCGCAAAAAAGAGTCTGTGAGCTTCCGTTGAACGATATGGTGGTTATTTTATCTGATATGAGCCTTACATCTTCACAACAAGCAATACTTTCACGTGGTTTATCCCTTATTAGCGGTCCTTTTTATGATGGATTTCAGAGTCGTGTTACGATAGAGTGTTTGGTTAGATCTTTACAATTGAAGATATTTTTTTCAGAGCAGACAATGAGCTCTGATCAGTCAGTTGTTAGTTTGAAATCTAATTGGGTTCCACCGGGCCCTTTAGATCCTATTTTATATACTTTTAAGCAACTCCTTCTGTTGGACCTGAAAAGGTGTGAACAGAAATATAAGTGCTTTTCAAGAAATTTGTCATCGGATGAGCTTCAGGCCTTGAAAGAACTTCGTGGGAAGGAAAGTATAATATTTAAACAGGCAGATAAAGGAAGAGCCACAGTTGTCCTTAACACGGTGGACTATGATAAGGAAGTTTATTGTCAATTAAATAATGTTAATCACTATTTACGTTTGTCTACTGATCCTACCTCTGAATTGCAACAGCTGATTGATAAAGTTACGTTGGAGGCCTATGAGTTGGGCTATTTAACAGTCAAAGAGAAGATGTTTTTGAATCCATTATTTCCCAAGATACCAGCCTTTTACATTCTGCCAAAAATTCATAAAACTTTAATTAATCCCCCTGGAAGACCAATTCTTTCAAGCAATGATTCACTGTTGGATATGTGTAGGGATATACTTGGACATGTTTTTGAAGGAAGAAGTGCCTAAGATCCCCTTCTATTGTGCCCCAGGGATCTGTGCTGGGTCCGCTGCTTTTTGACATATTCATAAATGACCTGGAAAAGGGAATAACGAGTGAGGTTATCAAATTTGCAGATGACACAAAACTATTTAAAGTTGTTAAAACCCATGAGGATTGTGGAAATTTGCAAGAGGATCTTGATAAATTGGAAGACTGGGCATCAAAATGGCAGATGAAATTTAATGTGGATAAGTGCAAAGTTATGCACCTAGGGAAGAACAACCCAAACTATGGTTACACGATACAAGGTTCCACATTAGGAACTACCACCCAGGAAAAAGATTTAGGCGTCATTGTGGATAACATGTTAAAACCCTCAACCCAGTGTGCAGCGGTGGCCAAGACAGCAAATAGAATGCTGCTACTACTACTCCTACTATTAAGCATTTATAAAGTGCTACTAGCCGCACGCAGTGCTGTACAGACATGTAGGAGACGGTCCCTGCTCGTTAGAGCTTACAATCTAGTCAAGACAAAACAAACAAAACATAGAGCAACAGTCTATTCAGGGCAAAAGTACAAGGCATGGCATTTACAGTCAAGGCAGACAAAGGACAGACAAGCATGGCATTTACAATCAAGGCAGACAAAGGACAGAAGTCAAGATTTGAAAGCGACAGTGAAGAGGTAGGTTTTCACCTTGGATTTGAAGAGGGCTAGGGAGGATGCCTGGCATACAGACACAGGTAGGTTGTTCCAGGCGTAAGGTGCTGCAAGGTGAAAGGAGCGAAGTCTGGAGTTAGCGGTGTGAGTGGAGGGCCTGGATAGAAGTAGTTTGTTAGAAGAGCGAAGTTCCTGAGACGGGTTGTGAGGAGAGATGAGAGTTGAAAGGTATTGAGGGGCCGCAGAGTGAATGCATTTATAGGTCAGGAGGAGAAGTTTGAACTGGATGTGGAAACGGATAGGGAGCCAGTGAAATGACTTGAGGAGAGGAATAATGTAGGCATGGCGAGGCTGGCGGAAGATTAGTCGAGCGGCAGCATGTTGAACAGATTGAAGGGGAAAGAGATGGCTCACAGGGAGACTAGCAAGGAGCAGATTGCAGTAGTCGAGGTGAGAGGTAATTAAGGAGTGGATGAGCGTTTTAGTAGTGTGTTCAGGAAGGAGGAGGCAGATTTTGCTAATGTTATAGAGAAAGAAGCGGCAGGTCTTAGCTACAAGCTGGATGTGTGTGGAGAAGGAGAGAGAGGAGTGAAAGATAACCCCCAGATTGCGGGCCGAGGAAACAGGGAGGATTATAGAGTTATCGACAGAGACTGAGAAAGGAGGGAGAGGAGGGGAGATATTAGGGGAAAGATAAGGAGTTCAGTTTTGGCCATGTTCAATTTCAAGCGGCGGTGAGACATCCAGGCAGCAATGTCCGAAAGGCAGGCAGAGATCTTGGTCTGGATTGCTGGAGAGATTTCAGGTGTAGAGAGGTAGATTTGGGAGTCATCGGCATAGAGATGGTACTGGAAGCCATGGGAAGAGATAAGCGCACCAAGGGATTGGGTATAGAGAGAGAAGAGGAGCAGACCCAGGATGGATCCCTGGGGTACGCTAACTGGAAGCGGGGTAGGAGAGGAGGAGGAGCCTACACTGAAGGAGCGATGGGAGAGGTACGAGGAGAACCAGGATAGTATCGAGCCCCTAAAACCAAGCGAGGAGAGGGTATCGAGGAGAAGGTTGTGGTCAACAGTGTCAAAAGCAGCAGAGAGGTCGAGAAGGATGAGGACCGAGTAGAGGCCATTAGATTTAGCCAGGAACAAGTCATTGGAGACTTTGGTAAGAGCTGTTTCAGTAGAATGTAAGGGACGGAAGCCGGACTGTAAAGGATCCAGGAGGGCATGAGAGAGAGGAAGTCAAGTCAGCAGCGGTGGACTGCACGTTCAAGTAATTTAGATATGAAGGGAAGGAGGGAGATGGGTCGATAGTTAGAACGACAGGTGGAATCGAGTGAGGGTTTCTTAAGGAGAGGTGTGACCACAGCATGTTTGAAGTCTGTGAGGACAGTTGCAGTGGAGAGCGAGAGGTTGAGGATATGAGAGATGGAAGGGACAATGGTGGGAAGATGGGGCTTAGGAGGTGGGTGGGGATAGGATCAGAGGAACAGGTGGTGGGTTTGGAGGAAGAGAGGAGTGCGGTTTCCTCTTCAGTGATCAGAGGGAAGGAAGAGATGGTGGCGGAGGTAGCAGGGATGGGGGGGGGGGAGAATTGGGGAGGAGGGGAGGTAGATTAAGAAGTGGGGAATTGGAGGGTGATCTTGTGGATTTTGTCATGGAAGTAGTCGGCCAGGGTTGAGAAGGGACGGTGGGACCAGGGGCAGGGGCCCCTTGAGGAGAGAACTGAGGGTATTAAAGAGACGGCGAGGATTAGAGGCAAGAGAGTTGGTCAAATGGATGTAGTATTCTTGTTTGGCAAGAACTATGGCTGACTGGAAGGAGCCAAGCATGAATTTGAAGTGTAGAAATTCTTCTGGGGAGCGGTATTTGAGCCAAGCATGTTCAGCAGAACAGGTACAGGTGCGTAGATAGCGGGTAGTGGATGAGAGCCAGGGCTGGGGTGCAGAACGTCTCATAGGACTGGGGTGGGTGGGACAAGAGCATCCAGAGACGAGGAGAGTGCAGTATTATAGGAGGTTACTGCCTCGTTGATGGATTTAGAAGATATAATGGAAGAAAGAGATGGAGAAATGGTGGAGGAGAGAGTCAAGGGGTCAATAGTATGAAGGTTTCTAAATAGTTTGGAGGAGACAGGACGAGGTTGAGGCAGCGGGAGTTGAATATTAAAGCTTAGAAGGTGATGCTAGGTATCATAAGGAAAGGAATGGAAAATAAAACAAAGGATATTATAATGCCTCTGTATTGTTCCATGGTGTGGCCGCACCTTGAATATTGTGTGCAATTATGGTTGCCGTATCTTAAAAAGGATATAGCATTATTAGAAAAGGTTCAGAGAAGAGCCACCAAAATGGTAAAGGGGATGGAATGATACCCCTATGAAGAAAGGCTAAAAAGGTTAGGGCTCTTTAACCTGGAAAGAGACGGCTGAGGAGAGATATGATAGAAGTCTATAAATTAATGAACAGAGTGGAACAGGTAAATGTAGATCGATTGTTTACGTTATCAGAATATAGGAAGACTAGGGGACATGCAATGAAGCTACAGGGTAAACTATTTAAGACTAATAAAAGAAAATAATTTTTCACTCAACGTGTAACTAAACTCTGGAATTTGTTACTGGAGGATGTAGTAAAAGCTGTTAGTGTAGCTGGGTTTTAAAAATGTTTGGACAAGTTCCTGGAGGAAAGGTCCATAAACCATTATTAAAAAGGGACCCAGGATATCACTGCTTGACCTAATACAAGCATTGTGGAACCTGTGTCTTTTGGGGAAACTGCTAGGTACGTATGACCTAGATTGGCCACTGTTGGAAACAGGATACTGGGCTTGATGGACCTTGGTCTGACCCAGTATGGCATATCTTATGATCTTATGTTTATTTATTTATTTATTTATTTACAGTTTCTTTTATACCGCACTATTCGACATCAGCGCGGTTTACAATGAACAGAAACTACACTTACCAAATATTGATCAGTGCTTACAATGAACAGCTGGGTATACATTAAACAGGTTTACAATCAACAGGTTTCATAAACAGAGGAACATAATAACTATGTACAAAAAGCAGCTATGTACAGAACAACTAGGCGCAGCTATATGTTCTTATGTTGTGCACTTCTGTTCCACAGGATGCCGCATTGTCTGTGTTGGAGTCTTTTTGGGAAATGAGACCGCAACCTCATAGAATACCTACAACTTTTCTTTTTGTCTGTGGCAGAGCTGGCACTTAAGAGAAATTATTTTGTGTATAAGTCAGAATTTTTTCAACAATTTTCAGGTACTGACATGGGGGCTACTTTTGCTCCTCCACTGGCAAATCTTTATATGCATTTTTTTGAAATCAAATGGGTCTATTCTTCAGTGTATGGTGGTTACATCTTAAAATGGTACAGGTATATAGATGACATTTTTCTGTTGTGGGGTGGTTCTTATATTCAACTTTGATGCTGGAGAAGGAGAGAGCAATAGGGAAAAAGGAATGTGTTAAGGGTTTAAAAGTGGTAGAGGAAGTATCGAGGTGGGATTGAGGGCTAGATGGCAAGGACAAGGAGTAAAATCTGAGTTCATAAAGAGAAAGAGACAGAAAAATAAATGGAAGAAAGCTGAAAGGAAAAAATAAATGCTAGAGATGTAAAGAAGTGAAAAAGAGAAGATAGAAAAAAATGGCAGAGAAAGTGAATTAAGAGAAGACAGAGGAAAGCAGAAACCAGAGACTGATCAACCTGATTACAGAATAAAATGGCCAGTCAAAAAAGGTTGAAAATTTTTTTTTTTATGTTCAATTTAGTGATTGGAATATGTCAGTTTTTGGAATTTATGTGATCTGTCTTTATATTTTGCATGTTACAGGGGCATATGCATCTTTTTTTCCTTTTCCTGGTATTGTACTGCATGTAGGGGTGTAGCCAAGGTTGGGCTATGGTCCCTCCCTCTGGCATCAGGCCCACTCAATCAGCAGCAGCATAATAGTTGAATGAAAGTATTACTAGAGGTCATGTTATTTATATTCTCTTATATACCATGCTATTTTGCATTAGTGTGGTTTACATTGAACAGGGAATTATAACCTGGAGATAACTATTTTACAGGGAACATGGGCTATGGAGGGTTAAGTGGCTTGCCCAAGACCACAAGGAGCATCTGTGGGACTAGAAACCCCAGTACTTCCAGCCCAAGGTTGCTGTCCTCTAGTGGGATTTGAACCCCCAACCTTCCGGCCTGAAGTACCTTGCCCCAACCATTAGGCCACTCCTCCACTCCACATTGCTTTGTTCCCATACATGTTAATCTCAGGCCCCTCCAAAAAATCATTCCTGGCAGTGCCATTGATGCAGAGCCTAGCTTCTTTGAGTTTCAGTTTATTTTTTGTCTACAGTTGTCTAACTTTAGTTTGTGCAATTTATTCCTTACTTGGTGAGGATCTATCTATTCTCTGAGTGTGTGATTGTGGTCAGGTATTTCATTAGCATGGAATTTCTATGTAGGGAACAGTAGTAATCCAGCTTATTTGGTTTTCTCAATAGGTGTATGAATGTTCTAGAGCCCACTGCAATATTTACAGTGCTGCTTTTTTCTGGATAGACCCCTTGTGTGCGGTTTGGAAGTTGATTCTGTTATGCTATAAAATACTTTCTCTATAGGACCAGAGTAATTTTTGTAAGGTTTTGTATTACTTTACAATATGTGCAGTACTGGTGAGGGTATATAGTGCTGTGAACTGAGATGACACCAATATCCAAAATTATTTTTGATATGTTGAGTTCTGTGGGAAATGTCCTAGTTCTGCTCTGTACCCATTCTTGGAAGAGCGATTTCTTTGGATGAAGAATATTTTCAAAAAGAAAAAGCAAGAACAGTTTAAAATGCCAAAATAAAATTATTTATAATGGGGGGAAGATATTCAAAGGGATTTACACAGTTAACAGACCTGCAAACCGTGAAAATGCCACTGAACATGATATTTAGAGGCACTAACACGTGGGGGGTGCTGCTGCTACATGCCCCAGTACTAACTGGTTAGCATTGGGGAGTTCTGGGGCAGAGCAGAGGCAACACCTGTCGTTAACCAGGCAGTGGTAATATTGAACCACTGCCCGGTTAGCGACATGTAGGTGAAGTAAGGCATGGCAACGGCTAGCCTAACATTACCCGTGGAAGCTCAATATTGCCACTGCCTGGTTAGCTTCAGAGTTCTGCAGCAACCTGGATATTCAATGCCGGTAGCCAGATACGACCCAAACACTAGAACATAAGAACATAAGAAATGCCATACTGGGTCAGAGCAAGGTCCATCAAGCCCAGAATCCTGTTTCCAACAGTGGCCAAACTAGGTCATAAGTACCAAGCAGTTTCCCCAAAAGACACAGGTTCCACAATGCTTGTATTGGGTCAAGCAGTGATATCCTGGGTCGGTTTATGTACCTTTCCTCCAGGAACTTGTCCAAACCTTTTTAAAACCCAGCTACAAATCCTGCTGTTGCTACTTGTGATCTTGGACAAGTCACTTAATCCTCTTATCTCTTCAGGTGCAAACTTAGATTGTAAGCCCTCTGGGGACATGAAAATATGTACTGTACTTAAATATAACTTACCTTGAACTACTACTAGAAAGACGTAAGCTAAATACAAATTCTGTTCTCCTTTGTACAATCTTCTCAAAATTCCCCCTCAACCCAAGAGGCAAGAATAGGGCTGGCCCAACCATTAGGCAAACTAGGTAGTCATCTAAGGTAGCAACTTCTAGGGAACAGCAAAGAGCAAGGCATTCAAAGCTATACCATATATTCTGATGCCAGTGGGGCATAAGATTTAAGGTTTGTTGGAATGTGGAAGGGGCAAAGTCAGCAGTAGGGCCACGCTCATTGTAATGTCAAGGGAGACATGTCCTGAGTGAGGGAAGAGAGAGCCCAGTGCTATGGGGATGAATCCGGAGAAGCTGACAGAGTTAGTGACCAATCCGAGGTTGTAGCCTTTAGATCTATGCAGTGGCCTGCCCCTGCCCTTCACCTCCTTTTGTGCATGGATTGGCCTTACCAGGGTGCCGTGTTTCTTTTAGCTACATGAAGGAAATGCCAGGCAGGAGAAAGGAGAGCCTAAGGAGCTTGCATCATGCCTGTATATTTAGTCGTCGTGCTTAAATGACCAAATACATAAGAGGAGGGAACCTTGTGAGTGTGAGAGGAGAGCCTAACTCATGTGCCACATGTCTCTTGCATGAGGTTTGATATGTCTGGGATGGCTTGAGCAATAACTGAGTTTAAAAGCTCATACTGAGAATCATGATATACCGTAGAGGCACTAAGATCTTCTATCAGGATTTCCAGAGAAACTAAAGCTGAGTTTGTCTCTCACAGGGTTATATCAGAGGCAATCAACAATTTTGTGAAGCATTTTAAGATAATTATAATAGCTTTATATCAGATGCTGAGCCATAGTTGCCATAGGTGAAGACCAAGAAGTTGAACTACTAAGATTCTGAGGTTTATTTGAGACTGATACAAAGCCAGTTGTCTTTGGAAGTAACTAACTTCCACTTGAGCACTGGATATGAGGACAGTGTGATGCAGAAAAACAACCTGTTCTAGAAGTTTGTTGCCAGAGAAATGTATGAACCTTCATATAAGGATACAGAGTTTGAATTTACGCTATGAAGCGTAAGAGACATTCCATTTAACATTCATTTATGAGCCAGATCATGTCTTTTGGAAACTATTTTGCAGCTGATAAAATTAGATATCAGCATTCAATTAACAGATTTCCAGCTGTTACCACCGTTTTAGCATGCTGTCAACCAATCAAAAGATGCATTTAAAAATGCATTACTAAAATTGGCGAGAGCAGAAATTAAGAAGACAGTACATAGGCTTCCCAAGGAGAAGGCATTTTCAACCATGATAGTGTGAGTGGTTCGGGAGATTCATAATGAGCAAGTGAGAGTGCATGCAGTGAAAGCATAAAGGAAATAATACCAATTAGTGTATCTAAGGGAAAGAAGCTCATCACTGAATGAAGATGGGGATACTAAATTCTGCACAGAATAGCAGCAAGAGAGCGTGGTGGTAACAGTACACAGTTAGGGTTATTATAAAGAACTAAGGGGGAGTAGAGATAAGATATAACAATTTTTTAACAAAAGTGAGAAACAAAGAAGCCTTGAAACGCAAAGATTATCAATCTATGTTTGAATTATTGTAGAAAGTGGAATATTTTCTGAGTTTATATTCTGTAAACTCTTTTAAATATTATCCATGTCATTCCAAATGTATTAAATTACCCATACATTTCATTTCATTTATTTAGGTATTTAAGCTGTCTTTACAAAAAGCTCAAGGCAGTGGAACAATAAAAAACATTCAGAATATACATAATAAAACTGAATACGAAACAAATAACAATAACATAAAAAACAGCAAAAATTAAAAATTCTAATTCAAATAGCAATCATCACTTTAACAATTTCACACTATCATACTTTGGAGGTGGTTACTAAGCTGTCCAGCTTTCACATCCATATGATGTTATTGAAAATACCATGGCTTGAACAAGTCAAATCTTTGTATGGAGAGAGACATCTCTGCTCTTGAGAATCTTATCTAGGTCTTTCATAGCCATTCTGCCAAGAGCAATGCGTCGTCTGATTTCTTGACTGCTTGTTGCTTCTTTATTGATAGTTGATCCAAGTATGGATGTGAAAGCTGGACAGTGAAAAAGACAGACAGGAAGAAAATTGATGCCTTTGAATTATGGTGCTGGCGGCGAATACTGTGTATACCATGGACTGCCCGAAGAACAAACCAGTCGGTACTAGAAGAGATCAAACCTAAGCTTTCTTTAGAAGCTCAGATGACAAGACTTCGACTTTCATACTTCGGACACATCATGCGAAGAGAGAGATCATTAGAGAAAGACATCATGCTTGGCAAGATAGAAGGTCAACGCAAAAGAGGAAGGCCAGCAATGAGATGGATTGCTACAATAACAGCAGCTACGGGTACCAGTCTGTCAACAATGAGCCACCTGACTGAAGACCGAACACAATTTAGGATAGCTATCCAGAGGGTCGCCATGAGTCGACTCCGACTCGACGGCACTTAACAACAACAACAACTAAGCTGTAGTAAAATGGTGCTTTTTGCTGTAGCTTAGTTTACTGCAGGAATCACCTTGCAAGCTGAGTTATTCTGCTCCCCTAGAGCACTGGCCTGCTAACACATGGTCTGATGCTCCCAGAGAACCCCTCTTAATAGGGCCAGTGCATTGCTCCAAAGAATGGTACAGGACCCCCCCCCCCCCCAAATAAAGAGCAATGGCATTGCTCCCTGCACATATCTCCAACTGTCCCACACAGATCACCCCCTGATAACAATTTCTAGCCCCTTCAAAGACCCTGCAAAAGGCCATTATAAGGCATCTTTACCCCCTAGCAGTAGTACTGAGAGAGTACTGCTAGAGATCACAGGTGCCACTTTGAACCTGGCACCAGAGACAGGGGACTTCTCCTGCCGACCTCCACTAGATCACCATAATTTCATGGAGATAGATCCAGGGTTGCCCAGGGGGGGGGGGGGGGGGCATTCAGATTGGGAATCTGGGGGGGTTGAAATTTGTCATCGTGGGGGTAGGCAGCATTATTGCTTTTGGTGAGAGAGGTGGAGGAGGATGAGGGGCTTCAGTGTGCTGGCCCCTTCAAGACAGCATCTATGTTAGTGATCTGATGCTCCGCAGTGGAAAAATAATGCCAACTTTGGGCTACTGTTCAGCGCAAGCTGCATTATTCCACAGCCGAGCAAGCAGGCAGCCTTGCCTCCCGTGTGCCTCCATTTTTTACCCACCTCTTTTCCCAGTAACATCAAGGCTCCATTGATCTCAACTCACAAATTAGTTTTATTTCAATTTCCCCAAGCCTGAGTTCATAACTCTTATAAGCAATGTTCAGAGCTGGCATAAGATTATATAACTCTTGCAACCATTGTTAATAGTTGACATGTAAGTAGTTACAGATCGATATGTAAATGGTTATTGGATTTTTCTGTTAACTCATTAGACTGTTTTATGTAACATGTTGGTTATTTGTAAACCACCCTTGATCTCTGGAAGGAGCATTATAGAAAAGTATAACAAATAAATTAAAAAAATAAGTAAATTGGTGTTTCTTGGCCGCAGCATCGCATACTTTCACAGCCATTAAATATCAAAATTCAACTGGAATATCATATAAGAACATAAAATATGCTATACTGGGTCAGACTAAGGTCCATCAAGCCCAGTATCCTGTTTCCAACAGTGGCCAATCTAGGTCATACGTACCTAGCGGTTTCCCCAAAAGACACAGGTTCCACAATTTATTTAGCTGTATTTAGCTGTATTGCTTGTATTGGGTCAAGCATTGATATCCTGGGTCCCTTTTTAATAATGGTTTATGGACCTTTCCTCCAGGAACTTGTCCAAACCTTTTTAAAACCCAGCTATACTAATAGCCTTTACTACATCCTCTGGTAACAAATTCCAGAGTTTGATTACACGTTGAGTGAAAAAATATTTTCTCTTATTAGTCTTAAATAGTTTACCCTATAGCTTCATTGCATGTCCCCTAGTCTTTCTATATTCTGATAATGTAAACAATTGATCTACGTTTATCCATTCCACTCCATTCATTAATTTATAGACTTCTATCATATCTCCCCTCAGCCGTCTCTTTTCCAGGTTAAAGAGCCCTAACCTTTTTAGCCTTTCTTCATAGAGGTATCCTTCCATCCCCTTTACCATTTTGGTGGCTCTTCTCTGAACCTTTTCTAATAACGCTATATCATTTTTAAGATACGTCGACCAGAATTGCACACAATATTCAAGGTGCGGTCGCACCATGGAATGATATAGAGGCATTATAATATCTTTTGTTTTATTTTCCATTCCTTTCCTTATGATACCTAGCATTCTATTTGCTCTCTTGGCTGCCCCTGCACACTGGGCGGAGGGTTTTAACATGTTATCCACAATGACGCCTAAATCTTTTTCCTGGGTTGTGGTTCCTAATGTGGAACCTTCCATCGTGTAACCATAGTTTGGGTTTTTTTCCCTAGGTGCATAAGTTTGCACTTGTCCACATTAAATTTCATCTGCCATTTTGATGCCCAGTCTTCCAATTTATCAAGATCCTCTTGCAATTTTCCACAATCCTCATGGGTTTTAACAACTTTAAATAGTTTTGTGTCATCTGCAAATTTGATAACCTCACTCGTTATTCCCTTTTACAGGTCATTTATGAATATGTCAAAAAGCAGCGGACCCAGCACAGATCCCTGGGGTACACCACTATTCACCTTTCTCCATTGGGAAAATTGGCCATTTATACAGCCAATGCAACTCTGCAATGCAAAACTTATAACGATCAACTTGTACTTCCTAGTTGGGATCACGAGGGACACACAGCTTTGATTCTGAGCCGTTTGAAGCCCACCCCCTTTTCTTTTCTATCATTCTTGACCATCACGTAAATCATGGTACCAGGGTAAAACAGGCTGTAAAAGCATGCCTTACCCTCGTCGCAGCAGGGGTCGTAACTCGTGGCTCCAATCTCGCCCTGTCAAAGGTCAGTTTGGAGCCACTTGCTCCTGTGTCAGCAATGTGCCCCTCCCCCTTGCGCTGTGTAAACATGGGGGGACCTGGGGTGGTGCCGTCCACCCACTGTCCCTGCTGCGACCTGTTGCCCTATCTGGGGAGGACAATTCCCTCTGGGCCACTCCCCCTTTTGTTCCCTTGCATGGCTGTGTGCCCCATCCTGTGACCCTAATTACGTCACTGCCCACTGACAACAACTCTTCGCTTGCTGGTGAGCCCCCACTATTCCTTAGCTGCGGCCAAGCCTTGACCTCCCCCATAATATTTCCTCCGTGTTTTGCATTGCGCAGAGGAAAACATCCATGCCTATGTCAGATAGGTGCACCCCATCTGAGTGATAAAAGCCGGGGCATTTCTCTTCAATCAGGTCATGTCTTATGCAGTACCCCTCAATGGCTTTGGTAAATCGCATCATCTATTGGTTGACTTTGCGGCGGGTCTTCTCTGTGGCCCGATGCGACCTTTCACCCCTCCATACCCTGTGTGTAATGATGCAGGACTATACCAGCTGGGTGCTATAGAAAGTGCCCATCAGAGCTAGCATGTCCTCCTGCATCTTCCTGGTGAGATTCATGCTGCGAATCCCTGCCAGGTCATTTCCCCTGAGATGCACTATCAATGCCCATGGGGCTCCCCGCACCTTTCTCTTATTTAGAAGAGTGAGTACTAACTTTTCCCACGCATACCACGCATACCACGCATACCACGCAGGCCTATCCAAACTATGGATACCTTTGCTGCATTCATTCCTAAGTTAATTCCCTGATGTCTGTCCCTGGTCCTCCTTTGTGCCCAGTGTATGAAGGAGTGGCCACAGATCCAGACCTCTTGCACCCCCTGTGTCTTATCCGCACCTAGAACAAAACCAATCAAGAGATGTGAGTCAAGGCAGTGATGTCCCCTAAAAGCTTCCACAGCTCTGCTGTAGGAGCCACTATGGCTTCCCTTCCAGACGAACATATAACTTGTGACACTCCAGGATCGCCACCTGCCAATTGCCATGATCTTCTCCCGCGTCATGTCAAGTCCTGCTGCGGTTGTAGCCACTCCTATCCTAAAGGAGTGTATGCCATATTCCTCCTCCCGCTGCCCTAGGCTAGCAATACACATTTTCAGGACTCTTGTGAACTGGAAATGCGAGAGCTGCTCCCCCCCTTGTGGCTGGATCCTGGTGTACTCCCGAACATTCGCTACCAGACACATAGCATCCCCCGGTAGGGGAGCCAACGACACCTGAACATCCCAACCTGTCGGGTCAGTCTTAGATCTGTGTATGTGAATCTCTAACCTCCCATCCCCAACTATGATGTCCTTTAGCTGAAGCTCCCCGCCTCCTGGAGCCACCAACTCACTCACTCTCATCGTGCTGAAGAATGCCAGTACAAAGGCACATTGGAAGAGCTGTGCTTCAAACACATCGTGGCAGACTGCATCCATGCTCTTAGCATCTCTCTCAATAATTCATGTGTAATTGTGTTTCAGCAGTCTGGTGGGCGGATATGCCTGGCTGACCATCCCCTCACCACCCTAGCGATGACAAAGTTGGCTGATGGGCTCTACTCCCCAATCGCTCTGGTGAAGAAGGCGATGGCTGCCAAGTACGCTTTAACCAACAATTTGCTCAGCCCTTCATCTCTGCAGGAGAGTAGCCATTGGATGATAGTGCTGGTCTGAAACCGATCACCTTTCCTGATCCTCTTCTTCCGGCAGAAATCCCGAAACTGGTTTCATGCCCTCATATATCTTTGTCTGGTCGGCATTGCAAAAGAATCCATCATGAGGTTCCATACTTCGGTGGGCCAAAGACCCAGACCGCCACTGGGATGAGGGTCTTGTCCACATTGATGCCTGGGGCGCTGTTCTGGAAAGACATCATCTTAGAACGAGAAAGGGCATCAGCCAGAATGTTATGATGACCAGGGACATGCTCTGCTCTAAAGGTAATATTGTGCATCAAGCATATCAGGACTATCTGGCGCAACAACGCCACCACCCCATGTGTCCTGGTGCACATCCCATTAAGCACCTGGACCACTTCCATTTTGTCCATGTGGAACGTAATTGCCTTGTTCGCTAATTGGGGTGCCCATAAGAAAAGGATCACCATTATTGGAAACAATTCCAGGAAGGTGATATATCTCTCATATCGCTGTGTGCATGCCAATCACTTGGCCATGGTTTGAAGCACCAGACTCTGTGAAAGTATATCCCGAATCCCAATCCGCCGGAGGCATTGGTGTATAGTTCTGAGCTGAAAATGGGAGGGTCCTGCCAGAAGGCCATGCCATTGAAAGCCTGCAGAAATACCTCCCAAATGGCCATGTCTTCCCTTAAGTCTTTTGTCACCCTAATATGTCCAATAGCTGTTCTTAATTTGTCAACCTCATCCTGTAGCAGACACGACACCTGCTCTCAGGCATCCAGTTCAATACCCAAAAAGGTGATTGCTTTTGCCAGGCTCACAGTTTTGTCTGCTGCGAGGGGTATGCCGAAGTGCTGAGTAATCAGCCGGAAGGATGTCATGACCTGATTGCACTGCTCATATCCCAAACCTACAAACAGAAAATCATCCAAGTAGTAAAACACCTTTCCTGGCCCCGTAATTTCCTCTATCACTCAATGCACAAATGAGCTCAAGAGCTCAAAGTAGGCGCATGAGATCGAACATCCCATGGACATGTATTTGTCATAATAAAAATCCCCACCAAAGCAGAAACCAAGCAATTTAAAAGAGTCCGGGTGAATGGGCAGCAGGCGAAAAGCCGACTCAATGTCCATCTTTGCTAGATATGCCTGTGTTCCCATCCCCCATGCCAGAGTTATGGCCTGGTCCATGGATGCATATTGCACCGAACACAACTGCGGGTCAATATAATTGTTAGCCTAGTCACCATCTGAGTATGACAGGTTGTGAATTAATCGGAATTTACCTGGTTCCTTCTTTGGTACTATGCCAAAGGGGGATATAACGAGGTTGTCGAATGGTGGCTTGCAAGGGACTGGCTATTCTCCCCAAGGCAATCTCCTTAGCGAGCTTGTCCTTCATCACTTTGATGTTCCATAGAGTGGAAGGGAAGGCGCGAATCAGGGGCAAAGGAGTGCAGGTGGGCTTAGCAGAGGGGATTGTAAGGCCCTGTTACTTACAAGAGACCGATTACTAATTAAAGACTAATTTCCTGTATAGTCCAGATCCAAAAGTCAGTACAGGTGCAATCAGAATCTCTGTTTATTAGATTACTGATGAACAATACAGGCAAGGGAGAGGAGAATTTCTGTCAGTCATCAGACCTCAGAATCCCTCCTCCCACTGAGTACGATAGTCGTGTTACATATATACGTTTTTTGCTTCCGTGTATGCAGTCTCCACATTCATCCCTCTGTGAGGCCTCTCTGTGTCTTTTCTCCCCCCTCCCTTCGTTTCCTGCTGCTGACCTCTCTGACCCCTCTGTTCCTGTTTCAACATCTGTAAGGCCTCTGTCCTGCCCATACTCACCAACTGTCAAAAACCGTCTACTGTCTTCAGGGCTAACGGCCCAGCTTATGCTGTTTGCATGGTTTCCTGTGTATGTGCCTTCTGCAAAAAGTCTCTGCATGGATCCTTCAATCCAAGTATACACTTTGCTAAGGCTTATAATATATGATATTTCCTTATATGGTTCTTTATGCTGGCCTGTTTTTCCTTGCCCACTGTATAGTAGTTTGGTTGACATATTTTTATTAGAGCAGAACAGAGGCCATTGAGTGATTATGAACCAGGAACATATACCTAAATCTTATAATCCCTACAATTCTCCCATTTTTTTTTTTTATTGTGGAGGAGATAAGACCAAATCAGAGAATTCTGAAGTGGGGACTGCAGCATAGGAAACATTCACATGTGTATGGCATGTTTGAAAAGGCATAAGGGAAGTGGACACTTTGGTACACTGTTTCTTACAACAGGAAATGGCAAGAGAAACAATACAACAAAAGGACAAGGCAAAAATTAAAAAGATGCCAGCAGAAATTAAAAGGCCTTTTAGACCAGTACCTAGCGAGTGAAACCAGGAGGTAAGGGATGAAAACCAATTACCTACATTCAGTCCTCCCTTAAAGTCATCAATATGTAAATCTGACAGGTGGCGTATCTTATCCATAGCATTAAGCACAAACACTGAATGATTCGCTATGACTATACAACAAATAGTGGCATTAATAAAAGAGCAAAAGGCCTCATTCAGAAGCAAGGAGCAAATCTAGGGCTTGTCTATTTTTGCAGAGTCATTTGTGTATTTTGCTCTAATGACTCTGACAACTTACTAATAGAATCAATAACAGCTTTCATTTGAACATACAGTAAGCATTGCAGATGGTGTATAGCCATACCAAGTTCAGCAGTTATGTCAGGGGTCTTGAAAGTTACCAAGGAAGTCCAGCATCTAACCTACGTTTAATAGCAATGGAGTAAAAAGTTCAACAGACTGTCCCGATTTCAGTTCAAGGCAGGGGGTTGAAGTGAGAACTTCTTTGGAGATGTGGGTTGTACTGTGAACACGCAGAAGTAAAACTAATTGTCCATCAGGATGAAGGAAACAGATGGTGTCCCAAGGAGCAGGTTTGGCAGCAATTATCTTGGTCAGCAACAGTTCATACTGGAAGGAAGTAGATCAAACAGAGCTGACCGTTGAAGAAACCTTCAACTGACTGACATGAGTCCAAGTGTCAGTATCATTCAAGTGGGCAGCAAAGGGGGAAGCAACAGTGACAATGGTGGGCTGGATACAGACTGTATAGTAAAGCATGGCTTAGAAAAAGAGCAGAAATATAGCCTGATACACTAGCTTCCAGGCATATATTCCTGGATACATGATAGCATTTAAAACATAATGCAGCAGACACTCGTCACTCTCCAGAGAGAGCAGAAGGAGAGAACACACAATACTGTTTATACCATTATACCATTCTATATAAATTGCAAACAAGCTTGAACCAGTTCAAAAGGTCACACAAAAGTCAGCATTATGTAGTTGCAGTAGGGGTCGCTGTTGTCCACAGGTGTGCTGCATCAGATCTGAAATAACTTCTTATCAGAATGTCCTTCACTCGCTCCACCAATTCAGTTGCCTGAAATTCTACAAGTACAAACAAAAGAATACTATTTCCCCTCCCCCTTCTTCCTCTTGGATTGCGTTCTGGGATTGCTGCTCACACACAACAGCTAATCCTGCTTCTAAAACAATTGTTAAAAGTCAGTATTGTGGCAAACAAAGGGGAGGCAGAAAATATAAATTTAGATTCTTAAACAATGTCCCAGTCCCACTAACTTAATTGGTGTAGTTTTGAATGGATATATGTGCTCATTCTAAACAGAACTCCTGGAACTGAAATTTAAAAGACTTACACTTTTGCTCTGGACACTAACACATAACTTTAAAAACAGGTGAATTTATCCTAAAATCCAATATCATAGCAAATAAAAACTGGGAAGATGAGGGAACACCCATGGTGGCACTGGCCTGTAACAACACACACAGTAATTTACCCTGAATCTTACAGTTCGGGGAAGCAGACATTTAAAACTGATACTTTTTTTCATGAAAAGACTGGTGGATATCTAGAATGCAAACACTTCCCTTTTTAAGTTATTTCAGAGCAAATCACTGAGAGTTACAGCCAACCTCGACCTCCATGAGGTGCTTGCCATAATATATAAAATCCCTGTTTAACTTTTAATTTTGCTTAATAGCATATACAATCAGAACAAAATCCAAACATGATTAACTTCTTATTCACTCAGGATTTAAATCATTCTCAAGTTGCAATCTGCTCCGAATACCACATTATCCTGCAGGGATCTTAACCTCTACTTTGAAGGTCAAATAAAAAAATGAAACAGTTTTCTTCTGTTGTACCAGTAGCAAAGAATTCTAAGCAGTACAATTTCAGAGATCATAAAATCTAATTAAGAAAGCGTTGATTGCGTGAGTGTTATACAGAACTTCCAGAAGGGAAACGGCTGCACTGGTAATTTTTGCTTCAAAAGCAAAGTAACTTTTGAATCACACTCTGCAGGTATCTTAGCTGTTATTGTTCCTCTATTACCAATTTTGTTTCCAATATATATATTACCACAAAACAATAATCATATATCAAAGCATGGAAGATCTTCCCATTCATTCACAACAATTACAACTATCACACATAGAACAGAATCAGGTCCCTAAGTTTTCTAAACAGTTTTTTCTTTCTCTCAGCGTCATTTCCGTACCTAGAAAGCTAGCAAGCTAATAAAAAAGGAAAAAATACTTCACCGAACGAGTTCTGAACTTCATCTCCTGTCACACTGAATAAATCCTTTATTTAAACAAACAAGAAAGACTGCTCAATCGAGAGTTTCCTCTAGGTAATGCGTCCATTCCCAGAACAAATCCCTTAGCAGCCTTTCTCCCTCCCTCTAGCTGAAAACAGGCAACCATCTTATCCTAGACAATTAGCTATCTTTCATCAGACGACATATAGGAGCAATTATTCATTAAACACAGCCAGGCACTGGCCAGGTAACTGGCAATGTTCAAATAACAAACCTCAAAGTTCAGAACTCCATAATTACAATTGATGTGTACTCTGTTATGTAACTAGACTAGTTCTTTTCAATTGATCTAATTGTCGCCCTCTCTGGTCTGTGAGCATCCCAGATAAGGAGATTTCTTCCATTGTTCTAAAACAAAAAATTAAAACAATCTTTTATTCTCCTTCACTGTCCCTCAGCCTATAATCAGTAAACCTGGTGTTTTCACTGTGTGGGGGTGAAAATAGACAGAACTTTCTCTATTTCCTTTCCTAATAAGGGATTATCTCTCATCATCCGTTCGACCGGAGTCACTGGGGAAACTAGATTTACCATTATGTCCTGATTGCCATCTTTCTTTCTCCTAAACAGAGACATGATTCCTATGTGCAACCTTTTATTTAAGGGTCTCAATATCCACCCTCTTTATTTACAGAGGAAGGAAGTGCACGAAATGTCCAGGACACCTTTCAAACAAGAATTCGCTTCGTTCAAGCCCAGCCAATCTCCTCGCGGAGGTATGGAACCGTGAGCAAGAACACACACACGCTTCGTGTCAGACGACACGTACTGTCTCAATCACTTATCACTCAGTCCCAGTTTATAACAGCAAATTATTCTTACAAAAATTCATATAACAAAAACAAAAATTAAACAACACTTACCAAGCTTGTTTAAAAATACTTATACTCACGACGCTGTCATTACAGCCGTCGTCATCCTAGGGAATCCGTCACTCACTTCTTCTCCGGTCTCTACTACTCACCGGGAACGTACCTCCCTCTTCTTTGAGGGGAATACAAATCTTTACGTACCTCCCTCTTCTTTCTTGAGGGGAATCCAAATCTTTACGTACCTCCCTCTTCTTTCTTGAGGGGAATCCAAATCTTTAAATTTGTATCTTGGTCATAAAGACCCACCCATAGCCCAATCCCGGGTGATCGGCACCAATTGTAAGGCCCTGTTACTTACAAGAGACCGATTACTAATTAAAGACTAATTTCCTGTATAGTCCAGATCCAAAAGTCAGTACAGGTGCAATCAGAATCTCTGTTTATTAGATTACTGATGAACAATACAGGCAAGGGAGAGGAGAATTTCTGTCAGTCATCAGACCTCAGAATCCCTCCTCCCACTGAGTACAATAGTCGTGTTACATATATACGTTTTTTGCTTCCGTGTATGCAGTCTCCACATTCATCCCTCTGTGAGGCCTCTCTGTGTCTTTTCTCCCCCCTCCCTCCGTTTCCTGCTGCTGACCTCTCTGACCCCTCTGTTCCTGTTTCAACATCTCTAAGGCCTCTGTCCTGCCCATACTCACCAACTGTCAAAACCATCTACTGTCTTCAGGGCTAACGGCCAAGCTTATGCTGTTTGCATGGTTTCCTGTGTATGTGCCTTCTGCAAAAAGTCTCTGCATGGATCCTTCAATTCAAGTATACACTTTGCTAAGGCTTATAATATATGATATTTCCTTATATGGTTCTTTATGCTGGCCTGTTTTTCCTTGCCCACTGTATAGTAGTTTGGTTGACATATTTTTATTAGAGCAGAACAGAGGCCATTGAGTGATTATGAACCAGGAACATATACCTAAATCTTATAATCCCTACAGGATGCAAAAACCCTGTGTAAACCCCTACTCAATGCTGTGGGCCTTCGCCTGCGTAGGGTAAGCCTGCAGCCAGGGGTGCATGCTTTCAAGGTTGATGGGCGACGGGGCCACTGCCATCAATCTCACGGGGGCTAGCCGGAGCCCTGTTCAGCCTTCTGTCCTTATTGAATCAGCATGCCGTGACTGGATGTCCTGCCACACAGCTGGAGCAGACATGCCTGAACTTACAGGGGTTTCAGGTGCATTGTCGAGTGTTGTATTGGTGGCAGTACGGTGCCCTGCTGTTTTGCCCACTGATCATGAAGGATACATCTGTTCAGGCGCCAACGTGCTGAACGGCAGAAAAGGCTAGTACCCACCATCATGATATAATGTCCTGTTCTGTGCCACCTCGTCCAGCCATAGATCGACAACCCAGTGATGCATTGAACTGTTATCCATTGCTTATCCATTGTTGCGTAGTACTGCTACCCATTGATTGCATACTGTTGCCACCCATTGTTGCACACTGTTGCCACCCATTGTTGCATAGTACCGTCACCCATTGTTGTTTAGAACTGTTATCCACTGCTTATCCTCTGCTTGCTACCCATTGCTTGCATTGAACTGCCACCCACTGCCTGCCTGTCTGCCTATCAATTGCTACCCGTTGTCTGCCTAGAACCTGCTACCTATTGCTTACTCAGACCTTGCTGCCCATTGCTTGCTCAGACCTTGCTGCCCACTACCATGGCCCCACATCTCATTGTCCTCCTCTTCATTATCCTCCCCAACTGCCTCCTACCAACACCCTCCCTCCTCTTCCCCCTACCCTTCCCCTACCTTCCTCACTTCCCCCTCCACTCTGCCCCCTAGCCTAGCACCTGCCCTTGAGCTTCCTCACACCATCCCCCGCATTCATCCAGCCCCCCTCTCTACCTTCCTCACTTCTCCCTCCATCCTGCCCCCTAGCCTTGCACCGGCTCTTGAGCTTCTTCACACCATCCCCCGCATTCAACCAGCCCCCTCTCTTTAAGGCAACCCCACCCTCGCTTCCGCTGTACTATCTCCACTATACCTCGCTCTCTAATACTCCTCCTCCTTCTCTCATCTGGTAAAATCAATCCCAACCCTAGCGCCCCCCCCCCCCGATTTCTTTCTCACACTAAAAAAAAGTTCCTCACGAACCCCATCTAATCTCATCCATATCCTGTTCCTCCCTCCTTCCACCCTCCCCCATTCATTCCACAATCACTTATCCATAGATATCAACTCCAACCCTACCCCCAAAAATAATCCCTCACATAACCTACCCGATACCATCAATTTACCCCTCATTTCCTCTCCCTCATGTCCCTCTTTGAGAGCACACTCACCCAGACACACCCACCCATGCCCTGCTCCCTCTAAATCTCAGTATTACCCTAGAAATAGACCCCCACACTACTCTGATAAGAAATCTACACATAACTTATCCAACCTTATCCATGTCCCTCTCCTCCCCCCCTCTGCTCTCCCATTTTCTTGTGCCCTATGGAACGCATGCTCAGTCATAAAAAAAAACCCTTTTATTCATGACCTTTTCATCTCCAGTGCCCTACACCTTCTTGCCTTGACCAAGACCTGGCTCCCCCTAGATGACACCGCATCCATTGCCTCTCTCTGCTATGGGGGCTACCAGTTCTCCCATTCACCTCGATCTACTGGTCGTGGTGGTGGTGTTGGCCTCCTACTGTCTCCCTCCTGCCAATTCCAACCCCTTCTGCCACCCCAATCACACTCCCTCTTCTCCTTCGAAGTCCACTCCATTCGCCTCCTCTCACCACTTCCCCTCTGAATAGCTGTTATCTATCGCCCACCAGACAAATCCAAATCAACCTTCCTCACCGACTTTGACTCCTGGCTTTCTGCCTTTATGGATCCCTCCTCCCCCACTCTTATTCTTGGCGATTTCAACATTCACATCGACAACCCCTCAGACTCCCATGCCTCAAAGCTCCTCACCCTTACCTCCTTGTTCGACCCCCAACTTTGCTCCACTGCCCCCACACATCTACACGGCCACTGCCTTGACCTAATACTATTCTCCAACTCCTCTCCTTCAAACTTCTGCAAATCAATTCTTCCCTCATCTGACCATCACCTCTTAACATTTACTCTTCAACGTCCACCGTCCCACCCTCATCCTGTCTCCTCCGACCTATTTAGAAACCTTCATAATATTGATCCCCTGACTCTCTCCTCCACCATCTCTCCATCTCTTTCCGCCATTTTATCCTCCAAGTCCGTCAACAAGGCTTTATCTTCATATAATGCTACATTATCCTCAGCCCTTGACACTTTTGCCCCTCCCACCCCACATCCTGTCAAACGATCTACTCCCCAACCCTGGCTTTCACCTACAATCCGAGCTTGGTCCAAATCCCGCTCCCCGGAAGACCTTCTACACTTCAAATTCATGCTTGGCTCCTTCCAGTCAGTCTTAGCACTTGCCATACAAGATTACTACATCCATCTGACCAACTCCCTTGCCTATGATCATTGCCGTCTCTTTAATGCCCTCAATTCTCTCCTCAAGGTCCCCCCGCCCCTGATCCCGCCCTCCTTTTCTGCCCAAACCCTAGCCGACTACTTCCATGACAAAATCCACAAGATTACCCTCCAATTCCCTACCCCCCATCTACCTCCCCTCCTCCCCAATTCTCCTCCCCCATCCATACTCCCTCTGCCACCCTCTCCTCCTTCCCTACGATCTCTGAGGAAGAAACTGCACTCCTTCTGTCCTCCTCCAAACCCACCACCTGTTCATCAGACCCTATCCCCACCCATCTCCTACGTTCTATCCACCTCACCATTGCCCCCTCCATCACTCATATCCTCAACCTCTCACTCTCCACTGCAACTGTCCCCGTTGACTTCAAACATGCTGTTGTCACACCCCTCCTCAAGAAACCCTCACTTGATCCCACATGCCCTTCTAACTATCGACCCATCTCCCTCCTTCCCTTCATATCCAAACTACTAGAACGAGCAGTCCACCATCGCTGCCTCGACTTCCTCACCTCCCAGGCCCTCCTCGACCCACTTCAATCTGGCTTCTGTCCACTACACTCCACTGAAACGGCACTCACAAAAGTTACAAACGACCTGTTCCTGGCTAAATCCAAGGGCCTCTATTCTGTCCTCATCCTTCTTGACCTTTCTGCTGCCTTTGACACCGTTGACCACGAGCTTCTCCTCATCACCCTCTCCTCGCTTGGCTTCAAGGACTCCGTACTATCCTGGTTCTCCTCCTACCTCTCCCATCACTCATTCAGCATATGCTCTGGTGGCTCCTCCTCCTCCCCTACCTCGCTCCATGTAGGTGTACCCCAGGGATCTGTCTTGGGCCACCTCCTCTTCTCTCTCTATACCCAAGGTCTTGGTGCGCTTATCTCCTCCCATGGCTTTCAGTACCATCTCTATGCCGATGACTTACAAATCTACCTCTCTACACCTAATATTTCTCCAGCAACCCATTCCAAGATCTCTGCATGTCTTTTGGACATCGCTGCCTGGATGTCTCATCGACGATTGAAATTGAACATGGCCAAGACTGAACTCCTTGTCTTTACACCTAACTTCTCCTCCCCCCACTTCCCCCTCTCTCTATCCATGTGGATGGGTCTACTATCCTTCCTGTTCCCTCGGCCCGCAATCTAGGGGTTATCTTTGACACTTCTCTCTCTTCTCTGCTCATATCCAGCTTGTAGCTAAGACCTGCCGCTTCTTTCTCTACAACATCAGCTAAATCCGCCCCTTCCTCTCTGAACACACTACCAAAATGCTTATCCACTCCTTAATCTCCTCTCGCCTCGATTACTGCAACCTACTCCTCACTGGTCTTCCCGTGAGCCACCTCCTTCCCCTTCAATCTATACAAAATCACGCTGCTCGACTAATCTTCTGCCAGACTCACAATGCCCATATTACTTCTCTTCTCAAGTCGCTTCACTGGCTCCCTGTCCAGTTCCGCATCCAATTCAAGCTTCTCCTGCAGACCTATAAATGCATTCACTCTATGGCCCCTCAATACCTCTTATCTCTCCCTATGTCCCCTCTCAAAATTTGCTGTCCGCTAACAAATTACTTCTATCAATGCCCTTCACCCGCACCGCAAATTCCCGACTGCGCTCCTTTCACCTTGCTGCACCTTATGCCTGGAACAGCCTACCTGCGTCTGTATGCCAGGCATCCTCCTTGGCCCTCTTCAAATCCAGGTTGAAGACCCACCTCTTCACCGCTGCATTCAGATCCTGACTCCTTCCTCATCTTACCCTAACCCCCGTCAACGTTTATGACCAAACTACAGACCAAACTGTACCACACCGTACCTTGCGTAGGACTGACTAATGCACTGTACTGTTTTAACTAATGTACTGTTCTAACTAGATTGTAAGCTCTGATGAGCATGACTCTGATGGGCAGGGACTGTCTCTTGTTTGTTGGCTACGTCTTGTAGGTTAGCTGTGCAGCGCTGCGTGCGTGGCGCTTTAGAAGTGCTGAATAGTAGTAGTAGTAGTAGCTTTGTCAAGATGGGGTCAACCGCCAAACGCTTTTGGAAGCTGACATCATAGTTCAGCTATGCCCATCTCCCGAAACTCCTGTGTATGCACGTTAGTGTTGAGATGCCTGGTCAGAAAATTTTTAATGTTATTTATTTGATATACCGCCATTCATAGTTACAGCAGAGCGGTTTACAGTATTCAAATTATAAGGAAAAGGCCATTGGCCGGAAAGAAGAAAAGAAATTACAATGGTGACAGGACAGTTAGAGGACAGACATGCATAACAGAGAAAACCAAGACAAGAAGGTGAATGGTAAGACTTGATGGACTAGAGTGAGGAGTTTGAAACGAGTGTGAAAGCGGATGGGCAGCCAGTGCAGGTGAATCAGTAGTGGTGTAATATGGTCACGGGGAGCTGAATGTGAGATGATCCATGCGGCCATGTTTTGGATTCGCTGTAGCCTATGAAG
Organism: Ichthyophis bannanicus; assembly: GCA_033557465.1. Lineage (NCBI taxonomy): Eukaryota > Metazoa > Chordata > Amphibia > Gymnophiona > Ichthyophiidae > Ichthyophis > Ichthyophis bannanicus. The sequence continues at coordinate 347,545,053 of CM066031.1, read as the reverse complement.
TTGGGATTGAGGTAGACCTAAGAAGACTGAATTACAAAAATCGACACGAGACATTACAAGGGACAGTATGAGGGTAGTGAGTGCTTGGGGAGTAAGAAAAGGGTGAATTGCTCGAATCTGGCGAAGAAAGAAAAATGAAGTTTTTGTGATGTGAGAGATGTGATCCTGAAAAGAGAGATTTGAGTCAAAGAAAACCCCAAGAATCTGGAAACTGGATACCATAGGAATGGGGGAACCAGCAAAAGAGGGAGACAATGGTGGGGAGGGACTGCATGCATGAACCAAATGGCGAGCGTTTTAGTGATGTTTAAGTGAAGACAATTTGATGTGAGCCAACCAGTTACAGTGGAAAGACAAGAATTTAGATGAGAGAGGTCAGGATGAAGAGAAGAAGTGTGGTGTAAAAGGACAAGATCGTCAGTATAATAGAAGGCAGAAATCCCATATTGTTGAACCAGAAGAGCTAAGGGTGTCAAGAAGATATTGAAAAGAAGGGGGGCTAGTACAGACCCCTGGAGGACACCACAGGATAAGGGGAAAGGTTCAGAGGAAGCTGTTGGGGTGATAAGAGAGAGAACAGTGTAGGAGCGGGAGAAAAGATAGGAATGAAACCAGCGGTATACTGTGCTACAGAGTCCAGCTTTCCGTAAGCGTGAAAGGAGGAGAGAGTGGTCAACTAAGACAAAAGCTGCAGAAAGATCAAGAGAAACCGCCACCGAGAAGTCACCGCAATCGTGTGCCACATGCAGTTCGTTAAGAAAGGCAAGAAGGACAGTCTCTACACTATGACCCGGGCGAAAACCTGATTGACAGGGGTGAAGAAAGTGTGTAGAATCCAGGTGGTGGGAAAGCTGAGAGAAAACTGCTTTTTAAAGTATCCTAGAGAGGAAGGAGAGATTAGAGACAGGATGATAGTGTGCAGGGATAAGAGGATCAAGGGAAGGCTTTTTAAGTATAGGGCGTACAAGGGCGTGCTTCCAAGAGTGGAGAAAAAATGCCGACCGAAAGACTTGTATTAACCATAGTGAGAATGGAGGGGATAAGAGCGAGAGAAGGTGTAAGCAGCCAGGAAGAGGGTATAGGATCAAGAGAACAGCAAGTCTTCTTAGAGGAGGAGATAAGCTGAATAAGTTCTGAAGTGGTGAGGGGGTAAAATGAATCCCAAGTATGTGAGAGTTGCAAAATAGGTGGTGGGGAGGGAGGAAGGGGAGGAGTGATAGGTGGAGGGCAATACGGTAAGGATGTTCTAAGGTCCAAGATCTTATTGCTGAAGAAGGATGCAAGCTGAGAAGGAGGGGGAACTGACTTCCTAGTTGCTGTCATGGAATCTGATTGAAGTGTTGTGAGGGACTTGGGGACGGAATAAAGATGATGTGTTTGGTTTGGGGCAGAAAGGATGGCAGTAGAAAAGTAGTTTCTTTTGGCTTTATGAACCTCAGAACAATAGTGTGCATGTTGTGATTTGAAAAAGGATAACGTGACAAATGAAGGTGCTGCCCACCACTGCCGTTCAGCGCGATGGAGGTGCAAGCGAAGAAGATGGGCCAAGTTCTGGCTTCCTCTCCATCAGAACACTCATATAAATGTGAAACGCTGAAAACCAGTTGTAGATAGACTTATTTATCTTGTGCTTTTGATCTTTCTTTGCTGTTCCCTTCTTCTCCTTCTCCTTACCCTCCCCTCCTGGTCCCTGATGAGCAAGGTGAAGATATCAATAAACTCCTTCTTTCATATTTGTTTCTTAATCTTCCTTGACACATCATGCGCCACAAAGCATTTCTGCCCCATCCATAACTTCTGCCAGCTCGGGTGGTTGGGACATGCTTACCCCCGTGACCGCATTGGCTACCCCTCAGCTAGACCTTGTCTGCGGAACTCTTCTGCCCCTTCAATTTTTTGAATGCAGTTTTCATGAATTTAATGAAGGTGAGCTCCCCATTGCTGTCTGACAAGGAGCTTTCCGACGTCAAGGTGGAAAGACTTTGTGCCCCTGAATCATGAACAGACTTACTGGAGGGAGCTTGCCATGCCGGAGTGCTCTGCATGCCGCCCTGTCCACTGGGCACGCTGTACTCACCAGTATCATCTGCCACACTAGGGGGAGCCTCGAGCCATTGGCGGACATGAGCTGACTGACTTGCTCACTGAGGACCTGAATCAGTTCTTTCATTTCATCGCTTGTGGTCCTTGTGTTGATGACCTTCTTCACCATCGCTACCCGCTTACTGTGCTGTGTAGAAACCACAGCCTTGTCTTCTGTTCTTTTTCTCTTGGCTGTGACTGTAGCTACCTTGGTGATGCCTGTCGCTGAGGCTTGCTTTGTGGATCCTCCCCTGTGTTCTGGGGTTTGCCCGTCGCCCCTGCATCCTCCTCTGTCCTCCGCTGCTCTTCTGAGGCATGTCTGTATAAGAAAATGCCCGTTCTCTAAACAGTCTCTCCTGCTCTGCCCTATTGCACTCCAACGGTCCTAACAAGGGGAGCCCTGCCTGGATCGGAGTTTGACTGGGATGCTGTGGAGGTAAGCTGAGCCGTTGCACTGAAAATCAAGCCGTCTGCTGTCTTCTTCCAGAGGGGCAAGAGGGCGATCCCAGACCTGTTGGCTGCTAAAATAAGCCTCCTCTGGGCTTACCCCTCCGCCCCCACCAGCCTTAACCCTAGGTTGGCCGGCACCTTCTGCCTGCCTGCGCTCCACCACCGCTATTTGCCACTGTGAGGATCTTTTGTAGCACGCATTTGCATGCTTTGCATCTCTTTAGGAGGCAACACATGCTGGGGTAAATTAATACATGTTAAGGTCAAATAACATTCAATTTTGCTTCTTAATGCACATTAAGGGGCAAATATTGTGCATTATTCCCTTTATGCATCTTAGTAGCTATCTCCCTTATTGACTTCATTTCAGTCTACTCATTTGTACCCAACATTGGAAATAAGTAAGATTTCGAGTTTCTTCAAAACATATTTACATCATTTTCCAACTATAGAGAGAAAGGCGAGCTATTCATAGAAACATAGAAACATGACGGCAGAAAAAGACCACATGGCCTATCTAGTCTGCCCTTCCATACCAACTACTACAGTAGTCCCCTTTTTTCCTTTAGAGATCCTCTGTGTTTGTCCCATGCATTTTTGAATTCAGATACTGTCCTCATTTCTACCACCTCCTCTGGGAGATTATTCCACGCATCTACCAGTGGCCGGATATGGCCCCAGCATTTAATATCCAGGGTTAGTCTTCAGCAGTGATGGCTATTCACTTTACAAGTGCTAGCCGCCACTGCTGAATATCCACCCCCCCCCCTTGATTTTTAGGTGTCAGATGAATACCGCACCAATCTAAACATGAACAAGGCCTGGCACAAGTTTCTTGGTGAACACAGAGAACCTCAATCTTCTGAAGAACCTCAAGAATAATTTTAGTTTTCCTCCACTCTGCAATATCACATAAAAAGAGGGAGAGTTTCTCCAGTCAAGCTTCTTGAATTACCTCTAAGGGAATATATAATTGAATATCATCCGCAAATATTTTAAATCAGATGCCATACTCACCCTTACCGTTTTATGCAAAACCGTTTTGTGTAATGTTATGTCCTCTGTAAATTGCACTGATCCTTGGAAGTGCGATATATAAGAAAAAATAAATAAGTAAATAAATAAATAATAAATAAATCTACTATAGTTACTAAAGGACACATTTACAAGTTAAAAAGAAGATAATAACAAAGCCCTCTATGGAACCCCAAATGGTAAAACATGAGGAAAGAAGGGAGATTATGAGCCTAAAATGACATACTGGGTCTGCCCTCTAAAATGAACTAGGAGATGAACTAACAGAATTTAATGGTTCATCATATTGAAAGTGGCACTGAGATCTAATAAAACAAAAAAAAAGAATCCTGTCCTTTTTAACCAGGTGGATCAATCATCTTTGATGGCCATCAGTGCTATTCCTGTACCAAATTTCACCTGTACCGAGACTGACAAGGATGAAGAATATCTGATTAATCTACATAATCCAGGAGTTGGAGAAGAACTACTTTCTCTAACAGCTTAGACAAAAATGACAGGTTCAAAATAGGTCTAGTGGGATCCAGTGAACTTCTCTTCAATTTAGATTTAATTGAAGCAATTTTTAGAAAATATTCCCTGGTGTGTGAGGTATTGATAAATAAGTTGCAGCAATACTATGGCTTCTAATTTAACAAGGTCAAGCATTTTTAATGGACAGAGATCAAAAGCAGAATAAGGATGTAGTCCTATGTAATCATTTGACCAATCAAACCACATACAAATCGCAGAAAGAAATGGTAACTACATGATGGAAAACCTTAGAACAACTTCTGGAGTTTTTAAGACTATTTCTATGGTTCAACATCTTTTCTTCAAAAAGAGGCAAAAATTTTGAAGCCCAACTGGACTGCATACTAGACTTCTGAGTAGCCTTAAATAAACTTGTAGTGAATTTAAACCTTTCCTTGGATTTATTTGAAAAATAGATGAACACCTTGAATAATAGGTTTGCTTTACAGTCATGATTTCATGATTAAAATCTGATCTTTCTCTTGCCAAGTAGCATAAAGAATATGCTCTTAATGTCTCCTCCAATTCTCTTTGCTCCTTATACCTCTTTTTTTTAGAATATGAAGCTCATTTGCATACCAAGGAGCACTTTTACCTAATCTAACAATCATCTCTTTTTTGTAGAATGGCGCTGCAAATGCTTTTTTTAATCCTTTTATTCCAGTTGCCCTGCTGATCTAAGGAGAAAGCATTAAATCCATCCTGTATACAAACTAAAACAGATGAAAATTGCTCAGCATTTATATTGCTCAACATTTATACTGAGAAGAGACAGTCATCTCATCAAAGCTAAATGCAAACCTTATTAAAAACATGATCAAACTAAGGGATAGAAGCGATGGAAGTTAGTAACTTATTTCCCCCTTGTTTCTTAGACTGACTTTCTGCAATAAAGAGGAGTTCTAGAACTTTCCCCTTTTTGAGAGTAATTTTATATAGGTTGCCAAAGAGATGTGTACTCCAGAAAGATGGGTTGGATAGATGTGTGCAAGTATTTTATAAAAATATATGCCAAATAATCAAATTCCTAAATCCCATGTTAGCGCCAAAAGCCATTGTATTGATTTTCAAAATGTTTTGCTGGACTTGTTGTCATGAAGGTCTATTGGGGACTGTTGTAGTTGTTGATATGGAAGGACAGACTAGATAGGCCATGTGGTCTTTTTCTGTCATCATATTTCTATGTTTCTATTGCCTTCTAGAAACAATCTGGCCCTCTCTAATATGTACTGTATGTGTGTGGAGTCAACTGCCCCAAGCATAGAAGGGAAGTGTGCCAGCTCATAAAATTCTGCTGTTCTTTCATGTTGTGTGCCAGCTCATAAAATTCTGCTGTTCTTTCATGTTGCTGCTGCTGCTCTTGCTTAGGGAAGACAATATACTGAGTCCTTAGAAAACCTTCTAGAAACTGAGCTATGTAGCATGAGGTGGCTGCCTAGGGGGTTTCTGGATGAATCCAGTGGCAAGAAATGCAAGGGCTGTGATGACCTTCAGGTGCACTTGCAGGGCTCTGCCCCTCCATGCAGTGTAGGGGCACTGCCTCTCATTTACCTCAAGCTGATTTATTTTCTCCTTATGAATCTGAACCTGTGTATGCATTGCTTCTCTGTCAAGTCCAGGAACTCTGTTCCAGGCCTGCATAATTGCTTGGGGAAACTGCTAGGTACGTATGACCTAGATTGGCCACTGTTGGAAACAGGATACTGGGCTTGGTGGACCTTGGTCTGACCCAGTATGGCATATCTTATGTTCTTATAATTGCTGCAGGGGTTACCTCCTCCTCCTCTGTTGCCTCTATCTCCTGCAAGCCGGAGCACATAGGAGGCACACCTGGCTTACACTTTTGGCAGCCAGCACCACCAACACCACCTACCACCAGCAGTGGTACAGCGAAACCGCCACAAACATATGAACAAACACTGGCATGGGGTCATACCCACAAACAAACACAGAAACATTAGCAAAGGCACCCTGAGATACACATACACACAGACAGAGAGAGCTTTGGAGTAAGAGAAGGGCAGGGGTGGAGGGCTGTAAAGAGGGGCATTAAAAAAGCAAAAGAGGGCATTGTAAAGGAGAGGATGATAGAGAGAAGGCCTAAAAAGAGAAGAGAGGGTAGGACCTCAAAAGTTTAAAGGAGGGGAAAAGACAGACTGACCATGCACTGATACACCAAACAGCAGCACCAAGCACAAATTAAAGCTCCAGGTCAAAAAAGACAGCTTCGTCTATTCTGGTGTAGAGACTGCTAGAATGTCATTTCTTTGAATAACTGATGCCATCCAGAGTTCCTAGTAAAGTACTACAGCAGGCATGTCCAACTTCGAACAGGTCGTGATATACTTTTTCCGGCCAAAAGTGCCGGTGATCTACCACCATGAAAATTAAGTTTCAAATTAAATTTTAACCCAATAAAGTTGGAGGATTCCCCCCCCCCCCATTTTTAATGAACCTTCTGTCATTTACTTGGATGTGATCAGCTGTTAAGCAAATTAAGCAAAAACAAAACAGAGAGACGAAGATCCAGTAAGAACTGTGATGGGAAATGGAAAGAACATTTTTTCTTAAAGTTTTATTGAGTAATAACTTTCTTTAACTGTCTTAATAACTTTCTTTAACTTTTATTGAGTAATTTGTGTTAAATTTAGGTCGAGTATTGATCCAGGCTGATCTTGCACAATCTTTAATATTTCGCTCTTGCTCATTAGTGAGACGTCTGAGTCTGCATTTCATCCACCAGCTTTTTGAAGTTGGGTGAATATTGCGTGGGGTCCAGTCTCAGGGAATCCTGGAGATGTTCATCTGTCATGTTGGAACGTTGTGTACTCTTGTCATTTTCAGGTGGGAAAATGCAGATTCACACAAATAAGTTGAACTGAAACAGGAGTGTACAGCTTCACTGCATCTTCTCAAGTTGGGAAATTTGTCTCTAGGCACTAGCTTCCAAAACAATTCTTGCTCAGCACGGGTCTTGAGAATAATGTCATTTTTAAGGGCTAATATTTCGTTTTCAAGAGATGACTTGTTCAATGAGTAATTTTTTACTGATAGCAGCTGCAGTTTCTTTAATGCCCACATCTACTTTGAATGGGTATGACAAGTACTCCACAACTGTTCCAATTTTTTGGAAGTCACAGAATCTATTTTTGAATTCCTGGATAACAGAACAGATTTCTGTCACATACTTCTCGTTCTGAAAAACAAAATTTGGATATTGTCCCAGATGGTCCTGCGTATTAGGAAAATGATCAAAAGTGTTGTTTGCAAGGTCAATCATCATTAGCTCAAATTTGCTCTTGTAGGATGAAACTGTACTCATCATCTCGCCAATGCATTTGTTTTTACCTTGCAATTCAAGGTTCAAATCACTTAGTTCGCCTGTAAAGTCAGCGAGAAATGGCAGATCACATAACCACTCCTCATCTTCCAACTCTGCTTGGTCATCTCCCCTCTCCTTCAAAAAACTTCTTATTTCATTCAGCAAGTCATGAAATATTTGCAGAAATTTGTGCCTACTTAGCCACCTTTCATCTGTGTGCAAAATGATGTCCGCTGCCCCTTCATCAAGAGTAAGATTGAAAAGCCGTCTTTGAAGTGATCTTCCACTAACTGAATTTACAATTTTAAAAGTGATGTCCATGACAGTCTTTGTATTGAGTCTCTTGCTTGCCAAAACTTGCTGGTGAATGATGCAGTGGTAAAAAAGGAAATCTGTGAAGTCGTCATGCTGTCTACAAGGGCTATGAAACCGTTAACCTCACCTGTCATTGCTCTTGCTCCATCAGTAGTGATGGAAACAAGTCTATGCATTGGAAGGTTACACTTTGTCACAAAAGAATAGAAAGAACTGAATATTTCCTGACCAGTAGTTCTCCCTTTTAAAGAAATCATTCCAAGTAGTTCTTCTTTAACACTGAAGTCTTCAAAAACCATCAGGATAAAGACTAGTAACTCGGCTATGTCTCTGTATGTCTGTAGATTCATCCAGTTGGAGTAAGAAAGCAACACAATTTGAAACATCCTCAACAATTGTTCAGTTGTGTCTCCACACATCTTTTCTATTCTCCGCACGACGGTGTTTCTTGACAATTGTACATCTTGAATAGCAGCTATGATCTCTTTCTTATTTTTACATCCTTCAAAAAGATTGTCAGCTGCTTCAAGAAAACAATCTTTTACAAACTCCCCTTCAGTGAAAGGTTTGCATTTCTTTGTGATCAGGTTGCTGACCTTGAAGGATGCTATGGTTGCATTGACCGAATGTGACCTTGGCTTCGCCATCAACTGTTGCTGCATACATAAGAACATCAGAACATATGATATCCCATACTGGGTCAGATCAAGGTCCATCAAGCCCAGCATCCTGTTTTCAACAGTGGCCAATCTAGGTCATAAGTACCTAGCAGTTTCCCTAAAAGACACAGGTTCCTCAATGCTTGTATTGGGTCAAGCAGTGATATCCTGGGTCCCTTTTAATAATGGTTTATGGACCTTTCCTCCAGTAACTTGTCCAAACCTTTTTTAAACCCAGCTATATTAACAGCCTTTACTATATCCTCTGGTAACAGATTCCAGAGTTTGATTACACGTTGAGTGAAAAAATATTTTCTTTTATTAGTCTTAAATAGTTTACCCTGTAGCTTCATTGCATGTCCCCTAGTCTTTCTATATTCTGATAACAATAGCTAATTTCGATTTAAGTTCTTTGAGCTTCAGTTTACGAATTTCACTTTTGGGTGGAAAATCAGCATCAAACTTATTGCTATGCAGAGCCTTATAATGACGTTCCAGATTACCCTTTTTGGGCAAGGATACTGGGGTGTTACAAATTAGACAACAACACTTGTCTTTCACCATGATGAAGAAGTAGTCCATTTCCCATTCATCATGAAAGTGGTAGGTTTTGCTCTTCTTTGGAACACTCATCTTCGTTATACTGGGGTGGCTGGATGTAAGAAGGCCAAATCTGCTAAGTTAGTATAAATACTGGCTGAATCTGATCCAAAATTGTCACTGTCCCAAAGTATTAAAGATCAACAGGAACTGAAGACCTCTGGATGGTGTGCAATGCAAGGACTGCAGATGCCAAAACCACACATGCAGTTCTAAAAGTAAAAATAAGAATTCATCATACTGGCACCAATAATCAAATGCTACCAATCATCAAAAAAACTCAAGCACCTGTCCAGCAAACCAGATAAAATCAAATACTGCCAAATAATTTATTAATACCACCACACGTGATTTAATAAATTCTGCACACAGTGTAGAATCAACGCAAAGGCAAGGCGAAATAAAATTGCAGTGTAGAATCAACGCAAAGGCTAAGCAAAATAAAATTGCAGAGGCAAGCAAAAGTCACAGTGGTTTGAACCAATTCGAAGGCAAGGCATAGACAAGTTAGAACAAAATTGGAAAAGCCTGCCAAAATCAGCAAATTCTTGACACTTTGTTGTGTCTGCCCGAGAATGTTTAATGAAAGTGAACTATAAAGCAACCAACGACCAGCACACGACACAACTAATACGGTAAGTGTAATTCAGGTAAAGCCCGGGCGAATGGATATCGCCCGGTATATAACACACTTCTAGGGGGTGTTGGGGCAGGAATGGGTGATTCTGAGAGGCAGGAGACCAGGTATGACGCCAGGCCTGTGGCGTCTCGTCGTGGGGCGTGGGCAGTGGCCCCTTGGGATACTCACAAGCTATTGGCATGAAAACAACAAGCGCTCCCAATACACCCGCAGGCAAGATCCCCGCAGGCAGAGAAAAAATACAGGCAAAGGATCAGCAGCGGCGGCAAGCCCTTGGCAGATGACCTGCCGGCATGAGCTCTCTCCTAGTGACGGGGTGAGCTGCTGGAGAGATGGAGCCAAGTGGGCTGGCGATCTACCTCTGACCCCTCTGCAATCCACAGGTAGATCGCGATCTACCTGTTTGACATGCCCGTACTACAGTATAAGCTGGAGAAGAATTAGCATTTTCCAAAACAGAGGTTTCTTGCTGCCTGGTTACATCATTCTGGGAGGAGACTCTTCTGGAAGGGGAACATTCAGGTCATATATAAACAACTCCCAAAGGCAGATCTCTGTTTTGGCATGCAGTCACTGGACCATGCTGGAACAAGGTGTCTGCCCCTGGGGGGGGGGGGGGACATTTTTTAATATTAAATCTCAGCTGCCAAATTCTAGACCATTCTTCAAACTTAGCTAGATCCCTCCTCATGTTATCTACACCTTCTTGGGTGTCTACTCTATAGCAGATTTTGGTATCATCTGCAAAGAGGCAAACCTTACCCAACAGCCCTTTCGCAATATCACTAACAAGAATGTTAAAAAGAATTGGACCAAGGACAGATCCCTGGGGCACACCACTGTTAGCCTCCATCTCCTCAGAGTGAGCTCCATTTACCTGTACCCTTTGTCGCCTTCCACTCAACTACTCAAGGTCTACAGTCTTTCTTCCTTTAGAGTTACTCTGTGTTTGTCCCATGATTTCTTGAATCCAGATACAGTTTTTGTTTCTAATATCTCCACTGGGAGACTATTTCACACATCTACCACTCTCCATAAATAAATATTTCCAGAAATTACTCCTTTCACCTTCACCCTAGCTGCAGAGCTTTCTTTCAGTTGAAAGAGGCTCTCCTTCTGTACATTTACGCCATGGAGGTGTTAAATGTCTCTATCAAATCTCCTCCTTCCAGCCTTTCTTCCAAAGAGACATTTAAATACTTCCATGGTGTAAATGCACAGGAGGAGAGCCTCTTTTGATTGAAAGTAAGCTCTGCAACATGGGGGCATAGGATGTGGGTGAAAGGGGATAGACTCAGGAGTAATGCACGGAAATATTTCTTTACGGAAAGAGTGATAGATGCGTGGAATAGACTCCCAGTGGAGGTAGTAGAGATGAGGACAATATCTGAATTCAAGAAAGCATGGGACAAACACAGAGTATCTCTAAAGGGAAAAAAGGGGACTATCAGCATTGTGCCTGGCCTTGTGTGAGTGGTACAGCCACACAGGGTGCACAGAAATAGCATTTGGAACATTTGGGGCTGCTGGTCTCAGGTCTCCCCCATGCTACCTGCCCTTGCCCAGCCGCCGCCGCTGCTTTTAGTGTTGCCTTGGCGGTGGCAGCAGCGACATCCAATTGAAAAAACACCTTGCAGTTTGTTTTGACTCCGCGCTTGCATGTTGGCCTGATTCCTCCCTCTTCTGATGTATGCTCACGTCAGAGGAGGGAGGGACCAGACCAATCATTCAAGCACGGAGTTGCAAAGACCCACATTTGAATAGCTGGTCTGGTCCTTCCCTCCTCTGACATAAGCATACCTGTGTAGGTGCCTTTCGAAAATCCCAGATAAGGCATTTACATGCGTAACTAGGGCAATTACCCATGTAAATGCCTTTGAAAATGCAAAGCCCACTGACCGTTTTGGTAGCCACCCTCTGCACCGACTCCATTCTGTTTATATCCTTTTGAAGGTGCGGTCTCCAGAATTACATACAATACTCTAAATTAGGTCTCACCAAAGACTTATACAGAGGCACTATCACCCCCTTTTCGCTGCTGGCCATTCCTCTCCCTATGCACCCAAGTATCCTTCAGGCTTTTGCCTTCACATTTTCTACCTGTTTATCCACCTTAAGATCATCAGAAACAATCATGCCCCAGGTCCCGCTCTTCTTTCATGGACAGAAGCACCTCGCCCTCTATACTGTACCGCGCCCTTGGAATTTTTTAGCCCAAAAGCTTGATCCTGCATTTTTTAGCATTAAATCTCTGCTGCCAGATTCTTGAACATTCTTCTACACCTTCCTGGGTGTCTATTGCAGATTTTGGTATCATCCGCAAAGAGGCAAACCTTACCTGATAGCCCTTCCGAAATATCACTTTGGACCAAGGACAGTTCCCTGCAGTATACCACTGGTAACATCCTTCTCCTCAGAGTAAATGTCATTTATCTGTACCGTTTATTGCCTCCAACTTAACCAATTTCTAACCCAGTCAATCACTTTACAGTCCATTCCTAGGGCATTCAATTTATTTATAAATTGCCTGTGTGGAACAGTGTCAAAGGCTTTACTGAAATCTAAGTACACCACATCTACAGCTCTCCCTCAGTCCAACTCTCTGGTCACCCAGTCAAAGAAATTAATGAGATTTGTCTGACAAGTCCTACCTCTCGTAAAACCATACTATGGGCATTAATACACACTATTTTCCAGATGACCTTTTTAGCCATTTCTACAGAGGTATTTAATGTTTTACTTACCTGAGGGCCTTCACTTACCTGGGGACTTTCTTAACCCACCACCAATAAATCTAGTTTAAAACCCTCTTTAGTAAGTTAGCCAGTCTGCTGCGGAAGACACTTCGACTCTTCTTGGCATATCCTCTTCACCTCTGTTGGAGAGCTTGGATGCCTCAAGAAGCATCTCATTGATGTAGTTCTCACTGTCATGGATGCTTCTCAGCCTTGCCACCTCTTCTCTGAGCTCCTCCACTTGTTTCTTGAGGGCTTCAGCTTGCAGACATTGTGCACATGGAACCAGTTCCTTGCCTGGGATCAGGCTGTCCATCTGGACAGAGACAGAAGCTATAGCAGGGGCAACATCTTTGGCAGCATGATTTTTCCCAGTCATAGCTCAGTTCTTGGAGCTTAGGTACCTGTTGAAGGAAATGAGAAAGACCTATCAAAGTCCCTAATTGTTCCTCAGCTGTCTTTAAAACAAAGAGCAGCTAGCCTATTTTATCTGAGCTCTAACAACTCTGTACTATATATCTCTATGTATATTCCTGCTTATTTACTAAACAGTTATTTGGATATGGAGCAGTTTCTTATCTCTTTAACACTAGAAGCCCCAAAAGGAATTTTACCTAGAAACCCCAAAGTGCGTCAATTGACGCATTATCACGACGACTGTGTTTAGCATGAAATGCAGATATGAATTAATGTGAAGTTACTTATTTGTTAAATACGTGCAGCATGTGACATCATTACATGACGTCATCGTGTGTTTATTGTTTGTAATGTCGGAGTAAAACTGTAAACAGTGATTGAGATGCGCCACCTAGTGGGAACATGAATTTATACTTAGAAGCCCCAAAGTACGTCAATTGACGCATCCAAGACAATTGCGTGTGTCAATTGACGTACTTTGGGGCTTCTAGGTATAAATTCATTTTCCCGCTAGATGGTGCATCTGTCATTAATTTTTGATGCACAGATTTGAACATTTTGACCTTGCTAACAAAGTCATGGAACATGACTGATATGGTTCTAGCAGTGGCGCTGGTATACAACTTCGAAGATGCATTTGCGTCAATTGACGCACTTTGGGGCTTCTAGTGTTAAGCTGTTCAAATCTAATATATGTGTCTAAGGTGCATAGTCTAATGTGCTCCCTTTATAAAAATTACTCCCTCAAAGATCCTTCTACGATATCAACTTGTTTACCTATAGCAGATATCCAAATGTGGAACTATGTACTTCCTAGCTTTTTCTTTCCAACCAATAACAAAATCTATTTTCTTTATCAACAAGCTAATTGGTGAATTGCCCCATGTAGCAAGATCTACACCTGGGGACCGCTGTGACTTCAAAGAGCCTGCCTGCCCCTTTGAACCAGAAGGTAAGAGGAGATACAGAAAAATAGCAGCAGAAAAAAATTCCTTTTCTGCAATACAACTATAAAAACAAATCTGTTGGCAGAACAGCAGAAAAAAGTTACTAAAATAAAATGAACCCCTTTTAGGAACTCTTAGGTAGAGAAGTTATATCTAGAGCCAGAGATTTATCTTGCTTGCAATGGAGCTCCTCTAGGACTGGCCAAAGCTTGACTAGTACTTGCCCTAGTGCTTTGCCCACCACAAACCTGCCTGGCAAAGCACTGGGCTCATCTGAGATCTCGAGGATCAAGGAACATCTCAGCCAGGCTTGCCTGCAGAGCACTTCTGGGGACCTGCATCTACAGAGGCTGCTGGCTCTAAAGAAGGGAGGAATCCATGAGTTCATCAGTGAACAGTGATACCAGAGCAGGGAGTAAATCCAGGACAGTTTCAGGAACCTGTGCCTATATCAGCACCAGTTCCAGGTGCACTGGTAAAGACTAATAATGTAGGAGGGTTCACGCCTATACTAAAAGAGTTGCATTGGCTACCTCTCCTTAGTCGCATCAACTATAAAACACTCATGATAACATTCAAAGTTATCCACCAACTGTCCTCTAATTGTTTACACTCAATCATATCAAGAACCGTGAAAAACCGCCTAAGGAGAAGCGACACATCAAACCTCCTAAACCTGCCTCAGGAACTAACCAAGCATAACCAATCAACTTCCTCGAGGGCATTCTTCCTCCATGCCCCATGGCTATGGAATGCACTCCAACCACAAATCAGAGACACCCATGACCTCTTAGCCTTCCAGAAACTGCTTAAAGCATACCTTTTCAAAGAGCATGTTGATCGGATAACATAATCTGCTCTTATGTGGTATAAAAGTCTGACTAAATAAATAAATATTCCCCTAGCTGGGATATTCAGCAGCACTTACAGGTGCCAATACCGCATGCCTCGATGCTAACTGGTTAGCATCGGAGCGTTTCTGGGCGTTCCGGGGGCAGCACCTGGCAATAACCAGGCAGTGGTTCAATATCGCTGCTGCCTGGTTATGGCAAAGTAGCAAAAGTCAGGTGCAGCAAAGGCAGTCCTAACTTTCACAGTAGAAGCTATCTGGGCAGGGTCGAATATTGCTGCTGCTCGGTTAGCTTCCTAGCAAGCCGGGCAACCCTGATTTTCAATGCCAGGACCTGGATACAGTCCCAGCAGTGTTGTAAATTCTGCCCAAGCAGCTGCTGCAATGCATGGGGGGGGTGCCTGAGCAGAAAAGGGGCCACACAGCAGCCGTGGCGGCAGCACCACAGCTGCACTGCCTCTGCTCTTGTAAGTCTACTGTGGGCCTGGTGGGTGTTCTTCGCTATGTCGAAGCCTCACGATAACAGACACACTGCATGACTTCAGCCCCGCGAGGAATAGTAGCTGGGCCTGTGGCAAACTTACAAGAGCAGATGCAGCACAGCAAACACAATGAAGTTTAGTTTGCTGCTGCCACATGGGGGGAGTGTGGAGCCCACTGCATGAAGGGGGGGGGGGGTGAGCCCGCACGGGGGGGGGGGGAGAGGATGGAACGCCACCATCACAACAATGGGGTGCCCTTAGCAAAATATTTCTTGGGGGCTTCCAAATTGTAATTTATGCCCTTGGATCTTGGCATTGAATATCCGGGTCTAATGTTCAGCAGCAGCTGCTAGCTGTTTTAGTAGCACGAGCTGCTGCTGCTGTATGTTGGGCCCTAAGTATTTAAGTTGAAAGAATAGAGAGACTTGAATTTAATTTCAAGTATCACCTATTTCCAGATCATACTGCTAGACCAGTCCAGAGAAGCGGGTTATGCACCCCTGCCAGCAGATAGGGAGACAGAGAAAAAAACTCCAAAGCTGTGATTGGTCAGGCTCTGGGTGACATAGGCATGCCCCTAGGGGTCCTATTCAGTATTTTCTCTGTCTCATCTGATGAGGGTGTTCTTCAAGCTTGTTCTCCAATTTCTTTTTTTGTTTTCACTATATCTTGAGGCTCTTGGATGCACCCAGAGTACGCAAGAGGTGTTACTCTGGGTTTCCCAGCAACTTGATTCCCCAGATAAGCTTGTGGAGCCCCTGAGCCTGGCTTCAGTAGAGCTCCCGATTTTCTTAAAGCAGCGCTGAGTCTTTGCCACGAGGGCTTAGACTGTAACAGGAGGATCAGGTATCAATTTCAGAGAGAAACTGTAAGTAAGCTGTTTTGTTACTTGCCTCAGCTGCCCCGGGTTTATTTCAACTGCTCTGCATCAGGTCCGGCTGTCTCTGACCTGATTCCTTCACTTCCGGTTTCGTCTGGGTCTGTTAAACTGGGTTTTGAAGTTCCTTTAGCTGCTGACAGCACTTCCCTCCATACTGCAACTGAAATCGCCGTGTTTTCTGCAGTTTTTAGTGAAGGAGAAGCCATTTACTGTCCTTTAGCTGTGCTGGTGGCCATTTTGAATAACGGGACATTGCTTTTTCTTCATTAGTTTTGGCGGGAGCAGCTGCTGACTGAGTTTGTTTTTCTCATTAGCATTCCAGGCACAACAGGTTTTTCATTGTCACTTTCTGGAGGTTTATTTTCTCTGTTTTATTTTGATTTTCTTTTACAGTTTAAAAAAAAAAAGGAGAAGTTAGTTTCAGTCATGCCACCTTCTCTTTTCAGATGCATAGTCTGTAATAAAAAGCAGAAAGAATTAACTAATCGCCTGTGCTCTGCCTGTTTGTCAGACCCTGCGGAATTGTCGGCTTATGTTCTCCCCACACTGCCTGCAGTTGAGGTCAGCTGCCAGCTTCCCTCCCTAGATGCTCTACAAAGTGTCTCACCTTCTGAGAGTTCTCAGCCAGCTCCCACCTTGTTTCCTCAGCCGTCGGGGGCTTCCAAAGATTCGACAGATACGCAGTTACTGGCACTGTTTCACCAGGCTTGGACTCTTTGGCGTACGGAGTCTGCAGAGCTTCCCATGGCGTCTGCTCCAACTCCTGATAAGCAGATTTCTGGCAGCCGTAAGCGATCTCATAAGACCACATTTCTCAAACAAGTACAACCTTCAGGAGAAGGAGCATGGTTAGCAGAGGCTACCGATTTGTTTGGGGACCGCAAATCTTCAGAAGGAAGTTTGCCTGCTTCAGAGCGTGAAGGCGGAGAATATTCTCTCTTGGATTCTTCCTTGACAGCACCTGAGGACTCTCAGGACATCCGGCTCTTTCGCAAAGAGGAGTTGCCTGCTGTTATAGCGCAGGTGGTGGAGGCGCTGCACCTCTTTGACCCTCCCGTCTCTCAAACCTTGCAGCCTCAATCTCAGCCGGATCCTATATTACAGGGAATACGCAAGCCTTCCAGAGCCTTTCCCTTTCCAGCTGAATTGCAACAGATGGTATCTCGGGAATGGGACTCCCTGGATGCCTCCTTACGAACCGCTCGCCATATTGGGCAATTATATCAATGGACTCCCTCGGACCTCGACCGCTGGCTGGCCTACCCGAAGGTGGATGCTTTGGTGACCTGGGTAACAAAGCATACCACCATCCCGGTGGAAGGCGGAGCGGCGCTCCAGGATCAACAGGTCGAGGGTCTTCTTAAGGCAGCCTTCTCGTCTTCGGCTCTGTCACTTCAGGCGACCGTTTGTGGAGGCCTGGCGGCTCGAGCTTCCCTTCGATGGATTCAACAGCTTCCTGACACTTATCCAGAACTTGATCGTCTGGAATCGGTGGCCGCGTTCTTAGCGGATGCGTTTTATGACCTCCTTCGTCTTTCAGCTCGCTCGCTAGCAGCGGTGATGGTGGCTAGACACTGGCTCTGGCTGCGTCAGTGAGTGCCCACCCTGAGGGTAATTAGCTTGGGTACTTCCCGCTTGTCTGGACTGGTCTAGCAGTATGATCTGGAAGGAGAAATTTCACTTACCGTTAATTTCCTTTCCTGGAATACTGCTAGACCAGTCCAGAACCCACCCAACTTGTCAGAGGCACTGGTGCTTGTGCAGAGCAGCCGACAGTCATACGCTCCGCGAGCACTTCCGGACGTTGTTTCCTGAGAATGTGTCAAAGCAGTCATTTCAGACTTCTTCCCTTGGGAATGATATTTGATCCTCCTCTTCCGTTTTTCGTTCGGGTTGAGGGGTTGAGTTGGTTCTTTTTTTTTTAAGGGTTCTTAGTTGCATTTTTTCCCTGAGATGTTGCCTTTTTGGCTTGTTACATAGTTACTGAATAGGACCCCTAGGGTCACCCAGAGCCTGACCAATCACAGCTCTGGAGTTTTTTTCTCTGTCTCCCTATCTGCTGGCAGGGGTGCATAACCCGCTTGTCTGGACTGGTCTAGCAGTATTCCAGGAAAGGAAATTAACGGTAAGTGAAATTTCTCCATACAGTAGTATTCAGAATGTAGTGCTGTACTATTTTAGAGTCAAAGAAGATGTAAGTAACCTGATTGTAACAAATGGAGGGACAAAAGAGGAGTAAACTGCCTGAAATCTAATTACTATTGCTGCTTTTTGCCCATTGTTATAAATAAGTGAACCCTAGGTTCAGAACACAAGCTCTGGACTGGACTAAGTTATTTTGAGAAGGAAAGAGATGTGAGAGGAGTCTGAGTGTCAAGGGCCTCCCAGTATATGCTGGTCAAACTCAAAGAATCCTAAAAAACCATTGGAACAGTGTACTCCCAGACGGCTAAGCAGCATAAGGGCTGCTGTAAGGACTGCATCAAAGGTAGAGGGCTACACTGGGTTATAAATGTACCCCCCCCCCACCCTAGGGCAACAAACATATCCTGCGGGGGGGGGGGGGCAGGTCACAGAACCATTTTATCCCAAGCTCTCTTTCTCTCCTTCACTCAACTAGCAGACACTCTTATCACCAGGGAGCTGGTTGTCCGCAGGGGAAAGGTAAATCCCTTCAAGGCCTTTGGCCCATAAATTAAAGAGGCTATTGACTCAAAAATTGGGTGCTTCAGTCCTCTTTACAGCAAACAAAATGTCCAGTTCAAACTGTAATAAGCAAATGAGGTCTGTACAACAAATACACAATCTTTGGTAACACAGGTTATGTCCCTTTTCTAGTCTTGAAGGACTAGAAAAGGGGACTATTACTTCTGGAGAGAGATTTGCAATTGTGAGTATATACTTCTGGGAATATTCTGAAAGGAATTCTTTGTATTAAAGCTAATTAATCTGTGAACCCACTGTTTTTTGTTAAATCAGTCAGGGCCTAATAGCAGCAGTTTAAGTTTAAATTTAAAACACAGAAGAGAGGTTTCTGGTTAAATTTGGAACCCAGCAGAGAGCTTGTAGTTTAAATTTAATAGTCACTCAGGGCCTAGCATCAGCAAAGTACTTTTAGTTTAAATTTAAGACACAGAAGAGAGCTTTCTGGTTAAATTTAGAACCCAGCAGAGAGCTTGTAGTTTAAATTTCATAATAAGTTAGAGCCTAGCAGCAGCAAAGAGCTATAATTTAAATCAAATCAAAATATAGTTTACCTCAGCAGCACAGGACAGGATACTGTGTAGCAGCCCTCTTTTAATAAGTGTTATTTCCCTCCCTCCCTCCCCAACACCCACCCACCCCTGGGATAATCGTAGCTTTATAGGTACTTACACATCTTAAAGGACAGGAGGTGCTCTCAGGTGAAGCTCGTTACCCAAATCAGTCATACACTAAGGACCTGAGATTAATTAAGCTTCAGGTGAACAAGGTATATTAAACGTAATCTCCAGGAACAAGCAGGAATGTAGTCCTCACATATGGGTATCATCGGTACCAACGGAGCCTATGCGGGAACGCTCCCCAGTGTCCAATAGAAAGCTTTTGGGAGCATCCCACAGTGCCTGTGTGCTGCCTTCCCGCCTTTCCAAACTGCCTCTCTCCAGTTGAGTTTAAAGCTGAGACAAAGAGAGAGAGAGAGAGAGAAAGAGATAGATAGAGAGATACAACTCCTAGGGGAGGTGGGTCGGTTGTGAGGACTAAATTCCTGCTGTTCCCAGAGATCACCTGTTACAGGTGAGTAACTATGCTATCTCCAGGAACAAGCAGGAATGTAGTCCTCACATATGGGGACTCCCTAGCTTTAGATGACAGGGAGAGACCCCAGAAGTTGTGTGCCCCTCTGAAAGGGCTCCACTTCCCCCCATAGATCTCCGGCATCCAACCAGGGATGGTGGATAGGAGTTGATTAGGTATGGAACAGGTGTTGGAAAACAGCCTGACCAAACAAGGCATCCCGGCGGGAGTCCTTGTCCAAGCAGTAATGGGCTGTGAAAGTATGAACCGAGGCCCAGGTGGCTGCTCGGCAGATGTCGTCGATAGTCACAGAGTGCAGATGAGCCATTGAAGCTGCCATGGCTCTCACATTGTGAGCTGTGACATGGCCCTCCAGAGGAAGATTCTTACTCTGATAGGCAAAGGAAATACACTGAGAAATCCAGTTAGACAGTGTTCTCTTGGAGACTGGAAGTCCCAAATGAGAAGGATCAAAAGCAACAGGGAGTTGAGAGGACTTCCTATGTTGCTGTGTTCTTTGTAGGTAAAAAGCTAAAGCTCTTTTACAGTCCAAAGTATGAAGATTCCTTTCTGCATTTGATGCATGAAGCCTTGGAAAAAACACAGGTAGGTAGACCGCTTGGTTTAGATGAAAAGGCGAGACCACCTTAGGCATAAAGTGTGGATGAGTCCTAAGGACTACCTTGTCATGATGGAACCTTGTATAAGGTGGATCAGCCACTAGTGCCTGCAACTCACTGATGCGACATGCTGATGTGATTGCAATGAGAAAGATAACCTTCCAAGAAAGGAATTTCAATGAGGTAGTAGCTAAGGGTTCGAAAGGTGGCTTCATAAGCTGACCAAGAACCAGGTTTCAGTCCCATGCCACAGTTGGTGGCCTAATGGGAGGCTTAGTTAGAAGAAGGCCTCTCATAAATCTTGCTACAAGAGGATGTGAGGAAATAGGTTGTCCATTTAGGACTCTTGACGCCTTTGGACGTCGAACCTTTCAGGCTTCCATGCTTTCTGCTAGGATCAGTTCCTATATCTTATATATGGGAATGTTCTTTAAGGAGGTCACAGGAGATTTAGAGCTTATGAGCCCTCTCCTTCCTGATGATAAGAGGCAAGATTACCACGCCCTTGTCAAACATGCTCAGGATGTTTCCAAGTTTGTGAATCGTGCAGTCTTTGACTGCTTTGAGTGCATAAGCAGAACCTCTGCCATTGCCATAGGTGCACATAGGATTGCCTGGCTCCAGGCATCTGACTTGGAAATTTGGGTATAGGATAAACTAGGGAATATTCTTGCACAGGAGAAAATCTCTTTGGCAAGAATTGGCAGGAAAAGGCTAATGAGATAGACGCTGACAATATCACTTTGGATAGATTGTCTAAATCTACAGCTGATCCTGCGAGGAGAAAATCCTCTAAGAAACCATTCTTCAGTAAGAAGAAGAAGTTTTATCCCTCCTATACCCAACAGGGGCATCGTTTAGGTCAGTCTGCCCAAAAGGGACAGCAGCAACAACCTAGGCAAAGAAAGACAAAAGCAACTAAGCCTCAACCGGCTCAGCAGACTCAGCCTCCACAGGGGCTTTGACTCCTATCTAAAGAACTTTGCCTTCCTGGCCCTGAATGGCCCAGAACCCTCCACCATCCCAGGAAGGTTATGTAATTTTGCCCCCTGATGGGGTCAGATAACAGCAGAAAATTGGACTCTGTCTATTGTAAGAGAGGGGTACAAGCTTCATTTCCTCAGCATGCCCCCTCCTACAATGGTAAGACAGTTCAATTCTCAGACCTCTCTCAACGACCAGTTAAGTCAAGAAGTCACTGTGCTTTTTGCCCAAGGGGCAATAGAAGAGGTACCCATTCCCCAACAGGGTATGGGGTTTTACTCCCCCTATTTCCTTATTCCAAAGAAAACAGGAGGACACAGACCCATTTTAGACCTCAGAGAATTGAACAAATTCCTGTTCAAAGAGAAGTTCAAAATGATTTCTTTAGGAACTCTGCTGCCATACCTTCAGAGTCAGAATTGGCTTTGTTCTCTAGATCTCAAGGATTCGTACACTCATGTTCTCATCCATCCAACTCACCGAAAGTTCCTTCGCTTTCTGTTTCAAGGGAAGCACTACCAATACAGGGTTCTTCATAGCGAGATTTATGAGAGGCCTTCTTTAACTAAGCCTCCCATTAAGCCACCACCGGTGGCATGGGACTTAAATCTGGTTCTTGGGCAGCTCAGGAAACCGCCTTTTGAACCATTAGCCACTACCTCTTGGAAATTCCTTTCCTGGAAGGTCATCTTCCTTATTGCAATCATATCAGCATGTCGCATCAGTGAACTGCAAGCGTTGGTGGCTGATCCTCCTTATACAAGGTTCCATCATGATAAGGTAGTCCTTAGGACTCATCCACACTTTATGCCAAAGGTGGTGTCACCTTTTCATTTAAACCAAGTGGTTTACCTTCCTATATTCTTCCCAAGGCCTCACGCCTCAAATGCAGAAAGGAATCTTCATACTTTGGACTGTAAAAGGGCTTTGACCTTTTACTTGTAAAGGACACAGCAACATAGAAAGTCCTCTCAACTCTTTGTTGCTTTTGATCCTAGTCATTTGGGACTTTCAGTCTCCAAAAGAACACTGTCCAGCTGGATTGCACAGTGTATTTCTTTTGCCTATGAGAGTAAGAACCTTCCTCTTGAAGGCCATGTCACAGCTCACAATGTGAGAGCCATGGCAGCCTCTATGGCTCATCTTCACTCTGTGTCTATCGACAATATCTGTCGAGCAGCTACTTGGGCTTCATACCTTCACAGCCCATTACTGCTTAGACAAGGACTCCCACCGGAATGCCTTGTTTGGTCAGGCTGTTCTTCAACACCTGTTCGATACTTAATCAACTCCTACCCACCATCCCTGGTAGGATGCCAGAGATCCATGGGGGAAGTGGAGTCCTTTCTCAGGGGCACACAACTTCTGTGGTCTTCTCCCTGGCATCTGCAGCTAGGGAGTCCCCATATGTGAAGGCTACATTCCTGCTTGTTCCTGGAGATAGCATAGTTACTCACCTGTAACAGGTGATCTCCGGGAACAGCAGGAATTTAGTCTTCACAACCTACCCACCTCCCCTAAGAGTTGTATCGCTCTATCTCTCTCTCTCTCTTTCCCTCTCTCTATGTCTCAGCTTTAAGCTCAACTGGAGAGGGGCAGTTGGGAAAGGCGGGAGGGCAGCACGCAGGCTCCCAAAGGCTTTCCTATTGGACGCTGGGGAGTGTTCCTGCGCAGGCTCCATCGGTACCGATGATACCCATATGTGAAGACTAAATTCCTGCTGTTCCCGGAGATCACCTGTTACAGGTGAGTAACTATGCTTTATTCAGCACTGACACACTTAAGGGCATGTTTACTAAAGTGTTGTAACGGTTAGCGTGTGCTAATCATGCTGCGCAGTTACCACATGGTAGCATGGTAAAAATCTGGCTCTAACTGCTTATCAAATGGACAGGTTAGGGGTTGAGCATGGGCATTGATGGCACCACATGGTTAGAGTGGGTGTCACTGGCACATGCTAACCGTGAATGTTTCCATTAGTGAGGAGGCACTTTCTCCTTAATGGGTTGCGGTTACTGCACCTGCCTTCAGTGTTCTTGCAGTTTAGCACATTGAGGTGCATCTCTCCATGGTAACTACAGAGGAGCATACTGGGCAAGCTCTCAACAGTTAGCTTTTAGGGCTTACTGCGCTAACTCTGCATTGTTAGTAAGTATGTCCCTTAGTCTTCATGTTTTGTCTGATGAGGGATTATGTTGTATAGAGTATTGAGAAACATCAGTACCTGAGGATCTGAACGGTGACTGATCAAGATTTCTAGGTCTGCCAGTGACACAATCTGCCTTAGAGTGAGGCTCCGTCCCCGGAGCAGCTGAGCCAAAACGTGAACTGGGAGCACAATACAGCTGAAGACTACGGTTGTGTGCAAGCAATTTTTTTTCAAGAGGTTGAGTTTGATAATATAAATAGAATCATTGTTAAAAGAAGTAAAAAGATTTATATTATTGGACTGTGACAGACTGTAGATGGTTTGGGCCCATGATTGAAAAAGTGGTCAAACATCTTAAAAGAGCTCAGCATGAATTCTGAGGTCCTTTTTTCCTTCAAGGAGTGCAGTGGTGCTACATACCTCTATATTGAAATATTTGGGAAGTGTAGCTCTAAAGCAGTGGTTCTCAACCTGTGGGTCGCCACAGGATTTAGCGGGGGTCGCCTCGTCTCACCTCACTCCGCTGTTAAAAAAAAAAGAAAAGCACCCAAGTTGCTGCCGCTGCCGAGTCAACTTCTCGGCAGCGGCAATCTCACCACCTCCCAGTCCCTTCTAATGCAGCCGCGGCTCCCTGCCTCTTAGGGAACCGCGGCTGTGCCAGTAAAACCATTGTGGAGCCTTCCTGTCTCTTGACGGGCTCTGTGCAGCACTTGACGGGCTCCGTGCAGTTGTTTACCACTTCCTTTGGAGGCAGGACAATGCTGCACGGAGCCTGTCGAGAGACAGGAAGGCTCCACAATGGTTTTACAGGTATAGCCACGGTTCCCTAAGAGACGGAGCTGCGGCTGTAGAAGAACATCAGGGCAGCAGCAGGCAGACAGGGAAAGGGGAGGAGGGGGCAGGGAACCTGCAACGGGGCTGACATGGAGGGATGGATGGAGGGAGGGAGGGGTCTGACATGGACAGGGGGGCTGACATGGAGAGAGGAGGGAAGTTGACATGAATGGAGGGAGGGGAGGGCTGACATGGAGGGAGGGGGGCTGACATTGATGGATGGAGGGAGGGGCTGACATGGACAGAGGGGGGCTGACATGGAGGGAGGGAGGGCTGACATGGACAGGGGGGTTGACATGGAGGAAGGGAGGGAGGGAGGGCTGAAATGGAGAGAGGGGGGCTGACATGGATGGAGGGAAGGAGGGCAGGGAGGGCTGACATGGAGGGAGGGAGGGAGTGAGGGGTGGCTGACATTGATGGATGGATGGAGAGAGGGAGGGGGGCTGACATGGACAGAGGGAGGCTGACATGGATGGATGGAGGGAGGGAGGGAGGCTGACATGGATAAAGGGAAGAGATGGGGACATACTGTACAGATGGGCAATAAATGCTGGACAGAGGGAAGAGAGTGCGGGTTAGGATTATAATGGGCAGATGGGGGGGGGCTAGGACTGGTAATGGGTTGATGAGGGAAGGCTAGGACTGGGAATGGACTGATCAAGGGTGGGTTGGGACTAGTAATGTGCTGATCGGGGAGGTTAGGACTGGTAATGGGCTGATTAGGGGAGCCTAGCATTGGTAATGGGGTTGAGGAGGGACTAGCACTGGAAATGAGCTGATTAGGGGAGGCTAGCACTGGTAATGGGGTTGAGGAGGGACTAGCACTGGAAATGAGCTGATTAGGGGAGGCTAGCACTGGTAATGGGGTTGAGGAGGGACTAGCACTGGAAATGAGCTGATTAGGGGAGGCTAGCACTGGTAATGGGGTTGAAGAGGGACTAGCACTGGAAATGAGCTGATTAGGGGAGGCTAGGACTGGTATTGGGCTGATTAGGGGAGGCTAGCACTGGTAATGGGATTGAGGGGGGACTAGCACTGGAAGCGAGCTGATTGGGGGGCTTCGACTGGGAATGGGCTGATTGTGGGGAGGAGAGGATAGAGCTGCTGGCCCTTGAAGAAAACTGGGGGCTAAGGCTACAAATGGGTTGATACGAGGGGATGAGAGAATGGAACTGGAAGAGAGTGGATCTGAGAGGGGCTGCCATGGTATTTGTACTAGAAGGGACTGCTCAGTGGGGAAGGAGGGGGCCTGGAAGGGAATGGACACCAGTGGCAGTCATGGGAATGCAAGTTGACATTGGAAGGTACTGAGAGTGAGGACTGGAAAGGGGCTGATACTGGGGATGGTTACTGGGACTGGAAATAGGCTGATGGAAAGAAATGAAGAAAACGAAAGAAGAGATAAGATATGGCAGATGGACCATAGACCACAGAAAGAGAGCTAAGAGAAGAAAGGAAAGCAGAAGCCTCAGATCGGGACCAGAATGAACAGAGAGAGAATAAATTGGTCAGACAACAAAGGTAGAAAAAATAATTTTATTTCATATTAGTGATTTGACTACAAAATCATCATAATTTCGAAATCAAATATTGTTACTTGTTATTGTGATTAATTATTGTGGTTTAAATAAGTAAATTTTATAAATAAACACATATTGCAAAAGCCTATAATATATTAATAATTCAACAAATGATTACAGCGACAATGCGTTAACGGTAAAGGAAGAGATACGCATTTGATTTTATCATTGGGGGTCACCACAAGTTGATCAATGGTAAAAGGGGTCACGGTACAAAAAAGGTTGAGAACCACTGCTCTAAAGGTTGTTTGGTGATACCTGAAGTGACACTACAAACAATGCACTTTTATAAAATGCCTTCTAGCATAAAAGTACATGTGTTGTTTGTAACGCATGTACTTTCACTGTGGGTGTGCACATAGGTGGAGCATGCAAATACTCAGGTGAATTATAGAATACTATAATTTTTTTTATTCAAGTACTTGATGTTTCATTTTCAACCTGGGCAGGCTATTTGAAAGCAGTTTACAATAATAATGATATAGTACAGAAACAGAAAATTACATTGAGAGGATAGAAAAATGCGTTATTGTACATCAGATTGGAGAGAGAGGACAGGGAGAGGATAAGTGAAGAAGACCGTCGTAGGACTCATTCCAAGGCTGGGTCTTCTGGTTCACCAAATGCTAAAGTACTAATGTAAGTTTTCAATGTAGTCTTCATATGGGCTGAGTTTGATTCTCCTCTAAGTTGGTGGACAGAGTGCCAAGGGAGTGTACTGTAAGAAGAGAAGGCAGTGTGAGCAGTTGCATCAAGATAACAGCCATAGGCATTTGGGAGGGCTAGTTGATTAATAAGGTGAGAACAATTTGGACATGGTGAACCGTACACGATTAACAAGTCAGATAACTAGAGAGGAATGCCTGTGTGCAGATGTTTGTGTATGATCAGGCAGACTTCGATTTGGATTCTGAAACGTAAACAAAGCCAATGAAGACTTCTTAGGACATGGAGATATGATAAAATTTTCCATTATTGGTAATGGGGTTATTTTAAAAGCTCTATTCATGCTTGGTACATCAGAATGAGCATTTTCTGTTGTGCCAATCACATCCATGTCCCAAGGGCCATTTTAGAAAGGCCCAAATTTACATGTGTCGTGCATGCTCTGGTCTTTGTTGCATGGGGGCATGGCATAGGCATGTCCGGGGCAGATGTACAGATGATTTTAGAACAGTGCTGTACATCTGTGCTCACCAGTTGACACGTCCATGTCTGTACCTGCTCTGTGAGCATGAAGAGCCATTTGGAAAGTGCTCGTTTCAACCAGCAGACAACAGTAGGTAGAAGAGGAAAATGCACTCTGACTCCCACACTAAACTGCATCTCTTAAAAAAAAAAACCCAGGTAACTGCAGAGGCCTCTTTTGTGAGCTGCTGCGCTGTTGCACGTCTACATTTGCAAAATGGCATACAGGACCATGGACATGGTAGCAGATATACATGCACATTCTGGAATACCACTGCGCGCACATCTATGTTGCCAATTTGTAAATATACACGTTTCTGAAATCACCTGTTGACCTGCATGTGTCTGGTGTGTTATTCTCTACATTCCCGTCCTCTTTCATTTTGGTGGAAGCATTTTTCTTTTGGAGTGGTGATAGGCTGATTTTAGAAAGCATTTACATGTGTCCACCTTCTCTGCTGCCCACTCATGGAATTCTGAACATTTTGACTTACCATTCCAGATGGCTGCTAGATAGTCTTTCTGAAATGCTGCTTCATGAGTTTGGCAACTGAGTTCTGAAGGAGTAAAGGGAGTTACAATAATCCATGCAACCTAGTACTAAGGCAAAAAATGATAATTTTGAGGTTGGATAGACCAGTGGCCCTGTTTATTAAGGGGGTCATTTTGAATTCCATTTAGTCGGGTCTGGACTCCAATCTGGACATCCAGACCCACTAAACGGCCAGGCAGCCTGCCAGGGACACAGCTCCCCATATGAACAGGCAATTTGTATGGGGAGCTCTGCTCGTGGGAGAGAGGGTGTGGGACAAAGGTGGAGCAAGGGCAGGGATTGGAAGAGAGTAATCTTGGACATACAGGGCCAATTCTGAGGTTGGCCATGGAGACAGGGGCTTATTTCACCTCAGAGGTGGAATAAGTCCCACTGGATGTAGGGGGACTGCAGTGCTGGGCGGAGACAAGAGGTGAGGGGGTGCAGAAGAATCCCTGCAGCCCGACACTGGCCATGGGAGTCTAGATCGGGGGTCAGGCTGCAGGGAAAGGACGTTGTCTGTAGTGGCTGAGTATCATGGCTCCATTCAGGGGCCACGAAACCATGGCAACAAAATGCCAAATCACTCTGGCTCCATTCAGGAGCCTGGCTGTGCTAGATGAGGATCGGCAGGACTTGCGGCCGGTCAGAAATTTGGCATGGCCTTCACTTCCAGGTCGGTAGACCCGATTCTGATCTCATGGGGGGCTAGATGTGACCGCGGGATCAGAATCGGGTCTACCTCTGTATGCCCCGATTCTGATCAGCCGTACAGGGGCTGGACGACCAATACAGAATCGGCCTCTAAGCATTTTTCCCACAGACACAAAATAGGAGAAGACCTTAAGTAAACAGGACTTCAAGAAATGGTTTTACTATTTGCATTTGTCTAAGGAAGAAAAATGAAAGTTTGAGAAGTGTTGAGATTTGCAATTACGAATCTACTTGCAAAAAGTAGGTACAGTAATTTATACCAGCTCTAATGCTGATATAAGTTATCGCATCTTAACTTGACTTTAGAAAATAGGGACAAAATACACATGTGAAAATGCACATTAACTTACCCTCCACTTGGGAGAAAACCTTTAATAAATTGGCCCCAAAAGTATTTTCATAATAGGAATAAACATTGAACAAATGCTCTTCTCTGCTTGTCTTATCCCTTGCCTCTCTATTTCAATTTTTAGGCTTGAATACCTAGGAGTAAGGTTCTGTTTTTAACAGATGAAACTCAGCTTCATTGGATTTCATTTAGGGGTATGTTTACTAAACTGTGGTAATGTCATTCGCGTTAGGTTCCGTGGTAAAGGTAGAGATGCCCATATAAAGGCATGGGTGTTGCATCATTACAGCAAGCTGTAGCAGCTAACACGCGTTACAAGGCGCCTTAGACTAACGAGTGTTACAAGGCACCTTGTAAGGCACCTTGTAAGGTGCCTTGTAAGGTGCCCAGTAAGGTGCCATGTAAGGTTCCTTATAAGGTGCCTAGTAAGGTGCCCTGTGAGGTGCCTCATAAGGCGCCCTATAGGGCCTCCTAGGCTAAGCGCCATATTAGGCACCCTTGGACAAGGCACCGCAGAAGGCACCCTGGACTATGGAACCATAGTTAAGGTGGCCTAACAAGGTTATGGTGTCCTAGGTTAGTGTGCCCTAGGAACTGCAATGTGCCTCAGGATGACATGCATGATCTGTGCGGAACAGAGACAGATGTAGCCCTAACACTAGATAGAGCACTCAGGAAAGACAATGAACAGTTGAGTGAAGGAGGGAGAGGTGGGAGCCGCTGGATCTGCCATATCTGCGGGCATCCCATGTGCCTGCCAGTACTGATGACAAACATGGTGGGGCAGCTGTACCACAGCACAGGGTGTTGGCAATGTAAAGTACCGGAAAAACAGTTGGTGGCAGACGATGGGAATACATGTCCCCCAGTGGAGGCGGAGGTGGCAGGATAGTTACAATGATGGGTGGACAGAGGAGTGGTGGTGCCATGCAGATCAGGCACAGGCGAGGCAAGCATGAAAGGGTAGCAGTGCATGACATGGGGTGGCAGCCTGCACTGGCAGACAGGACTCTACACAACTGACAGACGCAGATAGACGGACCGAGGGAATGTTGGCAATTGTGGCGAGGGTATTATGGGCTGGAAGCACAGATCTGCAAAAATATGACCTCTACAGGCATGCACAATATTTGAGTAGGACAGGCATGAGAGGAGGGAACAATGAGGACTGAACCCATGAACACTGCCAAGAATGGCAGTGTATTACACCATGGAGGTATAGCCTACTGGTTATGTCACAGCAATGTCTGGGTACAGAAGGACTGCAGGTCACCGCACAAACTGTCTTCTCTGAGTGCCAGGAGAGGGTAACCCCACCAGTACCCATGATGCAGTGCACATGCTGAATAGCAGTCTACAGCTGATCAGCAAATGGGGTCTGCACCTCTCCGATACCTCAGCTTGGAAAGATGAACTGACAGTGCATGATACTGGCACAGAGTAGCTGCAGACCATGCCATTGTGCAGGTTCTGTGTTCACCCTGAGGGAAAGGATGGGTGCCCAGCACTAGGTCCTGCTTTACATCCCCATCACTACCAGTGTGTGACAGGTGTTCCTTGTAGTGCATCTGAAGGTAATTTGGTGTCCATCTGTATCCTGCAGTCACATGTGGCCCTGTGGGACCAGACACCAGCCAGATTGGTGTGTACCCCGTGTTAGGGTCTGGCTGACATGGGCAGCTGTTATCAGGGCAGAGGGGTTTCTAGAATTGCATGAGGTGTGTGTAGCAGTGCCTTTATAGGTCACAGTGGTATACACTACATACCCCAAAGGGCCCACATCACCCTTTTTGTAGGTGCCCTCGCCCCAGGGAAGCAACCTGCATCCTGTTTGTATGAGACAGCCCTCCAGGGTTGGTGGGCCAGAGCCATACCTATGACTGGGGCAGTGGCAGACCAGCAGCAATGC
Organism: Ichthyophis bannanicus; assembly: GCA_033557465.1. NCBI lineage: Eukaryota > Metazoa > Chordata > Amphibia > Gymnophiona > Ichthyophiidae > Ichthyophis > Ichthyophis bannanicus. Next base: position 347,514,490 of record CM066031.1, on the reverse strand, counting down.
TGGGGTTAGGTCTGGAAGTCCCAACTGCCTCCCACCACTGTCTACCAGTCACCAGCACAATCAGACTGTACCTTATAGGTGTTCTAACCATGCACAGTCTAACTACAGACAGTCCACCAGCCAGTCCATAGTGCATGCTCACAGAGGAACTATGTGCAACAAGCAGGCATCTCAGTGATTGGGACCCCAGCACTGGGGAACACAAATATATCAATGGAGGCAGATAGTGTAGAACGCTATGTGGGAACCTAGACCTGCCATGGTCACTGCTTGGTCAGAGTGAGTGCCCTCCCAGCATGCCATGCTGTGGCCACCCTGTCCATGCAGGTGGTGGTCAGGCACTACAGTGTCCCAGCCATTGCCCCACACCCTGTGAAGATGCATCCTGGCCAATCTTCACTGTCCGGGCCATACCCAAAATACCCTGCTCCTCATTATGCACCTATTCAGGCTAACGCTGGTAACAGTGGGACATTTTGGGCCCAGTGAAGGGTGGACAGCCACAGAACAATGGATAGACATACACACACGCTCACTCCTATTGCAGCATTGTACAAAGATAGGGGTGGTTGGTAACCCTGCCTGCCACACTGGTCCTGATCACAGTGCCGACATTGCTAAACTGTGCAGGGGGTAGTAGTAGTGCTCTGGTGATAACGTCAGCTCAATGCTGGGGCCAACAGCCTGACTCTCCATGCATCTTTGGATTGTGGAGCCTGTGTGGGTGGGTGTTTGTACCCCTGTTCGCCGCTGCTTTGGGCTTTGCACATGTTGCTGTTGTATCTGCATTGTAGGGTAAAACATAGGGACATGCTCTGCAGGAACCACAGCTGGGGCTTGAACGTGTGACCCTCTGCTTCTGGACACACTGGCTGGGTGCACTGCACCACACTGTTGCCACAGATGCACAATAGTCCCTGGGGCTACCTGTACTTTTCCTCAGCCAGACTTTGTATGTTGCACTGCACATCACGTACTGATGCAGGGCTTGGCCTAGGTCCACTGCAGGGAGGTGGCACTGCCCCCTCCAGCATGGGCACACCCCCCCCTGCCAAGCTGACATGGCCATTTGCTGTCGGTGCTGGTAGTGCGCAGTCCCAGGCCATCCACTGTGTAGGTAGGCACCCACCTAGGGAGCAGATCCCGGGGTGGGGGGGGGCATACATGGACAGCCTCACATCCCCCCCCCCCATCACTGCCTACCAATATTATGTCCCTTCCACATGGGGGCGGGATGGCTGGGGGGATGTCAGGTCAGTGCCCTAGCAACTATTGGCTAGGGTAAACCAGGTAGATATAGGTGGATTGTGTTTGGCCTTGGTCAGCTGCTGTCTTGTTGATTTCCGGTTTCTATGTTCCTATGTGCCACCTAGGCGCCCACCTGGTCCACCCTGTGCCCCAGCTGCCCATGCTACATGTCCCGCCTGCGGCCCCCTATGCCCCATCTGCACCATCGCCATAGTGGCCATTCATACTTTGGCACTATGGTGTTGCTGAAAATGGAGCACTACTATCACATTTCTTGGGCTCCCTGCCTAGGCTGTACATTGCCGACACTTAAATGGTTTCTCTCTCCTGCAAATGTGCATCTAAAGGCAGGTTTTCATTTGCGGTAGGATTCAGCCCTTCAGTTCAGCGTGTTAGTGTGAAAGGGGCCTCTCCCCGCCCACTCTCCACCCATTGACCTCTTCTCTCCACCCTCTCTCCACCTTCTGCGGTGTTTACTGTGGCTGGGGACGTTAATGATCATTAAGTAACAACGCACGTTAACGTTACATAACGCGTGGTATGTAACGTTACCGCAGTTTAGTAAACGTACCCTATAATACTTGAGAGACATTTAGAAAGACACTTGATTTAATAATTATAGTATTGAATATAAGAGGCATCAAGTTTGAAATATTTTATGAAAATGTTTAATCCAACTGTATCTTTGGAATGTAGTAGTCATCGTTTGGAATTTTAAGTTACAGTTCGGTTCTAGGTGATCTTTATGCTACTCCACGTCAGAGAATACAAATGTCATTTTAAAGTTAAGGCTTCGCTGTTCATTTCTGAAACAACAATTTACAAGTGTCATACTGTCATAGAAAATAAAAATTTCTGTAAAAAAATTTGCCCAAAATTTTAGGATGATACAAAACATGAAGCAATAATATACCAGTAAAATTAAACTAATTTTACTAGTGAAAATGTTTTCCTAGCCTTTTTCAATAAAGGAAAAAAATATGCTATTTTACATTTTAAAAAATATGAAACAATCTAAAACAAATATAAACGGAACCATTTGTAACACTGCCTTTACAAATTAATAATTTTATAAACATATAATTTTTAAATATATTCATCAGTGCAAGATTTTATTTTTATTATCTAAAGTAGCAGTATCACTTTTCCATTGTTGATTGGTGACCTTCAGACCACTGACTTCTTTACTGATGTGGTAAATGCCACAAAAGACAAAGCATTTTTTATTTTTTGTGTTTCAACGGTCATCTATAAATTAAAGGAGAGCTGCCTCCATGGATTTGACTAAAACAAACCAACTATATACAGAATAATACATGGGATAAAAGTGCCGTAGAATCAAAAAAGAAAATCTTCAGAACATTGAAAGGGCTGATTTTGTCATCTTTATGCAAGCCTATTCACATTAAGGGAATAATGGGTCAGAGTAATAATATTATTAAGTACTTTGCAAAATATGGATGTTTTATGAGTCACTCTTTAGAACAATGGCTTAAGCCTTAGCATTTTTATATTGCCCCAGTCTTGCTCTAAAGGCATTGCTTTCTAATATACAGGCTCTCATTTTGTTGTAGACTTTAGAGAACAAAATTCATTCTCCCCAAAAATAGTGTGATGGTGCAACATCTGTGGTATTCCTTTCTGTCTTGCGCCTGGAAAAATTGAATGTTGTTGGTATACTAACATGCAAACAGATGGAATTATACAGAAGATGGTGGGTGACTGATTAGTTCACTTTTTAATAGGGATGCTTGTTGCTTTATATTTCTTTTTTGGCCTGGTAGTTCCCTCCTGCTCCTCCTCCTAGCTCAGCTGGAACTGACCTGTCTTGGTCTCCAGTACCAGAAGACTTCAGGCATAGCTACCCGTTTTGCTTGATCAGTGCAGTGACAGTCCATAGCCAATTCCAGAATCCTACAATCGTGGGCCCTAACCCCAATCAATAAGGGGCATGTTTACTAATGTGTGCTAAGCGTGCTGTGCTTATAGTTAGCATGGGGCTCTGTGCTAAAAATCATGCACTAATTGGACAATGCGATTGGGGGAGACTGGGTGGGTTAGGGATGGAATGTGGGCATTGACAGTGCATCATGGTTAGTGCAGGCATTTTGGTTGCACGCTGTGAATGTTGATGTTAGTGTGGACACACCTAACACCACCTCAGTGGGTGTCATTAAGCATGACTGTTAGCGTGGTGTCATGTGTTATTAATATGCTAATGGCAGGGGGACAGATGCACATGCTCCCTGAAGTTAGCACAGGTCTCTGTGCTAAATTTGTGGCACAAACGTGCGCTACTGGCATACCTCTTAGTAAACATGCCTATGATGGGGTGCTACTCATCCTTCTCCAAAGGGTTTATCAACAGTCCCCTTTAAGAGAGTCTGTAGCCCAGAATTCAGGGCTGGAAGGGCGCAGCTTACAGGGAGAGGTTAAGAACCCAGCAGGCTACAGGAGGGAGAGAGGGCCCATGGAGCCAGAAGTCCTTCCAGGGCAAGCTGTGCACAGGAGTTCTGAGGTAGGAGCTTTAACTGGGGCTGGAGGAAGGGCCGAGAGAACCAGCTTGTGAGAACATACAAGCTGGGACAGCATAAAAGCTAACATTTTCCCCGGACTGCTGTCTGTCCTGTGTTTTAGTGAAAACCCCTTCCCACCACACTACCACAATGCCCCTAAGTGTTGCTATTGTTCAATGAATGGGGGGCTAACTGTAAAGCATGCCCTGCCCCATCAGGCCTAGGGAAGAGAGGCCTGACCTGGTATCAAAGCGAGGTTCTCCAAATAGCAGTGTGCAGCCTGTTTTACATTTAAAACAAATATTGGGACAGGAGTTAAAAAAGCAGTTCTTTTGTTGTAGTTAATCTTCCATTAATAACATTCTTCTGGTACGTGCATATTATCATACAAGGCCCTTCATACAAATAATCTTGCCTAGGATGAAAAATAACTTGTTTTCGGATTCAGGAAAAATGATACTGTCACTAAGCTGTTGACAAGGAATCCAAAGTTGAACTTTGGAGGGCCAGGTTAGGAATTTTCCCTTATTGTCTCTTGGAACACAAAAATCTAATAAGATTGTTTTGCCAATGTCAGCAATTTAAAGCTGCAACTTCACTTCATGACAACGGCAAATACTTATGTGAGTTGCTCAAAATGAGTTTACATTTGAAAATACATTCTAGAGGAGGAATGATAAAAAGGGAATATTGCGGCTTTATACAAAAAAAAGTCAAGAAATGACATCAAAATACAGAGAGCAGAACTCTTGAGCCACTTTGCCATTTTCAATTAGGCCATGTGTTCCTGAGGCTATTTTCAACCAATGAATGAATACCTTCTTTTTAGCCAGCAGAGTACAAACAAAGGCCTTGGCTTTCGCTAGAGGAACAGGGGCAGTAATCCACGTTAACACAAAGAGAATCAGTACAAACACAAAAAGGCACTTGAGAGGACACACATTAGCCAGTGCCAAGAACAGTTCCTTATGGGTAGGCAGTGAACTCTGTTGCCATATGAGTCCAGTGATGGTACAGTGCATTCGCTGTACAGAATTCACAAGCATGATAATGTTAGATCAACACTGAAAAAAACATCAATAAACTTTTGACAATATAGCTTTGTTCACAGGATTGACACGCTATAGTGGTACTGATGCTGCAGTACTTCAAGAAAGCCCTCACCTTCCATTGCCTAGTCACAAACATAGGTACAGATACCTGCTAGATTGCTGGTACCTCAGGTAGTTTCTGGGCACTGACCTACAGGCAGCATGTCCATCAAAAGGACCTCACTGAACACACTTGCAACAGCATCTTGGATTTTGCACAGTAAAAAAAAAACAACCAACAACCCTAAACATATCCCAAAAAGAGAAACAAATTGTAACAAAGAGAGAAAAATTACAAACTATAAGTCAATCATAATTGGTCTCAATACCAGCATTGGATTATTCAAAACAAAATCAACTTAAAAAGCTGACTGTACATGATTTTGATTGTTAAACGTCCATGTTATCAATTATATTCACTGAAGCTCCTGAGAAAAGCTTGGCTCAGCGTCATCCAACGCCTTTGTTAGCCTGTACAGTAAGAGATTGACAGTTTGCCCCGTAATCAGCATAAGTCCTTCCGCTCCAATTCTCTGAAATGCTTTGTTTATTTCGACCCTCATGCCTCCGAATAAGTATTCTGTGTGTTTAGTTTATCCTTTTTTAACTTTACACCATCCACAAGTTCAAAATTGTAACTTTCCAGAGCAGACAAGTTTCTTTCTGACATGCCATTGTGCCAACAGGCACAATATAGGACTACTCCACAAATGGCTCCCAAAAGGACGCCCAATGCACTCATGGCGATGATGGTAATAAGAATGGGGTCTAGAGTCTTCAGCACGTTGCCCGGCTTCTTGGAGAAGTTCTTGTTATAAGCACCATCACCATCATTGTCAGCATAGGTTGGTGTAAATCCTGATAATGGACAAAGGAGAATAATATGAATAATCTTCATGGAACAACATGACAGTGAGATTCTGTCCTTAGCAGGAATATAATTGGAAAATATCTGCTAGGTAATTTACTTCCTGACCTAAGAAATATGTATCCTTGGATAAACATCTTTATCTAGAAAATAAAGCCATTTTTACATTCTTCACATGCCTCGCGTACATCAGATTTGGAGATATGGAAGACAACCATTTTGTTCTACCCTTGACACACAACTTTTAGCAACAATATGCACAAATAAATTGACAATTTCACTTGACATAATGTACAACATTCTGTGAAACATCAGAATGATCAGCAAATCTGGGAGTCATTCTTCTTTATGGACTGCTAGGATAAATCACTACACAAAAACGACTGCTTGCAAGGATTAAAGAATGAGATATTATGACAGACTTTCCATTAGGTGGGATACAAAACGTATTATATAAATAAATGCCATATATGTACTGTAATGTACTCCTTGTGTTATGTAATCCCATTTACTACTGCTCTGATGTAACGAAGAGTGGTATGTTTCCCTCACCTTTGTACAACCTTGTATTGTAATGTATTGTATTGTACTGTGACCGCTTTGATTGAAAGAAAAAGCGGGATATAAAACCTGTTTAAATAAATAAATAAATAAATTAGGGCAGAATTTCTTGACCTCAGTATCATTGCCATATCGCCATACTGCAGAAGTGACAGATGCCTAAAAAGTCACTGGTCAGTCAATGCTGGGCCTTATTTTGCTTTTCACTAGGGCAGGAATTTATTATTGAAAGAAAAAGAAGTCTAAAGAGTCTTTGGAAATTGTCAAAACCATTGTAACAAGACTTGACAGGGAATCTCATATCCAAAAATACTGTCTATAATCGTCAGTAACAAGTCTGTTTTATTTTATACTGAGCAAACATGCTACCAATATGAAAGTGCTTCAAGTAATTTAAAAAGTGTAAATTCACTATAGGGGCCATTTACTAAAGGTTAGTGTATCCTAACACCACACAGAATCAATGGGCTCTGCAGCATAATGTGCGATAATGGTGTTAGGGTGTGCTAACTTTAGAAAATGACAGGGATGCTCATTAGTTAGTGCACATTCAGTTGGTTACTGCTCCTTAAAACGTTTAGAGACATGTTTACTAAGGTGCATAAGATTTTGCACTTATTGCACCTTACATGCAAAAATGAATAGGTGCTAAGTGCAAAGCCTGTGGGGCAAATGTAGGGGCATGCCCAGCATCAACCACACACAGCAGACACTTCCTGCATAGGCTCACGATACTTGCCTTGGCAGATAACGCGGTTGCACCCAGGGGCGGATCTACTGTTAAACTAATGAAGCTTAAGCTTCAGGTGACCTAATCCCAGAGGGGTCTCAGAAGTGACTTTAGTCCACAGTGCTTAAAAATTTGGGTCTACTGTATGGGTCTGCTGTTTTGGTACATGTTGGTACCAATGACATAGGAAAATGTGGTAGGGAGGTTCTGGAGGCTAAATTTAGGCTTTTAGGTAGGAAGTTGAAATCCAGAACTTCCAGGGTAGCATTCTCCGAAATGCTTCCTGTTCCACGCGCAGGACCCAAAAGGCAGACAGAGCTCCGGAGTCTCAATGTGTGGATGAGACAATGGTGCAGAGATGAGGGGTTTGGATTTGTTAGGAACTGGGGAACATTCTGGGGAAAGGAGGGGCTCTTCCGAAGGGATGGGCTTCACCTTAACCGGGATGGAACCAGGCTGCTGGCATTAACCTTTAAAAAGGAGATAGAGCAGCTTTTAAACTAGATATTAGGGGAAAGCCGACAGTCGCCCAAGAGCAGATGGTTCGGAAGAATGTATCTTTGAAGGATACTACCAAAAGCAGAGAGGTTCCACAAAAGAGTAAAGTAGCCCAAATGCCCTCAAGTATGGAGCAGACAGAGCTTAAAGATCCCAAATTACTCATGTCTAACAGACAAATTAATATGGATAAAATACATTCTCTAAAATGCTTGTATGCAAATGCTAGAAGTCTAAAAAATAAGATGGGAGAGTTAGAATATATAGCACTAAATGAAAGGTTAGATATGATTGGAATATCAGAGACATGGTGGAAGGACGACAACCAGTGGGACACTGTGATACCTGGGTACAAACTATATCGTAACGATAGAGCTGATCAAATTGGTGGAGGGGTTGCTCTCTATGTTAGAGAGGGCATTGAGTCAGAAAGGATTAAAGTTTTGCAGGAAACAAAATCTGCTGTAGAATCTATATGGATTGAAATTCCATGTAAAAGGGGGAAGGCAATGGCAGTGGGGGTGTACTATCGAGCGCCTGGCCAGAATGACCAAATGGATGATGAAATGCTCAAAGAAATCAAGGAAGCTAACAAAAGTTACAGCACAGTAATAATAATGGGTGATTTCAACTACCCCGGTATCGACTGGGTCAGTGTCACGTCAGGACATGCTAGGGAGATAAAGTTCCTAGATGAAATAAATGACTGCTTCTTGGAGCAGCTGGTTCATGAACCGACCAGAGGGGAAGCCATATTAGACCTAATCCTTAGTGGAACACCAGATCTAGTGCAAGAGATAAGGTTGTTGGGGCCACTTGGCAATAGTGATCATAGCATGATCGCCTTTGATTTAATTAGTGGAGGAGGGATAGTAAGGAAATCCACAGTACTACCTTTTAACTTTCGAAAGGGAGACTATGATAAAATGAGGAAAACAGTCAAGAAAAAACTAAAAGGAGCAGTTGCAAAAGTTAAAGACGTACATCAGGCTTGGCTGTTGTTGAAAAATACTATCTTGGAAGCCCAGACCAGCTGTATTCCACGCTTTAAGAAAAGTGGAAAGAAGTCCAAAAAACTGCCAGCATGGTTTAAAGTTGAGGTCAGAGAGGCTGTTGTTGCCAAAAAAGCATCTTTCAGGAAATGGAAAAAAGAGCCAAACGACGAAACCTGGAAAGAGCACAAGCACTGGCAAGTCAAATGCAAGGCATTGATAAGGCAGGCAAAGGGAGAATTTGAGAAGAAGCTTGCTGCGGAAGCAAAAACGCGAAGTAAAGACCTTTTCAAGTACATTCGTAGCAAAAAACCTGTGAGAGTCAGTTGGTCCATTAGATGATAAAGGGGTTAAAGGAGCACTAAGAGGCGACAAGGCGATAGCGGAGAGACTGAACGAATTCTTTGCTTCAGTCTTTACTGAGGAAGATGTAGGGATGTTACCCATGACTGAAGTGGTATTTAAAGGTGCAGAAGAATTGAAGGAAATATCGATACATCGAGAAGATGTATTACAACTATTAGATAAGCTGAAGAGTAGCAAATCACCTGGGCCGGATGGTATACATCCAAGGGTATTGAAAGAACTGAAATATGAGATTGCAGACCTGCTATTAGTAATCTGTGAACTATCATTAAAATCATCTCTAATACCTGAAGATTGGAGGATCGCCAATGTAACACCAATTTTTAAAAAGGGTTCCAGGGGTGATCCGGGAAACTACAGACCGGTGAGCCTGACGTCAATACCGGGAAAAATGATAGAAACCATCATAAAGAATAAAATTACTCAGCATGTAGATAGTCATGAACTAATGAGAGACAGCCAACATGGCTTTAGACAAGGAAGATCTTGTCTTACTAATCTGTTATGTTTTTTTGAAGGAGTGAATAATCAGGTGGACAAAGGTGAGTCGGTTGATATTGTGTATCTGGACTTTCAGAAAGCCTTTGACAAGGTCCCTCATGAGAAACTTTTGGCAAAACTAAAGAGTCATGGGATAGGAGGCAGTGTACTATTGTGGATCAGGAACTGGTTAAAAGATAGAAAGCAGAGGGTAGGGCTAAATGGCCAATTTTCCCAATGGAGAAAGGTGAATAGTGGTGTACCCCAGGGATCTGTGCTGGGTCCGCTGCTTTTTGACATATTCATAAATGACGAGTGAGGTTATCAAATTTGCAGATGACACAAAACTATTTAAAGTTGTTAAAACCCAAGAGGATTGTGGAAAATTGCAAGAGGATCTTGATAAATTAGAAGACTGGGCATCAAAATGGCAGATGAAATTTAATGTGGACAAGTGCAAGGTTATGCACCTAGGGAAGAACAACCCAAACTATGGTTACACGATGCAAGGTTCCACATTAGGAACCACCACCCAGGAAAAAGATTTAGGCGTCATTGTGGATAACATGTTAAAACCCTCGGCCCAGTGTGCAGCGGCGGCCAAGAGAGCAAATAGAATGCTAGGTATGATAAGGAAAGGAATGGAAAATAAAACAAAGGATATTATAATGCCTCTATATCGTTCCATGGTGAGACCGCACCTTGAATATTGTGTGCAATTCTGGTCGCCGTATCTTAAAAAGGATATAGAGTTATTAGAAAAGGTTCAGAGAAGAGCCACCAAAATGGTAAAGGGGATGGAAGGATACTCCTATGAAGAAAGGCTAAAAAGGTTAGGGCTCTTTAACCTGGAAAAGAGACGGCTGAGGGGAGATATGATAGAAGTCTATAAATTAATGAGCGGAGTGGAACGGGTAAACGTAGATCGATTGTTTACCTTATCAGAATATAGAAAGACTAGGGGACATGCAATGAAGCTACAGGGTAAACTATTTAAGACTAATAAAAGAAAATATTTTTTCACTCAATGTGTAATCAAACTCTGGAATTTGTTACCGGAGGATGTAGTAAAGGCTGTTAGTGTAGCTGGGTTTAAAAAAGGTTTGGACAAGTTCCTGGAGGAAAGGTCCATAAGCCATTATTAAGAAGGGACCCAGGATATCAATGCTTGAACCAATACAAGCATTGTGGAACCTGTGTCCCTTGGGGAAACTGCTAGGTACATATGACCTAGATTGGCCACTGTTGGAAACAGAATACTGGGCTTGATGGACCTTGGTCTGACCCAGTATTTTATTTATTTATTTATTTAACAGTATTTCTAAACCGCCTTATCATAATAATCAAGGTGGTATCACAGCAAACAATCTGGTAGTGTGAGTGTGTTATACAGTATGGCATATCTTATGTTCTTATGTTCTTATGAGAAGGGGTTTTCAAAAAATAATATTAATAATATAGTGTAATTCAATACAAAATAATAGTTAAAATAAAAATTAAAAGGTTATTAAAGTATCAGGTAGACTAGCCATAAACGAAAAAACATTCTTAGATGTAATGGTTACATTTTTTAAAAAATTTGTGGTGATCTGTTGTGGAACAACCTCATTGAAGAAGATAACAGTGGTTACCCAGACCTCGTTGCTGGTTGCGAAGGGGCTCCCATAACAGTTCAAGCTTCATGGCCCCAAAAATGTAGGTCCTCCACTGGTTGTACCTGTGTTACTTGCTGAGGCATGGAAAGTGGGCCCCAGCGCAAAATTTAGAAAACAAAATCTGTGGCTGTGGTACCTGTTTGGGGGGTCCCAATGTGATCTCCCCAGTTAGCCCCCTATAAACAGTTCCCTACCCATCAAGGCACTCCCCTAACAGCATTGTCCCCCACCGAACAGCACAATGCCATGGACAGCATCCACACTATCCTGATGAAGCCCCCCCCCCAGAAGAGAATCCCCCCCCCACACATTTATTTATTTATTTGTATTTATTCATTCTTATATACCGCGCTTTTCAGTATCAGTGCGGTTTACAAATAACAAAAACTTTGCATCGGAACAAGTGATCTTAATGCTTACATCGTAACAGGAGAGATAAACTTGGGCAGAAAAATAGGAGACTATATACAAGTCAATAACAGGGATATTGAAAACTATTTACAGTTTATATACAAGCTGATAACACACATAACACTCCAAGCCTCTCTGGCACTCATCCAGAGGTTTCCCTAGTGTCTAGAGTATCGGGTCAGGAGCGATTCTTTTTGCTCTTGCCCCTGAGCTGCCAGGTATCAAAATGGTGACAAGCCCTAGTGGCAATCTCACGATAGTAGCACTAGGGGGTCAGTCTTCCATATAAAGAGCAATTGTTCTTACATTGAAGATTAACCCCTAGTGCTAGTACTGTGAGACTACCGCTAGCAGGCAGAGCTGCCATTTTGAACCCCAGTGGCTCTAGTATGGGAGCAGAGGGGGTCTACTCCTGTCCTGGTACATTAGATACCAGAGAAACCCTTAAGTGAGTTCTGAGAGGATCAGGATATGTCATTGGGGGACTACTTATGAAGGGGCTTCTTATTGGGGAACTCTTGATGAGGGTGGGTGGGGATGATGTTGGGGGTGCTTTGAACAAGGGGGGGGGGGGGTATTTGCCCTGTGCACATCCCTAGTAAATGAATTCCTATGTGTAAATTGCTGCTAATAACATCCAAACCTCTACTTAAATTTCTCATTTCACTTGCATGTGGCTGCATAAAAAGAAACTGAAGGAGATATACCATGACTCCTTTCAGCTTTTGCCTAAAGTGTTATTCCTTTCTGCTACTACGACTGGTTGGTTTACGTACTGACTAGAAGCTGTTTTATTTTGCTGACAATGTGCTCTTATGTTTTGTACTGATAAATTTCTGAATAACTCTTCTGCCGCCAGAGCCTGGAATACCTGTCTTTCCCATCATTCCTATCTCCTAGAGGAGGAAAGATAATCCAGAACTCTGACTTGAGAACAGCAATAGCTTCTTTCTTAGAAATATGTTTTATAACAAATATATGCTGTATATCTGGGGTATTTTTCTGAAACTTACACACCACATCCACATCTAGACTGAGCATGTAGGCATGGATAGTGCGAGAAATGCGTATTTATTAAAGTATGCTACCAGGTAGTGCAGGGTTCAGTGCATGTCAAGTACACTGTGGTAAAACATACCATGCACAAAAATGTGGCCTTGCGAAAAATCTCATGCTATCCAAATTGCATGGGTTGGGACGGAGATTGAGTGGGTCAGGGGTGGAACATATACATCACGGGGAGTCTGGGCATCATTGGTGCGCGTTCACCAGCATTGTTGTTGGTGTGGGTGTACTTACCACCACATCATAGGGTGGTGTTAAGAGCACCTGGGCTGATTGTGCCAAACAGGAGCATAGGGGTGGCACAACACCCACACAGGCTACATGGGAACATGCTGGGCATGCCTCCATAATAGCACAGGTCGAGCACCATCCACATGCTCATTTTTGGGGCTGAATGCACAGCAAGCTACCGCATTTTAGTAAACATGCCCCAAAGTGTGATTTTATAAAGGGTTAAACTATGCAGGTGTGTAGGTGATGGCACCGGCTTTCAAACCACAGTGTTCTGAAACACAAAAGTATGTGCCATCCAAAGGGGAATGTATGAGGCAGAGAATCGGCGTGGACTAGTGGGCCTGAAAAGTATACATGTCTGATGTTTTCTGTAAGCCTCATACATGCGTACGTCATCAAACGTCGCTGTCAACAGCACTGTCTGCTATATATACTGACTCGAATGGAAGAAAGATGTCATTTTTGACCTGGAACATTAGTTGGTACTTGGTGCTGTTGTTTGGTGTATCAGTGCATAGTCAGTCCTAATTTCTCTTCAGTCTGTTAGCTGTTCTGTCCTCATGTATTCTCCTTTAATCCTCTGCAGCTCCATTCCTTCCTTCTCTGTTCTCTTTTGCCTCTCTTTGTGTGAGGACCTCATTAACATAGAGACTCCAGCCCTTGTCTCCCTGTGCCTTAGCTGGTGGTGGGTGCTGTTGATGGTGTTTGCGAGTATACGAGGGTGAGCCAGGAGTGGCTCCTGTGTGTTCTAGCTCATAGGAGAGAGAGGCAACAGAGGAGGAGGAGGAGGTACCCTCCACACAGGGTCGAATCAAAGGACACAGAGGAGGAGGAGGAGGTACCCTCCACACAGGGTCGAATCAAAGGACACAGAGGAGGAGGAGGAGGTACCCTCCACACAGGGTCGAATCAAAGGACACAGAGGAGGAGGAGGTACCCTCCACACAGGGTCGAATCAAAGGACACAGAGGAGGAGGAGGAGGTACCCTCCACACAGGGTCGAATCAAAGGACACAGAGGAGGAGGAGGTACCCTCCACACAGGGTCGAATCAAAGGACACGGAGGAGGAGGAGGTACCCTCCACACAGGGTCGAATCAAAGGACACAGAGGAAGAGGAGGTACCCTCCACACAGGGTCGAATCAAAGGACACAGAGGAGGAGGAGGAGGTACCCTCCACACAGGGTCGAATCAAAGGACACAGAGGAGGAGGAGGTACCCTCCACACAGGGTCGAATCAAAGGACACAGAGGAGGAGGAGGTACCCTCCACACAGGGTCGAATCAAAGGACACGGAGGAGGAGGAGGTACCCTCCACACAGGGTCGAATCAAAGGACACAGAGGAAGAGGAGGTACCCTCCACACAGGGTCGAATCAAAGGACACAGAGGAGGAGGAGGAGGTACCCTCCACACAGGGTCGAATCAAAGGACACAGAGGAGGAGGAGGAGGTACCCTCCACACAGGGTCGAATCAAAGGACACAGAGGAGGAGGAGGTACCCTCCACACAGGGTCGAATCAAAGGACACGGAGGAGGAGGAGGAGGTACCCTCCACACAGGGTCGAATCAAAGGACACAGAGGAGGAGGAGGAGGTACCCTCCACACAGGGTCGAATCAAAGGACACAGAGGAGGAGGAGGAGGTACCCTCCACACAGGGTCGAATCAAAGGACACAGAGGAGGAGGAGGAGGTACCCTCCACACAGGGTCGAATCAAAGGACACAGAGGAGGAGGAGGTACCCTCCACACAGGGTCGAATCAAAGGACACAGAGGAGGAGGAGGTACCCTCCACACAGGGTCGAATCAAAGGACACAGAGGAGGAATGCATGCGCAGGTTCAAGACTTGACAAGGAGACAGTACTTCATGTGTGCACGCAGCCTGAGGCAGACCTAGAGCTCACTGCCCAGAAGATGACCACTGGATCACTCCAGACAACACTCAGAGCCACATAACACAGTTTCTAGAAGAAGCACTCAATCTATTGTCTTTCCACAGTAAGAGCAGGAGCAGCAACAACATGAAACTATAACAGAGTTCGACGAAATGGCGTACTTCTCTTCTTTGCTTGGCCCAAACATTGCTATCAGACCAGCTGTGGGTTCAAAGCAACATATTGCAACTGAAAGTCCTTTTACACCCTGAAAATGCAGGTGGTCTGCAATGTCTCAAACGTTATAACTGATGTGTATGCCTGCTATCTAGGCTTGTGCTATGATACCTATATTCTGGCACGACTGGGCCTACATGAGTGCTTTGAGAGTGGCCAGATCCCTGGGGGATGGCTTCTAGGTAAGCACACACCACCCACACACACTCTCTACTAATAAATTAACTCTCTCTCTTCCCATGGAAAGCTCTCAGAATGTGCAATAAACAATCCTGGAAGTGTCAGAGACGACCTATGCACTGATGTGGTAACCTACCACCAATGAAGTACACACTCACTCATATCTCCTCTGCTTTTACCCTGCAGGTGATAGAGGCTATCCCCTCAAGACCTGAAGGATGACTCCAATAGCCCACCCTATGGGAGAAGCTGAACACAACCACAGGCAGATCAGAGTTGTAACTGAGCAGACATCTGGATTTGTGAAAGGTAGATTCAGGTGCCTGGGCAGCAAATCGCTCTACAACCCTGTCAAAGCATGTGACACTTTTCTTGTATGCTGCATGCTGTCCAACCTTGCCTTTGCCCGCAAGATAACTGAATCAGAGGGCCCTCAGCTGCTAAGCTTTCTTATTGAAATGCATGGCCAGACTCTCATACTTAGCACATTCTTCCACTGTACCTCTTCTGATCAGTTACTAGAAAGATACAATCCTCCTGCCTGCTGAAGTTGGGTTTCCTGGCTGTGGGCACCATCATCTCTGTCACCACACTTACCACATCATGGCATATATCATGTAAAAGTACTCATAGACATGGAAATATGTGAGGAAGACTATGCGCACATATAAACTACTGGTGCACATCTAGCTGAGTCCTTTTTTAGATACACCCAAACATTTCAGTGACCACTATCAAGGGCAATTTTCAAACTCTGCAGACTGTTTGTACTTTGCCGCTGCAGCAAGGCCCCTGATGTGCTCAGACTGCATTTTCATTTCATTTTATTTATTATAGTTGAATATCATACATCATACATATCTGTGTAGCTTGCAAAATGTCATACATTTCCCAAACTGGGAGAAACAATTTTCAAAGGGATTTTCCTGTTAACCTGCGGAAATTCCTTTGAAGAAAAGCCTCTAAAAGCAAGGGGCCTGATATTCGGTGGTGGCAGCTAGCCGTCGCTGCTGAACTGAAGAGCCGGATAGTCAATGCTGGGGCCACATCCGTCTATCGGCGCTGAATATCCGGCTCAGCCAGACTGCATGCAAGCAAGCTGGACAGTAGCGATATTCAGTCGCTGCCTGGTTAGCTTCTGCGGCGGAGGTCAGGCCAGTCTTTAGGGTGCCCAACGTTTGCCGCTTAAGGTTAACTGGGCAGAGGCTGAATGTTTCCGCTGCCCGGTTATCGCTGGGCACTGCCTTAGCTCACCCCTGGCTAGCTGGCCGTCACTGGGGCATTCAGCAGCAGCACTCATGGATATTCAGTGGCACTAACTTCTTTAGCGCTGTTGAATATCTCTCATCCCCGTGATTAACACAGTTGGCAGGTCTGCTAACCACATTAATTGCGTTGAATATTGGGCCCAAGATGTACAGTATCAAAACAAATTCATTTATTAGAGAAATAAAATTCATTATTGATTAGAGAAATAAAATATCTAAAATATCTGAAAATACATTGAAAAAGCTAAGTTTCAATATGTTGTACAACAGTTTCAAGTTTAAAGAAGCACCTAATATTTAATTTTTCATCTGTCACATTCATCCCTTGGGCACCTACTCCGGTCACCTGTGCCACTGCCTTTGGAGTCTTACACTATAAGCTTTCAGAATTAAGTTGCACAAGGCTATGGTATAAATGATGGGTCATTGGAGAGCCCTGTGGGACTTCAGTGACTGACAGTCACGACCCGCCTGTTTTGGTGTCTTCTTTCTGTTCCCATGTGGGTTTATGGGCTGAATGCCAGAAGCAGCAATGAGAGGTACCATACTGAACGAGCTTTTAACCAAAAAGCCCTATTTGTAAAAAGATATTCTTCCTATTCAGTGCTGAGGCAAAAAAAAGTTCAGTAGTACCTGTTTTATTGATTTCTGGATTCTCTTCATCTATTTCATTGTCCATGTCCGTTGTTTCTGGATCTAATGATGCAAAACCAGAAGTCAGCATCAGAGGGGGTGGAAACAGTAAAGTTTGCATGAGAAACAGCCCTGGAAATGGTGGGTAAGTGCTGCCTAGGGCGCCCCTAGTCCTTGCACCAGCCCTCTATGCTGAATTTCAGAGAGGACAAATGCAATTAGCCTTAAAGAGTGAAATAAATACGTTTTCATTCTAATACTTCCCTACCTCAGCTAGTCAAACTTCAAAAAAAAGGGAGGTTCAAAATATATGGTTTTGCTGGGTGACCAAAAAATTGGATCTGTATGTGTTTATCAGAGTGAAGCATTCTAGCTGTTAGGGGATCTTTTACTAACAGGCACTGGCTGGCAGCTTGCATCTGGTGTGTGCTAAAAGCACTTGGACAAGTGTTGCCAGCTAGTGTGGGGCATGAGAGTTAGCGCGGGCCGATTCCCATGCTAACTGTGCAACTTGCATTAGGGTTGCGAGTGGGCAAGCTACGGGCAGAGAATGGGCGCTGTGAGTTCAGCGCAGTTGGCGTGGATTCACATTGCACACTAACTGCTTACCATGCGATTAGCATGGGTTTATCTCAGTAGGTGGAGTTAAGTGCACCCGCGACAATGCGGAATGCGTTAGTGGACAGTACTCGGTGTTAACAGCTGGGAAATGCTTTCCATACCCCTAACAGTAAACGCAGTGGTGTTGCACCTAACACACCATAATTCTGCCATTTTTGATGTGTTAGGTTCAACACCTTAGTGCCCTTTAGTAAAAGACCCCCCTTAAGGCCCAATTCTGCAAGATGCCCAGTGGGGCTCTACGTCCCGGTGGGACGTGCAGCCCCGCTAGCTGTCCTGCCCCGATTCCACATCCCTCCCTTCCCGCATGGCCAGAGCCGCAGAGTGGGCGGAGTAGGGGCGGGTTGAGGCGGCAGGACATACAGTGCCGATTCAGGTCATGGCCTTGTATATCCTGCGGAAGGGGGACAGATGTCCTGCTTATTCCACCGCGGAGGTGAAATAAGCAGGGGGGATGGTGGGGAATGGGCCCAGGAAGCACACCCAGGGCCAGGAATGGAGGCAGGTAGGTCCCTGCCACCCGATCCGGGCCCTGGCTGCCCCGCCAGGGGTCGGGTGGCAGGGAATCGGGGGTCTTCACTGCAGCGGGCCCAACAAGCAGTGAGGTGGGCATCCCTGCATGTATGCAGGGCCATGCCAGGCCGTCTCAGGGCCTTATTCTGCACCCGTGGGAATGTCTGGTTCTGCGGTGCAGAATCGGCTCTTAACGGGCCTGTTCTGCTCGGGGCCGTCTAGACAGCCTGGACATGCCCCTACTAGGATCGAGCTCTTAGTCTACAACCTGAGCGCTATACTTGTCCACACATTCCAGGAAATCTCTATCATTCGGGTAGCAGACAGAAGGTCAGATTAACATTTCATCTACAATAGAGACGGAAAGAATGAAACCCAATGAAGGGGGTTGGCATTCTTGCAGACTTGCCATTTCTTTTCCAACTCTATGAATAACAGGAGGGCTCTCTTTTATATATTTAATTAATTCATTATATAGACTCTTCAGGAATTTTTCCAGTAATCTTTGCTGCAGATCTGAGTTTATAGCATATGTCGTTGAACACAAAGTATTGCAAAAAGGAAACAATACAAGCAAAGTCTTGATCAAAGTGAAAGCAGAGCAACTCTTTTGCAGTTTCCTGCTTGCTCTAAGGCTACATACCTCTGCAGTCTTCAGCTGCTAGATGATTGCTAATACTAATGTCATCCACTGCAATTCCACCATCATTTCCTTTTCCGATCTCTCCCTCCACAATCACCTAGGAAAAGCAGACCAGTTTCTATAATAAAAGCCAGCTTGCAGCCCTTAGCAATCGTTGCCCGGTTCTTAAGACCTGTGAACTAAAAATTTGCTTCACTATGAAAAGGAGTTGCCATGATAGATACTGTTGCTTGTAAGGTTTAATTGCTTATTTGCCAGTTTTTGTCCATCACGAGATGTTACTGCATATTTACATACGCTTTGCTTGTTAAGTCAAGAGAATCAGAATGATAATGCTGCTGTGTGCAGAGCTACACTTTCCCCCAAATGCTTTGAAATGCAAGACATAGGTAAAGGGAGTCAGTCACAGTTGACAAACATCAGTGAACTGTAAGCTGTAAACTAGTGGTTTACAGATAGCATGAATCTGAGACGTGACTGTATAGAGTACTATGCTGTAGGCTCTAACATCAAATTCTGTATATTGAAGATCAGTACACAGTATTCCGGAGCAGATGGTTATTTTTAAATACTTAAACTGGATTTTATAATAAGGAAGGGAAAGAGATCGGTAGATATATCAAAGCTCTCAAATGAGGCTTCTCAGTGACTCTGAAGTTAAATATGTATATAGAATGGCAGATTAAGTCAGCAGAAAAGGTCTGCTTGGTCACCACAGTCTGTCCGTTTATGCCTGCCTACTCTGCTGTCTCTGGTTTTATTCAATCTGTGGTCTTCTCCTTCCTTCTGCCACTAAGGTCCCTTTGAGTCTGTGCTATGGCATGTTTAAATTCTGCTACTGTTTTAGCTCACGCAGCCTCTGCTCCAGGTGTCCACCATCCTCTCAGTGGAAAAGTGTTTTCTCTCATTCCCGGTGAGCTTCCCTTCCTTCAGCTGTACAGGATGACTCTTATCCATTGAACTTTTCAGTTTATGGATCCATTGGAAATATACAAATGTCAGAACAAGGTCATACATGCACCACAAGGACTTAACAATGATCAGAAGCCTCATAAACAAGCCTACACAAACACTGTCACTGACAGAAGTGTAAATGAAGTGGGGATAACAAATCTCTAGCCATCAACTATCACAGCATGGGGTCTCAGGGCTATCAAAAGTCTAATATTCTGCCCTTCCATCAAACTGGAAATTCAGCTCCATACTGCCTAAAAGAATTCTTTAGAAAGTGCATCTAGAGGTGTGGTCACAGATGGAAAAGAAAGAACATGTGCTTTACCAGGGCCAGCTCCACCATTAGGCAAATTAGGCGGCCATCTAGGGTGGCAGCTTCTGGAGGTGGGGTGGGAACGGCGGCAAAGAGAAGGTCATTCAAAGTGAAACAATAGATTCTGACAGCTAAGGTGGGTGTAAGACTTAAGTTTTGGCTAGGGTGCCAACACCCTGAACCAGTTCTGGGGCCGGCCTTGTCTTTACCCTCCAAGTAAACCCAATAAACTGGAGAACTATATAGAATGCTTTACACAGAGGGTAAAAATTCACAGCCCCTCTAAAAACAGAAGATAATCTTATACAACCTTTACTACTAGAGAGGATTAAATATTTGCAGAACTGCCAAAATGTTGTCATCAAAACAGGAGGCAAAGGAGGCTCTGTAGTGTCTATGGACACCGAAAAATCTGTAGAGGGGGTGCAACAGAGTGCAAGAGAGTGCCATGGCAATAGCTGCTTTTTTGCTGAGGCTCTGTGTTCATCTCTGACCTTTCCTCTGCATGTTGAACTTACTTCTCCAACAGTTTCATACAGTCACATTTGGACAAATTACCCATACATGTTACATCTTATGAGCTCCAGAAGGAAGCTCTCATTGGCACGATGCAAGTACTACGGTGAGTGTTAGCAAGTAAATTTGAGATACTGAGATCATACTGCACATATCCTGGTTTAAGAGTGAGATTCACGACTGTCATGGTATGCGCAAAACTCACCCATTTGGAGAAATTGCCCTGAAAGAAATATGTTGACTGATGGCTGGCACTGCCTAAAACCTAAGAAAGGCATGGCGATGTCCCTGTGAAGTGTGCAAGTAAGGATCAGAAATCTCTAGTATGCTTTAACATTGTATGCTGTGAATCTGCAGTTAAAACTGTCAAACTTGTACTTTTTGGCTCCGAAAAAATGTCCCCAAATTTTCCAATATGGAAGACCGAACACTGTTTTATTGCACAGGCATTCTCTATAATGGCTATGCCCATGCGTCAAGTGAGGATTGCTACTGCCTTGTGAAGTCTTTATGGCCACCGATGGGGAAGGTAGTGCAGAGGCTATGTGGAGGGGACACAGGAGGATTGTAGTTTTTCTAGGAGGCAGTGGAGGTATTTTTTTTAAAATGAAACAATTAAAAGAAGATATTGTTAAAATTTTGTTTTTAAAGCAAAAGGAAATTCAGCTAAATTTTATTGACATTTTCAGTTTTGTTTCCAATGAAGAAACGTTCCTTGAAATAGCACATTATGGAGAAAAAAACAGAACAACACTTCAGTAGGTGAGTATTTCACAAAAGAAGACTACTCTCTGCATGATCTCATTAATCATGGTATTTTAATGAAATCTTAGGAATATGCAAATTGAATGTGTGCCTTCGAGTCAATGCTGACTCCTGGCGTAAGATGATCAAACACTTTTTGAAACAAACACAGAAGGACGAAAAACAGATAGTGGCTTTCTAACTCATTCTCAAAAAATAGACCCTGTGAAAGGTGGAATACTGTGTCTGCCTCATCTGCCAAAAATCCACCCCACTTTTCATGGGCTCTACCATCAGGACCAATGTTAAAGCATACTAGAGATTTCTGATCCTTACTTGCACACTTCACAGGGACATCTCCATGCCTTTCTTAGGTTTTAGGCAGTGCCAGCCATCAGTCAATATATTTCTGAGGGCAAGAGCAGAAAGTGGATGGATAGAGGTGGAGGAGAGGGCGCCCGCCCGATGTGCTAGTTGCCGGCACTTTAAGCAGATCTGTCCCTCCCTGCTTTGACGTCGTGTCAAGAGGAGGGAGGGACCAGACCTGCTTAAAGTGCCATGAAAAGGCTTAAGGGATGCATTTCGGGTGCCTGCTGTTGCCCTGCCGCTGCTGAGAGAAGAAAAAGTGGCGGCGGCAGGGCAATGGGCAGGCAGCCGAAATGCGCCCCTTAAGCCTTTGCGCCCTGTGCGGCCGCATCATTCGCACAGGGCTAGATACGGTCCTGTATACCATCCTATCCAGACAACCTAAGACTTAAATGACACTATACTATTTAAACTAAGGCCTTTAGTTTATTAACTCAGTTTAATGTGTGTTAATGTGATTTAATGTAAGCTCCATTATTCTTAAGAGAGTCTGTTTACTACCGGGTTGATAAAGAAAAGAGCGCCAGACTTTGTGCACAGGTTATCTCAGTTTTAGCACACAATTTTGTGTGCGACTAATACAAGAACAAGTGTTGTGCACAAGCTAACCGTGCACAAAGCCTCGAACAGACAGCAGCACACAGTGAATTTAAATCTTTTTAAACGGATGGTAATGAAGCAATTAACTAAGCAGCGCAGATGCAGCGAAAGGTGCAGAAGACCAGACTCAATGCTGGGATTTTAGTGCGAGGTCAGAGGAGAGGTTAAGGGTTAGCTCATAAGTCTGCGGTCAGTGCTGGTGAGGAATTTAGGCCTGATTTCTTGATCGTACAACACCAGCAACTTTTTTTCTGGCTTTGCTGAAGGCAGTGGTGAAAAAAGGCAGCAGGGGAGGTTTGCTGGAACAATGTTATTTAAAAGTGCTGGAATGCTCTCTGCTGCATAAACGTGCTATTTTGCACAGAATTTCTGCCCCGAGTAATACTGGTGTGCACCAGTTAGCATTCTAGCACATGCCCACAAGTGCCTGACGTGTTCTTCTTGTTTAACACAGACTTTTAGCTCACGGCTCATTTGTATATTGTTTGCTTACTGCATCGCTGAGCAAAACGACTGCATTAAACTTGGTTTAGGAAACCCTACGCTACAGCTTTAGCACTAATGCAGGTTTTCTGCATCGGCCTTTGTGTGCTTAACTCAAAGTAATGTGTCTTAATGGGCATTAACCTGCATTAAAATATTAGCACGCTAGTACATGAGGGCCTAAATGTAACTGTGCTCCTTCCTCCCTGACCTGATGAAGGGTGCAAAACTCTCAGAAGCTGGTCATCTACAAACTCGTTTGACCCCTTTTTTCTACATATTCAAGTGAATTAACAAGGCAACCACAATTCTTTGTTTCTATGCTGAAGAATTTTTACACAACAAAACTGATGTTGTAGAGATAGCATAAATTTATTACATATGATACAAAGGATAACCAATGAACCCATCACAAAATCCTCTTAAATTATGAGTTAACGGCTGCAAAAATGATTGAAACCATCTCACCTGGTAATGTTTCTGAGATTTGTGAAGGAGAACGCGGCCTTCTTTCCAATGGTTCCACTGTTGCCCGCTTGTCCACAGGACCTGATCGTACTCATCTGGAGTCTGATATCTCAGTTTCACTCTCAGGGTGCCAACATGGGGACCAGACATGTGGTACCAGAAAGTCATGCAGTGTGCAGAGTTCTGAGAGGAAACTACAGGGCTTAGCAGTCTCGCAGCTTTTCCTCTCTGTCTCTCATCAGCTTCAGAATAAACGAAGTTGCCGTCGCCTACCACGACAATAACACAGCATTAGAAAAGAGACCATCTTTCACCTCTAAAGACTTTAACAAATGCAATGTGCTTAGATTCATCTTTTGAAAGTCTTTTTGATGCATATGAAGTGAGTTACAACAATTTACAAATGATCTGGGTCTACGTTTTCTGGCCTTTATTTGCACTGGGAGGTGGCAGGATTTTGCCTAGTTTGTGTTTAACTGAATATGTTCAACAGAGTGAGGTGAAGAGTAAAAGGTTGGCTCAGCAACCTTTATAATGTCCTCCCCCCCCCCCCTTAATGGGCAACATTTTAAACTTTTTTCCACGTATAAACCCCAGTTATAAGCACAAAAAAGGGGTTTTCTACAGTTCCCTCAGTGATAGGAAGGCATATACTGTTTTGTTCTGGGGCACAGTTTGAGTGGAGCATGGGGAGTCACAATTTACAATAACAATGTACACGTGTACTTTAAGTGTGAGCATTCAGACCAGCTCCTGAGCTGGTGTAGATGTCTGCAGCTTCAATCGAGCCCTGATTTTTGCCGGTTTACCCCTAGCATTTTATAGACACCTAGGTGCCTATGTGTTTTTATAACCTTATAACAGACACCTACTTGCCATCTCAACCTACTAGTGCTGTTTATCATTTGTATAGCACTACAAAGCATACACAGTGCTGTACAGACACATGTAAGAGAGAGATCTTATCTATAGAGCTTACAAGACAGACAAAGCTATAGCTAGGGACTAGGATAACTAGAGCAATGGTAAAGATACACATAGGTGGTGAGCAGGAGACTAAGGGGATCAGAATCCAAAAGCAGCCTTGAAGAGGTGGGTGTTTAGCCCGGATTTGAATAGGGCCTGAGATGGAGCCTGATGTATTAAATGAGGGAGTTTGTTTCAGGCATGTGGAGCAGCAGGGTGGAATGAAGAAAGTTTGGAGTTGGCAGTGGCAGAGAAGGGCACAGATCTGCCAGAGGAGCAGAGTTCTCGAGGAGGAGTGTAGGAAAAGTTAAGAGAGGAAAGGAAGAAAAGAGCCGCAGAATGAATGCACTTGTAGAGAGGGACAGCCCCAGAGTTTCTGCCACCTCAGGCAGAAGCCCTGGCCATGCCACACCCATCATGCCGCCCTCCCCCTCACTGTGCTAAGCTGCCCGCATGGCCTTCCACTCCCCTGCGCTCAGTAGCACTGCCACCCCCTGCAGCCGCTGATTTGGGCAGCTTGGTGCAGCAGCCTGCGGCACACGATGTGCTTCAGTACACATGGCCTGCTGTGGGCGCCATGCTGGGCTGTCCACAGAGGTCTGCCACCGTAGGCAGCCACCTAGCCCATCTAATGGATGAGCCGGCCCTGCTTGTAGGTCAGCAGGAGAAGTCAGAATTGGATGCAGAAATAGATAAGGAGCCAGTGAAGTGACTTGAGAAGAGGAGTTACATAAGATAGTGACACTGGCGGAAGATTAGAATAGGCATCCTATTATAAAATGACCCCTGTAGAGTACCTGCCAACATTTCCAGCAGTCTCGGAGCAGGTGTAAATACGTGCATCAGGGTCTGCATGCCATTGAAGCTGCTTTTATAATGGCGCATTTGCACTTATGTTGCCTTTATAAAATAGGCTTAAAATAGTTGCCTTTATGAACTTCTTACATAGGTGTCACCTTATGAAATCACACCCTTAAAGTGTATTTTATGCTTCAATTTTGATTTGTTGCTCAATTAGGGTTCCTCTTACTAAAGCCCGCTAAGGTTTTGCAGGTAATGTGCGAAAGCAATGCATATTGAGTGCTTAACCTCCATGGTAGCTGTCGGGGCTCTGACCAGAATGTTCCCAGCAGCTAACATGCAGCTGGGTACTGTAATGAGCTGTGCACCTAATGTGGGTGCACTTAAACATACCCATGAAAGTGTTGATAGGTGCGCCCTCGCTAACTGGCACTTTAGATGCAGTTGCATGCTAATGTGCACTCCATGCCCACACTCCGCTTCTAATCCACCCACTCTCTGCGCTAGCGTGTAAGTGCCAGTTAATGTGTGTTTTAGCAGTCGGTAGCCCGCACGCCCGCACATTAGAGTTGCCACCCGCGATCATGCACATTAACTGGTTATCAGCAGTCAGTAGAAGGGACCCTTAAAGATGTTATCTGACACCGGTAATCAAGTTTAAAAATAAACTAAATACAGATTAATCATAGCCATAAGTAGACATTTAACATCTGGGATAGACAAGTATACTTGCACCTACTCATTTCAACCCTGAACCCTGCTTTTCTCTCTCCCCACCCCTTCCACTCCAGAGATGACAGGGATGAACCATATCAAAGAGTGAGATTTTTTTCAGATGACACATCCAGGGTATAAATGTAGAAAGATTTAAATGTAGTATTGCTTTGCCAATGAAAAAAGCAGGATGATACGATACTTGCTTTTCTGCAGTGCCTCTGAAATGATACAGACACAGTGGAGGCAATATGGGTAAATTCTCTGGGCTGGAAATTGCTCTCCAGTCAGTGGCCAGAGGTACATGCGTAGGTTTTGCAACATCTCTACTTGTAGGTACAGGGAAAAGGGAGGGTGCAGGAGGAGGCAAAAGGTGAGCTCAGATTTCTTCCTGCTGGCTGGGGCACTTAGTTTTTCTTCTCTTGGGCTCGTGTCTCATGAAGGCAGTGACCGGGAATAGTGCACTGGCACTGAGGCTCTATTGCTTGAGACAAGGGGCTCAATGAGGGTGAAAGCGAGAAAGCCTTCAAATGAGTGTGACACATGCCTAAGGATTAAGACATGGCATCTCTGCCACTCTGATCTCCAGTCCTCTTTCCCTCTCTCTCCCTCCTCTCTCTCCAACCCTCATGGTAGGAGAGGAGTTGCATTTGTCCTAGCTTTTAATCATTTCAGTCACTTTTGAGCTCCCTGGGTAGCTGTCTTTTCACCTACCTTTAGCTATAGTCCATAGATGGACATACAGTTGCAGTCAACATTATTGTCACCCTTGCATTCAACCCTTTAATGTCCAGTATCTTCTAAAAAAGTGGCCAGTGAGATGGCTTTGGACTATATATGCACACATATTTGACACATAAAAGAATCAAATGAAACAAGACCAACTTAAAAAAGAAATAGCAGGAAATAATAAAATAAAACTGGGACATTGCCAGGATATGATTATTGGTACCCTTATAAACAATTCAAATATGTTTAAACAGAAGAACCATATTCCTATTGCAGTAAAATTAGATGCACCTGTGATCAAATGTCAGTATTCAACCAATGAATGATGACTTTAATATTTAAAATGGACACATTCACTCCCTGTTCCTATTTCATTTTCACAGTAGTGAAGACAGGAAAGCTGCCTGAGACCATCAGAAAAGCCATTATCATCAAACTTCAAAGGGGTACAAGGCCATCTCCAAAGATCTTGGGATTCCTGTGTCTACAGTCTGCAATGTTACTAAGAAGTTTTCTGCTCAGGGAACTGACAAGAAGCTCCCAGGATGTGGTGGAAAGAGAAAAATTAATCCAATAAATCTTTGACAATTAGTGAGAACTGTTTGAAAAACACTGCGTACAACATCCAAAGAGCTTAAGGTTGACCTGGAGCAATCTGAGTAGTGGTTTCAATCTGCACTAAACAAAGAACGACCCCACTGCTCAAAGACAGATATAAAAAGGCATGCCTGATCTTTGCCCAAACCCACCTTGAGAAACCACAATCCTTCTGGGAAAATGTTCTGTGGACAAATGAAACAAAACTTGAGCTCTTTGGCAATGCAAACCAGCGATACATTTACAGCTGAAGAAACGAAGCTTAAAAGGAAAAAAAATCACCCTTCCTACAGTTAAAAATGCTGGGGGTTCCATAATATTGTGGGAATGTTTTGCTGCCTCAGGAACTGGAGGCCTGGAAGGTATTAAATGAATCATGAAGTCAGAGGACTACCAAGGTATTTTGGAGTGAAATGTGCTACCTAGTGCCAGAATGCTTGGTCTGGGTTGAAGATCATTGTTCCTCCAGCAGAACAATGACCCACAACATACATCCAAAAGTACAAAAGAATGGTTAAAAAGGAATAAATGGACTTTTTAAAACTGGCCAACAATGAGTCCTGATCCAAATCCAATCGAGAACCTTTGGAAAGAGCTGAAATTTGCCATTGGTAAAAGGAATCCTGGAAACATTCATGAGCTAGAAAAATCACCGTTGAAGACTGGGAGAAACTACCAGCAGACAGATGTACGAAACTTATTGATGGCTACAAGAATTGTTTGGAGGCTGCCATCACTGCCAAGGACTGTGCAACCAAATATTAGTGAAGGGTGCCATTTATCCTGTCCAGGTCACATTTTGTTTTCTTTTTTCTCAGAAATTACTATGTCTAAGTTGCACAGACATCTTTTTTTTGTTGTAAACCTTTGAACACATTATTAAAATATTATGATGATGTACGGTTGGAATATTTCCAATTATTTCTCAAGATATTGTACAAAATGCAAGGATGCCAATAATGTTGACCACAACTGTATCTTATTGTGTTGAGCTCTGCTGTGTCAGTATGTTTCTGTTCACTGTTTAAGAAGATGGTGGAACTCAGATACTTAGAGAGATCTGATTATTTTCTCACAGCAATTCAAATTAATAAACTCTATGGATTTGCAGCACAGTATCTGAGAGAGGGTGCAAGTTTGAAAAAAGGGAGCCAGAAGGATAACACTTCCTATTAGAATGAAAAATGGGGGGGGGGGGGGGGGTCAAGGCACTGAAGATTTCCCTTGTTTCGCCATGATGTACAGTAGGCATTACAGCATATGACTGTAACATCTGGACTGCACTGATTGGTTCAAACCAGGGCACCCGAATAACACTAAGGGATATGTTTACTAAACTGCGTTAGTGTGATTCGCGTTAGGAGCCGCGGTAGAGACAGAAATCCCAAATAAGGACATGGGCGGTACATCGTTACCGATAATGCGCGTTACCAGGCGCCATAAATGAACGAGTGCTACATGGCACGTTACCGCGCGTTAATCTTAAGAAGGCACGCAGGCATACAAGCACAGCAACAGAGCTGTAGCACAATGGTTACAACAGTGACTGATGGTAGAGGGGTCATGGGTTCGATTCCCCAGTGGGCCTTATGTATAAGACTGGCTGAGGCATCACTCTTTACATTTAAGTAGTGATTGTTGAGGCATTTGACTTGTATTTTAATTAGTGCTGCCAGCAAACACACCCTCATGGTGTCATAATCTAAGGTGCCGCATAAGGCACCCCATAAGGCACTCCATAGGGCACATTATAAAGTGTACTGTCCGCCAAGGCACCCTATAATGTCCCCTATAGGACACCTTATAAGGCTGCACAAATCCCTGGCTGGCTGCAGAAGGACTGCACATCACCACACAAACTGTCTGCTGTGGTTACCAGGATAGGGTTAACCCACCCGTACCCATGATGCACTGCACATGCAAATCAGCAGTCGAGAGATGGGCACAAGATTGGGTATGCACCCCCACAGCACCTCAGCCTGGTAGGGGGAACAAACCGTGTGTGGTACTGGCACAGAGTAGCCACAGACAGTCACATTGTGCGGGTACAGTGCCCACCCTGAGGTTGAGGTGGGGCGCCCAGCACCAGGTCCACAGCACCTTTCATGGCTGAAATACGCCATGCTGCAGGTCCCCATCAGTGTGTGATAGGTAGTTCCATTAGACACACCTAGGATACATCTGTGTCCTTCTGTATTTCTCGGTCATGTCTAGTCCTTATGGGCGATGATGCACCCAGAATAGTGCATATCCTGTGTTGGTGCCATGGTTACCTGCTGTAGGTGAAGAGGGGGGGGGGTGTATGGACCCCTAGGCAGATTATGTACCACCACACAACCCACCCTCTGGGGCTCAGGGTGGGAAACAGAATCACCCACAAATAGATCCACATTCTACCTCCCTGCAATGGTAGCAGTAGAGGGGACCATCAACCCCAGTCCTGCTGGGGAACAGACAGAGCGGTACACATCCATAACGCAATAGCAGACAGACGGCAGGCCTGGAAATGCTCAGCTGCCCCCCCACCATTATCTGACATTCTCCAGCAGCAAGCCTCCAGCCGCTGCACCCTGCAAGGTGTTCCAGCAAGACACATACCAGCTGCAGACAGTCCGCCAGCTAGTCCATGGTCCTGGAGGCAATGCATGTACCCAGAACGGGGATGTCAGCATACACACCAAGCAGATAAGTCAGTGATTGGACCCCAAAAGAAAACCCATAAATATCACATGAGAGAAATGCTATATAGTACTATGGGGAAACCTAGCCATGCCATGGTCACTGCTCAGTCAGGGTGAGAGTGACCTCCCAGCAGGACATGCTATGGCCACCCTGTCCGTGCAGGTGGTGGCCAGGCACTACAATGTCCGAGCCATTGCCCTATGCCGTGTGCAGATGCATCCAGGCCAGGCCACCCTATCCAGGCTATTCCCACAGTACCTTGCTCCTCATTATGCAAATTGGCAGGCCAATACTGGCAACAGTGCTAGCAGTGTGGGCTGTGGAGGGTGTTGGCAGCCACCACACACTGGATAGACAGACACACACTCCCCACACCTATGCCAGCATTGTGCAACTATAGAGGTGTTGGGCAGCCCAGGCCACCACACCAGTCCTGGGCACAGTGCAGGCATGGCTATGGTACGCAATACTGTAGGAGTCACTCCCCAGGTTGGTAAACACTGTCAGACACAAGACCTGTAGCACACTCCACAGGACATCAGAAAGGTTGCTATGATGCAGCTCACTCAGAAAATTGTACTTAACTTAGGAATTGCTATCTGCCAGTAATCATAGCAACCTTTTGATAGATGTGTACCATATTCCCAGGTTTAGGGTGGCATTACTAAGGTATGCAAGTGCTAGTATTGGGAAATGCATGCAGAGCTCAAAGTCCTGCCTCTCCAGGAGGCTTTGGATAATGGGGCCTGTGGGTGCGGGTGTGTCTGCCCCTGTTGGCTGCTGCTTTACGGCAGAGGTTCCCAACTCCAGTCCTGCGGTGCCAAACACTGTTCGGGTTTTCATGCTGTCCCTCATGAATATGCATGAGATACATCTGCATACCATGGGGGGCGCATAGAAATGCAGCACAGGCATCTTTATTAGAGGCAGCATGCAACCGGAATGGTGTTTGGCCCTCCAGGACTGCATTTGGGAGACTCTGCTCTAGGTAATGTGCCTGTTTATGGTGTCTGTGCTCTGTAGGGTAAAATGTAGGTGTTTTGTGCATGTTTACGTCATCTGCAATAAAGGTTCTGTCTGTATTAGCACGTTTTAGTAGTGGGTAAAATATGGGGACTGGGTTGGCAGGAACCACAGCTGGGACTTGAACCTGTGACCTTCTAAATACACTGGTTTTGTGCACTGCACCACCGTGTCATCACATAGTCAGTACATTCCCTGGTGATACCATGATTGTTCGTCAGACAGGGCCTGTCTGTTGCAGTGCATGGCACCCACCTACACAGGGCTAGGCCACGGTCTGCTCTGGGCAGCTGCCACTGCCCCCTCCACCACCAGTATCCCTCTGCCACCATGCTGACATGCCCTTCTGCTGGTGGTGCTGGTGGAGCACAGCCTCAGGCCATCCAGTGTGCGGGTAGGCGGCTGCCTATGGTGCGGGTTCTGGGATAGGGGTGCCTGCATAGGTGTCCACGCTTCCCCCCAGCACCGCCTGCCAATGTTCCGTGCCCTTGGGGGTAGCTGCTGGGTACTATCCCCTGCGACACTGTGGGAAACACAGTCGTGCCCATGTTGGGCCTTCAGCAGTTGCTGTCTGGCTGCTCTGCTGTTTCAGCATTCGTATGGGCCACCTAGGCATCACCCTAGTCTGCACTGTGGCCCAGCTGCACCACAGCATGTGCCGCCTGCGGCCCTCTGTATCCACTTTTCCAGCATCTGTCCAGTTGCCCATTCCGACATGCCCACCCTGCTGTTGCGGGACATGTGCACGCCATAGGACATCTGTCAAATAACAAGGGAAGGCCCTGCTCAGCGCTATTTCACTGTGGGCTCATTCACCTTGTATGGGGACGGAGCATAGACCCTTCCACGATTAATATCTTTTTTTTTTAGCTTTCTCGGGGGGGGGGGGGGGTTGTTGTTCCCCATTAATATCACTATTGGCCAGCTTGGTTATGTTTTCTCTCCAGTTTGTTGAGGTCATTTTCAATGTTTACGTGCCCTTTTGTTCTGTGCACATGTATCACACTTATCACTTTTTTTAGGTTTCCCTGCCTATGCTGTACATTGCTGACACTTAAATGGTTTCTCTCCCCTGCATATGTGCATCTAACGGCAGGTTTTCAATCGCGTTGGGATTCAGCTCTTCAGATCAGCCCGTTAGTGTGCCTGGAGCCTCTCCCCACCCACTCTCCGCCCACTGACCCCTTCTCTCCGCCCTCTCTCCACCTTCTGCGGTGTTTTACTGCGCCGCGGAGCTTTACGATCATTATGTGCGGTTAACGCACGTTCTGAGTCGTTAACGATCGTTAACATCTCAGAACGCGCGTTAACCGCATGTAACGATCGTTAACGTTACATAACGCGCGTTATGTAACGTTAACGCAGTTTAGTAAACATGCCCCTAAAAGTTCTCAATGAGCAAACAACAGGAGGGCTGAAGTAGGGCAATAGTCCTGCATTCCTGAGAGTTTAAATATCTGGTGCCAGGCAACAGCATTCAAACTGCAGGAAACACTAATGTGAGATGGCATATTACTACTGGGGAAAATTATAGGATTAGTTAGTGATATTCAAAAAATTCCTGTGTTGTCTATTCACAATTGCAATTAAAGCAATCATCTCCAAATTATTTAATATGTATTCATTTTATTCTTTTATATATACATGAGCCAAGTTTTCATCGAAACATACTACATGTAATTTGAAACATCTAATGCAAATGTTTTTAATTATACCTATATTCAGCAGCACTATATGCATCATTAGTATTGCTGAATATAGCTGTATACATAGAGGACCTGCTTATAAGTATAATCTGAAGGTAAAAGTGCCGATACACAGCCAGTATGCATATAGATTATACATTTGCTGTACTGTCCAGGTTATACCCGCCTTTTGGGCAGTATGGCGAATCGTTTAGGGGTTTTAACAAGCATCTTTATGTATAACTAGCAGCATTTGAAAGAGTAGATCACCTATGCGTGCAAACTGCGATTTTAGAAAGTCGCTCTAACACATGGAAGAGTGCACCACATCTAGATTGCAAGGAGGCGTGGTTAGGGCTTGAGGAGGAAGTGGTTTGGATGGGCCTACAATATTGACATGTATTCCTCGTTTTAACAGGAGAAGCCATATTGATAAAAAAACTCCAAATGTTTGCATTCACAGCCTCCATGGGGCATGCATAAGTGCCTGCTTGAATATGCAGGTGCAAATGCCAAGGCCAGCACCTCTCGTGATCCCCCTGGATCCTGCCATGGATATCGGCATCTCTTCCAATCCTCCCTGATGTCAGCACTCCCTCAGACATCCAATAGCCCCTGGCAAGGATCGCTGATTGACCCTCCAAAGATCCCCCTTGGCTCTTACCAGAGGCCCCTGGTGTTTAGCGTTGAGTAGGAACTGTCCCCAGTCACCTCTGCTCTTTTGGAGTCCCGGGTTCAAAATGGCACCTGTGACCCTAGTGGTAGTCTTGCTATACTACTGCTAGGGGTCAAAATGGGGGGGGGGGGGGTAGGGTGTCAGGAGGTTAGGGGGATGGATGGTGTCAGGCGCAGTGATTTTAAAAAACTGTTTCTATGCACAGTGGGGGAAAAAGCTGCATGCTTTTTTTCCACATGTGCGTTTTTTAAAAAATTGTAGCTTTCACTGGATGTGAAGAGCATCAACGTATAGTCCTGCATTTCTTTACATACATGTTACATGAGGCTCTGTGTTTGGTAGAGCTTTTGTAAAATACAGTGAGAAATTCCACATCCCGGTCTGGATGTTCTGTTTTTTTCCCCTCCCCGATCTGGATGTCTTAATTCTCCTCTCCATATCCTATTTAAAATTTGCTTGATTGTGTTCAGCTTCAGTTTGTTGTCTAACATCCAATTCAAGACAGCAGCAAGGCAGGTATTTAGGAGGCCATTTTAGAAGATTCGGGTTCCATCTTTATGTGTAAATCTCCCCCACCCCCAGAGTCAGGCATCTAGATTCTGCTTGAAGATTGCTCTGCATAGAGAGAGGCTGAATCGAACTGCCCGGATTCACTAGGTGGATAGAATTGGCTGCGCTCAATATAGGCATTCCTAGGATGTAAGTTGGTCAAGGGAAGCAACAAAGCATATGTATCTAATATTGAAAGATACATGCATTCTTTTAACCTCCTAATTCCATCCACAGAAATCACAGGGGATAAACAGTTAGATAAGCTCTCTTTGAACAGTGTACCCCTTTATCTCCAATATGAGTCATAAGACACTCCCAGGTTTGCGATTCTGGGAAAAGTGTTCATCATGTCTTGGTCAGGATGGATTACCTCAAGTGATTTTTCTTGAAGCAAAAGCTCTTGTTCTGAGCTTCAGACACAAACTGAAGGTTTGGATTACCTACAGCTAGCTGTCTATCAGACCAGAAATCTCATTTTAGGAAATGGCTTTGCTTCAGCTCTTAATTTGAGACATATTTTCTCCTCTGCAGTTCCTGGCAACAAAGTAGGAATATTTTCTCTCCTCGTGATTATCATTATGACTGGAGGTCAGGCGCTCAGTCATCATTGGCTTAATTGGTGCTTCACTTCAACATGTCTTTTAGCTTTTTGTCAGTCTCAGGCTTACATGAGCTCTTAACCTCCTTTAACTGTCAGATCACACTGAGCCATTCCACTTTTCTTTGCCTCATTTGTTCCACTGTCACGGCTTTCACTCTACTTAATTACGTTTAGTTATTTTGATGCCATTTACATTTTTGCAGTAGATTTGAAAGTCAAATCATTTAAAGTTTTCAAAAAGTTCCGCCCTTGGAAGATGCAGTTTTAAATCCCCCCTCCCCCCCCCCAATTGCTAGAATCCAATTTCATCTAATTTTCTTGGCATTTGCATGGGGAGCAGGGGCTCTGCTATTGTCATGGAATCCCAAGTGTGGCTTTGGGCAAATCACCATGGGTAGATCATAGAAAAGGTTGCAAACAGCACAGCTGCCCCCATGCAAACAGGAAGCATGTATCAGAGGGGGCAGAAGCACCAACAGCATGCAGCACCTGGTGTTGTTTCAAAATCATCAGAGCAGGGGGGGGGGGCAGCAGGAATGAGGTTTGTCTAGGATGCCTCATATCCTTGCACCAGTCCTAAAGCTAAATATCAAGACATTACTGTTACTGCGGCCGTGTGCAAACATTTAGCTTGTGCTAATTTGCATGTTAAGTGCTTAACACACTTTAGTAAAAGGGCGCCTTAAGGTATGACATTCAAAAGATTTGTCCTGCTAACGTTTGGAGTTAGCTGGACAAATCTTTGTGGCTTAAATTATTCTGTCCCTTTTTCTAGGCTGAGCTGATAAATTTTGTCTGGGAAAAATCATTGCCCACCCAAACTTTGTCTGACTATAAAGAGGCAGTGCTGGGGGGTTTCCAAGGAGCAGTTAAATTATAGTCAGTCAACGCTGATACTCAGCACTGCCTGGCCAAAGGTATGCAGGTAAATCTGGTCAGATAAACAGCCATCTTAAAATCTACCTGGATAACTTTATCTGGATACGTTCACTCACAGCTTTATCTGGATCATTTTATCTGGATTTATTCAGCGACAGGTTTATCTGGCTAGCTCCTGCTGAATATCCAAATAGCTTTCCTTCTCACCGGCTCACTGAAAATCAGGTCCACTACATGGCAGATGTCTTAATGGTTAAACAGTTAAATGATCTCCCAGATGTAGGGGCCTATTTCCTAAGGGGATCATGTACTAACAGCGCATGCTAAGCAATTAACATGCATTATTTGCCACAGCATCCGTTGTATAAAATGGCCCTGTGGCAAATAATGTGTGCTAATGGTTTAAATAAATTCTGTTAGCAAATGACCCATTTTGTATTGATGGGGAAAACGCCCAGCAAAGGACCCTTTAGTCACTCAGAACAGGATGAAGAGAAACTGGGAACTCCATAATGTAGATACTAAAGAGCTGGCTTGATTGGCAGAAATATTTCTGAAAATTATTATGTGGAGCAGTGAGTAATGGGTTAAAAAATCAATCTCTGCTCATAATCCCAATAGGTTCAGGCATGAAACAGAAATTACTGACCGTGAAAAAAGACAGATGAAACTAGGAGAAAAAAATAATACTGTTCCCCTGATTTTGAGAGGTTTTATTTCCTCTGGCCAGTGATTCAATAAATAATATTGACTGAAAATTCCCAGATTATGGGCAGAAATTGGTATTATGATATTTAGACCTTCCTCCAAGGGAAATATTTGTTACCTATATCAACTTGTATGAAAACCATAAGCAGGAAATGTCAGAGGAGGTCATCTTATAGCCCTTTTGGAAAAGATATGGGGATCGTAGAACTTCCCACCATTGTAAGGCGTGTTTCGCTCAAGCAATGGCACCCACTGTGGTGCCTCCATTTGTCTGTCTATATGCATAGGTATGTTTGCGCTGGGGCAGCGCTACCATTAGGAGAACTAGGTGGTCACTTAGAGCAGCAATGGTCAGAGGGAACCCATTGCTGCCGCCACAGCCCCTTTCCAGGATTTGAAGCAGCAGCAAATGACTTCAGACAGCCCCGCAATGCTTACCAAAACCTCCAGTGCTGCTGGGCTGTTTGGGCTTTTGCCCCCTCCTGTTTGCATGGGCACTTCATATCTTTGCACCGATCCTGCAAACAAACCTAGTATTCCAGTAAAGAGAGTCATGTAGACAGCACTTCTTTGACTGCCCTATCTCTCACCAGCAGAGGAAGGGCTGCCTGCTGGCAAAGACAACATCTGCCAGCTGAGAAACATATGAACATAAGGTCTGCCATACTGTGGGTCAGACCAAAGCTTCATCAAGCCCGATGATCTGCTTCAAACAGTGGCCTGTCCAGGTCACAAGTACCTAGTGAGATTCTGAAAGACAGATTCCATGTTGCTTATCCTAGGAATAGAGAAGGGGGCCAGTGTAGTGCAGACCCTGGTGGCAGGGGACTCAGGGGTTGGTTCCCATGGGTTTCTCACTGTCAGGCTGAGTGGCATGGTGGCTTGCTGGCGTGGGATCTGCCCCGCCGGCCAAGAGAGCGTGTGAAGGTGGCTGCGGTCATGGCTGCAGCAAATAACAGAAGGAAAAAAGGAAGGGGTAATTGAAAAAGCCACAAAGCAGATTAATTGCCCAAGATAAATTTATTCAACACAACATGACTGTGTTTGGCATGGTCTGTCTGTGTTATGGGCAAATATCGCAATCTTCCCCCTCCCAAATATATATAACCAAATTATGGCACTGGTAGTATCTCTTGCTGTGCAGTCTGTGAGAAAACAAAATAAAACAGCAAAGAAGATTGCAGCAAGCTGGTGGGATCTCATCCCTTGCCAGCAGAGAAGTGAAGAGACTCCACTGGCTGAGACTCCATACAGACAATCCAAAACAAAAGTCTAGAAGCTAGTGAGGGGAGGTGTGGGGAGGAACAGCAGAGAGCCAGAGCAGAAGGAGGTGAGACTGGTGGGAGCAATGAGGGGATGGGGACTGGAAGAGGGAGGGAGTGTGGAGGAGTGGGTGAAGGGGAGGGGTGCAAGAGGTTCCTGAACTTGTGTGGGTGGGGCAAAGGTTCAGAATGCATGTATGTGAGTTGCAACACACTTTACATAGACCCCTCTCCCACATATACCTAGCCCGTCTCCACACATAAACAGCTGTGGTCAACATTATTGACATCCTTACATTTTAGCTATGTTGTGCACAATACCTTGAGAAATAACTGG
This sequence comes from Ichthyophis bannanicus, assembly GCA_033557465.1. Classification (NCBI taxonomy): domain Eukaryota; kingdom Metazoa; phylum Chordata; class Amphibia; order Gymnophiona; family Ichthyophiidae; genus Ichthyophis; species Ichthyophis bannanicus. Next base: position 347,477,148 of record CM066031.1, on the reverse strand, counting down.
AAATATTCCAGCTGTATGTCATCATAATATTTTAATAGTATATTCCAAGGTATACAACAAAAAAAAAGATGTCTCTGCAGCGAGATGTAGTAATTTCTGAGAAAAAAAAACAAGATATGACCTGGACAGGATTAATGGCACTCTTCACTAATATTTGGTTGCACAACCCTTGGCAGTGATGACAGCCTCCAAACGTTTCTTGTAGCCATTTATAAGTTTCGTTCATCTGTCTGCTGGTAGTTTCTCCCACTCTTCAACTGTGATTTGTTCCAGCTCATGAATGTTTCCAGGATTCCTTTTACCAGTGGCAGATTTCAACTTTTTCCAAAGGTTCTCGATTGGATTGAGATCAGGACTCATGGCTGGTCAGTTTAAAACAGTACATTTTTTCCTTTCTAACTATTCTTATGTATTTTTGGATGTATGTTTTGGGTCATTGTCCTGCTGGAGGACCCATGACCTTCAACCCAGACCTAGCTTTCTGACAGTAGGTAGCACATTTAGCTCCAAAATATCTTGGTAGTCCTCTGACTTCATGATTACTTTAATACATTTTTGCCCGAGGCAGCAAAATAGCCCCACATCACTATAGAACCTCCGCCATATTTAACTGTAGGAAGGGTGTTTTTTTTCTTATAAGCTTCATTTCTTCGCCTTTAAATGTATCGCTGGTCTGCATTGCCATAGAACTCAAGTTTAGTTTCATCTGTCCACAGAACATTTTCACAGGATTGTGGTTTCCCAAGGTGGGTTTTGGCAAAGATCAGGCATATCTTTTTATGTCTGTCTTTGAGCAGTGGGATTCTTGGCCTTCATCCATTAAATCCTTCTTTGCTTAGTGCACAGCATATGGTATGGGTTTAAACCATCACCCTAGATTGCTCCAGGTGAGCATTAAGCTCTTTGGCTGTTGTATATAGTGTTTTTCCAACTGTTCGCACTAACCTTCGAAGAATTCTTGGATTAATTTTCCTCTTCCCACCATGTCCCTGGGAGGTTCTTGACAGATCCATGATCAGAAAACTTCTTAATAACATTGCAAACTTTAGACACAGGAATCCCAAGGTCTTTGGAGATGGCCTTGTGCCCCTTTGATGTTTGGTGATAATGACTTTTCTGTCGGTCTAAGGCAGCTCTCTTGTATTCACCATTGTGAAAATGGAACAGGGAGTAAATGTGTCCATTTTAAGAACATAAGAACATAAGATATGCCAGACGGCTGAGGGGAGATATGATAGAAGTCTATAAATTAATGAACGGAGTGGAACGGGTAAACGTAGATTGATTGTTTACGTTATCGGAATATAGAAAGACTAGGGGACATGCAATGAAGCTACAGGGTAAACTATTTAAGACTAATAAAAGAAAATATTTTTTCACTCAACGTGTAATCAAACTCTGGAATTTGTTACCGGAGGATGTAGTAAAGGCTGTTAGTGTAGCTGGGTTTAAAAAAGGTTTGGACAAGTTCCTGGAGGAAAGGGCCATAAACCATTATTAAAAAGGGACCCAGGATATCAATGCTTGACCCAGTACAAGCATTGCGGAACCTGTGTCTTTTGGGGAAACTGCTAGGTACGTATGACCTAGATTTGCCACTGTTGGAAACAGGATACTGGGCTTGATGGACCTTGGTCTGACCCAGTATGGCATATCTTATCTTCCTATGTTCTTATGGGTCAGACCAAGGTCCATCAAGCCCAGTATCCTGTTTCCAACAGTGGCCAATCTAGGTCATACGTACCTAGCAGTTTCCCCAAAAGACACAGGTTCCGCAATGCTTGTACTGGGTCAAGCATTGATATCCTGGGTCCCTTTTTAATAATGGTTTATGGACCTTTCCTCCAGGAACTTGTCCAAACCTTTTTTAAACCCAGCTACACTAACAGCCTTTACTACGTCCTCCGGTAACAAATTCCAGAGTTTGATTACACGTTGAGTGAAAAAATATTTTCTTTTATTAGTCTTAAATAGTTTACCCTTTAGCTTCATTGCATGTCCTCTAGTCTTTCTATATTCCGATAACGTAAACAATCAATCTACGTTTACCTACTCTGTTCATTAATTTATAGACTTCTATCATATCTCCCCTCAGCCGTCTCTTTTCCAGGTTAAAGAGCCCTAACATTTTTAGCCTTTCTTCATAGGAGTATCCTTCCATCCCCTTTACCATTTTGGCGGCTCTTCTCTGAACCTTTTCTAATATCGCTATATCCTTTTTAAGATACGGCGACCAGAATTGCACACAATATTCAAGGTGCGGTCTCACCATGGAATGATATAGAGGCATTATAATATCTTTTGTTTTATTTTCCATTCCTTTCCTTATGATACCTAGCATTCTATTTGCTCTCTTGGCCGCTGCTGCACCCTGGGACGAGGGTTTTTACATGGTAGCCACAATGATACCTAAATCTTTTTCCTGGGTGGTGGTTCCTAATGTGGAACCTTGCATCGTATAACCATAGTTTGGGTGGTTCTTCCTTAGGTGCATAACCTTGCACTTGTCCACATTAAATTTCATCTGCCATTTTGATGCCGTCTTCTAATTTATCAAGATCCCCTTGCAATTTTCCACAATCCTCTTGGGTTTTAACAACTTTAAATAGTTTTGTGTCATCTGCAAATTTGATAACCTCACTCGTTATTCCACTTTCCAGGTCATTTATGAATATGTCAAAAAGCAGCGGACCCAGCACAGATCCCTGGAGTACACCACTATTCACTTTTCTCCATTGGGAAAATTGGCCATTTAGCCCAACCCTCTGCTTTCTATCCACTTCCCATATGATTGTGTTCTTTCCTACCATAAAAATGGAGTTCTTTTCAGTTATTTTATTCCCCTGTTTTATGTAAACCGCTCTGATAATATAATGAAGAGCGGTATATCAAATTTTAATAAACCATAAGAAAGTGAGGAGCATCAGCTTCAAAGAGGTGGGTTAATTTTTAGCCTAGATGTGAAGAGGGCTAGAGAAGGAGTCTGACACACAGACTCAGGTAATTTGTTCTAGGCATATGAAGCAGCAAGATAGAATGAACAAAGTCTGCAGTTGGCAGTGACAGAGAAGAGCACAGATAATAGGTATCTGCCAGAGGAGTAGAGTTCCCGAGAAGGGGCATAGAGTGAGATAAGAGAGAAAAGATAGTGAGGAGCCACAGATTGAATGCAGTTGTAAGTCAGTAGGAGACATTTAAACTGGATGCGGAAACTGATAGGGAGCTAGTGAAGTGAATTGAGAAGAGGGGTTATGTGAGCATAGCAACTGATTTTGAACAGATTGAAGTAGTGAGAGATGATTCAGAGGGAGACCAGAAAGGAGCAAGTTACAATAGTCAAGGCAGGAGGTGACTAGTGAGTGGATAAGGGTCTTAGTAATGTGAGTAGAAAGGAAGAGACAAATTTTGCCAAAGGGAAAGAAGTGGCAGGTTTTGCCTATCTGTTGGATGTGCGCGGAGAAAGAGACAGTAGAGTCAAAGATGACCCCAAGGTTGTGAGCTGAGGAAATGGGAAGGAGTGTAGTGTCATCCACAGAAACAGAGAAGGGAGGAAGGGGGGAAGTAGGTTTAGGGGGAAAGAAAAGGAGCTCAGTTTTGGCCATGTTCAATTTCAGATGGTGGTGAGATATCTGGGTAGCAATGTTGGATAAGCAGGGAGAGATCTGGGACTGGATTCCTGGAGAGATTTCACGCGCAGAGAGGTAGAACTGAGAGTTGGCAACATAAAGGTGGTACTGAAATCCATGGGAAGAAATAAGTGCACCAAGGGATTGAGTGTAGAGAGAGAAAAATAGAGTTCCCAAGACAGAGTCCTGAGATACACCAACTGAAAGCGGGATGGCAGTAGAGGAGGATCCACCAGAACATACACTAAAAGTGCAATGACAGCAATAAGAAGAAAATCAGGGCAGAACTCTTAAATCCAAAGAAGGACAGGAATCGAGGAGAAGATGGTGATCAACAATGTCAAAGCAGCAGAAAAGTCAAAAAGGATGAGGATCGAGTAAAGGCCCTTGGATTTGGTGAGGAACAAGTCACTGGAGACTTTGGCAAGAGCTGTTTCTGTGGAATGTAGAGGAGGAAGGCAGACTGCAGTGGATTCAGAAGGGCTTGAGAGGAAAGGAAGTCAAGACAGCAGTGGTGAACTGCTCATTCAAGTTGTTTTGAAGCAAAGAGGATGAGAGCGATAGGCTGATTGCTGGAAGGACAGGTAGGGTGCAGTGAGGGCTTTTTGATGAGAGGTATAACCACAGCACGTTTGAAGGCCACAGGAACAGTTGCAGTGGAAAGCAATAGATTAAGAATATGACAGATGGAAGGGATGACAACGGAAAAGATAGAGCTTAGTAGATGGGTGGGAAAGGGATCAGAGGAGCAGGTAGTTCATTTGGAGGAGAAGAGTAGATTTGCAGTTTCCTCTTCAGTGATTTCTAACAAGGAAGAAAGGGTGACTAAAGGTGAGGGAAGGATTTGGGATTGAAGAAGGGGAAGGAGAAGTGGAGGTGAACCTGTGAAGAATTCAAGACTACTCTTCTGGACTTTGCCATGGAAATAGTCAGCCAAGGTCAGGGCAGAAGGCGAAGGAGGAATTGGGAGAGGAGGGATCTTGAGGAGAGATCAAAAAGACAGCGAGGGTCAGAGGCAAGAGAATTAGTCAGATGGACATATTACTCTTGCTTGGCAAGTGCTATGGCTAACTGGAAAGAGGTTAGCATGAATTTGAAATGTAGGTAGCCAGCAAGGATATGTGATTTAAGCCAAAGGTGCTCAGCTGAGTGGGTACAGGAACATAAGTAGTGGGTTGTTGAGGACAGCCAGGGTTGAGATTTGGTACATGTCACAGGGCAAGTGCATCCAGAGCAGAGTATAATGTTATAGAAAGACACTGCCTCATCAACAGACTCAGATGACATAGTGGAGGAAAGAGGTGATAAGACAGCAGTGGAAAGAGCTGAAGGGTCAACAGTGTGACGATTCCTAAACATGTTGGTGGAGATCAGATGAGATCAGGATGGGGGTGGATAAGAGTGAAGGTTAGCAGGTATTGGTCAGATAAGGGAAGAACTAAGGTGGAGAAGTTTTAGGGTGAGCAACTGGAGAAGAAGATGAGGTCAAGGCAGTGTCCATGCTTGTGGGTAGGAGTAGTAGAGCACAATTGGAAGTTGAATGAGGAGATAAGAGAAAGGAGTTTTAAGGCATAAGAGTCTGAAGGGTCATCAACATGGATGTTTAAATCCCCAAGAGTAAGGGAAGGGGAAAATGCATCTAGAAAGAAGGAGAGCCAGGAGTCAAAATCTGTGAAAAAGATAGAGATCGATAAATGACAGCTATCCAGAGAGGTCATGGAGTAAATAGGTGGATGGTGTGGACTTCAAAGGAAGCAAAGGAATTAGATGGAGGAAGAAGGAGGGGCTGAAATTGCCCAGAGAGAGAGTAGAAACCCAATACCGCCACCATGGCCAATGGGCTGAGGTATATGGGATAACATGTAGCCTCTGTGACAGAGGGCAGTGACTAAAGCAGAGTTTTCAGGGAGAAGCCAAGTTTCAGTAAGAGCCAGGAGATGCAGAGTATTAGAGATAAAGAGGTCATGAATGAAGGCAAGTTTATTGGAGTTGTAATGTGCATTCCACAAGATGCATGAAAAAGGGAGAGAAGAGAGAGAAAGGAGAGGGATATGAACCAGATTTGAGAGGTTATGCATTGATCTGACTAGGGAGTGTGAACAAACTCTAGGGGAGCCAGGGCTGGGGTTGATATCTCCAGATGACAGAGGAAGGAGCAGGAAAGAACGGGGAAGAGAGGAGGAAGCACGATGGAAGCGAGGGTGAGGTTCTCTCAGTGAGAGTGAAGATGGCCTAATGAGAGGAAGAAAATGGTGACGCTCAAGGGCAGATGATAACGCAGAAGACAGAATGACAGGGGAGCTGGCAACAGTAAGGAAAGGGTAATAAGAAGTAGGGCCATGGAATTATTGGAATGAGGGGAAAAGATTAGGGAGAGTTAACATCAAGAACACAAAGTGACGTGGAGCCATAGGAGAGGGAGAAGAGAAGAGAATGCAAATCAGAGGAGATCTAGGTAGAGAGGGAGGAGAGAGGTCCTGGTGGGTTCAGGTGCACCTGAGTAAGTGTCAATGAGCAGAGGAAGGCTATGAAAGAATGTTAAGTCAGGGGTGGATGGGTAGAGGAGTGGGGGAGGGTAATAAAGTAAAGTGTTAAGGAGGAGACACAGCACTTCAGAGATCAGGAGCATAGTAAAGGACAGACAGAAGATAGGACACACAATGAAAATATAGTAGTGTAGAAAGAAAGAAAGAAAGAACAATATATACATAAACAACAAGCTCATTTCTAAACCAGCACAAGAAAATGCCTGAATAGAGCATAAACGTTACCAGAAGCTTGCAGTGAGGGTGCTCTCACCATGCAGGAAGGTCGGCTAAGACAGGGAAGCTTCTGAACAAAGTCCAATGGGGGGGGGATTGGCCAAGTGCTGAAGGTAGGTAAATGGAAGCAGGCAGATTCCCCAGAAAACCTCAGACATGGTAAAAACTTAGGGCCCAAAATTCAATTGGGTTGCCTATGCACCGATACAGCATATAGCCATCACCGCCGACCTCTAACCGCGGATATTCAATGCTGGGGTCATATGCCACCTCGACATTGAATATGTGGGGTCACCACACCGCCTCCGGTGCCGCAGAAGCTAACTGGGTAGTGGCGATATTGCATCCCTACCCGGTTAGCTCTCGCCTAGTTTTACCCTCAGGTCACTAACTGAGTAGGGGTGCAATATCTTCTCCTTGTTCCTGATCTTCTGCTGAACTACTGTTGCTTATTCCAATTACCATAGTTAACCCCATGTTTATCTCCAAGTTATTTCCCCTTGTTTATTATAAAACAAATCTCCTGAGATTATGTTATGTTGTTCCTTGTAAACCGCCTTGGACAAAGGCGATATAGAACAAACTGTTAAAGAAATAAAAAATCGCCACTACCCAGTTAGCGACTGTCACTGCCCATGATACACTCCCGAATGCTCACAACATGCCCCGATGCTAAGTGGTTAGCGTCGTGGGTATAGTGACATTAGTTGGGGATATTACCATTCAGTGGCATTTACACGGTTTACAGGTCAGTAAGCCATGTAAATGCCTTTAGAATATTGGGCTCTTAAACTTTAAATATTTACAGAGAAATAGGGAGAAGGAGAAAAGAAAAAACACTCCTAACTGTGCAGTCAGTAGTAGTCAGAGTATAGAAGCCATAAAGTAAAGTGTTAAGATGGAAGACACAACACTCAGAGAGCAGTGTATTCTTGTCCTCAGCTGTTGTGTTGTCTGTCTGAACTGGATTTACAAGCTCTTAAGAGCAGGGACTGTCTTTTATATGTGCCTGTATGCGCTGCATACAACTTGTAGCGCTATACAGATGATCAGTAGTAGTAGGTAAGATAGGACACACACTGAAATTATAGAAAGAGAGAATAATAGATAAATAAATAACAAGCTAAATTCTAAACAGTCCCTCCCCTCCCCCTCACACACAGCTCCTCACCCAACCCACTCATACACACATCTGCATATGTAGAGACAGCTATTCATCCTATCTCAAACCAACACATGCACACCCACCCGGCTCGTTGTCTGATGTACCTCTCCCCACACACTCAGGCCCTCACCCAATGCACCCTCCCACAGACACAGAAAGATCCTTTCACCTACACCCGAACCATGCACATGCATACCCACCAGCCCCTCAATCCATACACACACATCCTCATCCAACACCCCCATACAGACACAGACAGATCCCCTGTCCCTACCTCCCCAGCCACTCATATGCATACTCGCACACCCCTCACCCCATGCACCCACACAGACATACAGAGCCCCTCAGCCTGCATGGACATGTACATCGATGCACACATGCGCGCACAAACACATCTCCTTACCCCACATCCACAAAATGCACACAAACACAGACAAAAACACACAACCCCTCACCCTGCACATGAAGACATGTACCCATCCAACCTCTTGCCCCACTGTCAGGCGCATGTGCATGCACAGCCCCTCACCTAACCCCTACACCCATGCATGCATGCAAACATACAACCATCCCTTCATCTGATCTCCTACATATGTGCGCACACACACACACACACATACTCATACAAATATATCTACTCCCTCACCCACATACACAGAGACTAAAAACAGAGACAAATATATACAAAAAAAGCTTAAATCTTTCTGACCCATTCCCCCATAGACATGCATGAATTTGCAAATGGTGAAGGGGAAATGCGCCATTTTGTCACACTATTTTAGAAGCCCTATTCATGAGTTGGACGTCTGAAAACAGACACTTACAAATGCAAAGCATGAAGACGTCCATGGAGCCATTTTACAAGCTGAATAAATACTAGACATTCACAGCATGAGAGTGTCCATGTAGCATGGGGCGTGGTGGAGGCCTGGCCTGGATGGAGTAAGGGCGATGCACATTGCGGTGTTATTTCAGAACAGTACAAGCACTCCTGGCCTTGTTGATGAAGCGCTGATGTCTATATCTGCTCCTGACTATGAATAAGATGCAAGAAAGTGCTCATTTCATGGCTGCAATGCTTCCAGGAGGAAGAACATAAGAAATGCCAGTCTGGGTCAGACCAAGGTCCATCAAGCCCAGTATCCTGTTTCCAACAGTGGCCAATCCAAGTCACAAGTACCTGGCAGGTTTCCAAAAAGGTACATAGGTTCCACAGTGCTTGTTCTGGGGTAAGCACTGGATTTCTCGAGACCTCTTTAATAATGGTTTATGGACCTTTCCTCCAGGAACTTGTCCAAATCTTTTTTTAAACCCAGCTACACTAACAGCTTTTACTACGTCCTCCAGTAACGAATTCCAGAGTTTGGTTATGTGTTGAGTAAAAAAATATTTTCTCTTATTAGTCTTAAAAGGGTTACACTGTAGCTTCGTTGCATGTCCCCTAGTCTTTCGACTTTTTGATGGTGTAAACAACCAATCTATGTTTAGCCATTTCACTCCATTCATTAATTTATAGACCTCTATCATATCCCTCCTCAGCCGTCTCTTTTCCAAGTTGAAGAACCCCAACCTTTTAAATCTCTCCTCATAGGGGTATCGCTTCTTTCCCTTTACCATTTTTGTAGTGCTTCTTTGTACCTTTTCTAATTTAGCTATATCTGTTTTAAAATATGGCGACCAGAATTGCATACACTATTCACGGAGTGGTCGCACCATGGAATAATACTGAGGCATTATAATATCCTTGGTTTTATTTTCCATTCCTTTCCTTACGATACCTAGCATTCTATTTGCTTTCTTGGCCGCCGCTGCACACTGGGCGGAGGGTTTCAATGTGTTATCCATGATGACGCCTAAATCTTTTTCCTGGGTGTTGGCTCCTAATGTGGAACCTTGCATCGTGTAACCATAGTTTGGGTTGTTCTTTCCTAGATTCATAACTTTGCGCTTGTCCACATTCAATTGCATCTGCATTTGCATCTCCAGTCTTCCAATTTTTCAAGGTCCTCTTGCAATCTGTCACAATCCTCTTGCATTTTAACAACTTTGAATAATTTTGTATCATCTACAGATTTGATCACGTCACCTATTATTCCTGTTTTCAGGTCATTTATGAATATGTTAAAAATCAGTGGGCCCAGCCCAGATCCCTGGGGTACTCCACTATTCACCTTTCTCCATTGAGAAAATTGGCCATAATGTGCTTTCATCACCACGATTAACATTTCCTGGCCAAAGAAACCTGCATGTAAATACAAACTCCAAACATATTACAGGTCTGAGCATCTGAAATGGCCAGCTGGGACGTGCAAGTCTCATAACATAATCGCACCCCTTTGCCCATGTACCCGGTTCTGAGACTGTGCAATTTGGGGATGTCCATATTTGTGAAATGGCCTATGGCCGTGCATTTACCCGGCCTTGCAATCAGCATGTGGCCTATCTTCATAACCAGTTATTGGGACATTCATTTTTCAAGGTAGAGACAAGATTTCAGAAGGCTTGTATATGTGCCTCCCTTCATTGCTGTCACTCCCCCCAATTTATGGATATTTTGCTCTGGACGTTCCAGATTCTTACTAAATGTCACTTTTAAAATGTCACTTATGTGCACTTTTCAAATTCTTGTTTCTATTGACAAACCTTTTGAACTAAACTTTGAGTAGAATGTTTTCCTACAGTCTTCATACCTCAGTCATGAAATAATATTTTCAGGTAATATGAGGGCATATAAATATTGTGACATAGCGAGTCCTTTTAGTCAGGGAGAAACTCCCAAAGATCAGCAAAAAAGTGCAGGGCTGCAACGTAAACAATAGCACATGGCTGGTTGTCAGGGAAACCAAGCCCCAGAGAGAGAAACAGGCCCCTGCTATCAGTTCAGCAGAGAGTCACGGGGTAATTCTGAACACCTGCTGGGGGGTGGAGTCAGGCTTTTCCCGAGGAAGCTGAATCATAAAGAGGGCCCAGTTAATGGAGAGGGGGGCAGAGCTGAGAGCAGAACAGAGAAGGAAGAGAGAGACGGAGACGAGGAAAGGTCAGAAGCTCGTAGGGAGAGATACAGCAGGAGCAGACCTGGTCAATGGAAGTCCTCTCTGGATTCTGAACGGGAGAAAAGGCCAGGAAGGCAATTGAATTACACTCTGCACAAGTCAGGTTGGGAACCGACAACAATTTGTAAACCCCAGAGACAACCTTATACAGCCAGAGTAAAAGGTAAGCCCAAGGGCTTGAAGTACAATAACCACTGTGGGTTTATTAACCAGGAAAGTTGGGGCTACGGTACAGGGGACTATAATGAGAATGGTTATTTAGAGCTGTACCAAACCCCAGAGTTTATCCCAAGGCCTAGCGTGGGAGCGAGCGTGGCTCCAGGGAGAACGGAGCAAACAATTTCTGCCTCAGAGGAGGAGGGCATGGAAATTGAGCCATATTTTGTAAATAATTCGTCGGAAGCAATGGACTGTACGATTTCTATGGCAGAGGAAATAATATCTCTGTGTTAATGTTTGATGCTGAAGGAAGCTGCTTTATTTTGTCCTTTTGTCTGCCAGAAGTGCAAGAATTTATGTTACCTTTTATCCTGGTGAAATCCACCCCGGGAGGGGAATAAATCCCTTTTTGCTTTACCAACTTGAGTCACACTACTCTTCATTGAGCTATCAAAGGAAATACATTTCCCTACATGCAGTTCTACAGGAAATAGTAAACCTCAGTTCAAGAAGAAAACGTAACCTCCTTAAGCCCTACCTACCTACGGGTACTGGCAAGGGGGGAACATCACAATATATAACAACTAAAATGAGATGCAAACACTATCCATTTATATTAGGTGTGAGCATTTATTGCACAAATAACACGATTAACTTTTCAAAATTTTATCTATCCCATACACAGCCTCTCACTTAACCCCTACACCCATGCATGCATGCAAACATACAATCATCCCTTCACCTGATCTCCTACATATGTGGTTCTTTACACATGGAAGCCACTAAAAGACCATACTATATTCAGATAGTCTTGGGCTGAAAATATATTTAATTGCTCCAACATTTTTCATATAGTGAAGCATCAAAATTATCCATATAGTGTTGACATTCAGCTAGTTTAGGTCTACTGAATAGTTGGCCTAAGCTAAGTGTATAGCAGAGGCGAGGATCACCACATTATGAGGCATGGCTAGATTTCTGTGCATGCTTACACATGTAAATCATGGTATTTTAGTTGTATATGCTTGCAAATGACCATTTATAGGCCCAGTTTAGTCGGTCGCTATCCTGAAAGTACATGCCATGGACTGGGGGCGTGCATTGGGTTGGAGTTCAGGCAGAGTGCAAATTTATGTGCAAACACAGCCGATGCATATATGTGACTGTGGTTTCACTATACTGGTATTCCACAGGGTCAAATCTGTGTGGATTTCACGTTATACAATAGGTGCCAATCAAGCACATAAATACACAGGCAAATCTAGCCACCACCTACAGAATTACCTCCTACGTGTATATTTAGCAACGCTGACTATGCATGTAGCAGCATTGAATATATATCTTTTAATATGGTGTCTGCCACCATTGTCCATTATCCCCAAAATGTCCGATGAAGACGTAGCATGCACTCATGTTTACCTGTGTGATCCTGAACGGGACCAGTTTTACTGGTCAGTACTGCCCACTTCAAATCCGCATGGGTGTCATGTACCCAGTGGCAGATGGTCTTGTGAGATCCCCAGCCAAAATCACAGTTGAAGATAAGATTCGGCATGTCTTTAATGTCAGGAGAGAAATGGGAGGGGGAGAGAGGGGTCATGTTATGGCATGCCAGCTCCAGTTGTTACTTGATTTTTCTTTTTCTAATTTAATCTTACACTGTGAACTATCTCTGATTTAAAAACAAGTGAGCTATCAAATATTTGTTAAAAATTATAACCCCTTCTCAGACAGAAAATATAGTTGACATATGGCAATATTATTTTTCACAAAACAGCTATCACATTTGCTCATCTCCCTCTGTTGTATGTGCACACCCGACTCTCTCTATACGTTCAGCGCTCTGAGCACATCTGACAGAAGGAAACTCGTCTAATATTCATAATCATATATTCTGACAGCAACAATCAAGACTAGTTCAATAACTGCTACTTCTCAAGCTGCTGCAGAAGTGATGGGTCTTGCAAAATGCCATGACAAATTTGAGATCACTTTGCTAAACTCTCATGCTACAAACTGTGATTCAAATCCAATCCAAGCAAGAAAAAGAAAGCCATAAGAGGACACTGAAGTGAAAGGGGTTCAGTTTCCTCAGCCCTGGGCTGTCAAGCAGTAATTAGAAAAACCTGCAGTAAAAGTTTTTGCCGGCCTTCAGTTGCGCCACAGGATGGCAGTGTTGAAAAGAGTAAACACTGAAAATGAAGGCACCTCGCCAACTCCACTCAGCTGAGGCTTCATAACAAGTTTCATGTAAAACAAGGGAAGTCTGGTATTTTGTGGTTTTATTATGGTCAGGATGAGATCACATCTTGTTTTCAGCTTTTCTTCAACTCTGCCCCAATCTTTTACACAAGCTAATTTATTTATTTAAACTTAGACATTTGAACTGAAATATCCTTGGGAAGCATAGAGAATAAGTGACCACAAACTAGAAGAATGCAGACCAAACTGAACTGCATGCCCCAAGAAACCAGACCCTGTATATAGTGCAACGCCAGAGATGTAGAAACAGAAATACATTTCCTCTTGTGCTGTACAAAATACAAAGATATCAAAGACGCACATTTCCCAAAACTAACAGAGAAAATCAAAGGCTTCCCATGAAAGAATGATCAGAAAAACTCTGAAGCACAGAAGAACCAGCAGGTCCTAGCAGCACAGCATGTTCTCTGCTACCGGCAAGCCAGGAGGCAGTAGCAGTACCAGGAACAGACCTCCTTGTGCTTTGACCTCTTTGAGGAGCAGTTTAGTGGGTTAGAGCAGTAGCCTGGTGACCGGAGAGCTCAGGGTTCAAATCCTACTGTCACTGCTTGTGGCCTTGGGCAAGTCACTTAACTCCCATTACCTCAGGTACAAACTTAGATTATGTGACTTGCCTTGAACTGCCACTGGAAAGGTGTGAACTAAATATAAATAGCGAATGTTTCTCTGTGGATAAACAGCATGTTACCTGTGGAAATCAAGGCTTTTATTATTGCTCAATCTGTTCTTGCGTGTATGTCTACCCACAAAGAGCAGAGGTGGCTATGAATTTAGGACGAGGGAGAAGCTAGTGAATAATGAATATACTTTGTAGGGGACTTTTACTAAAAGGCGCCAGCTGTTCTAGCATGCTGGAACACACATTGACAGCTAGCGCGGGGCCGCTTTCCACGTGAACTGTAAAATCACGTGTTGGTGTGGTAAGGTGTTTGTTTATGTTTATGTTTATTCTAAAACTTGGTATACCGCCCAACACCATGGGCACCTGAGCGGTTCACAATAAAATTTAGCAGTTTAAAAATATTCGAAAATATTTAAAAACATTTAAAAAATATAAGGCTGCAAGAAAAGGAAAAGGAACGCCACTTAAATTCATAAAAGAGAAAGGAAAGGAAAGAAAGAAAAGAACAGAAATCAGTAACAATTACTAATACAAGTACAAATACAAATAGTATCAGAAGGGAGGGTTAGGGAGGGAGATTAAATGCCACTTGAAAAAGGTAGGTCTTGAGCTGGGCCTTGAAGGACTGGTAGGACTCCTCCGCACGGAGCGAGGGAGGGAGAGAGTTCCAAAGGCTGGGGGCCAGAAAGTAGAAGGCTGAGGAGCGGGTGGAGGTAAGGTGGGCCTGGGATGGAGAGGGAAGAGACATACGGTTAATGTGAATAGTGCGAAGCAGACGGTGAGATGTACGGAAGTGAATCAGATTAGCAAGATAGAGAGGGGTACCGGTGCGAACAGCCTTGTGTGCAAGAATAAGAATTTTATATTGAACACGAAAAGAGACAGGTAGCCAGTGGTGTTGTAAAAGAAGAGGAGTGACGTGGTCAAAGCGGGAGGCATAAGTGAGGAGGCGGATAGCGGAATTCTGAACACGTTGAAGACGGGACAATTGGGCTTGGGGGAGACCAGCTAGGGAGACATTACAATAATCCAGACGAGACATAACAAGGGAAAGGAGAAGAGTAGCTAGAGCAGAGGGAGAAAGAAAAGAGCGAATAGCACGGAGTTGCCTAAGTGAGAAAAACGAGCGTTGAACAACAGAGGAGATGTGTGCCTTAAAGGAAAGGGAAGAGTCGAGGGTTACGCCCAAGTAGCGGAGTGAAGAAACGAGAGGAATAGACTGTGAGAAGAAGGAAGGGGCACAGACAGGGGAAGGGCTCCCAAAAGTGAACCAGATAGCAAAAGATTTAGCAGGGTTTGCGTGAAGGAAGTTAAAAGAAAACCATGAAGCAATAGCAGTCAGACAGTGATTAAGAGGGGTTATATCAGGGGAAAGAGGATCGGTAGGAAACAAAAGAAAAATGTCGTCCGCGTAATAATACGCGGAAATGCCAAATTGCTGTATTAAAAGAGCGAGAGGAGCTAAGAAAATGTTAAAGAGAAGAGGGGCAAGGACAGAACCCTGGGGAACCCCACAGGTGAGGGGAGTGGAGGGGGAAGAGGAAAACCCAGTAGCTACAGAGAAAGAGCGGCAGGAAAGAAAAGAGTGAAACCAGCGAAGGACCGTACCAGAAAGACCAGCATCCCGAAGACGAGTGAGGAGGGTGCGGTGATCCACCAGATCAAAGGCTGCAGAAAGGTCAAGGGAAACAGCTAAAGTGAAGTGACCCCGATCGTGAGCAGTGTGAAGTTCGTTTAAGAGGGAAAGAAGAACAGTTTCAGTGCTATAGCCAGAGCGAAAACCTGATTGCCGTGGATGAAGAGTGAGAGCAACTTCCAAGTGAGAAGAGAGCTGATTAAAGACCAGTTTTTCGAGAAGTTTAGATAGGAAAGAGAGATTGGAAACAGGGCGCCAGTTGGAAAGGATAGAAGGGTCAGAAGAGCGGGATTTTAGGACAGGACGGACAGTAGCGTGTTTCCAGCTTGCAGGAAAAGTGCCGGAAGACAAGCTGGAGTTAAACATAGAAAGAATATAGGGAGAGAGTGATAAGGAGGGGTCCAAAAGCCAACAGGAAGGGATAGGATCAGCTGGACAGGTGGTTTTGCGAATGGAAGAGAAGGTGTTTGAGAGAACACTGGGGGTGATTACTTCAAAGGAGGACCAGGAGTGAGACAGCACAGGGGCAGAAAGGGGTGGGGAAAGGAAGGGAGGAGGTGAGGGTGAGGCAGGGGGGGAAAGAGGAAGAGGGCAGGAAGGAAAAGATTGGCGAAGAGTAGCAACTTTAGTGGCGAAAAAGGAAGCAAGGGAAGAGGGATCCGGGAGGGAAGACACGGCAGGAAGGGAAGAAGAAGAGGAGGAGTGGGATGCGTTGAGTGAATGTAGGATGGAATAAAGCTGACGGGAGGAATTAGAGGAAGAGGAGATGAGATTTGAAAAATAGTCACGTTTGGCAGTGGTAAGGAGAGAACGGTAATAGCGGTGGCAGTGGTGAAAAGCCAAGAGGTTAGCAGAGGAGGGCTGCTTTCGCCAAAGGCGTTCAGCCCGGCGGAGATGTCTACGTGGTAAGAAAAGACCAGGGTGAAACCAACGGTGATGAGAGTGACAACGTGAAGGAAGGCAGGGATGAAGGGGAGCAACAGTGTCTAGAGCAGATGAAAGGGAAGAGTGCCAGAGATGGGCCTGGGCATCAGTAGAGAGGGATTCAAAATCCGGGGGGAATAACGCAGAGGTGGCGGGTTAGGGGTCAGCATGGCACAGTGTGTGCAGTGGTAAACACTGTGCACTAACTGTGACCCTTGCAATTAGCATGGGTTCACCTACCGTCACCTCAACAGGTAGAATTAAGTGCACCTGTGCTATCTGTATGCCACGTTAGGGCACAGGCCCCTGAGCTAACTGCCGGTAACATGCTTACCATGCCCCTTACAGTTAACGCGATGGTGTTGCACATAACGCCTCATCTTGTTTGATCACACATCAGGTGAATCCAGTTATAGTGATGAGGAATACAGATCTTATGGACAACATCGGAATTTTGATGAGGATTTTTTAAGCAAAATTCCTGAACTGAGACAGGCTCAAGGTTGAGGATGCTGGTGCCGAGAGAGACCTTACAATCAGGAATGGAGAGGGCCCTTCACTAGCTATGGTTTGAAAGATATTGAATTGCTTGGGTTCACATAAAAGAAATAAAAGAGACCTAGGGCCCAAATTTCAGTTGGGCGGTGCTATGCGTCGCATTGGTGCATAGCCCGCCCACCTCCCGCCTAACCCAGATTTTCCATGCCAGGGTCATATGCGGCCCCGGCATCGAAAATCCATGTGACGCCGCACAGCCAGGTAGCTGCAGCAGCTACCCATGTAGCACCGATTATCGATGCCACACGGTTAGCCCCAGCGCCTTAAAGATAGGTGAGGTTTTCCCAAGCCTATCTTTAAGATGCAGAGTGCTAACTGTGTAGAATTGAAAAATGGTGCTATGCGGGTAGTGCCATGGTCCTCCTCCACTCCACCCAGGAATGGCCCCAACACGCCCTGATGCTATGTGGATAGCCTCTGGACGCGTTAGGGACATATCTGGGATTTTCAAAGGGCACTACCCATGTAGGTGCCCTTCGAAATCCCCAGATAAAGCCTTTACACAGGTAGCTAAGGAAGTTACCCGTGTAAAGCCCTTTGAAATCGGGCCCCTGGTGCTTTACTAAGACGGTTATCTGCTTGTGCTGCTATTTTGATCCAACATTTTTTCAATTTGTCACTTATCATATTCAGGCTCAATATATGGTGGTATATATATATATTCCCATATGCAAATTTACATGTGAAGCTCAATAAACAGCTGGGTTTTTCCTGGCAAGGACAATTCTGTTTTAGAGGAGTTTAGCCTGTTATGTTTACTATTATCTACATGCTGGGTGATATGCACTATAGCCTGCTCAAGAATTTCTGTTTTACGGAAGCAGTACTTCAAACATCATTCAGTGGGGTGCAAATAAATAAGTGCAGTGGTCACTGTATGCTAGTCTAATAATTCCATGACCCGATGTATTTTTATGGTTATCAGTACCATTAGATGTTTAGTTTCTGAAAAAAATATCTAAATTTTAGGGGTGTCCTGGGAGAAACATTTTGCTTGGTTTCACTTCATTGTTTTTTTTCATCTTCATATTGTCTTTTTTAATAGGGCACCGTATTGAACAATAGGATGCATTATTATGCAACAGAGTGCATGGTTATTGTATGTTATTATGCGCAATAGGACGCACTATTGTCGTTTTCATTGCAAATGAAAGAACATCCCTACTAAATTTTAGAAGCCTTAAGCATTGTTTACATTAAGAAAAAGTAGATGTATGTGGAAATCAGTGTATACATTTAAGTAATGATTTTAGAAATGGCACTGCTGTTACACATAGAGGATAACTTTGTATAGAGTATCTAGTTTGGAAAACAGACATTTAAAGCCATTTTCAGAATACAGTCTTTTTATACAAAACGTATTGGACTGCTAAAATACTGTATATCCGACAGCACACATATTAGAGGAGCACATTTTATACAGGAGAAGCTAGAAAAGAGAAAGGTGTCCCTCCGAAATGACATCTGTTTGTAATGCTCCTTAGACATGTACGTGGTAGATTTTGTAAAACTACATGTCTGCAGGAAGCCAATGAAGGAGCTGAGCTTCGAAGCACAAACGTTTAGTATTGTGAGGTGGTTTTAAACTTTTGAGACGTAAAAACTATTTTTTCCCCTCCCCCTGGCACCTCTCTAAATCCCAGGTCCAAACAGTTAGCTAGGAGTCATGCATGACTTGAAGCAGGCGCAAATGCCAAAGTTAAATTTCTGCTGCAGAAGGAACATTTTATAAGGAGGCGCCTAGTTTATATACCAACAACGGGCATCAACGTCAGTATTTTAGTCATTTCTGCACCTATGTGGCCACTTACGCACATCAATTTGCTTTTATAAAATACTAACTAGTGGGAAAGTTGTTGGCATCATCTATACCTTCACCGTGGGCACATTGATGGAATTTTGGAGGAGCATGGGAGGTGTGACCAAGTACATGTGTTGATTATAAAATTACGCATAAAAAAAGTAGGCCTCTCTTTCCTTAAAGTGCGTTCTTGACGTTTTAAAATAGGCGTGAAATCCACGTGTGAAAACAAACATTAACCAGGAACTATTTTAGGAAATTACCCTTCACTTGTGTCTTGTATTCTAAAATATAAAATACACATGTACTCTGAAGGACTGCCCAAGCCATGCCTAGAAAACATCCCCTTAAAATCTGTGTGCTGCTGCTCCCATGCATAAGTAACTCCTTTTCTTAAATGCTACTTATAGATGTATGCTGATTTATGCCTCCATAGCACCTAACTGCCTTATTTCGGAACTGCAAAACTCATATACAGGGGCACTTTTATTTGTCAGAATTTCCACCTGCTTTGAGCCATGCATATCACATCAGCTGACTTCTCATCTGAACATGGGGTCCGGAGAAGAGCTTGAGGGGGGAATTGTGCTTGCCTCTCTGGCATTCATAACCACCTTCATTTGCAAAGAGATTGTGTTTCAGAGGGCGGTTCCCTAACCACCTCTTCGTGACGTGCAGGTTTACAAAATTTGGCACATAGATGTGCAAGAAGCACTAATCAGATGTGCAAGTTTCAAAATTGCATCTTACATGTGAAAAAAAAGGCGGTGAACCTAATCCCACAAATAAACAAACAAATAAATAGTGATGCTACTCTTTTTTTTTAATGTCTTCTTTTATAAAATGGCTTTTTCCATCGTGTTGCCAACTATACGTTCCTTCAGCAGAGCTCTGCTTATGTTAAACTGGTGGGCTGGCATCTGATTATCCCAGCTAGATGACCTATAAAAATGACCTTCTATATTTTTGCATTTATTGCATAATCTAATAAAAAACTTTGGGGCCCTTTTACTATAACCCGATAAGCAGGTAACGGGCATTTTAGCATGTAGTAGCTGCTGGCGGTAACTGTTGCTGTGTGGTCATGACAGCAGCCGCATGCTAATTCCTGTGGCAACTGCATATCATACGATGGGGCAGGGAACGGGCGGGTTAGGGGCAGAGTGTGGGCATGGAGAGAAGATTGCAGTTAGCGCAGGGTCAATTGCCATGCACTGTCAATGCGCCAATGCTGCAGCTGCATATAACACCTCTATAACATGAAGAGCAGCTAAGTTAGTTGTGCTATGTGTTAGGCTACGCATTTGCACAATAACTGCCGGGAACATGCTGGCCAAGCCCCCGACAGTTACCGTGTAGGCTTTGCACTTACCACGTGTCAGCTCTAGTGCTAAAAGCATCTTAAGTGCAAAACCCTAACAGGCTTTAGTGAAAGGGCCCCTTAGCCTCACTGGCTAACTCATAGCTGCTGTGGTAGAATCCAGTTTTTGACTAAATGCTGATATCAATAACTGGTTAAGAAAACTGCTACCAACTTAGGGTCCGATTGACCAAACCTTTTTAGGAGTAGCTGAAGGTGAGTTACATTCAGGAACATTAGGTATTTTCTTATGCCTGGATGGGCTTACAGTCCAAGGAGGTCTTTTGCTAAAGGCTGCTAATGCACCAAATGAGCCAAAAGTGCCCAAACTACAGCACATTGGGTGCAATACCACTGCGTTACCTGTTGGTAGCCTTGAAAGCATTACCGCAGCAGTTAATGTGGCGCACTTTCCCCTAATGTGGGCCACATTACCGTGGGTGCGCTTAACCTCATCCATTGAGGTAGTGTTAAGTGAACCCGCTCTAATGCAGTTAGCGGGCGGTGTGAACCCAGCATTAACTGCTGTGAGCTCATCAGGGGGTTGCACAGTTAGCGTGGGATTGTCCTGTGCTATCATGGCCTCGTACTAGCGTGACCCAGCGTGCCGTCAGCATATTTCAGAACCTGTGCTACCAGCTAGCGCCCTTTAGTAAAATACCCCCCAAGTTTCTACCTGGAGAGTTAAGGGATTTGAACCCTAGTTTCCCTGGTCCTCAGCCTGCTGCTCTAAGTATTAGCTACTCCTTCGCTCCACTTCTTCACTGATATTTCTTTATATCCTGCAGATCTAACATAATTTCTTCCTTTGAGTTTCTAATGGGGAAAAAAAGGTTTGTAGATCAAGCCCATAGACTGTAATCATGTGGCTTATGGCAAGCAATAACCACATAAGTATGCAATCAAATTACGTTTCAAGTCATTTACAATTAGAAGATTTCACCTAACTTTAAGATGCAATATAGTTAACATTCTGTTTACCACTGATGTGCTGTTTTCGTTAAGTAAAGACGCAATCAATAAAAATGAGGAAAAGCAAGGCTTAACTGAGAGGATCTTGCAGCAAAATACCACACTTTTTTCTAAGCAACTGAAATGAACAACACTCCAGCCTCAGAAGCCATGCACTCAATTTTAAAAAGAAACTAAGCACTATCAGCCAATTGCTGGACTATAACATGTTTCATTTAATTGTAAACCCTTGGAACAGCAACATTTTATTATACATTCCGGCTTCCCTGTAAAACACTGCAACTTCAAGGGTATTATGGTGAATTAATGACACCATTGACTGAAACCTTGAAAAGATCAGTTTGATTTGACTGCACAGTTTTGTCGGCATTGCTTTACATGGTGCATGTGATCGCAACAGGAGCCAACAGCATCTCCCCTGTAATCTACCATACCAAAGTGTTTCTGTGGCATTTCTCTGGCTCCTCTAGGAACTCTGGTTCAACAGCAGAGTATCTCCGCATATTTCAAAGTGGATGACATCCTGCTCTTGTTTCATACTTCTACTGCTGCAACTGACCTTACCACTGTAAACTCTTGTCTGAACTTAGTTACTTCTTGACTCCGCTCTAATTGTTTGGTACTTAACTCACATTTGGCTATCAGGTTCTGTCTCTCCCCCTCCATTAATGATTTCCCCATTCCATTAGTTGCTTTCTTGAAATATCTTGGTGTTACTTTGGGTCCTTCGCTTTTATGTTTTTTCACACTGCGTCAGATCCGTTTCA
Organism: Ichthyophis bannanicus; assembly: GCA_033557465.1. Taxonomy (NCBI): domain Eukaryota; kingdom Metazoa; phylum Chordata; class Amphibia; order Gymnophiona; family Ichthyophiidae; genus Ichthyophis; species Ichthyophis bannanicus. The sequence continues at coordinate 347,455,481 of CM066031.1, read as the reverse complement.
AAAGTTCTATTCTCCCTACTTCTTTAATTACTTTATTTCAGTCCCTGGTGATATCAAAACTGGATTATTGCAATACCATTTATTCCATTCTCCCAAAATATCAGACACAGCGTTTACAGTCTATACAGAACATTGCAATGCGTTTGCTACGTCATGCCACTAGACTCCTCTGCTCATTCAATCACATTGGCCCCCTGTTGCTTACCGGACACAGTACAAGTTACTTACTCATAAAACGATGCATTCAGGATCCCCCCACTTATCTTTCCTCTCGTCTCATTCCCTAAGCCCCTCCTCGTGTCTTATGTTCGGTTCATGCTAATCGTCTGTACTTACCCTCCTTCACAGGCTTATCTAGAAAGCACCCGACACTCTGCCTTCTTTTTCCTTGCTCCTCACCTCTGGAATTCTCTTCCTCCCTCCCTACGTCTGGAATCTTCTTTTACTAACTTCAAGGCTGCTCTAAAAACTCATCTTTTTCAACTGGCCTACGACCTCTCACCTGCGACTGTCCAGGATTCTCCCTCTTCCTCCTTTTCTTTCCTCTCTTTCTGTCCTATCAATTTTATGGCGTTCCTCTCTGTTTCTATTTTGGTGTGTTGTGATTTTATTGTAAACCGCTTTGATTGTGAGAGAGGCGGTATAGCATGTTTTTAAAATAAACCATAACCATAGAAAGCAATGGAAGATGTTAAAATCTGGGATTTCTTCACCTCCTTGGTTAGAGATCCAAACGTTTTCTTTATGCTTTAGGCCATCTGCACTCAGACCGAAGATTAAATCATTCTTCCAATCTTTCTTAATCACACCATCAAAAATTTGACATAGTCAAGCCAAGACGCTGTAAAAGCCCAGGGACTTCAGAAGCTCTTGAGACAACTCTATGGATTAAAAAGTGCCCACGACACCACTATGCTTTTGACCACAACACCACTATGCGTTTGTTGTATAACAGCGGTTCACAGCTCAATTTTGGAATTGCTTACTAGAAACACTATTGTAAAAGTGCCAGCAGTGTGGTAGAAGGAAAGACACTCCGAGGAGGCCCTGGTTTGGAGGAGCTGTGAAACAAGCAATAGATCAGATTGTGGTTATGCTGTGCTGAAGGTTGTAAACACAGTTTAATGCATGCCATTGATGCAGACAGATTTGATAGCACAGGCTCTTATTAGGACAGTCTAGAATTAGCCTCGCAATGCATTTCCTTGTATAGAAATTATTATCATTTATTGTCCATAGGGAAATTTCTGTTGGATGAAATGCGGAAAACATTTTTTTTCTTGAGCAAATCAAACAGATGCTTCTTTAGCAAAAGTGACAAAGCCAGAGGAAAGAAAGCCAGGAAGCTCTACAGCCGAGAGTTTAACTCTGCAATTCTCACATAGATCTTTAAACACTTCTTCAAAAGTAACATGAGACTTACTTGTACCTGGTTGGACTGTGCTGCCCATCAAAGTTGTTTTTTCTGTACTCAGAACAGCAGTTCCACCTAATACAGAAAGTAACATAAAGATATCACACACAGGGTAGTAAACAGAACCAAAGCAACCACAATGAAATTCTTTTTAACATCATAGAAGCAGGCTGTCAATGAGTTTGCCACTGTGCTATACCACCATCCTCTTCTTCAGCTGATGGGGCTACCAACCCTGCTCCCTTTGCCACTACAATGTATGAATAAAGAAACATTTCCTCTGAGGGATGTATTCAGCTGCAGATGGGAAAATCAGTGGCATGGGTTGGGTAAACGCGAATCAGTTCTTTACTCTTTCAAAAAGTAGGAAGACTAGTGAATATGTCATAAAGTTACTAAGTAGTACATTTAAAACAAATAAAATAATTTTTTTCACTCAATGCATTAGATTCTGGAATTTGTTAAGAGAGGATGTGGTAAGGGCTGTTAGTGTAGCTGGTTTTTAAAATCGTTTGGACAAATTCCTGGAGGAAAAGTCCATTAATCATTATTAAGGTAGACCAAGGGAAAGTCACTCCTTATCCCTAGGGATAAGTTGCATTGGAGTCTTCGGCTACCCTGAATGAACCTGTTCTCACTTGATTTCTGAATTTAAGCAGAATCAGGTTTGGCTAGCACTTGGATGAGTAACCATCTTGGAATACAAGGGGCTGTAAACTCACTGCACAGAAGAAAGGCCTAGCAATTTATTTCAGGTTGCACTTTGCAAAGAGAACCCAGCGGTTGGGTCTCCAGGGGTCATTGCAAACAGTGATTAGTGGGGCTATACATCCGGTTTGGAAGTACATCTCCCGCTAATTGTTGTTAGCTGATTCTGACTGCTGTGCGGGGAGCTCTAGATGGGGGCTGGAGGGGGTGGCAAGAGGGCAGAGAGTGGGCAGTGCGGAGGCAAGTCCATGTCCCCAGACATACATAGCCCTGTATGTCCGGCTTGGAGGATAAAGCTGGGGAACTTATTCCACCTTGGAGGTGGAATAAGCCCCCCCAGTGTTGGTGGCCAGCACTGGAGGAACCCCCTCAAACAGGTTAGCCAAGGCAGGAGGATCCCCGCCGCCTGATCCCTGCTGTGGCAGGCCTCTCTGGGGTTTGGGTGGTGGGGAAAAGCAATTTCAGTGTGTTGTGGGGGATCGGGGCTCTTGGATGGCATCCTATTGCCATGGCAATGGGACGCCGCGGCACTGGGGCTCCAGCAGGAGCATGGGGAGGGGTTAGCTGGAGTAAGCGCAGCACGTTTGAGCCATCCAATTGGGGACTGTCCGGCCTATCCAAGTGCCCAATTCTGCTCCCGTGGGAACATCTAGCTTCTGCAGGTGCAGAACCGGGGCCAAATCTGGGCTATCCAGACTTTCGACATCCAGATTGCCTGACATGCCCCATTCAGAATGGGCCTCTTGGAATCTTGCTTCTATTTGGGATCCCACTAGGTACTTCTGACCTTGATTGGCCACTGTTGGAAACCAGATAGGGGCTTGATGGACCTTTAATCTGACCCAGTATGACAATTCTTACGTTCTTATGATCTGAAGACTGCATCCTGTCCATTGGTCATAGTTTTGAGGCCCCTAGTTTAAGCATTCTGGTACAGGACTTGGACTTATTAATTAAAGGAGGGTGTAATATGAAAGCTTTATTGGAGGAGGGGGGTGCATTTGCATATCATTTGCATATTCATTATTGGTTATCTTTAAAAGATATATTAGATGGATAAGAAGCCAGTATATCAAATAGATGAGGGATGAGCTGGTGCCCCCAAGATACTCAAATAGGGAGTAGAGATTTTCATTCAGTGGCTTTGGCAAAAAAAAAAAAAAGGAAAGGACCACATTCCAAGGCTATATAATTAAAATGCAGCAAAATTTGTAGCTGTTTGATTATTTAGCCTGGCATTCTACGAATAAATAAAATACTGACACCTGTAAATATAGGGGTATGTTTACTAAACCGTCCTAATGTGCGCCCGGCGCTAGTGTGCAGGATACCATATAAGGAGTGGGCGTTTCAGTCTTAACATAGCAAACCGGGATTATCGCGCGCTAATGTGCGCTGTGCGCTAATGTGCACCGCGCACAGTAGCGCACGAGAAACGCGCGCAGGAAGCATAAGCAGGCGCGCTGATGAACAAACAGAGGAACAGAGCTGCAATACAATGGTGAAAACACTGACTGATGGTGCAGGGGTCATGGGTTCAATCCCCCACTGTGCCCAATGAATAAGGCTGGCTGAGGCACTACCTGTTTTGTGTAATATTGCATTATGAGGCATTTTAATTACTGCTGCTAGCAAATGCACTCTCAAAGCGCTGTAACATAAGGTGCTGCATTAAGGCACCCCATAAGGTACCCCAGAGGGCACATTTTAAAGTGCACTGTCCGCCAAGGCACCCTACAATGTTGCTTAAAGGGTGGCCTATAGGGCGCCATATAGGGTGCCCTATGAGGCACAGCAAGGTCATAGCACTGTTTTTGATGGCAGCACTGTGCATTTAAACGCATGAAAATCTTAAGTAGGTGCGCTGACATGCAAGGAGGAACAGCAGTGTAGCACAATGGTTAAGGCACTGACTGATGATACAGGGGTCATGAGTTCAATCCCCAGTGTGCCTAATACTTAAGGCTGGCTGAGGCATCAGCTTTGACATGTAAGTATTGTTTCCTGCGGCACTTTATTTGTATTTTATTAATTGCTGCCAGCAAACACACCCTCACGTGCCGAAACCTAAGGTGCCGCATAAGGCACTCCATAGGGCACACTATAAGGCACTCCATAGGGCATATTATAAAGTGCACTGTCCGCCACAGCACCCTATAATGTCCCCTATAGGGCACCCTATAAGTCGCTCCATAGGATATCATATAGTGCACCTTATATGGACGGTAACCATAAGGTGCCCTATAGGGCGCCCTATAAAGCGCCCTCTGAGGCACCTTATGGGTACAGTACGCTGAGGGTGTTTTTGCTGGCAGCACTAATGTACTTTAAAAATAGATAATGCTTTGGACAGCCCTATCAAATAACCCCACTGTGGGTTTGAACCCATGACCTCTGGCTCCACAGGCAGTGAAGTAACCAGGGGGCTACAGCTCTATAGCTGCTAGCAAGCCCCTGGCTGGCTGCAGAAGGACTGAACGTCACCACACAAACAGTCTGCTGTGGTCACCAGGATAGGGTTAGCCCACCCATACCCATGATGCACTGCACATGCAAATCAGCCGTCTACAGATGAACACAAGATGGGGTATGCACCCCCACAGCACCTCGGCCTGGTAGGGGGAACTGACCATGTGTGTTACTGGCATAGAGTAGCTACACACCGTCACATTGTGCGGGTACTGTGCTCACCCTGAGGGTGCGGTGGGGCGCCCAGCACCAGGTCCACAGCACCTTCCATGGCAGAAAATAGGCCATGCTGTAGGTCCCCAGCAGTGCTAGTGTGTGAGATAGGTAGTTCCTGCAGACACACCTTGGATACATCTGTATTTCTCAGTCAGGTTTGACCCTTATGGACCCATAGGCAGATTATGTACCACCACCCAACCCACCCTCTAGGGCTGAGGGTGGGAAACAGGGTCTCCCACCGACAGATCCACATTTTACATCCCTGCAATGGCAGCAGTAGAGGGGACCACCAACTGCAGTCCTGCTGGGGAACAGACACCCTACAGGGCAGTCAATGCAGTTCTGTACACATCTATAAAGCAATAGCAGACAGACATTAGGCCTGGATATGCTAAGCTGCACCCCACCACTATCTGATATTCTCCTGCAGAGGCACCTTCAGCCGCTGCACCCTGCAAGTTGTTCCAGCAAGACACATACCAGCTGTAGACAGTCTGCTAGCTAGTCCTTAGTGCATGTTCCTGGTAGAAATGCGTGCACCCAGAACTGGGATGTCAGCATACACACCAAGCAGATAAGTCAGTGACTGGGCCCCAAAAGGGAACCCATAAATATCACATGAGAGAAATACTATATAGCACTATGGGGGAGCCTAGCCATGCCGTGGTCACTGCTCAGTCAGGGTGAGAGTGATCTCCCAGCAGAACATGCTGTGGCCACCCTGTCTGTGCAGGTTGTGGCCGGGCACTACAATGTCCCAGCCAGTGCCCTATGCCCTGTGCAGATGCATCCTGGCCAGGCCACCCTGTCCGGGCTATACCCATGGTACCTTGCGCTCCTCATTATGCACATTGGCAGGCCAATACTGGCAACAGTGCTGGCAGTGTGGGCTCTGGAGGGTGTTTGCAGCCACCACACACTGGATAGACAGACACACACTCCCACACATATGCCAGCATTGTGCTACTATAGAGGTGTTTAGCAGCCCTGGCCACCACACCAGTCCTGGGCACAGTGCAGGCATGGATATGCTACGCAATACTGTTGGGGGTCACTCCCCAGGGTGGTAAACACTGTCAGAGACCAGACCTGAAGCACACTCCACAGACATCAGAAAGGTTGCTATGATGGAGCTCAATCAGCAAACTGTGCTTAACGTAGGAATTGCTATCTGCCAGTAATCATAGCAACCTTTTGATAGCTGTGTACCGTATTCCCAGGTGTAGGGTGGCATTGCTAAGGTATGCAAGTGCTAGTATTGGGAGATGCACGCAGGGCCCAATATCCTGCCTCTCCAGGGGGCATTGGCTAATGGAGCCTGTGGGTGTGGGTGAGTCTGCCCCTGTTGGCTGCTGCTTTACGGCATAGGTTCCCAACTCCAGTCCTGGTGTGCCAAACACTGTTCGGGTTTTCATGCTGTCCCTCATGAATATGCATGAGATACATCTGCATACCATGGGGGTGGTGCATAGATATGCAGCACAGGCATCCTTATTAGAGGCAGCATGGAACCTGAATGGTGTTTGGCCCTCCAGGACTGCATTTGGGAGACTCTGCTGTAGGTAATGCGCCTGTTTATGGAGTCTGTGCTCTGTAGGGTAAAATGTAGGTGTTTTGGGCATGTTTACGTCATCTGCAATAAAGGTTCTGTCTGTATTAGCACGTTGTAGTAGTGGGTAAAATATGGGGATTGGGTTGGCAGGCACCATAGCTGGGACTTGAACCTGTGACCTTCTGCCTCCAAACACACTGGTTGTGTGCACTGCACCACCGTTTTGCCACAGAGACAGTGCATTCCCTGGTGATACCATGACTATTTGTCCGGCAGGGCCTGTCTGTTGCAGTGCATGGCACCCACCTACACAGGGCTAGGCCATGGTCTGCTCTGGGCAGCTGCCACTGCCCCCCTCCACCACCAGTACCCCTCTGCCACCATGCTGACATGCCCTTCTGCTGGTGGTGTGCAGTCTCAAGCCATCCAGTGTGCAGGTAGGCGGCTGCCTATGGTGCGTGTTCTGGGGTAGAGGTGCCTGCATAGGCGTCCACGCTTCCCCCCAACACCGCCTGCCAATGTTCTGTGCCCTTGGAGATACCTGCTGGGTACTATCCCCTGTGACACTGTGATAAACACTCTCGTGCCCATGTTGGGCCCTCATCAGTTGCTGTCTGGCTGCTGTACAGTTTCAGCATTCCTAAGTGCGCACGTTAAGAAGGTTTAGTAAACATACCCCATAGTCTCCAAAGAACAGAGGAAATGTATGATGCTCATATGCCAAGGGACAGAAAGAACCACAGCGTAGTTTCTAATACTAAAATAAATTATAACTAATTTTATTTTGGTGTTTGAAGCTGTGCTATGGTTCTCTCTTTTTCTTTGTGAACATCCATTCTGTGTCCAGCAAAACCCCTCCTCTAACAGTAGGTGCAGGGCAGAACTAGGACATTTCACCATAGAAACCAACATATAAGAAAAAAAATCTGATTCCAGTGTCATCCTATTAACAGCCTCTCCAGTAGGCAGATTGTAAACTAACACAAAACCCTACAAAAGTCACTGAAGACCTATAATGCAAAAGGGGACAATAGTAGCTGATACGGAAGGGCAGACTAGATAGGTCATGTGGTTTTTTTCTGCCATCATGTTTCTATGTTTCTACCATAGCATAATGACACCAGCTTCTAAAATTAACACAATAAGGAGCCTACCCAAAAGAGCAGCACAATAAATATTGCAGTGGGCATCTTAGGAGCCAGTGCTTGTGATCTCCTCGCCCCCCCCGCCTTCATTGTCTCATGGTTTCATGTTCTTGTCTCATGAGATCAGTGCTAGATTTCCTATACCATGCGGCATCATTAGACAAGAATACAGATAAGAACAGTTACAGCTTCAGTTATTAAGCATGTGTATGTGTATGTGTATGTGGTGCAACGGTGTTGTGTCTGTGTGGGATATGGAGGTGGGTGCCTTTGTGGGGGTGGTGTGGGGGTCTGTCGTGAGGAGATGAGATGCTTGCATGTGTCCGCGTCTGTCATGTGGAGATGAGTGTCTATGTATGTGAGTGTGTGGTGTGGTGTGGGGGTGGGGTGTTTGTGTATGTTCTGTGGGGAAGGGAATGAACCTTTTGTCAACACCTTGCACTCTTCCCTCTCCTTCCGACCCTTCTTCTGCTGGCTCCCCTCCTCTGTTACCCTTCAGACTCTCCCTCCCCTACACTAACTACCCTAGCACTCCCATTCCCTGCCCTAAAATCCCCTCACCCATCCTACTTTTCTAAATAGGTCATTACCCCTTTAAATTGTCCCTGTCTTTACCTCAAAACACCTTTTCTGCTGCAGGACATGACCATGACCTCCTTCTTCTCATCTGTCTGTAGGGATCCAATCTTCTGCGGTCAGACGGGTCTTTGCTATGACTGCAGCCATCCCCTTCTCTCCTGCTTGCGGGGGATCCCCATGGACAGAAGATAAGGGGGAGACAGTGATTGCGGCCCAGAGGCAAGCTGTCTGCCCATGGGGATCCCATCCCCTGCAAGCAGAAGAGAAGAGACAAAAAAGCATGGCAGACAAAGAGTCACGGCCATTTGGGCACCCCGTTTGGGAGGGGGGCATTGCCCCCCTCACACTCTCACTCCGCCAAAATAAGCCCATGAGCTGTGGGTGAGGTATCTGATTATAAGTGATGGCTAGGGTTGGGGAGTACTTGTTGGGTTAGTATCTGTTGGTTTGGGGGAGGTTGGGGGAGTGGGATATAGGCAGGGATTGGGTGGGGGGTTATGACTGTTATGGTATTATTTATTATACTTTTTTTTCTACACTACACTGGGCAGTAACAGATTGTACGGTATATAAATGCTAGTAAGCACATAAATAAATAAATACTTTTTCAAAAAGTACAAGTACATGTCATGAAGTAGTACATTTAAAACAAAAGAAAATATGTTTTCTTTCAACACAGTCTTTGAAACCCTTCTACTGTCAATTTCAGACCTATCATTGGTCTTTCCCTGATTACTCATTGCAGGGGACTTTAATTTACATCTGGACTCCCCCTCTTCCTCTAGAGATCACTCTTTTGCATCACTTATTCAGGATCTGTCCCTTTTTCAGTCCATTTCTTTTCCTACCCACTCAGCAGGCCATACTCTTGACCTCCTCCTCTCTCCAGTTTCTCTTCCCTTTCACATACATTCTCTTCACGCCACCCCTCTCCCTTGGACGGATCACTACTTCCTGATTTTCAACTGTTTATCTCTTCACCTCAGTCCATGCCCCTTCCACAGGTTCCCCACCCACCCTCTCCCACAAATCAGCGCCTCTCCCGTCGCATTACCACCCTTACTCTCCAGAATTTCCCATCCGCAGAAGATCTTCTGCCCTCAGACTTCTCCTCTCTTTCCCCAAACTCACACACCTCCACCTGGTCTTCCTGTCTTTTTTCTGCCCTTGATCACCTGGCTTCCCTTACACCACGTCCCATAAGTCATCGCCCTTCACAACCCTGGTTCCATAATGGTCTTCGTCTTCTTCGCACTCAACTTCGACACACTGAACGCCTTTGGCGGAAATCACCTTCCCCAACCACCTTATCCAAATTTAAAGTCGAACATGCACATTACCGGTCACAGATCATAAGGCCAAGCAGACTTACTTTTCTACAGCCATTTCTTCTGCACCCAATCAGACTCGCCACTTATAAACAGTCCTCAGGTCCCTTACGTCCCTCTGGTTAGACTCTGATCCTGCCCCACCCTCATCACATCCTCCTCCCTCTCATCTTGCAGCCTTTTTCAATAAGAAGATTTTGGATCTCAGAGTGTCTCTGCCTCATTGCCCTCCACCTATCTTTTCTCCTCCTCCTGTCTCTCCTCCCCCTGCTTCTCAGCTTTCACATGTCTGGGCCTCCTTCCACTCCATCACTACCTCAGAACTCATGGGACTGATATCTTCCTCCAATAAGACTTTCTGTCCACTTCATCCTATCCCCTCCTCTTAGCTAGTCACTTCCTCTCTCGCTCTTATTCCCTCCATTCTTATTATGATTAATACCAGTCTTTCCACAGGTGTCTTTCCTCACTCCTGGAAGCATACCCTTATCCACCCTATCCTCAAGAAATCCTCACTCGATTCTCAAGTTCCTGCCCACTATCGCCCTGTCTCCAATCTTTATTTTCTTTCTAAAATACTCGAGAAAACGGTCTTTGCACAATTGTCACACCACCTTGACTCTACCCATTTTCTTCACCCCCGTCAGTCGGGTTTTCGGCAAGGTCACAGTGTGGAAACTGTTCTTCTGGGATTTCTTAATAAACTTCATGTAGCTCATGACTGTGGTGATTTCTCGGTGGCGGTATCCTTAGATCTCTCAGCAGCATTTGATTTAGTTGACCACTCCCCTCTTCTCTCTTGCCTACGTGAGGCCGGCCTCTGTAGCATGGTTCATCACTGGTTTCATTCTTTTCTGCGTGGTGATTTCCTCATCTTCCCCACTACTCTCTTCCGATCCCTTTCCACTGCCCTGTGGTGTCCCTAAGGGATCTGTCTTAGCACTTCTTCTCTTCAATATTTTCCTGGCACCACTGGCACTCTTGGTTCAACAGTTCAGGATTTCCGCCTTCTATTACGCTGATGATCTGGTTCTTCTTCACCATACTTCCCCTCTTCATCCTGACTTTACCCCCCTCAACTCCTGCCTTTATGCTGTTGCCAATTGGCTTACTACAAACTGTCTGCACTTAAATTTAACAAAAACACTTGCTATCTGGTTCACTTACGGTAGTACTCCCCCACTCGTCACTCCTTCTTTCTCGGACCCACCTATCCCTTTGGTTTCTAGCTTTCGTTATCTAGGTGTCTTCTTCGATTCTGACCTTTCCTTTCGGGCTCACATTTCTCACGTCACCAAGACCTCTTTTTTCTTCCTTCACCAGATCCGAGCCATCCACCCATTTCTCACTCCACAGGCTCTTACCACCCTTCTCCTTTCTTTGGTTATGTCACGTGTTGACTTCTGCAACTCGGTTCTGGTTGGACTTCCTCTTTCACAATTAAACCATCTGCAACACATCCAAAACACCACTGCACGCCTTATTTTTCACTCCTCACTCCGGGACCACGTCACTCCCCTCTTCTTCCACCTTCATTGGCTTCCCTTTCAATTTAGCTATAAGATTCTCATGCTGGCCCATCAAGTCTTGCACAATCATACCCCTCAGAACTTGGCAGATCTACTTCAGTTTCACACTCCCACTCACTCACTCCAATCACTACACATCAACCGCCTGCACCTCCCCTCTCCATCACGTGCTCACTTACAATCTACACGCTCTTCTGCTTTCTTTTTTATCGGTCCTACCCTCTGGAACTCTCTACCCACTTCCCTCAGACTTGAACAACACTATCCCACCTTTTTCCTCCGCTTTTGACCTCCCCTCCCCCTTTGTGTGAAACTACCCTTTTCCTCCTTTTCTCTCTGATTATGTGTATTTAAGTGTCTTGAGTGCTTTTCTGTCACACATTGTAACTTCTTTTCCTTTTCCGGCCTATTGGGCCTTTTCTGTACATTCTGTTTTTGTAAACCGCTATGCTATTGAATGGCGGTATATCAAACCAATAAACATAAACATAAACATTGCCAGAGGTTGTGGTAAGAGCAGATAGTGCAACTGGATTTTAAAAAGGTTTAGATAAATTCCTGGAGGAAAAGTCCATAAGCTGTCATTCAGGTAGACCAAGAGAAATCCACTGCTTATCTCTGGCTATAAATAGCATGGACCTGGCTACTTTTGGATATGGGAGGTACTTATGACCTGGATAAATAGGACACTGGGCTTGATGGACCTTTGTTCTGACTCTGTATTGCACTTTTTGTGTTCTTATGTATCTCATGTGTACATGTACACACAATGATGAGAATGCAGATATTTGTATGAGAATCTGGTGTAGGCGTGCTTGGGAGCAGAGTTTTGGTGAAGCACTGGGGGTTGCTGTTTCTGCATGTTCTTTACAAAATATGCTTAATTGTGTGTATTGAATGCACATACTTTACAACTGCTGTAAATGTACACAGTTTCGACATTGCTACAAATTCTGCAGTATTTGTGAGACAGTTTTATACTATATGAGTGGAGGAGTAGCCTAGTGGTTAGAGCAACTGCTTTAGCACCCAGAGGTTGAAGGGCTCAATTCCCACTGGCACTCCTTGAGACCTTGGGCAAGTCACTTTACTATCCATTGCCTCAGAAGAAAAGGCCTGGCAATCTACTTCTGGTGATACACTACCACGAAAACCCAAAAGCAGCTGAGTCAGCAATGACTTGATGGCACAAAAAAAATGATAATAACATCTATGTCTTTATAAAATAGGCACCTACTTGCCCTCTAAACATAGGTGACCTGTTAGAAAATTGCTCTCTAAAGGTACATTCAGTGATGCTACTTAATGCATAACGCCACTGAATATACAAACAAGTGAGCTGTCAGTGCCTTACTGTATCCAGCAGTGGTGCATGCAACCAGACCTCATGTGTTTTCACTGTAGATATTTTGAAAACCTGACTGGGTGTGGTGCCCCAGGACAGATAACACACAGGACACAATCCCTGCTCATCAGAAAAGACACAAGGAGGAGACTTTTTATAGCTACTGAGTGGTGAATCCCCATGATAATTCATGCTAGGTTTTTCAAAAGATGTAGTTCCACGCAAGCAGCAAATACTTGTAACAAGCATAAGGAAAAAGCTTTGAAAAGAAAAAATAAAAAGAACAGAGCAGGTGGCAAATTTAGTTGCTGAGCGCTGATACTGCACATCCAGCTTTAAGATGGATTCATGCAGCTCCCTGTAGGTTTCAGCGTCAGCAGGGGAACAGGGATTCATTTAATCAACTCACTCCTTCTTGATGCTCTTCTGACAGTTGAGCTGGGACTGCAGCTAGATGGTTGCCAACCACAGAATAAAACTTCATAGCTAACTCTACACTCATAAGAACATAAGATATGCCATACTGGGTCAGACCAAGGTCCATCAAGCCCAGTATTCTGTTTCCAACAGTAGCCAATCTAGGTCATATGTACCTAGCAGTTTCCCCAAAAGACACAGGTTCCGCAATGCTTGTATTGGGTCAAGCATTGATATCCTGGGTCCCTTCTTAATAATGTTTTATGGACCTTTCCTCCAGGAACTTGTCCAAACCTTTTTTAAACCCAGCTACACTAACAGCCTTTACTACATCCTCTGGTAACAAATTCGGCCAGTTCATGTCAATCAGTCTGTGGCTTTACGCAGTTTGGCAGCTACAGTAAGGGCAAAAACTGGAAGGGGGGGATGGTAGGGGGTTGGGGTGTTGCCCTGGGCACTGTATTTCAAGAATACTTTTGGAGCTGCTTTATGGAAGTGGAGAGAAGTAGGAACACGGGTTTCCTGCTGCTGCCGCGGGCACCAGATGTTTTGTTCCAGAGCTGGCTATGATGCATGTGATTGTAACATGAGCCAACAGCACCTCCTCTGTAATCTACCATAGCAAAGTGTGTCTGTGCCATAGAAAGGAATGGGGGCTGCTAAACTCTGGGATTTCTTCACCTCCTTGGTTAGGGAACCTTGATAGAAGAGCTAAAGCAGAGTGCAGACAAACAAAACTCAAAGTTCTGGATTTCAAGCATGTTGACGAAATGGTGAGGTAGTGGGCCAAACTGAAAGGAACTAAAAAAATGGCAACCAATCTTTATGTAAGGAAAGTCAGTAAAAGCAAGGGGAGGAGGAAACTAATATGGTTCTCCAAAGAACTAGCTGAAAAATAAATGCAAAAAATGTAGCGTTCACAAAATACAGAAGATCATATAAACAAGAAGCCAGAGAAGAATACCAGATAAAGCTCAAAGAGGCAAAGAAAGAATCAGAACGTCATAAGCCCTGGCAGAAAGAAAAATGGCTGAACATGTAAAACAAGGTGGCACGACTTTTTTGAGGTATGTTAGAGAGAGGAGGATGGCCAGAAGTAGAACTGTAAGACTGAAAGATGCTGAGGACTGCTGGGCAAAGTGAGATGAGGAAAAAGTGGAAATGCTGAACAAGCTTTTCTGTTCTGAGTTTATAGAAGAAAATCCTGGAGAAGGATCACAGATGGCTGACATAGATATATATGGAGATGGAGTGGCTACCACACCATCACGGAAGAAAATGTCTATGAACAACTTGAAAAACTAAAAGTATACAAAGCCATAGGGCCAGGTGAGGTACATCCCAGGATATTGAGGGAGCTCAAAGAGATTCTGGTGGGCCCTCTTAAGGATGTGTTTAATAGATCCTTAGAGATGGGAAAGGATCCTCAGGACTGGAGAAGGGCTAATGTGGTCCCTATTCACAGTAGTCATAACAGAGAAGAGATGGGGAACTCCTCAGTGGTTGGAAAATAATGGAGATGCTACTAAAGGAAAATATGGCATGGGCTTTTTCCAGACTGAGTTTGGCTACCTCTCCAGCTTTCTTCAGCTGGTCTTGCATTTGTATAATGTACTCGCAAAATTATGCCAGACACAGGGTCCTTCTTATATACGGACATTCACAAGGCACACGCTTGCTTCATCACCTTGGATACAAAAGATGTTCCTTGATCTGTGAGGATCTCTTTGAGTATTCCCATCCATGAGAATACTTCCCAGAGGACATTCACGATCATAGTAGTCTTCATATTCCTCACAGCAAAGGCCTACTGCTACTACTACTACTACCTGTCACTTGTATAGCACTACAAGGCATACGCAGCGCTATACAGACATATGTAAAAGACAGTCCCTGCACATCAGAACTTACAATCTAGTCAAGCTAGACAGTGCAACAGCTGAGGACAAGGATATATCTAGGGGAATGGTAAGGAAACACATAGGAGACTAAGCAGATCAGGATCCAAAAGTGACCTAAAAGAGTTGAGTTTTCAGCCTGGATTTGAAAAGGGCCAGAGATGAAGCCTGACGCACAGACTCAGGTAGTTTGTTCCAAGCATAAGGAGCAGCAAGGTGGATGGATTGAAGTCTGGAGCTGACAGTAGAAGAGAAGGGCACAGATAAAAGGGATCTAACTGAAGAGTGGAATTCACAAGGAGGGATGTAGGTAGGAAAGGTAGTGAGAAGCAGCAGAATGAGTGAACTTATAGGTCAGTAGGAGAAATTGGAACTGGATACAGAAATGGATAGGCAGCCAGTGAAGCGACTTGAGAAGAGGGGTTGTATGAGCATATCGAGGATGGAGGAAGAGTAGCCGTGCAGCTGAGTTTGGAACAGATTGAAGGGGAGAGAGATGATTCAGAGGGAGACCAGCAAGGAGGAGATTGCAATAGTCTAGACATGAGGTGACTATAAAGAGTGGATGAGTGCCTTAGTAGTGTGTGTAGAAAGGAAGGAACACATTTTGCCAGTGTTATAGAGAAAGAAACGACAGGTTTAGCTATCTGTTGGCTTTGTGGAGGGAAAGAGAGAGTAAAATCAAAGATGACCCCAAGGTTGTGAGCTGAAGAAACAGGGAGGAGTGTAGTGTTATCCATAGAAATAGAGTGGCCTAGTGGTTGGGGCAAGGTACTTCAGGCCGGAAGGTCGGGGGTTCAAATCCCACTAGAGGACAGCAACCTTGGGCCGGAAGGACTGGGGTTTCTAGTCCCACAGGTGCTCCTTGTGGTCTTGGGCAAGCCACTTAACCCTCCATAGCCCATGTTCCCTGTAAAATAGTTATCTCCAAGTTATAATGCCCTGTTCAATGTAATTTCAGTTTGTTCAATGTAAACCGCACTGATGCTGAATAGCGCGGTATATAAGAGAATGTAAAAAAATAAATAAGGGAGGAAGGGGGGAGGTGGGTTTACAGGGAAAGATAAAGAGCTCAGTTTTGGCCATGTTCATGGTGAGACATCCAGGTAGCAATGTTGGATAAGCAGGCAGAAATCTGGATCTGGATTCCTGGAGAGATGACAGATGCTGCTGAGTTAGCCCTGCAGTATTCCAACTGCAACAAATTATTTAGCGGCCTCTAGTGGCCAAAACAAAGCCTATCTGGCACTAACTAAACCTCTTCAAGCTCCCTAACTAGGGCAAGGCTAACCCTCTTAGCTCACACAAACAAAAAATATTCTGATCTACTGCAGAGCCCAAGCCTGGAGGAATGTGAGTTTGCCCCCAGTCACGTGGTACATAAGAACATAAGAACATAAGATATGCCATACTGGGTCAGACCAAGGTCCATCAAGCCCAGTATTCTGTTTCCAACAGTGGCCAATCTAGGTCATACGTACCTAGCAGTTTCCCCAAGGGACACAGGTTCCACAATGCTTGTATTGGTTCAAGCATTGATATCCTGGGTCCCTTCTTAATAATGGTTTATGGACCTTTCCTCCAGGAACTTGTCCAAACCTTTTTTAAACTCAGCTACACTAACAGCCTTTACTACATCCTCCGGTAACAAATTCCAGAGTTTGATTACACGTTGAGTGAAAAAATATTTTCTTTTATTAGTCTTAAATAGTTTACCCTGTAGCTTCATTGCATGTCCCCTAGTCTTTCTATATTCTGATAAGGTAAACAATCGATCTACGTTTACCCGTTCCACTCCGTTCATTAATTTATAGACTTCTATCATATCTCCCCTCAGCCGTCTCTTTTCCAGGTTAAAGAGCCCCAACCTTTTTAGCCTTTCTTCATAGGAGTAGCCTTCCATCCCCTTTACCATTTTGGTGGCTCTTCTCTGAACCTTTTCTAAAATCGCTATATCCTTTTTAAGATATGGCGACCAGAATTGCACACAATATTCAAGGTGCGGTCTCACCATGGAACGATATAGAGGCATTATAATATCTTTTGTTTTATTTTCCATTCCTTTCCTTATCATACCTAGCATTCTATTTGCTCTCTTGGCCGCCGCTGCACACTGGGCCGAGGGTTTTAACATGGTATCCACAAGGACGCCTAAATCTTTTTCTTGGGTGGTGGTTCCTAATGTGGAACCTTGCATCGTGTAACCATAGTTTGGGTTGTTCTTCCCTAGGTGCATAACCTTGCACTTCTCCACATTAAATTTCATCTGCCATTTTGATGCCCAGTCTTCCAATTTATCAAGATCCTCTTGCAATTTTCCACAATCCTCCTGGTATGTGGTGGGAAGGGGTTTTCTGTTAAAACACCAAGCAGACAGCAGTTTAGGGGAAACAAAATGTGTTTTTATTCAGACCCAGTTTGTTAAACCTTCACAAAGCTGGTCTTCCAGCCCTTCCTCCAGCCCAGTTAAAGTTCCTTCCTTGCCCAGTTAAAGTTCCTACTGTTGTAGGCTTGCCTTGAAAGAACTCTTTGCTCCAGAGCTTCTCTCCCTCTGCAGCCTGCTGGGTTTTTAACCTCTTCCTGTGAGCCATGCCCTCCTAGCCCTGAACTCTGGGCTGTAGACCCTCTTAAAGGGGCCTGTTGATAATCCCTCTGGAGACCGACAGACAACACTCTATAGACCCCCTCACACAGGGATAAGCGCAGAAGATCCCTATATAAGAAGAGGATCATGATTGCTCAAAAGCAAATCTTAAACTTCAAAAAAGCATAGCAGGGTAGCTGTCACGGACTGGCAGCTACAATCCAAGGGAAAGGCATAAAGTGGGGTAACCTGCATGGAGCAGCTCTTGCATTCCAGGGAAGAAGGCACAGAGTGGGGGTGACCTGCATGGAAGGGCATTTACAACCCAAAGTAAAAAGCATAGAGCTGGGATAGCCTGCATGCAGCTGCATTTATAACCCTAAACCCCTTACTAGGCAGACTAGATGAGCCATGCTGGTCTTTACTAGCCATCACTTTCTATGTAACTATAGGGCCGATTTTTTAAATGGTCAATATTCAAACACCATGGCGCTTACAAATCAGTAGTTAGTGGCTTCCAACTTAGGGCAGATTCTCAAGCACCTTAAGTTGGCCAGATAGGTGGTGACTGAATATCCTGCTAACCGGATAAATTCACCATTTATCCAGTTAGTGCCAACATCGCTGTTGCCCTGCCCACTGACCACCCCTGCACTAACCAGATGGTGCTAAGGCAGTCTGTGGAGATATTCAGTGGCACTATCTGAATAGTGCTGCTAAATATTGAGGTGAGCACCCTTAGCCTCCCACTGACGGCCAACTAAGGGCTTTGAATATCGGCCCTCGTGTTACCATGTTTATGCTTCAGTCCAACTGCGATGCGGCCAAAGATTTATGTTATTCTTCTATACTGCTTTTCAGACTTTCTTAATCACACCATTGATAATTTGACATAGCCAAGCCAAGATGCTATAAAAGTCCAGGGACTTCAGAAGCTCTTGAGACAACTCTATGGAATAAAAAGCGTGAGCTGGCTGCCCACGTCATCACTATGCTTTTCCTTTGCTTCTTCCCTCACATTTTATGACAGTGGTTCGTAGCTCAACTTTGGAAATGTTTAATAGAATCACTATTGTAAATGTGCCAGAAGTGTGGTAGAAGGAAAGACACTCCGAGGAGGCCCTGGTTTGGAGGAGCTGTTAAACAAGCAATAGATCAGATTGTGGTTATGCTGTGTTGAAGTTTGTAAATACAGTTTAATGTATGCCATTGATGAGGAGGGCTTTGATAGCACAGGCTCATATTAGGACAGCCTAGAATTAGCCTTGCACTGCTTAGCATTTCCTTGTATAGAAATGAATATTATTTATTGTCTATGTGGAATTGTGATGGGGTATATGTCCCATCATGGGGAAAATCCCTAGAGTAATGGGTCAGGAGAAGGAGAGCACACGCAGGTTCCCAGAGTCATCCCCAAATCCAGGGTGTCGACATTGGCATGAGGGTTTCCAATCCCTGGGATAGGGGGGCAGGAAGAGGGAAAGTCCAGAGAAACAGAGCGACGGGGTGGATGAGTCCCCAAAAATAAGCCACATGGAACTGGCAGTATGAGAGGGAACCCCTGCCTCCAACATGGACATAGAGATGGAACTCCCTTCAGAGAACTCTAATAGAATAGAGTGAGAACAGGATGGATGTCTCCTTGACGGATACCAGGTAAGGCCTGCTGGCAGGTGGAAGTGGCTTTAACCACTGCGTGGGAGGAGGCAGGCTGACCAGGCAACTGGAGGTCTGAGGTAATTACCTAAGTGGACATGGAACTGTTAAAGACTATGGAGGCTAGAAACTGTGTTCAAGGGACTCGAGACAGAGCCACCTGTTAGTGAAGCGCGGTGGTAAAGAGGTATAACCTCATTTGCATATTGCAACTGAACTACTATAAGGGATGGTTTTCCCGGACTTGGAGGAAGCAAGGAGGTCACAGAATCTGGCTCCATTGAGAAAAGTGGTAGAGCTCTTGTGTATTGGTGGACATAATTGTTAGTTTGTTTCTTCACCCAGAGTATACTAGAACAACTGCCTAGAGATTCTCCAGCACTGGAAACTTCAAGTGTAGAGTTTCCCAGTCTTTCTTGGTAGGGTCAAGTGGATTGGGATAGTAAGCTAGAGGCTGGGAAAGGACTCTGGAGAAGAGGACAGCCAGATGGAGAAGTTGCAATGGTGGGAGTTAACTCTAGGACACCTGTTCCAGGCCAGAGGGGTATCAAGACAATGGACAAGAATTTAGTGGTGGATGAAATGTGGAAAACCTGGGTAGCGAAAGTGACAAAAGTAGAGGAAAGAAAGCCAGGCTCTGTTGCTGATAGTTTGGCTCTGCCAGTCTCATATAGCTCTTTAAACATTTCTTCAAAAGTAACATGAGACTTGCTTGTACCTGGTTGGACTGTGCTGCCCATCAAAGCTGTTTTTTCTGTACTCAGAACAGCAGTTCTACCTAATACAGAAAGTAACATAAAGATATCACACACAGGGCAGTAACGAGAACCAAAGCAACCACAATGAAATTCTTTTAAACTCATGGAAGCAGGTTGTATATGAGTTTGCCACTGTGCTATACCACCTGCTGCCAACCCTGCTGCCTTTGCCACTGTAATGTATGAAAAAAGAAACATTTCCTCTGAGGGCTAGATTCAGCTGCAGGGGGGAAAAAATCAGTGGCGCGGGATGGGCAAACGCGAATCAGCTGTTCATTCTTTCAAAACCTACAAAGACTAGGGAACACACCATGACGTTACTAAGTAGTACTGTATATCTAAAAGAAATCGGTTTTGGAATTTGTTGAGGGAGGATACGGTAAGAGCATGTAGCTGGGTTTAAAAAGGTTTGGACAAATTTCTGGAGGCAAAGTCCATAAACCATTATTAAGGTGACCCTGGGGAAACCCACTGCTTATGCCAGGGAGAAGTAGCTGCTTTTGCCTTGGGCGTCAGAGGCTTTATTCCAAAGCTGGCTACAGTTCTCACTAGAGCTCGGCCACTGGGAATAAAAATGGACACATTTATTTTTGAATGTATTATGAAGACATTCACATAGGATGGTGCACATAATACATAAGTCTACAGATGTAAACACTATTGGCTCAGAATGCCTTGAACCTGGGCTACTGCTGTTTGGATGCTGACTGCTTATACTGAGGCCTTAGCATTCATGTCAGCTTTATGTATACAGCTTTGTGAATTTAATTCTTTAAAGGAATCTTACGGTCTGTCTGTCTGTCCAAATGTTTCTGCTGAAACCAGAAAGACTTTACAAGTATAATAATGACTTCCATTTTCATATTAAATTACTCTAGTAGACCACTGAGGTTGCTGTGGAAAAGTACAATCCGGTTCTAGATGAGATTCTCCCATCCTGTGACACTGTGAGAAACGACACAGAGTTAGCAGATGTTTAAACAATGAGGTACGCAATGCCAACCCCAAATATGGTATGGCGTAGGACGTGTGGGCTCGAAAAACCACAGGCAGTGAGTCAGTGTGGTGCAGAATCCAAAAGTACGAGTTAGGCACTGTGCAAGCCCACCCTGCTCAGTCTGCATAGACAGCTAGACCGCCCTGCCCCGCAGAGTTCGCTCCAGCAGGAGAGCAGCTTCAAATGGAAGTGAATTCAAAGCAGCTTTGCAGAGCAACAGTCACTCGGCATTTGGAGCCTCGAATAAAGCTTTGAATACACATATTTTGGACAGCAAATACAAGATCTTGTGAAAAACAGCACCAGTGAAAGAAGTGGGTATTAATATGCTCTACTGCCAAATCAAATTATGATCTGGACAGGGCAATGATCTGCACTGGGTTGATTTTGATTCTGTTCAGGTTCTAAATTGTACATTAGTCCTTTCAAAGCAGCACTGCTGCAAAAGCCGACTTCAACCAATTCAGACAGCACTTAGGACAAACAATGCTAGCTCTCTTGGGTTTTGATTTTTATGTCATGCAAGAGGAGATAAGTGTTTTTAAGTTCTTTCTAGTGAGTCACTCTCACTGCTATTGCACTAACAAGTACTAAACTGCATTAAGTGCTTCTGTGAAACGTGTGTTAAAGCTGCTTTAGTCCACATTAACATAGAGTTAACACAGACTGATGTGATAACAATATTAACGAGCTGCATTGTACGCAGGCTCATGCAAATGGCCTTAAGACACAAGTTTTGCATAAACAGTACAGCCTACTGCAGAGGTTCCACGCATTTGTTTGTTTTCTGTCCGTACACATAGGGTTCTTCGTGTGTGTGTGTGTGCAAAGAACTTTATGGGTTTGAATTAAGACAGGAAGGCGGCAGAAGGAAGAAGCCATGTGCAGAAGGAGACCATGGAGGTGAAGATTGCTGCAGTGTTCCCAAGGGAGCAGCATCTCCCACAAGCAGAAGAGGACAGTAAGACGGCAATCAAGTTGAAGACTGCTGCTGGATGAGGAGAGCAAGGCAGGCTAGATGCTGGGGCAAAGGTAGGAGAAATTTAATGGGGTAGTGGGCTTGGGAAAGGAAGAATGGGGAGGAATGGAGGGCAGGGGTGAGAGTGCAAGAAGGAAGGAGAAAGAGTCTGGGAAGGGAAATAGAGAGTGGGGGACGGGGGCATCAGGAGAAGGGCTGGAGAGAGGTGGGGAAGATCGCAAAGCCTTGGATATCAGAGAGCTGAATGCATGGGGAGAATGTGTCTATGCCAAAAGACACAATGTCCTAACCCTCCTGCAGAAGATACAGAGGTGCTCCACTGCTACATCACACACACACACACACACACACATATAGGCATCCCATCCACGTACCACATACATACACACAGACACGCATACAGGCACCCCTCCACCCCTCCCCTGCACCACACACACAGACGCACACATAGGCACTCCATCCCCACACTACACACAGACACACACACACACACACACAGACACCCCATCCCCGCCCCATACACATATGCACACACACAGACACCCTACCCCTGCACAACACACAGATGAGCAGAAATATATAGATAACACCAATTATAAAGATGCCATATACAACCAGGACACACTTTATCATCTTTCTTCAATCTCTTCCCCCCTCCCCCCAAACATGTATGAGTTTGCAAATGAGGGAAGGGGAAACACGTCATTTTGTCACACTATATGTGTGCTCTTTTCTGCAAATCACATAAAGAAAATCTTTGGGAAGGTGTATATAAAATGTTGCATTAGCCACCAAGGGCTAATGCAAGGCTTGATGCGAGCTCTGATCACCTCCCACTTCCTGAATAACAAGAAATCTCCCGTATCTACCCAATTAAAGATTCCATCTACTTCCATCTATCCAGTGCTGAAGGAAAATCAGGCCAAGTCACTCTTTTCTGAAGGAAGCCCCCTTTCTCCCAAAGCAGAGCAGACCTCCCCAGATCTCCCAACCTTTGCCTCACCTCTATTTTCCTCTTACCCCTCAGCAGGATCTGAGGCTTCTGCTCTTTAAGCCATAATCTGGTTTTTGAGAGATTTTACTCTTGTCTTGGGCCTTAGCCAGCACCTAGACCCTGCTGACTAGGGAAGGCTGTGCTCCCCTTCAGATCTACTTGGAAGAAAGGTGAGAGAAAGACACTCTTCCCTCCAAAACACTCTCCTTATAAACTGTATGACATCACAACTCCTTTCTTGGCTTTCCTTGTAAGGAGCCAGCTAGAATAGTTATACCATTATCAGGGCTGGCCCAAGAGTATCTGTTGCCTTAGGAAAACTATCATCCATGTGCCCCTGCCCTGCCCTACCCTATTCTGCTCCACTCTGCCCACAGTCCGGCATCTTCCCTCCCCTTCTCAACCGTCCAGCATCTCTCCTTCTCTACTCCCCCCCCCCCCAACCCAGTTCGTCAGCATCTCTCCTTCCCTACTCCAAGGTGTCAACTATCTCTCTCATTACCTCCCCCTCCCTCAAGGTGTCCAGCATCTTCCAGATCTTGCCTCTACTCCTTCCCTTCTCCCTGCCACTGCTGCTGCTGCTCCTCCACCTCCCTACCTCTGCAGGAGATCAAAATACAGGCTTCGAGGGGGGGGGGGAGGTGCAGCAGTGTAGCACCAGCACAGCTAGCCACAGGAAATCCATTCAAAGCTGCCATCGGTGGCAAGCCTTTGAGCATCTTCATGCATGCGTGTGCTCAAGGTCTGTTGCATTGCACCCACACATTGGAGAGACGAGATGTGGCAGACCTTGTGTGTGCATGCACACATAGGGGCCCAAAGGTCTGCCAGTGGCAGCAACTTTAAAGGGATTCTCTGCAGCTGATGTTGCACTGATTCCCCTGAAGCCTGCCACTCTAGACGGATGCGTGAAGCCCAATTCATGGACGGAGATGTCCGGGCTATCTGGAAGACCCCAATGAAGACAGGGCTGTGTGGACCAGATTCTGGTCCGCGGGAACAAAATGTTCCCGTAGTAGCCAGAATCGAGCTGAGGACGGCCCGGCGTCCCCTTTCACCTGCGGTGATGTCCTCCCCACAGGCGCCCCCAACATCTGTGGCTCCAGCCCCCCATTTCCCTGCTGCCCGACCCACGGCTGGCCTGCTGCAGCCTGGATCAGAGGCAGGGACCCCCCCCCGCACCCGGTCCCGGCTCCAGGGGGGATCTTCAGGCCCGATTGGGCCAAAAGTGCTGCTTATACCACTTTTGAGGTGGTATAAGCAGCATGTCCCCAAGGGCCTGGCAGCACATACAGGGCCGTGACCTGAATCGGCCCTGTATGTGCTGCCGGGCTGGCCGGCCCCTGCTCTGCCCTGTTCCTACCCCTCACCTACTCTCCTTGTCCTGATGCACAGGACGTACAGGGAGAGCCGGAGGGGAAATCGGGCACGTATGGCTTGTGGGGCTGCACATCTCACCGGGATGTGCAGCTCTGCAACCCGTGTTCATGAATGACCTCCTTAGTCTACCTCCGGGGTCTCAAACACGCGGCCTGCGAGAGAACTTTGTGAGGCCTGCGACGGAGAGGAAACAAAAAAACCCCCAAAACAAACCCCTGGCTTCTGCTGCTGCCGCTGCCACGGCCCCTTCCCGTCTGCCCGGCAGAGCCTTCAGCTGTCAGCTCCATCAGCGGCAGCTTTCAGGGCCGTGAAGAGAGTAGTATTTCCCTCTCGCGGCTCTGTTAAGCCTGCTGGGGCTGATGGGTTCCCATCGCGGTTCCCATCAGCCCTGGCAGGCTTAACAGAGCCGCAAGAGGGAAATCACTCTTCTCTTCACAGCTTGAAAAGCCTGCCGCTGATGGAGCTGACAGCTGAGGGCTCTGCCGGGCAGACGGGAAGGGGCCGCGGAAGAGTTGATTCTGTCGCTGCCATGGTGGCGGCAGCAGAAGCCAGGGGTTTGTTTTGGTTTTAATTTTTAAATTTACTTGGGCTGATGGGGGGGGGGGAGGGGGTTAGGACTGGTAATGGGGGGGGGGGCTAAGACTGAAAATGGGGTGATGGGGGGATAGGACTGGAAATGGGTTGATGGGGGGCTAGGACTGGTAATGGGCTATGGTGCGGGCTAGGACTGGAAATGGTCTGATTGGGGGGCTAAGAATGAAAATGGGGTGATGGAAGGGTTAGGACTGGAAGTGGGCTGTTGGGGGGCTTAGGACTGGTAATGGGCTATGGGGGGGCTAGAACTGGTAATGGACTGGGGGGGTTGCTAGGACTGGAAATGGGCTGAGTAGAAGGGGGGGCTTGAACTGTAAATAGCTGATGGGGACGGGGTTTTGGAATGGAAATGGGCTGATGGGGAGGGGGGCTTGGAAAGGAAATGGGCTGTGAGGGGAGGGAGCTAGGACTGGAAATGGGCTTAGTTGGGGGGGAGCTAGGACAGGAAATGGGCTGATGGTGGGGCTAGGATAGGACTGGAATGGGCTGATGATGTGGGGACTAGAAGGGAGCGGATGCTGGGTGGGGCTGGAACTAGAAGGGAGCTGATGCTGGGGGAGGATTAGAATGGGATGGAGCTGGGAGAGTGAAATGGAGAGGGGAAAAATATTCTGTGTGGGAGGGAAGAAAAATCTACAATTGGCCGGGTATTGGGAGAGTAAGTGTGGATTGAGGATAGAGGGGTAAAATTTGAGTGGATGAAATAGGAATGAGGAAAGAGCAAAAGGAGAAAGATTAGTATGTTAAAGCAGATGTAGAGAGAATGGAAAAAAAAACTAGAAGAGAGAAGAAAGGACAAATGGACAGCAGATGATGGAGAGTTAGCAGAAGACACGAAGAAACCAGAAGAAAGTGGCTGGAACAATTGCAACAAAAAAAATGCACAAAAGGTAGAAAAATATCTCTTTATTTTGAATTTATTAACTGGAATATGTCAGCTCTGGGAAATGTGCATCATTAACGTCTGCACTTTGTTTAATACAAGAGGAAATTAATTTATAGTTTTATTTCTACAGTGTTGTTGTACATTCCAAGTTTGGCTTTTGGGGTTCCCAGTTTAATTATTGTCTTCCTGTTTCTAAATTGTGATTCCTTGTTTGGTGATGATGTATCTTCTGCATGTGTAACTGAGCTGAGGTATTCTGTTTATGTAAGTCCTATTTGACATTGCCACTTGTTCTCTTTCCCCAGTAGGTCATGTATTGTTATTCTCTGAAATGTATTGATTTAATATTTGCAGTGTTGCCTTTTGATAGGTAGGGTCTGGTGCTTTGTGAGTCCTGGTAGTGCTGTTAGGATATGGCGGGTTTGCTATGGGTTCTAAATGGGCAGTGTTTGTAGTAGTTCCTAATGTGCCTGGCGGTTGGCACTGGATTACAGTAATGTAGAAATCTTTTAGTCTTTCTTTATCCATACACTCATTAAGAGGCATGTTTTCTAAAAGTTAATGTATGGTAACATTATGCAAATATTTATGCAAACGAAGTCCCTTATGCAAATGAGGCCCGCTTCTTGTGCAGCCCCCGGGTTACTTTACAAGTCCTCATTTGGCCCTCAAAGCAATTTGAGTTTGAGACCCCTGGTCTACCTAGTGGTTGGCCAACCCTGACCATTACAGAGAGACTGGGGCAAGTTGTACCCTTGCAGGATAAATTGGTATACCCAATCCTTTACAAAGATAATGTAATTCACCAAATGCTACTTAACACCAGGGCACATATGAAAGAGAAAAAGGAAAGCAGTGATACACAGGTAAGAAAGCAAATAAAATTTAATTTAATCTAATTTAATTTATATATATTTATATACCACTATTATGATACATCATGTAAAGCGATTCACAACAATAAAAACAAGCTCATCACAATAAAAACAAACTAAATCCCCCCCAAAATACTATAAAACTGAAAGAACTGTGCAACGCTATTCAACCAGAAAAATGCCTTGCCACATCCCCCACCCTCCCTTATCTAGAGAATAAAAACGTTTTTAATTTCCACCGGAATACTACCCAGTCCTGTTCCTGCTGAAAATCCAGGGGAAGCTTATTCCACAAAACTTGTGCCTCCATCACAAATGCCCTACTCCACCACTTTGGCAATCACATTTGCCCACCACCCGGAGTATACAACAAATGACCCTGACTAGAATGCAGGGGCAGAGAAGCTTGACAATCCACAGAAATAACCTGCTTGGTATTCTCACAGTACTTTAAAATACCTCTTTCCTGCACTGGCAACCAGTGAAAATCATGCAACACATCCACCACAGACTCCCATTTTTCCTGATACAAGAACATCCTAGCTGTGGCATTTTGGACTACCAGCAATCTCCGCATTACACATTTCGGAGAACCCATTAAATCAAAAGCCGCTGTCAGGACTACTCCACTGTCTCTCCCGTGCTATATGATGCTAGTAGCAGCCACAATCAGCGACTCAGTACAGGAACCTCATCGAAATCCTGCCTGCCCTCAGTCTAATCCACTTATTTCCTCCAAGTAGTCATCTACTACTTGGAGGAGTGGAGGAGTGGCTTAGTGGTTGGGGCAAGGTACTTCAGGCCAGAAGGTCAGGGGTTCAAATCCCACTAGAGGACAGCAACCTTGGGCCAGAAGGACTGGGGTTTCTAGTCCCACAGGTGCTCCTTGTGGTCTTGGGCAAGCCACTTAACCCTCCATAGCCCATGTTCCCTGTAAAATAGTTCTCTGTGTGCTGTGCTTTCCTGTCTAATCAATGTGTTTATACCTCAAAAATTTCCTGTCATGATTTGACAATTTCCAATCTGTAATCAAAACTGCTGCTGATCGCTGGAAGTAGCGGTATACAAATGTATACTAAATAAAATAAATAAATAAATCTACCTACCATACTACATCCTTCTCTATCAATTTGACAAGAGTTGGTAATGAAGTAATCAGCTGCGGGTTCAAATATTTAAAACCTTTGGATAAACTCCCTGCCCAAAGGAAGCATTTATTAAATCCATCAAACATGTCAACATTCCTTGAGCAGGGCCACAACAGCTAGTCAGGAAGCTATTTTATCATCCACCTCCTCCATCCTACCCCACCAAAACCAGGTGCTCAATATAACTTAAATTCTTCATACCTTACACTCTCTACCAAGAACCTCAAACCTCCTACAATGCTCAATCATCATATAACTGTATGATACATAAATTCATTATATATAGTTTCATATATATAGTTTTCCTGGTTTTTTATCCAAGTTATATAGATTTTCTGCACCAAACCTGCTCTATTACTGTGTTAAATACTCATATTATTGTTCCATGTAAGTTAATATATTAATATATTATCAACTTGTTCTTTGTAGTTCTGTTCTGTTCTCTGTAGCATTGTCCAAAAGCTCACTAAGGACACCACGCAGCACTGTACCCACCATCTTGACCCACAGGAATTTGCGGACTACATGAAATCGAAAAACACTATCCAGACATGGTCCATCATACCACAAACAGATGACCATGAAATGAAAGAGCAGCATCAAACCTGGGAGGACTTCAGTATACCATCAACACATCAAACAGAGGACATAATAAATGGACTCAACACAACAACCTCACCATCAGACCCATGCCCAGTGTCTTGGCTCAAAGAAACAAGAGACCAGCTCTTCCATCACATTCACAAAATCATCAAAGATTCACTCCAACAAGGATACATGCCGCAATCCCTGAAGCACGCCATGATACGACTGATACTTAAAAGCAACAACCTAAGCCCCTCTGAACCAAAATCATACTGTCCCATCTCCAGCCTGCCATTCCTTGCAAAAATCATTGAAAAGATAGTGCAAAGGCAACTTCAGGACCATACTGACATGAATGCCCCACTGGACATACATCAGCATGGCTTTAAACCCCAGCATGGCGTGGAAACACTACTCACCTCCTTCTTCGGCAATCTCCTAAGAGGCATGGACAACATAAAGAACGGATTCCTGCTAGTGTTCATGGACATCTCAGCAGCCTTTGACACTGTGTCCCACGCCAGGTTATTGCAACCCCTGCAGCAGATAGGAGTATGCAAGAATACTCTGAAGTGGTTTACTTCCTACTTGGAAGATCGAACGCAACAAGTCAAATGCACCCAAAAGAAATCACAGCAGTTCCCCATCATGCAGGGAATACCACAAGGCTCATCCCTATCATCAATGCTTTTTAATATTTACATACATCCTATATGCAACATCATCAAATGCAACAAACTCCACTATCACATCTATGCTGACAACATCATGGTGTATGCCCAATCAACCTACTAGCACTTGACACCACAACAATAACCAGATGCCTTCAAGACATGAATGTCTGGCTCATAGCCAATAACCTGACGGTCAACTGCGATAAAACTGAGGCAATGTTTGTCACCAGGAACCCCACCTTCATTCCACCACAAACCATCAGTATTCTAGACAAACTCATAGTAGTCAAAGATAAAGTTAAGTACCTGGGCATCACAATGGACAGAGCTCTGAACCTGAAATCCCACATCACCAAAACCGCAAACAAGGCCTATCAACGTTTGAGGACCATCAGAAAGATCAAGCCAATACTCCGCCAGGACCACTTCCGCACAGTGTGCCAAGCACTCATCACACCTCTGCTTGATTTCGGAAACTCGTTATATCAAGGCCTCCCTCAGCAGACCTTACACCCATTCCAAATGGCGCAAAACACTGCAGCATGCATCATTAAAGACACTCTAAGAACTGAGCACATCACCCCCATCTTACAGCAACTGCACTGGCTCCCAATGATGGCCAGAGAGAGCAAAATTTAAAGCAATCCTGATCATCTTTAAAATCATTCACCATCTCTCAGCAGATGCACTCCAACATATCATAACAAGGGATATCAGCAACAGACCAAGAAGGACCAATAATGACAACATGATCGGCACACCTGCAGGATATCACAAGACTAAACAAACAACTTCAAGAAGAGCTCCTTCACTACTGGCGTCCACACTTTGGAACTCCCTCCCAATGAGCCTAAGGGCATTAAATGACATCACAGACTTCCGTAAGGCCCTTAAAACCCTGCTCGTTACAGAAACCTATGAGCAGACAGACAACAGTCTCCACCTGAACGGTAATGCAACTACCCCAGCCAACTCGATACCCACTCATCCCAACTAGACATACAAGTTCATTGTATAATGTTGTTAAGTACCCTCATGTTAAATGTAACCCTCCAATTGTGATGTGACCACCCCTCCAAATGTGATATGACCACTTTGATTATAGGATAAGGTGGTATACAAATTAGTCTAAATAAATAAAATAATAAAATAAAATAAATAAATAGCGCGGTATATAAAAACCAATAAATAAATAAACTATAAAAACACCAAATCATATCCACCCTGCATGATTACCAATACTCCTTCACACCCCAGCAGTGCCTCCCACTGCATCTGCCACACTTTCCAGATATTATGCCACCCCTCCCCCTCTTTTATCATCCCTCAGCATTTGTCCACACTGATAACCCTTAGGACAACTTAAAGAACATGCCATATCCCCCACCATCCCCTAACCAGGCCTCTGTCACAAACAAAATATCTAAACCATCCTCCGCAATCAGATCATGCAACACATTCCATTTCTTATGCAATGAACATACAAAAGAGCAGAGACACCTAAGAAGGGTGAGGAGATATCTACAGGGAAACTAGAAGTAAAACAAAAAAATGTCCTTTACCTTATTATTAATAATTATAATTTATATAATGCTACTAGGCCTAAGCAGCGCTATACACATATACATAAAAGACAGCCCCAGCTCCACAGAGCTTACAACCTGCTACAACAGACAAACAGAACAAACAGGGGACTAGAAAATTCTTAATGGAGATGATTAAAAAACACATGGGTGTAGTCAGGAGAATAAGGAGGTTGGGATCCAAAAGCAGCCTTGAAAAGATGAATTTTTAGCTTAGATTTGAATAGGACCAGAGATGGAGCCTGACATACTGACTCAGGTAGTCTATTCCGGGCATACGGCGCAGCAAGGTGGAAAGAATGGAGTCTGGAGATGGCAGTAGAAGAGAAAAGCATAGGTAAAAGTGATTTGCTTGATGAGCAGATTTGCTGAGGAGGGATGTAGTGAGGAATAAGAAAGGAGATGTAATGACAGGCCACAGAATGAATGCACTTGTTGGTCAGTAGGAGAAGTTTGAACTGAATGCAGAAATGGATCGGGAGCCAATGAAGTGACTTGATCAGAGGTTACGTGAGCGTAGCGACACTGGCAAAAGATTAGCCATACAGCTGAGTTCTTAACAGATTGAAGGGGAAATGATTCTATGCGAGACCAGTGAGGAGCAAGTTGTAATAATCTAGATGGGAGGTGATGAGAGAGTGGATAAGTGTCTTGGTAATGTGTTCTGTGAGAAAGTTAGACAAAATTATTAGATGAGAAATGCAATAAGAGAGGAACAGGAAGTGGTAGATTAGAATCTTGAGAAGAAGAATAGAAAGGAGTCCGTCTTGTTAATCTTTTGCAATTAAATAATCGATCAGGAATTAATTTAAAGTTATGAAGATTTTCAATGAAAGCAAACATAAAATTGTCAGTGCTGAAAATCAAAGTATGACTTTAAGAGGGCACCTTGTTAAAGCATATTTTAAGGTGCCTATGTTAAGCCTAAATTATAAAGATAAATAGTCACAAAAATGGCCTCTTATATATTACCCTAGGGGTTACACATGTAAACATATAGACCAGGGGTGTCCAACCCTGTCCTGGAGGGCCACAATCCTGGCAGGCTTTTGGGATAGCCCTAATGAATATGCATGAGATATATATGCATTAGAGATAACCTGCCAACCTGACTGGTTTGTGGCCCTCCAGGACTGGATTTGGAAACCCCTGCCTTACACCTCTGTCATTAAAGATTGTGAGTGGGCAAGGTGCAGATGTCCTATACATCAAAAGAGTAGATAGGATTTGTCACATTCCTCCTCGCTTCTCACCACCACCAAACGTTTTGGTAGTAGTGAGAATCGAGGAGGAATGTGACAAATTCTGTCTACCCTTTTGATGTCTACGACATCTGTACCTTGCCCACTCACAATCTTAAATGACAGAGGTGTAAGGCAGGGGTTTCCAAATCCAGTCCTGGAGGGCCACAAACCAGTCAGGTTGGCAGGATATCTCTAATGCATATATATCTCATGCATATTCATTAGGGCTATCCCAAAAACCTGCCAGGATTGTGGCCCTCCAGAACAGGGTTGGACACCCCTGATATAGACAGTGAGAAGAAGTTGTATACTTATATGCTATTCACTTGTAGGTATGTTTGGGTGAGGGAGCTTGGGCGGAGTCACCAAGTATGCATGTAGTTTATGAAATACGCACATATGCATGTCCTTCATCGGCATACAGTTATACCTGCTGTTGGGGTGCATATGCTGGCTTTATGAAATAGGAGTAACATATGCATTTATGGGAGCTATTTATTAAGCCTCAATACGGTTTTGCCATTAACAAATGTTAATTGCAAAGCATCCACGTAATTTTATTCCTGGCATGTGAGAAGAGCCATTCAGGATGTTAATGTGTGTTACTGTGTAATAATGCAGTCAACAAAGCAGTTAACTGCACCTTCAAAAGCATAAAAGAGCAATAAAAGGAGGGGAGGGGTGACAACCCCTACCAAAAGGTCTATGACAAAACCAAAAAAGCAGGGGTCAGCAAAATAACCAGTAAAGAACTTTTATTAAGCCCAACACAGCTGTGTTTCAGCACAATGTATAGAGGGTCATTTTAAAAGATTCAGTCATGCTTTAGACATTTGAAGATGTACACATGGACGTTGAAATCATGGCAATGCCTCCATAGCCATTCCACAGACGTCTCAGGTGCAGGTACGTCCAAATAGGGAAGGGGGTGTGGCAGAGGCATGTCTGGGGAGGAGCAATGAGTTACACGTCCCCTTTCGATGTCAGAAAAGTCTATAGGCACGTCCATGTTTATACCTGCTCTAGGCACAAATAAGCATCAGGAAAGTGTTTGTGTTCACCTTAAAACATCCAGAAAGTATAGAGAAAATGGAGAATTAAGTGATTAGCCTTAGGGGTATGTTTACTAAACCGTCTTAACGTGCGCCCGGCGATAGTGTGCAGGCTGCCATAAAAGGAGTGGGCATTTCAGTCTTAAAGTAGCAAAACGGGATTATCGCGTGATAATGCGCGCTGCTGCGCACATTATCGGGCGAAGCGCCGCAAAGCAAGTTAACGCGCGGTAATCTTAAGTAGGCGCCCAGACATGCAAGTATAGAAACAGAGGCGTAGCACAATGGTTAATACACTGACTGATAGCACAGGGGTCATGAGTTTGATCCCCAGTGTGCCTAATGCATAAGGTTGGCTGAGGCATCACCCTTTACTTTTAGGTAGTGATTTTTGAGGCATTTTACTTTTATTTTAATTAGTACTGCCAGCAAACATACCTTCACGGTGGCGTAACCTAAGGTGCCGCATAAGGCACCCCATAGGGCACATTATAAAGTGCACTGTCTGCCAAGGCACCCTATAATGTCCCCTATAGGACACCTAATAAGGCACCTTAGCAATGCCACCCTAAACATGGGAAAACTGTACACAGCTATCAAAAGGTTCCCCTGGTTTTGCTGTACATTGCTGACAGAAATGGTTTCTCTTCCTTTTAAATCATCTCTAATGCCAGGGTTTCACTGGCGTTAGTTTTGAGCCTCTCCCCTCCCACTCTCCACCCATTGACCCCCTTCTCTCCGCCCCTGGGGAGCCTTCCTCTGCCCTCCGGGAGCCTTTCTCCGCCTTCAGCGCTCGTTTTCGCCGCTGCGCGCGTTATCGCGCGCTAAGGTACCTCTGCGCCCGATAAAGCACCATTATCACGCGATAAGGTACCTTATCGCGCAATAACGTCACAGAGCGCACATTAAGACGGTTTAGTAAACATACCCCTTAGATCACAAAGGCTCATACTGGGATTTGAGACCTTGCTATCTTGCTCTTAAGGCACTACTCTAACTATTATGGTAATAGACATCTTGCTTCTGAACCACTATCCTGGGAACATCTATATAGACATCTGATAGACATCCATATCGGGCATCACCACGTTTCAGAAATCATGCCTGAACTTGGATGTGCCTGCTTTATTTCCAGATATTCTGGCTTTGACGTCCCAGATTGCACTTGGATGATCCATTGTGAAATGTGCCTCATAAAGCAATCAAAATATGAAATTATATCAACAAAAATATATAAAGATACAAATCATATTTTGATGTTGCATGAGCACAAAAGATAAAAAGACAAAAACAACATCATATTAGACCTACAATAATATTACAATATAGATCTACATCATACATTAAAAGTTGTTCAAGAGTGTATTCAAAAAATGCTACCAAAAGTATTAGTGCTAGACCATGATGATATGCTGTGTTTCCTGATTATGTGCAGTGGCTTAAAAACTATATTTTAAAAATTACTCGTACTGATGAATTTTAAAAACCAATACGCATGTAGAAATATAAATGTGTATGATATCAATGATGGGCCCAGTATTCAGCGCTGGCCACTGGTGCTGAACTTTAAACCCGGATAGTCTATGCCAGGGCCATATCCGGACTCCAGCACTGAAAGTCCGGATATGGCCCTGGCATAGATGTGATGTTTAAAGTCCAGCCACAGTGCTGTCAGGTTAGCTTCTGCAGCGAAAGTTAGGTCAGCGTCTCCTGCACCTTGCGTTTTGCCCCGGAATGCCCCCAGCATGCCCCGATGCTAACCGGTTAGCATCGGGGCATGTAACAGGGGCAACTGCGGATATACAGCGGCACTAACCATGTATGTGCCGTTGAATATCCCGCAGAGCAGTATTTACAAGATTTCCAGGTCTGGAAACTGTGTAAATGGCTTTGAATATCCCCATACCCTATATTTATGTGATTATATTTATGTGTTTAGTTGCTTCTGACGCAGGTAGATTGTGCTGAAACATGGCCGTGTCGGGCTTAATAAAGTTCTTCTGTGGTGATTTTGCTGACTCCTGCTTGTTTTGGTTTTGTTGTGTTTCTTTTAAAAGTATACTAAAGGTTCTGTAGTATTTGCTTGCCTTGCAGATAACACTCATTAATGTTGACGCACTCTAATTGTTATGTTGTCTTCCCAGACCCTTTCCCACCTTCTTCCTCTCATTGCAATAAAACTCCATGTTATATGTTTAACGTAAGAATTAAGGCCCATTAATGAATTAATTTTAGTATTTAGCTCCCGCCTTTCCAGTAGTAGTTCAAGGCAAGTTACAATCACGTACAGTAAGAATTAACAGTATTTAGTATATGCTAGTATGTTAATTCCCATGTTAAGCAGTTAATGCAGCTCAGGACATAGGCCCCTCTGTGCCTCGACGGCATTGTTGTCATGTTAAAAAATCACTGTTTAAATCTTGCTTGCCCATTGTGATTACCTTGCATTTCTGTTGGTATTCTGTTCTTGTTTGAACATTTGAATCACAATTTGCAAGTTTTCGGGCCATGATGTACCCTCAGCGGATGGTATTTGCTTAAAAGCATGGCGGGGCAGCAGCAGTGTGCAAAGTGAGATTCAGCAGCAGTCCATTGGGAATTATCTTCCTAGGATCCACTAATCTCCTTGCATCCATCTACATATCTTTGCCATTAAACTACCACTGTAAACAAATGTCAAAAATTTTCAAGGTTTCCCCTGACATTTAAGTGGTCATCATTGGACCAAATTCCACTTTTTGACATTTAACACTGACATCCCTACGTTTACTCGATGGAAAGCAATTTGAAAGTAGATAACAGTGTAAAATAACAAAATGTCTAAAACTCTGAATGTGAACTTATTAAGCAAGACTGCTAAGCAAAGAACTGAGGGCCATTTTGGTAGACTGTTACCATGCTATACAGAAAACGCACAAACTTAATGATATTGCATATCACATTGTCACAAAGCTTCTCTTTCATGTTTTGATGAAACATTCACATCCTTAGTTGAGATTTAGTACAATCTGACTAAGTAAAAATTACAGACTTGCATTAAGCACATACTGACTATAATAATGTCTATCCAGATGAGAGAGAATGCAAATAGTCATGATCAAAGAAATGTCCAGCATCATCTTGGAAATAATTTGTGCTATATCTAGTTTTCTTCTAATGAGAGGGGAGAGAATTATTTTTTTTTCTTACAAATCAATTGAAGTCAGCATTAAAAGGCAACGGAGTTACATATTAAAAGAATTGAATTATTTTCTCTTCCTCTTTTACTTGACATTCACTCCAATTATTGCCTAAATTTTCCTCTCAGAAAATTACTGCCAAGGCTTGATAAATGCACCTGTGAAAGGGGGCAAAAATGAGAAGGTACATTTTGGCTTAATCTATAAAGTTTATGATAAATACATCTTTGCAGGTGATAGAGGTTTTTGACTCCTACTGCCAGTTATGTAGTGTGGGGTAAATTTATAAAGTAGTTCCTTGTAGAAACATGTCTGACATGCAAAAAAGGACTTTACAGATTTGGACGGCTGAATACACACATTCGAGGATGTGCATCTTTATAGATGTACCTTGCGTAGGTGTATTCCTGAGGGCATAGTTTGGGCGGAGCAGGGATGGAGTCGTAATGTATGCGCACATTTTATAAAATATGTGTACATGCACATAGAAAACACACAGAAATTCACATCTTCTTTGGAACAGGTGTATTTTTGTGCAAGATGATTTGTGCACTACTGGGACCGGTTCTATAAAGTGTTTTTATATATTGCCTTTATATATGATATAAGAAAATAAAGTATGGAAATATATTTTGAAATCTAACAAAAATTTGGAAACCTCAGAGATTACTGCAGTGCTGTTTTGCTGCAACTCTGCAAAACATATCGGCTACATAAATGAATCATGTTTCAGTTCATCTCATGTTCGGTTAAATGCTATTCAAAAGCTGACTGTTTGCAGGACTGTGCCAAGCTAGAAATGCCCCCCCCCCCCCCCCGTGTGACTAATGAATCTGGTGCCCCCCTCTATCCCAGCTACATGAGGTGACTCACTCTTTTTGAGCTTCCTGAAAGTCCAGTGACGATATCAACATCCTTTCTATACTTGTGCCCTATGTGGTCGCACCACACATACAGTCCTTGGTACGGCCCTGACCATTTGCAAAGATTTTTTCTTGTACGGTTACTGTTCTTCTGTGGCGTTTTTTTCTTGTGAATTGGTCTTTATAAGCTAGTCACACAATAAGCACCTTCACATAGCTGGTCCCTTTAATAAAATTACTCTGAGAGCACTAATGAAAGCTCTTTTAGTGGATAAAATAGCATTTCCCCCATAGAAATCAGGACTTTTGTTCACCCTGTCTACGGGTTACAGTATTACTCCTGCTGGAATTCTGCCCGCACAATTCAAAATTCTGTGTCAAAAGATTTGAATTATGCAAAATTCTGCATGTAAATTTCTCAAAATAACAAGTATATTGTTTTTCAATGATACTTAATTTAAAATATAATAAAAAAAATAAAATATCACACAAGAGTGGAAAACTTTTGAATTACTGTGTGGAGAATCACAGCAGGAACAAAGTAAGTGTGTTTTCAATAATATGCATACCTTCAGTTGTAGGTGAAAAAGGTGTTCCTGGAGATAGGGAGCAGATGGAACAGTCTTCATTATGCAAAACTAAGCATGGTGTTTAGGGCGAAAAATGACCTTATTGGTTTGCTTTCATTACTGCTGAAAACTGCACAGGTTAAAATTACCTGTGGAATTTCAAGGGCATGGGCAGACTGATTATTTAGCTTTACATGCAATGTT
Source organism: Ichthyophis bannanicus (assembly GCA_033557465.1). Taxonomy (NCBI): domain Eukaryota; kingdom Metazoa; phylum Chordata; class Amphibia; order Gymnophiona; family Ichthyophiidae; genus Ichthyophis; species Ichthyophis bannanicus. Next base: position 347,418,074 of record CM066031.1, on the reverse strand, counting down.
CTAGAAGTTTCTGGTTCTATTCTTATTTGCATTTCTTAGAGGACTTTGAGCCCTAAACAGTAGGGCAAGGGTGTTATCAGAACTTGGAAACCTCTTTACTTAGAAAGGTTCCAAGATGCAATCAAAGACCACTGATGCAACACATACTGGTTGTTTCTGATGTTGTGTTTTCTAGTGATTATTTGCTTTCCAAATGACAGTTAGTGACAAAAGCAGTCTGCTTTGTTTCTTGAAGTAAAATGAAAAGATCCTCTAGATATGAGTGCTGTAAATGCACGAGGCAAACAAATGGTAAAGCTTTCCAAATGGATTCCTTGTAGGCTACAACACCTTTTATTGAAAAAACAGGATAACAAAGATGTGACAGGACACAAATCTTTGAGCCACGTATATCTTTTTTTTGAGATTTAACTGAAAAATTATTTTTTCCCTTCAATCTAGAGATTGTTTTGGGGTGGGAAATCCAGCAATATAGACCTTTAGGAAATGTCGACTTCAGACTTAATTAGCTTCAATTGCCCGATTCCAAGAGGGACACGTCCGGGCCGTCCGGATGGTTCCAGGCAAGGTGGGCCCACTTGGACCCGATTCTGGACTGCAGGAACAAAATGTTCCTGCGGTAGCTAGAATCGGGCCCAAGGATGGCCCAGTGTGCCCATGGATAGCCCAGCATGCCCCTGCCGCCTGCGGGGATGACCTCTCTACAGGCGCCCCTGACTTTGGTGTTTCCGGCCCCAATATTCTCTGTTGCCTGACCCACTACTGGCCAGCTGGGGCCTGGACTGGGCAGCGGGGACCCCCATACCCGACCCCAGCCCTGATGTGCAAAATCTGCTGCTTATACCACCTTCGAAGTGGTATAAGCAGCGTGTCCCCATGAGCCTGGCAACACGTACAGGGCAGTGACCTGAATCGGCCCTGTATGTGCTGCCAGTTTGGCCTGCCCCTGCTCTGCCCCCCTCCGGCTCTCCCGTCGTGATGCACAGAACATATGGGGAAATCGGCCCTGGACGCATTGCGGGGTTGCACGTCCCACCAGGACATGCATCCCCTCAACCCACATTCAGGAATGACCTCCTTAGTCACTGGAGGTGTCAACCAGCAGCTTAATCCAAATCACCATGGACCTGTGGTAGACAGCTCAGGTCCATGCATACCAAATCAGGTCTGATTTCCAGCATGTTCACAATCAATATGTATGAGATATATTTACACAGTAAAATGCAATGCATGCAAATATATCTCATACATATTCATTAGACTGTCTTGAAAACCTGATCTGTTTGTGGCATTTGAGGACAAGAGTAGCTTATCTCTACCATGAACTTTATTTTTTAGAAAACTCACCAGAACAGGTAAACCATCTCCCAACCCAATCCAAGATAACAATGCTATTTAACAAAATGTCCCCCTGAGAAGACAGCACTGCCTGCCACAGATTTCTACCTAAAAGAACGCTGCAAAAGATATTCTTGAAAGCACTGTCACTAAATATATGTGGGTTCATTTTCATCTACAGTGGCAAACCTATTATTTTAAACACTGGTTACAAAGAAGGGCCAGAGCATTCATTGCCTATGATGTTTGCAGTAGCTCATGGGAATCTGAGACCTTTTCTCTTCAGAATTTATCCTCAAGTTGGAATTTTGCAAGCTCGTGATGATTCTTTGGAATGAACTATAACAATTGGAGGCAATTTAGACAATGCTGCGGGATACAGTGGGATAGGGAGTTGCAATAGTTTAAGTGTTCTAGAATCAGGGAGTGAAGGATGATGATCAGATCACATTTTCAAAGAAGCTCCACCCCTTTTATACCAATTTCCTCTAAGTGCAATAATAGGACCAGACACTCAACTGCATCAAATGCAGTACTGAGATCTAACAGGACAAGAAGGAAGGCTCTACCTTGATCTACATGCAGATGTACACTGTTAGCTAAAGCCGGTAAGATAGATTTTTTTTCCATATTCCTTTTCTAAAGCCAGATTGGAAAGTGTGGAGAGCATAAGCCTCCTCCAGGAAATATCAACATTGAAAGTAGGAAACATTCTCCACTAGTTGGAATAGTGCTACTGAAAATCATTATGACTGCCCCGGCACTATCCGTATTGTGCCAAGGTGGAGCATGGGTGGTCCTCGGAATTATCCAGATAGTGGCAATATTCAGTTCATTATCTGGCTAGTCAATTCAAATAGAAGACTGAATATCATTGCTATCCGGATAACTCCAGCTATTATCCAGACAGTGGCACTGAATATATGTATTTGATTTAACTGCTGTGCCTGGCCTTAAAAAAAAGAATTCTGATTGTGGTGGCTTAATATTGACTTATAAGGCTATAGTTGTATTAGCACTAAAAAGAAACTTAAAAGACACACAGAAACAAGAACACAGAGATGAAATCCATCCATCCAATCTATTAGATTAAAAAATAATGGACTGAATAAAGACCATGAATTCAGGACTCATTATGGAAGCTGTTAACACTATCTGCTCTCCATTCTGGTGAGGTGTTACCTTAGCACTCTATGTAGCACTTCCAGTGAATACATTTCTGCTAATTGATACTAATTGATGCTAATCCAATCTCAATTTGATATTCCTGAAGACATAGTAACATAGTAAATGATGACAGCAAATAAAGACCCATTGGCCCATTTGGTCTACCCAGTTCACGCTGTCAAGGATAGACTCAGTTCCCAACTTTAGAAGCTTGTTGGCTTGTAGAACATGCCCCATATCCATATCAATTTTTGCTGTTTTCCTCAATGGTTCTCTACCATTCTGGGTAGAAGAACAAATAAAAATGCTACACTTAATAAAACCATAAAACCATTTGCTTTTAGATTTGCAGAGACCTGGTTTCCTACTTAATTTTGCAGTAAAGCTATAAATTTGAAAGTTCCAGGGTGCTTTGCATAGTGAACTGATACACAGAAGTAAAATTGAATTTTGATCTTCTAAAGTTCCCATTGTTACAAGCCTGCCTTACAGGGTGTGATTAATTCAATCAGTTTCTGCTGCCTGAGCAAGCTTATTCCAAGAGACTCTACAAAGCTAAGCTTTCAGACTTTACTAGTTGGCTAGTTTTTGATATAAATTTTCATAACTTTCCCCTTGCCTATCTATTACCTGTTTTATTCTCTTATAATGACTACTTAGGCACTGTGGTGTGTTAAGGGAACTGCACCAAGGAAGGGGGACAAACACAGAAGAAAAACAAAATAAATAAAAGAAAAGAAAACCTTGCTCGTCCTATCTTTCTGTCTCTATTCCATTTCTATCTGTTCACAGCGACCTTGATCTCTACAGTCTAGTGACAAACAAGCTAACTTTTGATTATAAGTTTAGGAATATTTAGATGCCTACATTCCTTGCATAACCTTTTCAAATCAGACATCCGAGTATGCCCTCAGTCATATAAGGCCTACTAGCCAGGGGTACTTAAATTCCCTCTCACCCTACCCCTCACCCCACCCACTCCAGGATTGCATTGCCTATATAGTTGTCCTATAGATTGACATCTGTTCTTCAATTAGGTGTAACACCCAGCTTTTCCCCTTTTCTCCTTGTCCTAGCACTGCTTTATCATAGTCTTAATCAGCATGTAATGTTTTCAATGCAATAGCTGTGGTGTCTTCATTCTAAGAAGAATCATTTAGAGCCTAAGAGTTTGCCCTATATGCCTCAAGTTATCTGCTATGCACAAAGAATTGAGTCTATTAAGAGAAGAATTAGCTGCATTTAAGCACACTACTCTAGGGTACAAATTGAAAAAATTCACCACCACTCCCACAAAGAATCAAACAATCCAGGAACAAATGGTTCACAGTGGGCTCTGGTAGGCTGCGACCTGTAACACGGAGACATCCTCTCCATTAAGAGATATCCCTGCATAATGCCTTCTCTGCCCTGGAAAATGAGAGTGCCTAATTAGTGGAAACTGAAGCGTCCTTAAATGAGAAGGTTAATGCCCAATCTCCTGATAATGCACCAAATATGAAGAAAAAATCAGAAACAGGAAACTGCTACTACTTGGAGATTCCATCATCAGAGGCACCAACTTGGGAACACAGTCAAAGGAGAGAAGATGGTCAGCAGGAGAAAGAACCAAATTATTGGCATAGTTAATGCAGAAGGTGAGCACTCAAAAACTGATGTTATCATCCACTTGGATACAAATGACCTGGCTAGAAACAGTGCCTCTACAGTTCAAAGGGATTTCCAGATTCTGGGAGAGAAACTCAACCCATTCTCAGAAGTTCTACCTATTCTTGGTAAAGGGGCAGAAAGGATGCATCACATAATCAACTTTAATACATGGCTCCAAACCAGGTGCAAACAAGAAGGATTTCGATATATAGGCGACTAGGGAAACAGATGGAACAACAAGAGGTTATACTGTGTTGATGGACTGCATCTCTCTGTCGCAGAGAAAAGGATCCTATGTGAAAAATTCAGGCATTATGTGGACAGGCATTTAAACTAGGGAATGGGGGTGATGGACAGAGAAAAACAAGTTCAGGACATCATTCCCAGCAAAAAACATAATAACATTGGAAACAGACACACTATTAACCCACACAATGGCAAGTGGGAAGAGGCTTGTAGAATAAAATCCACGCAAAATACAGGCAAGCCAGCCAACAAATGCTGGACAGCAATGAGTACAAATGCTCGAATCCTAGCCAACAAAGTTCTTGACCTGGAAGCCCTAATGGTGGAAATAAACTTGGACATTCTGGCCATTACAGAAACATGGTTGAATGAGTCACATGAATGGGATATACAGTGTCTTGTGAAAGTATTCATCCCCTAGGTTTTTGTCCTGTTTTGTCGCATTACGTACAACCTGGAATGAAAATGGAGGTTCATTTGGATGTTAGGTAATGGACCTAACAATATAGTCCAAATTGGTGAAGTGAAATAACAATAAAATACCTCATATATATAAAGAAACAAGTAAAAACTGAAAAGTTGTGAGTGCATATGTAGTCATCTCTTTTGCTATGAAACCCCTAAATAAGACCTGGTCCAACCAACTAACCTCAAAAGTCACATAATTAGTTGATTAGGGTCCACCTGTGTGCAATAATGTAATATGATCTGTCACATGATGCCTGAATTAATATACCTGTTCTGAAAGGCCCCTGACTCTGCAACACCATTAAGCAAGCAACATGAAGACCAAAGAGCACTCCAAACAGGTCAGAGACAAAGTTGTGGAGTATAGATAGGGTTGCATTATAAAAAAATATCCCAAATTCTGAATATCCCATGGAGCACCATTAAATCCATTATAACAAAATAGAAAGAATGTGGCACCACTACAAACCTGACAAGAGAAGGCAGCCACCAAAACTCACAGACCGGGAAAGGAGGGCATTAATCAGAGATGCTACAAAGACACCAAGGATAACACTGAAGGAGCTGTAAAGATCCACAGCGGAGATGGGAATATCTATCCATAGGACTACTTTAAGCTATACACTCCACAGAGTGGGGCTTTATGGAAGAGTGACCAGAAAAAAAGCCATTGCTTAAAGAAAGAAAGAAGACAACATGTTTGCAGTTTGCACAGCAGCATGTGGCAGACCCCCCCAAACACATGGAAGAAGGTTTTCTGGTCAGATGAGACAAAAATTGAACTTTTTGGCCATCATGGGAAATGCCATGTGTGGCGCAAACCCAACACTTGCGCCACTTCCCATCACCCCAAGAACACCAGTCCCACAGTGAAACATGGTGGTTGGCAGCATCATGCTATGGGAACGATTTTCATTGGCAGGGATGTTTCTCATTGGTCAGGATTGAAGGAACGATGGATGGCACTAAATACAGGGCAATTCTTGAGGAAAATCTGTTTCAGTCTGCCAGAGATTTGAGACTGGGATGAAGGTTCACCTTCCAGCAGGACAATGACCCTAAACATACTGCTAAAACTGGTTTAAAGGGAAACATCTAAATGTCTTGGAATGGCCTAGTCAAAGCCCAGATCTCAATCCAATTGAGAATTTGTGGCATTACTTGAAGATTGCTGTACACCAACGCAACCCATCTAACTTGAAGGAGTTGGAGCAGTTTTGCCTTAAGGAATGGGTGAAAATCCCAGTGGCTAGATGTGCTAAGCTAATAGAGACATACCCCAAGAGACTTGCAGCAAAGGTTGGCTCTACAATGTATTGACTTTGGGGGTGAATACATATGCACACTCCTGCTTTTATTTTTCTTTGTCTTAATTATTGTTTGTGTCACAAGAAAGGATATTTTGCACCTTCAAAGTTGTAGGCATGTTGTGTATATCACATGGTGCTAACCCCCAAAACTCCATTTAAATTACAGGTTGTAATGCAACAAAACAGGACAAACACAGAGGGGATGCTGCTATAATTTATTTAGGAGAGACAAAGAAGGATGAAAAGGAGGAGGAGTAGCCCTATATGTCAAAAGCAATATTAAAGCTGTTGAAATACAGGGAGATGTGGGGAAAAGAAGAAGCGCTGTGGATTTTGTTGGAAAGTGGAGATGGCACTATCACCCATACTAGTGTAGTCTACAGGCCTCCAACTGAACCCAAAGAAATTGATGCAGACTTGATTATTGATATTACAAAAGTAGCCATGAAGGGGGAAGTGATCATATTGGGTGGCTTTAATCTACCCGATGTGGATTGGAGTATTCCTTCTACAAATCTGGAAAGAAGTAAAGAAATTGTGGATACCTTCCAAGATGCGTTGCTTAGACAAATGGTGATGGAACCGACCAGGGAAAGGTTCGATGCTGGATTTAGTCTCACCAACAGTGATAGTGTATTGAATGTCCAAGTGGTTGCCCATGTGAGCAGCAGCGATCATCATACAGTATGATTTGAGATAAAAGCCAAGGCAGAGTCCACAGCAAGCTCAAAGTCCTAGACTTCAAAAACGCTGACTTCAGTAAAATGGAAAAGTACCTGAAGCAGGAGTTGTCAGGGTGGGAGGGGATAAGGGAAGTAGAATTGCAATGGGCTAAACTAAAGGAGGCAATAAAAGGGGCAACAGATATATATGTAAGGAAAGTAAATAAAAACATGAGGAAAAGGAAACCTATTTGGTTCTCCAAAGAAGTGGTTGCACAAATAAAGGCAAAAAACCACAGCTTTCACAAAATTCAGAAGTTCGCAAACAGAGGAATAATGAAAAGAATGCAGGATAAAGCTAAAGAGACAAAAAGAGAAATAAGGATAGCAAAATCAAAGGCAGAAGAAAAGATGGCTAAAGATCTAAATTGTGATGACAAAACTTTTTTTCAGGTATATTCAGGAGAAAAGGAAGATCAGAGGTGGAATTGCAAGACTCAAAAGTGCCGAGAACAGATTCGTGGAAAGTGACATTGAAAAAAGCAAAAATGCTAAATAAATACTTCTGATCTGTTTTTACTAAAGAAAATCCTGGAGAAGGACTACTTGTGATTGACAAATATACAAATGGGAATGGTGTAGATACCATACCATTCACAGAAGATGATGTGTTTGAACAGCTTGCAAAACTGAAAGTGAACAAGGCTATGGTACCGGATGGGATACATCCCAGGATACTGAAAGAGCTCAGAGATGTTCTGGCAGAGCCTTTAAAGGATGTTTTTAATAGATCCTTGTAGACAGGAGAAGTTCCACAGGACTGGAGAAGGGCCGATGTGGTACCTCTTCACAAAAGTGGCAATAGGGAAGAAGTGGCAAACTACAGGCCAGTTAGCCTTACCTCACTGTCGGGAACAGTAATGGAGGCACTCCTGAAAGAGAGAATAGTGGGCTTTCTCAAAACCAAAAGATTGTATGATCCGAGGCAGCATGGTTTTAACAAAGGACAATGATATCAAACATATCTGATTAAGTTCTTTGAATGTGTGACCAGAGAACTAGATCAAGGACATGCGATGGATGTGATCTACCTAGATTTCAGCAAAGCCTTTGATACTGTTCCTCATAGGAGGCTTATCAGTAAACTGAACAGCCTGGAGATGGGTTCTAAGGTGGTGAACTGGATCAGAAATTTGTTGACTGACAGAACACAGAAGGTGATGGTAAATGGAACTCATTTGGATGAAAGGAAGGTGATTAGTGGCATGCCCCAAGGATCAGTCCTGGGGCCAGTATTGTTCAATGTATTTGTGAGTGATATTGCTGAAGGACTGAATGGAAAAGACTGTCTTTCTGCAGATGACACAAAAATTTGCAACAGTGGACTCCCCTGAGGGAGTGGATAACATAACGAAAGATCTACAAAAGCTGGAAGAATGGTCTAATGCTTGACAGTTAAGATTCAATGTGAAGAAATGCAGTGTCATGCACTTGGGATGCAGAAATCCAAAATAATTGTATGTGATGGGGGGGGGGGGGGAGAGGTTGGTGTGCACGGCCTATGAGAAGGACCTCGGAGTGATTGTTTCTGAGGACCTCATGGTGGCAAGGTGGTGGCCAAAGCCAGAAGGATGCTGGGTTGCATACAGAGAGGAATTACCAGCAGAAAGGAAGAGATACTAATGCCACTGTACAAGTCGCTTGGAATATTGTGTTCAGTTTTGGAGACCATATCTCACAAAGGATATAAAAAGACTGGAAACGGTTCAGAGGAAGGCGACCAAAATGATTTGGTGCCTGTGCCAGAAGACATATAAGAGACTTGAAGATCTAAATATGTATACTCTAGAGGAGAGGAGGGACAGGGGAGATATGATACAGACCTTTAAATACTTAAAGAGTATTAATGAACAAACAAACCTCTTCCAAAGACAGGGAAGCTGTAAAACTAGAGGGCCTAACATGAAGTTGCAAGGGGGTAAACTGAAAGGCAATGTCAGGAAATACTTTTTCACTGGAAGGGTGATAGATGCTTGTAATGCCCTCCTGATGGATGTGGTGGGGGAAAATACAGTGGCAGAATTTGATATGGCATGGGACAGACACAGTGGATCTCTATAGCAACAGGATAAAATCAAAATAACCGTAACTGTCTCTGCTGTCTCAACAAATAGGGGTGACCTGCACAGAGCGGTGGGTACACCTCTAAACAAAGGCATGGGGAGGGGCAACCTGCATGGAGCGGCAGGTGCATCTACTCTTGCTGCCTTGCTGGGCAGACTAGATGGACCATACTGGTTTTTATCTGCTGTCATATACTATGTTACTATGATTCAACATTCATCCCTGTCCCCCTCCAGACCTCTATGATAGGAATTCCCAATCCACAAAAATCTGCTTCTTTTCTTCAGTCTTTCAGTCACATCAGAGGGAGGAACCTGTGTCATCTTGAAACGCTATGGGCTACAACATCTTTTAATTATTATTTTATAAGGCCAATGAGAAACCTACAAGGAATCCATTTTTCTCCAGCGCCAAATAATTATAATAATGCCATGTCCAATGAGTAACTGAGCTTAGACAATTAGTAGCTAGCATAGATATGAATCAAAGGGAAGCTGCAATGGAATGAGGATGATTTCTGCACCTGTCACTTGGTAGTCATCACCTGTTCCACTGTGACAGTTTGCCTCGTCATCATTACATTCATCCATTGGACTGCCATCTGGTGTAGTGGGAATGGAAGTAGGAGCTGGAAGGAAATGAAAAAAAACCTATTAGAATAAAAGAATATTCTTTAACTTTGTTAAACCTTTATGTTTTTAAACACAAACATAGAAAGGCCATTTGGCATAGAGCGTCTAGGTCGGAAATGGACAGTCTAAGTCAGGATTTCATCACTTTCAGCCTATTTTTAAACAGATCCACTAAATGCAGAGTCTTTTGTGCAATACATTTAGAGCCGCAGAAAAATACACTTGTGTATCCCTATACGAAGGGGGGGGGGGGGGGGTCTCTGGCCTTGTAACGAAACAGAAAGCTACGGGCACACTTCAGTTCCGGAGAGCCGAACGATTTCTCTGCAGTTTCGTTTTATTTGGTACCCGTACATGAAGTGGAAGCAACCATTCTATAAAGTTACATTTACAAAAGTTACATTTACAAAAAGAGGTATCACAAAGCAGCTTATAAGTGCAAACACAAGCACTTTACACACATAAGGGTTAATTTTACTCATATACATCCCATTGCCGTATTCCAGGAAATGACAGATCTAAGAGCAGCCAATTAATAAACCAAGCTCCTAAAAGCACCTTGTTAAATTTTTAAACTCCATTCTAATAACTCGGAACCAAAGCTATCACTCGGAACCAAAGCTTCATACACCCACCAAATATAAAGATACAAAGCACTACTATACCAATAAGATCAGAAGTGAGATACCTCGGAGTTACTCTGGACAATAAACTCAATCTCAAGCCTCACATAAACAAAACAATCCAAAAAGCCTACTACAAGATGCGAATCATCAGGAGACTGAAACCGCTCCTCGCCCCAGAACACTTCCGTACCGTCTGTCAAGCACTGATAACCCCACTACTGGACTTCTGCAATCCGATATACCTTGGACTACCGAAACAAGCCCTCAAACCACTCCAACTGGCACAAAACACTGCAGCACGAATCATATCAGGAACCGCAGGACAGGAGCACATCACACCCACCTTAAAGGACTTACACTGGCTTCCAATCCGTGCACGCATCAGATACAAAACAATCATAAACCTATTTAAGATAAAACAGCACACATCAGCCAACAGCCTGCACACCCTCATACAACCAGACACCAGCACACATCCCAGAAGAAAACATACACAACCGAGTCAGCACCCCAAGTGAATACAAACACACACGCAAGGACACATCAGACAGAGCACTCTCCATGGCTGCTCCAACAATATGGAACAAACTACCGGATGATCTGAGGGCTACTACAGACCTCAAGGACTTTAGAAAACAGCTGAAAACCATGCTGTTCATAGAACACTATGGACACATCACATAACCTCAGAAAATGTATAACAGCACATGATACTGCCTAAACAATGTATGTATGGAATATGTTTTTTGCACCACTGTATATAGCCCACTCTGTACATAGCTCATACCAATCCAGCACACAATACAACACACACTCAGCTTCACCCTCACTGCATGTATAACACACTCACTGTACTCGATTGTTTGCTGTGATACCACCTTGATTATTAAGATAAGGCGGTTTAGAAATACTGTTAAATAAATAAATAAATAAAATAACTGGTGGGCTAGGCACAATTGCACTTTCATTAACTGCTAAAACCTCAAATAAACCTCAAATTTTCTGCTTGAAAAATACTGCTGAGATTTGTGGGGTATCTCAGCAGTATTTTTCAGAGGAAATGAATGGATTCATTTGCCATAAGTATTTCTAAATTCCAAGCAGGAGTGAAACATGGTGTCAATGAATTGGCGACATAATTGAAAACTATTTTAAAAGGAAGAACGAATTTCGGTCTTTTAAGAAAGCATTTCGAGCTGGTTTGAAAATAGTTTAAGGAGTGTTGTGGAAAACACAGTAGTGAATTTGACTTTAGTTTGGAATGTTGCTGAGTTCTACTCTCTGTTTTTGAACCTGGTGTAATAATTGGAAGAGATCTTTTTCTTATGGCATTTCACTTTCTTGGAATTTGAACTTCACACTGATCAAAAGTTTTCTTTGAGATTGTGGATTCCCCTTTAGGTTACAGCGAAGCTACCCTGAAGCCCCAGCTCACAGCCGTTAAGTAGCATAAGGCCTCTTCTCTCCCTTTGTAGTGATAAGGAAGGAAGTTATCCTCAAGCTCTGGATCTGAAAAGCATCTCTGATATAATATATTCCTAAGGCTGCTGACTGAAGAGCAGGCATTAACAAACTGTGGCTTCAGGAAAGAAAATCTACTCTTGTACCCTGCTATGCCTGTAATGCTAAGAAAATACTTCCTGTTCTAGGCATATTGAGTTGAAACCACTGATAGAAAAATGGTATATCAAGCCCACCTAGAGAGATGAACAGAGTATGAAAAATGTGGAACTGTATATTAAAGTTCAATGTTATTACTAGATAACAGCAGCTGAAATAAATTCATTTAAGATTTACTGGTCTACAATATAGAAAACACATGAAGAAATGAATTGCAAGAGGATAGAAAACATTTAGAAAAATCTCTTTAAAAAGACTTGACAGGAAAAATGAAGAAATAAATAATGTGCAGGATTCTTTTGTAAACAGAGAAGACGTGCCCTATGCAAATTCTCAAAAATGACTTTGGGGAAGGTCACTCAGGCAACAGTCTACTAAACGCTACTATTTCTGAAAGAAATAGATTTCAGTAAATCGTACATGTTGAGGGCAATTTTAGAAAGGTTTACTGAGGGTCAATTTAAAGGGGGCACCCAGTTAAAATGTCTTTTAAGGCCCTTATGTTAAGCCTATTTTATAAAAACAAAAAGCGGCCTATCCATCTTTAAAAAAACTAGCTTAAGTGGTGGAAATTGAGAAAGTGTGCCTTAAAGTTAAAGCAGAGAAGCTTGGATGTTTGCAAGAATGCATGTAAATTATATGGGCCGATATTTGCTTGCAGCGCTCAGTATTTTTTTCTTAATGCTGACTGCTACAGGTAAAATGAAAATGAATATTTCGAGAGAGCATTGAGATTGCAGTTGCTGTTGAAATCCTAGTTTCAGTGGTGACCGCAAGCAGCTTTTTGGATAGTGGCGATATTTAACCACTATTCAGATAGGGGGTTATTAAGAGACACGCTATTCTTGCTGGCAGCCCGGGGGCGGTTGTGCGAGGTAGTCGGGGCGGGCAGTGGACGGTCGCTGGCCCTGTATATACAGGGCCAATTCTAATGTTGGCTCTGTACGTCCATGGTCAGCGAAATGGCCAGGGAAGTTATTCCTCCTCCGAGGTGGAATAACTTCCTTGGACGTTTTTTTCTTTCAACATCGGGGCATGGGAGGGGCTAGGGGGAGCCAAAGTTTATTCCCCGCAGCCCAACCCTGGCCTTAGGAGGCCAGATCGGAGGTCGGGCTGCAGGGAATAAACCTTTTTCTGTGGCAGCTGGCATCGCAGCTTTAAATAGAGCCGCGGTGCCATGGCAACATGACGCCATGGCGCCGCGGCTCCATTTAAAAGCCTGACTGAACTATCAAGGTAGTGCCTGTATGTGCAGGCCGGGACTGAATCGCAGTCCCGGCCTGCATGTACAGACCTGTTCATGATTCTGTTCCCCTTTGTACATCCGGCTCAGACCGGACACACAAAGGGGATGTACGTGCAAGACTGAATCGGGCCAATAGCAAACTTCCTAAAATTAGGCCTGCCTATGCCTAATATTATGCAGCTTGTTATCAATTTAATAGCCTGAAAATTTCTGCTAGCCAGATACTGTAATTCTGTGGATCATCCTCTTCCATTCACGGACTGCCCTGGCACTATCCGGACAGCGCCATAGTGGTCACAGGAAGTATTCAGTGGCACTATTCACTAAATATCCTTCTTACCGGCACTTATCCAGTTTGCTAACATATGTTCCTTCTAACCTTCTAACCTGCACTGGGTCTGCCGCCAACATTCCTGCCGGCGAGGGGGGGGGGGGTGCAGAGTGATCGACGCTCTGCCTCCACCCCCACCGGCAGGAATGCTGGCGGTGGAACCGGCGCAGATTAAAGAGAACATTGCGAGGGTGCTGCAGCGTGTGTTAGACCCTGTGTCTGGGGGTTAGATGTGCACACGCATGTCTTCAGATGTCCAAATCACAACTAAGACTTTAAAAAGACCCCCATAGTTTGCATTTTGCAAAGTATATATGCAAACCCCAAGTTCCACCAAATTCTGCCCCAGAAATGTCTGCTTTGCATGTGTATAAAAATAACTGCAGGCTCGCTCCCTGTGTGTACTCTTAAACTTGTATATGGTGGTGAATTACGCATAGTCGGCTTTTTGGGTAAAACCTGTTTTAACACATAAAGGGTGTAACTTTATAAGGGGACGCATGCATTTAGGCACCAAGGATGTTCCTAACTCTGGGTTATTTTAATCATTAATAAGCATATGTGGCCATATATGCATGTTAATGGACTCTTATAAACACCGAACAGCATAGAGGCATGTGCGTTGCTTGAAGGCACGTACTTTGCCAATGGATGTGCGCATGCAATGAGTTTGCTCAGAGCATGGTTGATACACACAAGTAGACATGGGGATTATAAAATTCTGTGGGTCCAATATTTAAAGGCAATTCTTTGGTTAGCAACAATGTTCCCTCTAACCTGCGCTGGGTCCGCCGCCAACATTCCTGCCGGGGGTTGGGGGGGTGCAGAGCGATCGACGCTCTGCCCCTCCCCCCACCGACAGGAATGCCAGCAGCGGACCCGGCACAGATTAAAGAGAACATTTATGCTTATTAATGATTAAAATACCCCCCCCCCAGTTATACACATGCAAAGCAGACATTTCTGGGGCAGAATTGGGTGGAACTTGGGGTTTGTATATATACTTTGCAAAATGCAAACTATGGGGGTCTTTTTAAAATCTTAGTTGTGATTTGGACATATGAAGACATGCGCGTGCACATCTAAATCACAAAAACCTCTCCAGAGTAATTTCACAAATGACTTTTAAAGACGTCATCAGTGTGAGGATGTCCAGGTTGGCAGGAGGTGTGTTGAAAGGTGTGTCGGGGAGGTGCAATGGACATAGATGTTCATGTTTGATTTCAGAAACGTCGGGGACGTCTGCAGGCATGTCCACGTTTAGACTTGTTCCAGGTACGAACAGGCATGAGGAAAGTGCTTGTTGTGGCCTTAAAGCATCCAGAGAGTATAGAGAGTTAAGTGCCTAGCCTAAGATCACAAAAGCCCACACTGGAATTTAAACTCTGACTACTTTGTTCCTAATCCCCTATGCTGACCATTATGCTATTAGACATCCCAATTCTAAAATGATATTCTGGGGACGTCTTTATAGATGCCCATATTGGGCACATCCACACTTGTGAAATCGTGCCTGAACTTGCACGTGCCTGCCTGTTTGTCAGATGTTCTGACTTTGACGTCCCAGATTGCACTTGGACATCCTTTGTAAAATGCGCCTTCACATGTGTATAACAAGGCAGACAAACATGCACATATTTATGTCTGCTCTGGACTAGACATATGTATATCCATGTGTGCCTGCTGCCACCGCTCACACATATATGCAGCAATTTAGAAGGGAAAGGGAAAGCGTAATTGTACATTTTTATGCTTTTTACACTTATGCCAGCCATATCAACCTATGAGACTGGTGCTAAAATGGCTGCCGTAGTCTTCCTAACAACAGAACAAACGGTCTTTGAAAGTCTTTGGATGCCCAGCTACCTTCAATTTCACAGCCAAGCAGTTCCATTCTCAGTGCCAGTCCTGCAGGCGTTGCTCTTTCTGGGATCACACGGATGAATCGGGTTAATAGAGGTGCAAAAGTCCGTAGCTCTGGGGTATCGTAGTTAGTGTTGCCTTCAAATGTCTATGAAACATGCAAACACAATGATAAAAGAGGTGCTTATTTCCCGCACTGTTGCTTTCTTTTCTTTGAACAGTTAAGATCTCTGGGGTTTAAATGAGATATACAGGATGAAGATGCTGAATGACTGCAAACATAGTCTATATTGTACTATTATAGTTTTTTCACAGTTGACACATTTAATGTCCCATTTTGCATTGAGGGCTGAACATAGTAAATGAGATGTGCAGGCCGGGATGTTCACATTTCCCTGGTATTTTACAAAAGGCTCTGCTAAGCAAATAAAGATGCCAGTAAACACACATGTACTTGTTGGCATGTTTACCGCCCTGAATGAGCCTGATCACAGAACCTATCAGGATCAGGCCTGGTTAGTACTTGGAGGGGAAACTGCCTTGAAATACCGAGGGCTGTAGATTTACTGTGTGGAAGAAAGGCCAAGCATGCTACTGCCCAAAAAACCCAAAAAACCAGGGGATGAGTCAGCATTGACTCAACAGCACACATGTCCACTTTCCTTTCTTTTCACAATAGGAGGAGTATTTTTTATAAGTCTGCATAGAAAAAAGAGTAGCCCCATTCAACAGCTTCTACCTATAAGTGCTGACACTTAATCCATATAGTAGCCTGATTTAAAAAAAAATATGTTAAGTGCCACAAATTAAAAAGAGAAGTCACTGAAGGTCTCATTTTTTATGTTAAAAGGCAACAATAATATATTAGGGATTAAGGACATTAGTTCCTACATTCCCTTTTACTACGCCCTGGCTGAAACGAGCACTTTTACAAAAGCTGCACTCATTTTGCAGCAGGTGCAAAAGTGTACAAGGAAATTAATTGGCGCGCACGTGTGGTCCCATTGTAAAATGAGAAATCCTTGTGTAGCATTTCAATCTACCCAATCCATGCTTACGACACTACCTCTGAGTCGCCGGCATCCTGGCCATTTACATGTGTAGAGAGTGACTCTCTGAAATCACTGTTTACACATGTAGCTAATTTACACTTGAAAATGCCCGTTTAACTACAGATGCTTTTAACATGACCTTATTCGCCTAAAATGTATTCAGCCCCTCTCACATCAAACTATAATTTAGGTGTGACTTGGAAAAAGTAGGCGTGGTAATTTTTATAACAGCTATAAGGCTGATATAAGTCAAGGCACATTTGCTGCGCAAAATAGGCATGAAATACATGCGAGGTTACTACTACTACTATTACTACTACTTATCATTTATATAGTGCTACAAAACATATGCAGAGCTTTACATATAGATGTGAGAGACATTCCTGCTCCTTGGAGCTTACAATCTAATCATGATGAAGAACATCAGAGACTGCTGCTTGATCCACATGGAATACCAGCTGTACCAGCATCTGAGAGGCCTGCTCCAGTGATGTCAGCAAGGGGGCCTATAAGAGCCTGTTCCTCATCACGGTGAGACTGCTGCTTGATCCACATGGAATACCAGCTGTACCAGCATCTGAGAGGCCTGCTCCAGTGATGTCAGCAAGGGGGCCTATAAGATCCTGTTCCTCTAGTATCATGGTGAGACTGCTGTTTGATCCACATGGAATTCCAGCTGTACCAGCATCTGAGAGGCCTGCTCCAGTGATGTCAGCAAGGGGGCCTATAAGAGCCTGTTTCTCTAGTATCACGGTGAGACTGCTGCTTGATCCACATGGAATAACAGCTGTACCAGCATCTGAGAGGCCTGCTCCAGTGATGTCAGCAAGGGGGCCTATAAGAGTCTGTTCCTCTAGTATCATGGTGAGACTGCTGCTTGATCCACATGGAATACCAGCTGTACCCGTATCTGAGAGGCCTGCTCCAGTGATGTCAGCAAGGGGGCCTATAAGAGCCTGTTCCTCTAGTATCACGGTGAGACTGCTGTTTGATCCACATGGAATTCCAGCTGTACCCGCATCTGAGAGGCCTGCTCCCGTGATGTCAGCAAGAGGGCCTATAAGAGTCTATTCCTCTAGTATCACGGTGAGACTGCTGTTTGATCCACATGGAATTCCAGCTGTACCCGCATCTGAGAGACCTGCTCCAGTGATGTCAGCAAGAGGGCCTATAAGAGCCTGTTCCTCTAGTATCATGGTGAGACTGCTGCTTGATCCACATGGAATACCAGCTGTACCTGCACCTGAGAGGCCTGATTCATTGATGTCAGCAAGGGGGCCTATAACAGCCTGTGCCCCTTCTGTGGGACGCGACTGCTTCAAAGGGGCATGTCCAAAGGGCCAAGACTTGTCCCTTTGAAGCCCCTTTGGAGCATGAAGGAGCTTGAAAAGAGTTTGAAGAGGGACTTGTTGCTGCAGAGAGTATGGGGTCAAAATGAAAGCGGAGAGGAGGAATGGTTAGAAAAAAGTCAGCGAAAGTGATTGGGCCCATAGACCAACATATTAAGATTGCCTCGAAACAGCAAGAAATGGCATCCTCCATGAGTACCAACTTCCCCTTGGACTCTCACATTGGGCTTAACTCTGACCGGCTATTCTGTGATCTCAACTGGGCCCGGTCATGCTACACCTATTAGTAGTGAGCTACAGCCGGTCCTAGCCTTCTCGCCTCAGACAGAGGGATCTATTGCTTCCGGGATGAGGTATTTTCTTCCTCTCCCTAAAGTTATAGTGTTACCATAAAATGATTTGTTAGTGTCCGCCCCAGCTTCTAAGGACATATCTTTGAAAGATATTTGGGATATTGTATCCCTAATGGAAGGTACCTTAAATAATATCTTTAAACAATTCTTCATATTCTCCTCTGATACAGTTTCTAAGCTTTTGGAGCACGACTCCAGATTGTTATCTATTGAGAAAAGGTGTGATAGACTTGACCCCCAGTGTGCGACATTCCACTCAGTCACTGTTTCTTCGGTGAAGGACTCTTTAGTAATTCACCAACAATTGGAGAAAGAGTAGTTACTCACCTGTAACAGGTGTTCTCCAGGAGCAGCAGGAATCAGTCCTCACTTATGGGTGACGTCGCCGATGGAGCCCTCGCGGAGCAATTTCCCCAGCTTTCGCAGAAAGCCTTTGGGAATTGCAGCGTGCATGCGCGGTCCCCTTCCCGCCCAGGGATGCCATCTTGCTCAGTCTGATGACATAGCGGAAAGACAGCAAAAGTTAGCAAAAATATGCAACAAGAATGACTGCAACTCCAAGGGGAGGAGGGAGGGTAGTGAGGACTGATTCCTGCTGCTCCTGGAGAACACCTGTTACAGGTGAGTAACTACTCTTTCTCCAGGACCAAGCAGGAAGTCAGTCCTCACTTATGGGACTCCCAAGCTTAAGGTTACCGGAGACCTCAAGCCTAAAGAGCTCCCTCAAGCTCAACAGTACAGAGGGAAGGAATCTGCTCTGAATACGAATCCGGCCGGTAGCCCAACACTAGGGCCAGAGGGAGGAGTTGCCTAAACCTCAAAGAGGTTGTGGAGAACTGCCTGACCGAAAGCGCTGTCCCTGCGGGACTCCCTTTCAAGGCAGTAATGAGCCGCAAAGGTCTGGCCTGAAGACCAAGTAGCGGCCCGGCAAATGTCTGCCAATGGAACAGAGCGGAGATGAGCCACAGACGCAGCCTTCGCCCTGACCCGATGAGCCGTGACACGACTTTCCAAGGAGAGGCCAGCTGCCCCGTAAGTCCAGGCGATACAGTCGGCTACCCAGGAGGACAGAGTACGCTTAGAGACAGGTACCCCCAACCGATTGGGGTCAAAAGATACGAAGAGCTGGACGGCTTTTCTATGCTCTCGCGTACGGTCAAGGTAGAAGGATAAGGCTCTTCTACAGTCCAGGGTGTGCAGCACAGTTTCTGCTCGGCTGGCATGCGGCCTGGGAAAGAAGGTCGGAAGAACCACCTCCTGGTTGATGTGAAAGGGGGAGACCACCTTTGGAAGAAACTTGGGGTGGGTCCGCAGTACCACCCTATTCTTATAGAACCTAGTGTACGGAGGCTCCGACACTAGGGCCTGTAGCTCACTCACGCGCCTCGCGGAAGTGAGGGCCACCAAGAAGAGAGTTTTCCAGGAGAGAAAACGGAGAGGGCAGGTAGCCATGGGCTCGAAAGGCGGACAGGTAAGCCTTTGCAGAACCACGTTGAGGTCCCAGTCAGGGGCTGGGGGGTGCAACGGAGGTTTAAGCAGAAGGAGACCTCTGAGGAAACGCACCACCAAGGGATGCGAGGAGAGAGGCCGGCCTTCGACCGGTGAATGATGTGCAGAGAGAGCACTGAGGTGGACTCTGACAGAGTTGGATTTGAGACCGAGATCAGAGAGGTGAAGCAAATATTGCAGCACCACCGATACTAAACAGGCGAAGGGGTCGTCAGATCGCTGAGAACACCAGACCGAGAAGCGACGCCATTTGAGGC
The DNA here is from genome assembly GCA_033557465.1 of Ichthyophis bannanicus. Classification (NCBI taxonomy): domain Eukaryota; kingdom Metazoa; phylum Chordata; class Amphibia; order Gymnophiona; family Ichthyophiidae; genus Ichthyophis; species Ichthyophis bannanicus. Next base: position 347,398,271 of record CM066031.1, on the reverse strand, counting down.
CGTACGACTTCCGGATGGAGGGACGCCGAGAAGCTAGGACGACGGCTTCCACCTCCGGGGCTAGCCGTAGCGGAGCTAGGACTACCCTTTCAGCAGCCAGGCCGTCAGGTGTAGGGCCCAGAGGTTGGGGTGCAGAAGAGTGCCCCGATCCTGGGTCAGGAGGTCGGGCTGGAACCCCAGAGGAAGAGGGGTGTCCACCGCCAGCTGTAGTAGTAGAGGGAACCACGGTTGTCTCGGCCACCGAGGCGCCACCAGGATCACGGAGGCCCTGTCCCGGACAACTTTGAACAATGTCTGGGCCACCAGTGGTGTAGGAGGGAATGCATACAGCAGACCCGTGGACCACGGGATGAGGAAAGCATCAGGCACCTCCCGAGAAGGATGGGGGTGCCGGGAGCAGAATCTGGGGAGCTGCCTGTTCAGGGGACTGGCAAAAAGATCCACAGTGGGAGAGCCCCACCGGCGGAAGATCTGCTGGACCACCTCGGGGTTCAATTTCCACTCGTGCGGTAGCAGCATCCGACTCAGCTTGTCCGCCAGGCAGTTGTGCTGACCTGGCAGGTAAACCGCTTTGAGGAGGATGTCGTGATCGACAGCCCAAGAGCACAGCCTCCGGGCTTCCCGACATAGAAGGAGGGAGCCCGTGCCCCCCTGTTTGTTCACGTAGAACATTGCAACCTGATTGTCCGTCTGTACCAGTACGGACTGGCCGAATATCAGGTGAAAGAAGGCCCGCAGAGCTAGGCGGATCGCCCAGAGCTCCAGGAAGTTTATCTGCTGGGCGGCCTCCCAAGGCGTCCAAAGGCCCTGAGTGCATGTCCCTCGATAGTGCGCCCCCCATCCCAGGAGGGACGCATCTGTCGTGAGCACCCGGGACGGTGGGGGAGACTGAAAAGGCATGCCGAGCACTAGGTTGGGCAGGTGAAGCCACCAGTGCAGGGAGGAGACCAGACGGTCGGAAATCTGTATCAGGTCCGACAGCCTCCCTGTGGCCTGACGCCACTGAATGCGAAGGCTCCACTGAGCAGGCCGCATATGTAGACGGGCGTTCGGAGTGACATGGACCGTGGAGGCCATGTGTCCGAGTAGCTGCAGGAACTGTCTGGCCGAGGCCGGCAACCTGCCGCTGAACCTGCCGGCTAGAGCCGTGAGCCTGTTGGCCCTTTCCAGAGGCAAGAAGGCACGAGCCTGCTGAGTGTCCAGCCATGCCCCTATGAACTCGAGGTCCTGGGAGGGGAGCAAAGCGGACTTCTCGAAGTTTATGACGTAGCCCAAGTGCTGAAGCAGGGCCACCGTACGCTGGGTGGCTTGGGCGACCCCTGGAGCAGACGATGCCCGGATGAGCCAATCGTCCAGGTATGGGAAGACGAAGAGGCCCTGAAGCCTTAGGAAGGCGGCTACCACCGCCAGGCACTTCGTGAACACCCTGGGCGCGGAGGACAGGCCAAAGGGCAGTACCCGGTACTGATAATGATTCCCCGCCACCACAAACCTTAGGTATTGTCGGTGGTCCAGATGAATAAGGATGTGGGTATAAGCATCCTTTAGATCCAAGGAGCATAGCCAATCTCCCCGCTGAAGGTAGGGCAGCAGGGTTCCAAGGGTAAGCATCTTGAACTTTTCCCGCTGCAGGAACTTGTTGAGGTTGCGTAGGTCTAGAATGGGCCTGAGGCCTAATGTTCTCTTTGGAACCAGGAAGTACCTCGAGTAAAACCCGTGGCCCCACAAGTGTTGGGGCACGGGCTCCACCGCCCGTTCCTGAAGCAGACTTTGCAGCTCCTGAAGGAGTAAGTCCCTGTGCAGAGGGGGTCTCGGAGGCTCCCCTGGGAAGTAGAGGGGAGGCACTTGGTGAAAATGCAGGAGGTAGCCCTCTCGAACTACCTGCAATACCCAGGCCTCGGATGTTATGGCTGACCACCTGTAAGCAAAGTGGGTCAGCCGACCCCCCGTACCGGACGAAGGCCCCTGAGGGGCAGGGGCTATGCTGGCATAGTCAAAAACCCCCGCCCTGCGTGGCCGGGGCCTGCGTGGCGGGTTTGGGGGCTTTCTGCTTCCGGGATCCGTTACCCTGTCCCCTAGGCCGCTGCCCCTGAAGGGGGGTGGCGGCCGGGTATTGTGGTTGGTGATGCGTATAAGCAAACACCTTCCTCGGGTAAAAAGGCTTTCTCCCCGAGCCCTTCTTCTTCTGTGAAGGGGCAGAGGACTTTCTAGAAAGGCGAGTCCTGGTGAGAGTCTCCGACTCGAGCTCCGCCGCCTTTTCGGCCATGGGTTTGCCGAAGAGGTTTTCTCCCCTGCAGGGGACATCGACCAACTTGTCCTGCACCCAGGGCTCGAGGTCGGAGGACTGAAGCCAAGCCTGGCGGCGAGCCCCGATGCCGGCTCCGGCTACTCGAGCCGAGGCCTCGAAGCCATCATAGGCCGCTCGAGAAATGAACTTCGAACACTCTCGAATCCCAGAGGACAAGGCTTGGAACCGCTGCAAGGGTTCCTCGGAGAGACCGGCAGAGAAACCCTGAAGTTCTTTCGCTAGGTCTCGGAGGTACATACCCATGTACAGCTGATATGTCTGGACCCGACAAGCAAGCATAGAGCCCTGGAAGCACTTCCTACCGAGGGCATCCAGGCTCCGGGCCTCCTTCCCCGGGGGCATCGAGGAGTGCATCTTTTGACTCTTAAGTCGATGCATGGCCGACTCCACCACCATGGAGTGGTGTGGAAGTTGCGCCTTCTGGAACCCGGGGCTTTTGCGGACTCGATATATGGAATCGATCCGCTTGCTCAACACGGGCGTCGAGGCGGGGCTCTCCCACATGCGGAAGAGAAGCCACTCCAGCATCGGGGGAACCGGTACAGTGAAGGCCTCCCTCGGGGGGAAGTCGTATTGGAGGGCCTCGAGCTCTTCGGCTCGGGGCTCCTCCTCCGGATCCGCAGGGAAGGCCAGAGCCCTGGCCATATCCCTCACGAAATCGGAGAACCGGGTATCCTCCGGGGGGGACCGCCTCCGAGGCTCTGACTCAGGCGAGTCGGAGGGGACGCACCGAGTCTGAAAAGAACTGGGTGACTCGTCCTCCTCCGTGTCCCAGCCCGACTCCTCCGAGGAGGAATCGAGCGGCTCCGTGCGGGCGGGGCCCGGGGACCTCCGCCCCGACGCCGAGGCCGGTGTCGAGGACCTCGGTCCCGAACGGGAAGCTGAGGGAGACCTAGGTCGAGGATCGACTCGAGCTTGTGTGGACTCGAGGATCGGCTCGGCCTCCGGGGTCGACTTGAGCGTCGACGTCCCGGTGGTCGGGGCAGATGCACTGGCGAGGCCGGTGATCCATGCCCGCTGCTGGTCCATGAAGGCAGATATACTGCGCTCCAAGGTCGTCAGTCTGAGATCAAGCTCAGATGACCCAGCAGCTGTCGACTCGGGCCCCGACGGCATCGGGCCCGGCATCGGCTCATCCATGGGGGAGTCCAGGAGGACTATATCACTCACGTGTCCAGGCGACTCCACTCCGAGACGAGGAATCTTCGAAGGCCTCTCCTCCTCCGAGGGCCCGGGTTGTCGGACCGGGCTAAGCGACCTGGCCCTAGAAGGACCAGGCTCGCCGCCCGGTTCCGCCCTCGCGGGCCGCTTCTCCTGCCGGTGCTTCCGGCTGGGGGAGCCCCGTTCAGAAGAACTCCTACGATGCTCCGAACCGGAGCCACGAGGTGTAGAGGCCTCTGACGAGGTCCGCGCGGAGTCAGAGAAGATCCTTTCCCTCTGCGACTGCCGACTCCGCAGCGCCTTCGAGGACATCTTGCTGCACGGGCCGCAGCTCATAGGGTCATGCTCGGCCCCAAGGCAGCGGAGGCAGCAGTCATGCATGTCAGTAAGAGACATGAGCCTGACACAGCGATCACACTTTTTAAAACCGCTGGCAGCCATCGGGGGGAAAAGGGCCCCTGCAAGGTCGAAAGACCGCGCTGCCAGGGATGAAGGGAAAAGTGGCGGGAACGCCAGTTGGGAAAAAAAACAAAACATAAACGGGCCCAATAGGGATATCGAGGCGCGGCGGGAAGAGGAACACATGAACCGAGAAAATTTTTTTTAACGAAACAAATCAAAGAAATCAACTTTTCAGCGGCGTTAACAGACATGTCTGTAGGGCTCCGCGGAAAAAAGAAGACTGAGCAAGATGGCATCCCTGGGCGGGAAGGGGACCGCGCATGCGCGCTGCAATTCCCAAAGGCTTTCTGCGAAAGCTGGGGAAATTGCTCCGCGAGGGCTCCGTCGGCGACGTCACCCATAAGTGAGGACTGACTTCCTGCTTGGTCCTGGAGAATATGGAAAATTTAGCTAGAGGGAACAACCTTCGCTTTTTGAATTTTCCTATGACACGGTTTTTAACACCATTGCTTTTGTTTCAAAAATGCCTTAAATCACCACCCCAAGGTGTCTTTCCTGATTGATCAACAACAGTGTCTCATGTCTCATCATGTACTGCTTCCTTGACGTTCTCTATCCGAAATTTGGAGTGGAGGAATAAGCTAATAATTCAAGCACTAACTTGGGAACAAGAGACCAGTGTTTGATTCCTACTAGCACTCCTTGTGGCCTTGGGCAAGTCAACTAACCCTCCATTGCCTCAGAAAAATCCAAGTTATCAATGTCCCTGTTTAATGTACATTACCAAGTTTAAATTACAATGTAAACTGCTTTGCCTGAAATGATAAAGCAGTATTAAAAAACCTGTTAAATAAATGAATGCATGACTTCACATTTTTCTTGCACGTAAACTTAACTGCTACACACTGAAACACTGTGAGCTTTCTTAGATTACTTCTTATTCTGTCTAACCTCTTAGGGGTGTCTACTCTTCCTGATCTTAATGTCTGCAAGAAGTCAAACTTTTTCTAATAACCCCTCTGGCTTATTAATCAAAAAGATAATGAACAGGACTGGACCCAGGATAGATCCTTGAGGTTTTCCACTCATTCAACCAGTTTCTAATCCTTTCTATCACCCTTGTGGCCCAGGCAGTTTAATTTATTATGAGCCTTCTATGTGGAATGATTTCAAAAGTTTTGTTGAAATCCAAGTATACCACCTTCAGCACACTCCTTTCATCTAATTCTCTAGTCACCTTGTTAAATGAATTTATCGGATTCATTTGACATAATCTCCCTCTGGTAAAACCATGCTACCTCTGACTCTGCAACCCTCTTGGACAGGGATCTTTGTGTCTGTCAAGAAAAAGGCTGCATGGAACATTTTAAACATCAAAAGAGATTCTTTAGTAGGTGGAGCCTGGGAAATCATCCAGCCTCAGTGCCTTTACTGTTGCCATGCAAGAAAAAAGCAAATAAAATTTCCTCTGTGGGCTGGGTTCAGAAAAGGTATGGTGGGCTGGAAAATCAGCTCTGACGGTCGCATCTGGACCACAGGCTGTAATTTGGAAACACTTGCTTTTATGATTTAAGATACTTCATTATCTCCTTCTTTGATAGAGTCTATATTAAATTTCCCATCAAGGAGGTCAGACTTGTCTTCCATGTTAGCAGTTCTGTGAAAAGGTGCATATCTGTTCTTCTCCGGTCCTACAGGACCACATCCATCGTGTAACATCTACTGAAGAGATCCTTCAGTTCAGCCATCAGAACCTATCCAAGATCCCATAAAGAAAGAAATATTTCAGGATATATCTTATTTGGCCCTTAGCTTTGTCCGCTTTTCGCTCTGATAGTTCTGCATGAATCCTCTCTTCACTAAAGGGTATGGAATCCATCCCACCATCATGGGTACCCCTGCGCCAACAGTTGCTTTTCAACAATTTCTTCTTCAATGAATAATGAACAAAAGTAATTGTTCAGTGATTCTACTTTTTTCTTGTCATCATCCACACACCACCACTTTTCCTCTCTCTTACATTTCTACCCCTGCCCTTCTTCTTCCTGTTTTCACCTCCTAACTAGTTTCCCTGCTTCTTTCAGCTTTACCAAATATTTCCCCCTGTGCTCCTTTTTCTGAAGTCCCCTGCACCTTTTAAATGCAAATCCTTTTGGCTTTACTTTTTCAGCCTCTCTAGAAAAACTTGTTCGTTTATTTTTCACCATGCTTTTAATTAATTTCCTAAGATAAAGATTTGTTGCCCTTTATGCCACTGTTGTACTACTGTACAGAAAGCATTCAAGTGCTTCCGTTAGGCACACTCCCATTTTAACAAAGTTGGCATTTTCTTTTCATCAGATTCCCTTTTTTCCTTTGGCTTTATATTAAACCATTCCATCTGATGATGACTGGAGCCCAGGTGAAAACCTACGTGGACATTAGAAGCACTGGGTGGGGGAGGGGGCATATTCCAAGGCATTTACAAAGTTAGCCCCGGGTGCTGCCTCTACATGCCCTGATGTACGCAGTTAGCTTTGGGGTGTGTCGTGGGGATAGAAGGGCAGACTGGAGGCAGCACCCATCGCCAACTGGGCAGCAGTGATATTGAGCCACTGCCTGGTTAGCAACCTACGGGTAAAGTTAGGTGCAGCAAAGGCTTGCCTTACTTTACCCGTGGGAGCTAAACGGGCAGTGGCTCAATAGTGACGCTGCCTGGTTAGCTTCCAGGCTGTACAGTGACTCGAATATTCAATGCGAATGGTCAGAATGGTCAGATATGGCCTCGGCATTGAATATCCGGGGTTAAAATTCAGCACTAGCCACTGCCGCTGAATATTGGACCCACTATTTCTAACTCCCCCCTCCCACATGGGTTAGGTTACCCTTTTCCTAAGGAGATCCATTGATGGGAATCCAGGAGCTTTCTACTTCTGTTCTGTAGATGAGTTCGTCCAATGAGCATTCAGCAAAATAACATCTTCCACAGGCTCCCCCTACTCCATCGTGGCAGCCTCTGGCCAACTCTCTCTGTCCCGTGATGGAGGTCTGTGTAGATGGATGTGCCATCTCACTTTTCCATACTGCTTCTTGCATTTCCATTGTTTTAATATAATTCTTAATGTAAAGTACTATTCATCCTCATTTTATGCCTACCCTATCCTTCCTGAAAGGATTACAGCCTTACAAGCTATAGTCCAATTATGGGACTCATGCAACCATGTTTGTACAGAAGAAAACCATCTCTAGATTTGCATGTGACACTGGGGCTTGCACGTGTGGATTTTAATTCACTATCAATGAACATTTATGCCCCTAACTTTCCAGGTATTCCTCCTCCTCTTCCCTCTGTACGTTCTCATCTTTGGTGTATATTTTCTTTATAAGTAGTCTTGTAAGACACACACTTTCTCATTTTTCTCCATTAACTTTATTTGCGTGCTGAGGTTGATAACCTGATTTCAATGGTTTCTATGTGTAACTCCCTCATCCATTTTAAATTCTTTATCAGTAAAGATCTTGGTTCCTCTGTCTGACTGATGGGGATATCTCTATACATGCAATTATCACAGAGAAAATCTGGCATATGTCAGCAGACAGGGAAACTTGCTGAAAAGGCAGTGATACTCAGGAGTCCTCCACAAGGAATGAAGCTGTCTTAGCTCTTAGCTGTCTAGGAGGAGACACACCTTAGGAGCTTCCCAACTTGTGTAGCAATGAGGAACTTAGGGCCATGTTTGATAAACGTTAGCCTGTGCTACCTTCCACCATGCTCATTAGAATAACATGGGTGTTGCAGCAGTTAGCGCTTGTTAACGTTTAGTAAACATGGCCCTTAGACTTTGATCCTTCCACCTTGCTGCTCCTTATGCCTGGAACAAACTACCTGGGTCTGTACATCAGGCTTCATCTCTGGCCCTTTTCAAATCCAGGCTGAAAACTCACCTCTTCGAGCTGCTTTTGGATCCTGATCCGCTTAGTCTGCTATATGTTTCCTTACCATTTCCCTAGACATATCCTTGCCCTCAGCTACTGTGTTGTCTGTCTTGACTAGATTGTAAGCTCCGATGAACAGGGACCGTCTTCTACATGTGTCTGTGCAGCGCTGCTTATGTCTTGTAGCACTATACAAATGACCATCAGCAGTAGTAGTATAATAGACTCGAGTGTAAAGAGATTGGAATCTATACAGTAAGCTCTACATTTGCATTTAATTGCAGTGTGTATTAATGGTAAATGAGGCCAGCACTGAAGTGCATGAAAGCTTAATATGCATCTGTTCTATCACAGTTTTTTGAAACTTAGGGCTATTTATAGCATTCATATCTGATCTAGAATCCTAGTTTTTCTGAGACTGGAGCAGCTTTACAGTTTCATCAGAGCAAATTTGCAGTGTTTGAGAAAGCTCTGTTTTTGCTAGGCAAGAAAATATTGGGTTGCATAAGAAAAGAGGATTCAAACCAAACGATTCATTTTTTTCTCATCAAGCTAAGAAATTATACCTCGTTTTCATTCTGTAAGGAAATGTTATTAGTATGCCAGGCAAATCTACTCCATTTGCATATAACAAATATTACATTGTTTCATTAAAATTTCAAATCTGTCAAACTTCAATGCCATGGATTTATTAATTCCCTTTGATTAAAACTTTTTTTTCCTGTTAGAGCAAAACGTATGAAATATTTTAAATATTTAAGAAGGATTATAATGTTACACAGTGTGAGATTTACAAAGCACTAATCTCTGCAGGGAATTCTTGGGATGGATTAAAGCTATAGGCTGACTTTGTGTTTTATCTTGCATTAATTTTTTTTGTCAAGATTGTTAGCTTTTGACCCAAGGGCAACTGACTGGGTTAAATTACTGAAGACAGTGCAAATACTGGCTCATTTCAAAAGCCTGTGCTGAACTTGTTTCTGTGTAATGAAAGTCCTGCAAGGAATGTTGAAATATTATGTACTTTAAGCACGGAAACAGATTAAAATCTTCATGCTGACATCACATATTTAATTCATACTAATGAAGCAAATGACTAAGTTGGTAACAACGGTTGCCACATTAAAGAAGAAATAAGTTTAGAAAATTAGAAAATTCTCAAATCTTTTGTTACTTTTTAACAAAGTGACTGATTGTGAGGAACCAGTAGCTAAGAACTCAAAAGTCCCTGGTCATGACACCTCTTCGAGGCTGCTTTAGGGATCTGACCAGAGCTGGTATTACCATTATATGAACTAGGTGGTCACCTAGAGTGCTGACCCTCTGGGGGGCGCCAACTGCAGCCAATGCTGCCCATCTTCAGCGGTGGCAATGGCTACAAACTGTGATGCAGCGCTTACCTTAGGGTTCAGGTGCTGTGCTGTGCTTTCACTCCTTTATTAGTTGCCATTTCTGCCCCCCCTCCCCCTACTGACACAGACTTCTGGTTCGCATAAACTGTAAGTCTGCATCGGAGGGGGGAGGGGCGTGGAAGCTATCTTCTAAAGAAGGTTTTGATCTATAGGAGCCTACAGGGCACCTCTGGTTTGGCTACTGATATGGATAAATGCTGTTTGATCATCTGTGAGCACAGTTGATAAATGTGATGTTTGACCTTTGCTTTGGATCTTGAAGAATCCGAAATAACACAAATAAAGGCAAAGTTTAGATAGTCTATGAATATGGGAATTGAGCCATCAAGGTCAGGATGTGTAGAATATGGCAACAGGGCCGTACCGAGTGAAGATCGCGCCCTGTGCGACTTGCACATTGGGCGCGCCCCCCCCCCACGCGGCGGGAGAGAAGAGGCGCGCCCGATGTGCAAATCGCCGGCATGCTAAGCAGATCTTTCCCTCCCTGCAAGCGTTTTCAATAGAGTAGGATTTGTGTTTCTTTCTCACCTTTGCCTTCTTTTTGCTGGCATCCATAACCATTCTCCAATCAGATCCATTATTGCTATAGCCAATCTTGAATTTTCTCATGAACACCTTGTTGTCCTTTTGTTTGCCGCCTTGGATAATAATGCCCCGTACTGTTTTCTCCTCGCCAAGGTCTACTTCAAGCCACTCATTAGTATATGCATGGCCTTCAGCTGGTGGCAGTGCCCAGCCCGAGCGACTTGTTATGAGCCGGGCATTTTCTGGAACCCAGTGCCGATCAACTTGACTTGAAGCTGTAATCTGGGAGTCTGAAATAAGGCCTGACACCATTCCCAGCATTCCAGAGCAAGGGTAATCTACAAAACAGACATGCATTGTTGAATTTTGCGGAGTGAGGTGACTGTCAATTATTTCATACTGTATCATTTAAGCCGCCACCAAAATAAATACACATGCGTAGCTCAAGAGCTGCACACTGGACACTTAAACATCAGACGTACAGTATGCAAGCTTCATAGGTGCAACACATGTATTTTTGTAAAGGCACTTGGGGCTGATTGACTTTGCCAATATTGTTTTTTTCAGGTATCTTTTCCTAGTCTACATTTGAACAAGCAACCCTCATAAAGGCACTTGAAAAGCTATAAATTGTCAGTAAGAATCAGAACTATTCCTGTTCTAGCATATCAGAAAAACTAATAGCGTTCCTTTAATGGAAAGGACAAATTCCAGTTGAACTCACATCATTAAGACAGTGCAAGATGTTTCCTTTTTTCCATGTTTGCCAAGGTCTTATTTAAGAATTTATCTGTGGTTCAATATGTTGTATGCCCTTGGAAAATCTGTTCCTAAAAGCTGTCCAACATAATTTCCAGTAGCACCATATCTATGATCTCTGTCATGAGCAGGAACATGTGAGGCGTAATTAGTCTACTGCTAGAGCCATAGGAGAGGGCAAAGGAGCAGGCAGCACACAGCCGGTCTAGATTGACAGGTGGCGTCAGGTGTGATCATACACTAATTTCTTCTTAATTGCACACCTCAAGGGATGAGGGAAGGGGCTCAAGACACTGGAAGTCAGGTGTGAAAAAGTGTTAATTGCAAACCCCTGGGCTTGGAATATCTCTGTGAGGTGCCTAACAAGGCACTATATTGTCTTTTTTAACCAAAACAATAACACACATTGTAACTCGTTCTAGTGTTTAAGTGTTGATATTATTCATGTGAACCATACACCCCAGTCTTACCTGCTCTTTCCCCCCCCCCCCCCCCCACCCAGCCTCTAACTGTATGGGGTTCTGTTCTGCTCTACTGTGTATAAAATCAGCTAGGAGACAATGTTTAAACATTGGTAGCACAGTCAGTACAAGCAGACAGGGGCTGCCCTTTGATAAGATCAGACCATACCAGTGTCTTGTTTGGTCTCGGTGTTGTTTTCATTCTCCTTTAATGAAACAAAACATATTAGCAGCAGTTTATAGCACATACGAGATGTGATCAAAAAGTACTGACACTTGTTGTGTAGCTATATAAAAATACATTGCATCACGATGCTATTAAGCATGCAGTGACCTAGTTATGTGCTCTGCATGTGCAGAGTGTAGCATGGCTAAAAACATTTAACAGCAGATTTGCAATAAATTCTGCCAGAAATGTAGAGATTCGTGCAAAGAGACTTATGACAAGTTAAAGCAAGTGTATGGCGATGAATGCATGAGTCGTACTCAAGTTTATGACTAGTACAAACATTTCCAAGAGGGTCACCAAAGTGTTGACAGTGACAAACGTTCTGGAAGGCCATCCACGAGCAGGAATAAAGACAAAGCTGAAGCAGTGCATGCCACAATACGTTCGATGATTTGAACGTATTGTGGCATGCACTGCTTCAGCTTTGTCTTTATTCCTGCTCGTGGATGGCCTTCCAGAACGTTTGTCACTGTCAACACTAAAAAAAATTGTCACTGTCAAAACTAAAAAAATTTTTTTTTAAACTGCCTCTAATGTTTCGATTGATTTTTACGTTTTTTGGTGCGCTGAATCCAAATCTGGTAACCAATTTGCTCCATCACGTACAGATTTTTTGCTACATTGGGTTAGCAGTTTGAGGTGAACGTTTCAGATTGAGTGCGATCGAGATAAAAGTTTCTTGGATGAATTCTTTATACTAATTGTTTAGTAGTTATTCAAATAAGAATAAAGAAAATTGTAACAAGGCAGCACATAAGAATAGAGTAATGTCAACAAAACACACTGTGATGGTAGCAAAATTGTCTGCACTTAAAATAGCCACATACATGTGCACAAACATTGAGCATATAAGAGCGAGGTTAGACACAAAGCAAAGCATAGAAATGTGCAAAAAATGTTGTACAGGTATGTATGTAAGAATAGAAAACGCAAACCGCACCATTGCAATACATGAAGACAAACACCCGATGGTGTGAAAATAAAATTCTAATAAATGAGATCCGACACTGTGGTAATAACTAGCAAATTTTTATTTCAAAGTTTAGTAAAAACACGATATTTGTCAACACAGTTTAGATTTTAAAGTCATTCTTGGGTCAATCAATCTCCTGGTGGGCCCGTTTCTTCTTCCCCCGAATGCTTCTTTTGGTGCGCTGCTTGGCGTATTTTTCATCTGGGGTTTCCCGCAGCAGCAACCAGCAGAAATCAGCCATCATAGTGGTGTTCCATCTTCCTTGGTACCTTCTCTCTGCGTCCTTGATGTCCTGGTGAAACCTTTCACCTTGTTCTTCACTGTACGCCCCCAAGTTTTCGGGAAAGTAGTTCACATGGGAGTGCAAGAAATGGACTTTCAGGCTCATGTTACAGCCTTGTTCTTTGAAGGCATTGAGCATCCTGGCAACAATATCCTTATAGTTCTCATCCCGCCTGTTCCCCAAGAATTTGAGAACAACATCCTTGAAGGAATCCCAGGCTTCTTTTTCCTTCTCAGACATCGTTTCAGCGAATGCTCCATCTGAAATGAGTTTCCTTATATCAGGGCCAACAAACACTCCTTCCTTTAGCTTTGCTTCAGAAAGTCGGGGGAACTTTGAGCAAAGGTACCGAAAGCACTCACCATCTTTTGGAAGGGACTTGATGAATTGCTTAATGAGACCCAACTTAATGTGGAGAGGTGGTAATAGAATTTTATCACGAGGTACCAAGCTCTCATGAAGAACATTTTTCTCACCGGGTCTCAAATACTCCCGAATTGGCCAGTCTTTTTTCCCCCAGTGTAGGTCGCGGGCCCGGCTATCCCACAAGCAAAGGAAGCAGGGATATTTGGTGAAACCGGATTGCTGCCCTAATAGCATGGATAGAATTTTAAAGTCTCCACAAATCATCCACCTATGCTCATCATAACGAATCTTCTGAAGAATCAGGGCCAAATTCTCGTATTTTTCTTGGAGAATAACAGAGTGAGCAATAGGAACTGAAGCGAATGTGTTGCCATTATGAAGAAGAACACCTTTTATGCTGTCTTTTGACGAATCAATGAACAGCCGCCATTCAGCAGGATCATACTTGAGTTTAAACTTTTCCATCACTCCGTATATATCATTGCAAAATACCAAATCTTCCTCTTTGCTGAAATACTTCAAAAATTGTGTCTCGCGGTTGCGGTACCAATAAAAAGTTGTTCCTGGTGACAATAGATTTTTCTGTTTAAGCCGAGAACCTAGCAGTTGGGCAGCATCTTTTGGGAGTCCTAAATCCCGGACTAAATCATTCAATTCAGCTTGAGAGAAAAGTTCAGGTTTCGGATCTGGTTCAGTTTCAAACTCGGAAGTACTGGACTCATCGGGAAAAGCCATCTGATGAGTCTCATCATGATCAGAACCGTCCACACAAAAATGATCCATAGATTTTGGTGGTTCAGGCACAGGTACTTCGTTGCTATGAGGCATAGGCCTAATTGCTGAGGGAAGGTTGGGGTAACTTATTACGTTCTTATTTTTTAAGTTGTATCCCTTCACAATGCAAGAGCAAAAATAGCAGTCACTGCTGTGGTCTCTTTGTTCACGCCACATCATAGGTATTCCGAAACGAAATGCTTGTTTTTTACCTTTCATCCATAAGCGTAGATCTTCCTCACATGTCTTGCACACTTTGTGAGGAGCCCACGGTTTGTCTTGATCGCCTAACTTCAAACCGAAATAGGCGAAATATACTTTTTTAATAAATGCAGAAATGTTCCTCTGCCGCTTTTTCACGGTATATTCCCCACAAATAAAACAAAAACTGTCCGGAGAGTTGACGCAACCTCTGGCTCTGTGAGCCATCACAAATACACAGCACTGCAAACTACAACTGTAGTGAACCACTTCGGAATAAAGCTGGATTATGACTGAGCAAACAAAAGGTAATAATGAACTTGCAAGAAACTGAAATTTGACAGGAACGTTCATGTCGCAACCACCGTGTTTGAGCGAGCGAACGAGGCGAGGCGAACAGGAAAGAACATGTGCCAGCGCGAGTACTGGATTTAGCCCCCCGCCTCCCAATTGTCCTGTTAATGTATAAAATGAATACAAAACACTCTAAAATATCATGAGGGAGTGTTTCTAGTTAGTTAACCATTACAACCTCTATTTTGGGCCAAGAAAATAAACTGCAGTCGGCTAAAAAGAAATTATGTGAACATTCCTTATATGGGTAAGAAATCTAATTTTGCAAGAAAACGCGACGTGATGGAACATTTTGGCTATTTTTCCTGGATTCAGCACCCCAAAATCTATAGGAATCAGTTGCAAAACTGGAGGCAGTTTTTTGGTAATTTCCCTGTGATTATTGGGGAGCTTGCTGAGGACATGGCCATCAGTTTTGGGTCGGTAGGGTCCATTCTTACTGTTGATTTGAGGATGAAATGTGTGTCTGCAAAATTCATGCCAAATCTCCTGTCCCCTGACCAAAACGAAGATCGACTGTCTGCAGCTAGGGAGTTGTTGGAATGCATTGAAAAGGACTCGGATTTCATCAAAAAGATTATTACTGGTGATGAATCATGGGTTTAGAAACTAAGGCTCAATAATCATAATGGAAGACCCCAAACTCTTCCAGATCCAAGAAAGCCCATCAATGTTAAGGTTATGCTCACAGTTTTCTCTGATTACCAAGGTATTGTTCATCATGAGTATGATTCAAAAGGCCAAACCATCAATAAGGAGTACTATGTCCAAGTTCGTTTGAGAGATGCAGTTTCTCTTAAGAGGCCAGAGCTGCACAGGAATGTTAAATGATTGCTTCATCACAATAACGACCCAGCTCACGCATCACATCTTGTCCAGCAGTTCTTGGCCAAACACCAAATCCAGCAAGTCTGTCAGCCTCCATACTCATCTGACCTCGTACCCTGTAACTTTCTTGTTTCCAAAACTGAAATTACCACTGAAAGGAAGGAGATTTTACGACTTGGAGACCATTAAGCAAAATTCTACACAGCAGCTTCACAGCATAATGAAAGAGGCATTTCAAAATTGTTTCTAGCAGTGGCAGGAATGCTGGAGGAAGTGTGTTTTATCAGAAGGGGACTATTTTGAAGGAGATTGAGTGCAATAACTGTCCGTGTTATACTTCTTGTGTTATTGTACAAGTCTCAATACTTTTTGATCGCACCTCATATTTGGAAACTGGTCTTTTTAAATCAGGCAGTGAAATATAAACATTTCCACATTTCCTGTACTGAATAAATCAAAGATATTTTTATGGTATATAAAAAACTTCTATCTAAATTAGTAGCCAGATATTTTGAAATTACTTTATTATATTTGGCCCATCCAGTCTGCTTGTTTTTTATTCTGGCTATACTGTTAAAGATACATTCCAGTTGACCATCTGCAAGGTTCTCCTGATCCAGGACATTAGTTTTTGTATTCCTCCTTCGTGCTTTGTCATCTTGGGTGGTAGAGCATATGAAATCCCCACATAGTTCTCTCCAGCAAGTTCCTTCTTTTTGAATCTTATTGCATTATATTATCTATTAACAAATATTGCATTCTTTGACCCCTGAGGAAGGCATGATAATGCTGAAATATGGCCATATATGGCTTTCTTTAATGACTGACTGTATCCCCATTAAATAATATTTAGCTTTCATATCTTGTCATGTCACCTGGTTCTTTGCTGCTTCTGGGTAACCTGCCAGACAGATCCAACATGCGCCTATATGTTCACTACGACTTTTGGGGAGTAATATTCAGTGGCCATGAATCCCCATAAAGATACTCAAATAAGTTATCCTTATATCTTTATACAGCTATTCATAGACATATCCATATATCTGTAAGCTGCTGAATATTGCACTAAGAGATAAAAGAATATCATATTTGGATATCTTTAGGTCTGTTATAACTGCGGCTAAGATATCTGGATAAAGTTAGCCAGATAGCAGCCAAATATCACTACTATCCAGCTAACTTGAAACTCTGCCCCTTGACCACTCATGGCCACTTCTTACTTTAAATATAGATAAGCTTTGGACAGACATTAAGGTGACATTTTACTTATCAAATAATGTCCTTTCCTTGAGTCCTGCTAGACCAGTCCAGACAAGTGGTTTGTGTTCCCATACTAGCAGATTGGTGAAGACAGATAGCCAATAAAATGCCCAAGTTTCAATGACATCAATCTCATGCCTCTGTTCGCCTCAGCCACCAGAGGGCCCTTCAGTATCTGTCCCAAAGCATATGGGAGAAACAGGGCCAACCTCATACAACCTCATTGTGGGGAACAATGAGACATTAAACAGTAAAGAACTATGCAAAGGAAAGAATAAATACTACTACTACTACTACTGAGCATTAGTATAGCACTACAAGTTGTATGCAGCACTGCACAGACATGTAAGAGACAGTCCCTGCTCATCAGAGCTTACAATCTAGTCAAGACAGACAACACAGAAGGTGTAGAGAGGGATAAAACAAGGGGGGAAAGGTAAAGAAACAAGAAGATCAGGTGAGTTCTGATCCAAAAGCAGCAGCAAAGAGGTGAGTTTTCAGCCTTGATTTGAAAAGGGTCAGAGAAGGTGCCTGGCGTACAAACACAGGTAGTTTGTTCCAGCCGTAAGGTGCAGCAAGATGAAAGGAGCAAAGTTTGGAGTTAGCAATAGAAGAGAAGGGCACAGATAGAAGCAGTTTGCCAGAAGAGCGGAGTTCCCGAGGGGGTGGGGTGTGTGTAAGGAGAGACAAGAGAAAAGAGGTAGTGAGGAGCTGCAGAGTGAATGCATTTATAGGTCAACAGGAGAAGTTTGAACTGGACAGCAGGAGAAGTTTGAACAGGTTCAAATAAATAGAAGGCCGTCAGTAGAATATGGACCTGCAGAATCAAACATAGAAATCATAGCAGACCAAAGGTATCGCTGCAAAAAAAAGAACAGAGCCAACACAGTTCCAGAGGCAGGTACTGGACTGATTTAGCAGGACTCAAGGAAAGGACATTATCTGGTAAGTAAAATGTCACCTTCCATATTGTCCTGTTAGACCAGTCCAGATAAGTGGGATGTACCAAATCTACCCTTCACTTGGTGGGAAGAAGACACAGCAGCTTGCAAAAACTTGAGCCAAGTACCATATCCACCCGAGCGTGGACATCCAAGCAGAAATGTTCGACAAAAAGTAGATAGTGATGCCCACATTGCCACCTGATGGATATCTGAAAGGGCTACCAAACTTCGCTCTGCTCACAAGGATGCTTGTGCTTGAGTAGAGAGGGCACGCAAACCCTTCAGAACCAGTTTAAGCATTCCTGTATACTGATTAAATGTTCTATGTATAATGCTGAGTTGCAATGTAAACTGCTCTGAGTGAAGGACAAAGCAGTATAGAAAAATGGTTAAATAAATAAATAAATAATCCAGCACCCCAATGTAGACTTACCTGCCGCATTACACTTGCATGAGTCGGCAAATAGCACAAACTGATGATCCGATTTACAAAAGGAAGTCATAACCTTCAGGTACTGGAGAAGCACTCTCTGGACATCCACAAAGCGAAGATCCTTATCCTTCCCCCGACATGGCTCTTTAGAAAAGGAGGGCAGGAAAACCACCAGGTTCACATGAAAGGGAGAAATCACTTTAGGTAAAAGACAGGCACAGGCTGAATGGAAATAGCCTCCTCTGAAAAGGAAAGATAAGGATCTCGGCAAGACAGTGCCTGCAGATCGGAAATCCGCTTTGCGGAACAAATCACAACCAAGAAGACCGTTTTGAGTGTTAAATCTTTCAAAGTAGCATGCTTCAATGGCTCAAAGTACTCTGACCTCAGGGCCCTGAGCACCAGACACAGATTCCAGGAAGGGACAACTGACTGAAGGGGAGGATGCAGATGCCGCATCCCCCGAAGAAACTACAACACATCTGGGTGTAAGGCTAGAGACCTACCAGCCACTGGTCCTCTGAAACAGGCCAGAGCTGCCACCTGAACCTTCAGGAAGCTGAGAGAAAGGCCATTCTCCAGATCTTCCTGCAGAAAAAAACCAGAGATGGCACCTTGGCCACCTCAGGCGCCAGCTTCCGTGCACCGCACCGGTGTTCCAAGAGGCACCAGATGTATACATATGTCAGGTTGGTAGATCTCCTCCAGGCTCTGAGCAGAGTAGAACCATCACAAGAGAGTAGCCCTTATGCACTAGCCATCTCCTTCCAAGAGTCAAGCCATAACAAGAAAGGAGCCAGGGCTGCCAGACAATAGGCCCTTGATGCAATAGGCTCCAAGACAGAGGCAAAGAAAGGGGTGGCGCTTGCAGGAGCTGCATCAGATCTCCAAACCACGCACTCCTCAGCCAATCCATTGCCCCCAGAACAAACTGTCCTGAGTGGCACTCTACATGCCAAATCACATGTCCCAACAGCGACCAAGGTGGAAACACATACAGCAGGCCTTGACTTGGTAAATGAAGAAGCGGAACACTTTGGCATTGGAGCGGGTCACCATCAGATCCATCTTGGTGATCCCAGTAGTGCAGAATCAACTGAAAATGACTCCTGACTCAACTCCCACTCTCCTGGATCCAGAGAGTGCCAGCTGAGGAAGTCCGTGTCCACACTGCCCACCCCAGCTATGTGTTCTTCTTTACCCAGACAAACAGAAGAGCCATCTCCAGGACTACCCTTGCCAATTAATATAAGCTACTGCCATGGCATTGTCCAAAAAAACTTAAACTGCCCAGCCTTTGACCAGAAACGCAGAAGAGCCAACCAAATGGCCCTCGCTTTGAAACAGTTGATGGACCACATGGCCCCCTTGTGGTTCCAATAGCTTTGAGCCTTTTTGCCTTATTAATGGGCTCCACTGTCCGAAACAGTGGTATTGTTCATCAGAAGGATCCACGAGTAATCAACCTTTCCCTTCTTCAGATGATTCGGCTGCTGCCACCAACATAGGCTGGCCTTCACCAACAGTGGAAGTGGAAGCACCAAGTCAGCAAGGACTACTAGAGTGGCTACATATGAAGATGCACCCACAGTACCATCTCAATCTTTGCCACCATCAATCTAGGGAGCTGAAGAAAATCTCAGCCTCTGGGAGCCTTAGTGACCAGGACAATGCCAGACAATCCAACAGCCTTTTGACTTCTTCCTCTGGCAGGAAAATGCTACTGAAGCATACTCCCAGGAACCACAGGGACTGGGAAGACAAAAACTGGATCTTCCTCTGATTGACCACCCAGCCGAGGCTTTCCAAAGGCCACTACTTGGGTCACTACCCAAGACCCCTCTGACAGAGTGGGCTTAGATGAGCCAGTCTTCACGCAGGGGTGCACATAAATCCCTTGGTGCCTTAGCGCCACAGCCACCAGCACCATGACCTTGGAGAACATCCATAGGGCAGTGGAGAGTTTGCATGGGAGGGTGATAAACTGCAAGTGAGAGGCAAGCATGGCAAAATGCTAATACGTCTGCTGGTCCTTCCAGATCAGGATATGAAAATACGTTTCACTTGAATCACTGATTGCAAAGTTTCCTTTTGGAAGCACAGGCTGCACAAGAGTGTGTTGATACCCTTGAGGTCTAGAATGGGCCAGAATAATCCATCCTTTTTCATCTCTTTTTTTTTCTTTTTTCGGCCCCACAAAATAAATGAAGTATCTGCCTTTGCCCTGATCATCCGGGAAAACGGGTACTGCTGCTGTCAGATACAGCAACTTGCCCAAGGTGATTTGAAGAGCCATCCTTTCGTTCACGGACCCACAGGGGAAAATGACGAATGCATTCGGGATTGACTCTTTGCATCCAGGCCATATCTGTACTGAATGGTGTTTAGCACCCAGCAATACTTGGTAACCCAGGCCCGTTCCACAGAGACGGGGCAAAGCCTTGCTCCAACTGGAGGAACCAAGGAATGAGCCTCTAAACCTTCATCGCACAGCCTGGGAGGGGCCTCCTCTGGAGGGGACTGAGTCCTTGGGCTCATGTGTTTTTCAAAAGGACTGAAAATGAGTCTGAAATCTGGGAGCAGGGGGGAAAGAAAGCTTTCCAGACCAGTAGTGACAGGAGTTCAGAGACTCCTGGGAGTCTGACCAGTGCATCGACGAGGAGCGGATGGAGGGTGATGGGGAAAGGGCTTCTGCCAACTTCATAGACCTCTGAAGGCGGTAAGGTCTGTCTCACCCAGGTCCTTCACCAGCTACTCCAAATCGTCCCAATTAAGCCAACCAGACTTTGGGAGATGTGTCTGCAACCCAGTATTGGAGACAAATAAAATGCCGTGTCACTATCGACAGGGCATTATCTCTGGCCGCTAGATGAACCAGGTCATACATGGCATCAGAAGGGAAGGCCGCAGCTGACTCCAAATGAGTGGTAGTATCATCTGGCGGAAGAGACTGAATCCATTGGAACAGGGATTGAAACGTCAGACCACCAACTGAAGAATAGCAGCAGTCACAGCAAACTGGTTCTTCAACGCCAAATCTACCTTTTGGTTCAGAGAACTTTTTAAGGCCGATCCGCTTTTCACAGGAGTGGTGGATCATCTGGTAACTGCTGTGACCTGCACAACCACCTTGGGAATATCAAATCACACCATGTACTCCATTTCCAGGAGAGCATACATCTTCTTATATACCCTTAGCCCCTTAGGTGAGGAGTTGGGAGAACCCCACTCCAACTGGATCATGACCTTGATCACCTCCAGGAATTGAAAGAATGTAATGGATTTTTGCACCCCTTGCAGGAGTGGACGAACCTTCGGCCCCTGCTCCATGTCTTGAGCATACTCCAACTTCAAGGTGCAGAAGACCCTAATAATCAACTCCACCAGTTCCTCATTCCAAAACGGGCAGATAACACCAGCCCCTTCATAAGTCTCTGAAGGTGAGAGCACTTGTCATTCACAGCAGAGCCCAAGTCGCAGACCAGATCTCAAACAAGCCCCTGCTGCTGCACATCTCCAGGATACAGCCTTCGCTGGGGACACTTAGAGGCAACTAAAACAAGGTGTCCACTCACAGTGGGCCCCTCATGAGACTGCGCTCGGAGGCACCCAGACCACCCAGAATTTCCATACCAAAATGACCAGGCCTGTAGTCAAAAGCAACAGAATTCCAAAGAGGATAATCCAGGTTCTGGAGGTTCTCCTCTCAGAAATGACCCCCCAACAACAGGAGACATAGCTGCTGCCCAACCTCTAGAAGAAGGGGAGCGGTCAACAACATGGTCGCTGGAACCTCCGGCCGGTTGGTCATCCTAATCCACAGCACCATCTGCCATTCCCAGCCCTTAGGCAGGCAAGGCTGGACCAACTGCATCCCCCTGCTGAGAGGGGAAACAGGCATTCCGGGAACGATTCAGAAGCTCCCATGCAGGAAGAGTAGAGTCCAGAATGTATACCTAGTTTGTCACAGGTCAAACCACGTTTCCTGGAAGAAGACATAAAGAGTTAAGGCAAGTGCAATAGCAGCGCATGCTAAGGCCACAGCGGTTCTAAGAAGCGGTTGTAAAGCAATGTGTGAAATGGGTGCTTGGATAGGAATGCATGTTGAAGCTGCTCAGGCAGGACACGCGTTAGGACCATGTGACTGCCAGGAGCATAATAGTAAAAAGCGTTGCATTAATAACGCATGTAGAAAATGGCAGGAAACCCCCACACCATGCCAATGGTCGCCAGCGGTCCACCCCAAATTGCATCCCAGATAGACAGAATCGGGTGCCCCAACAAAGACAATGATGTGGCCAAGTTTTGGTGCACACCCCCTGAGAGCCCCAGGTTGAAAACTCATGCTGGGCTCAGCTCTTCTCCCCTGTAATGTTTCTCTTGCTTGTCAGAACTGTGTTTTAGGTGGCTGGCAGACAGATTCCTCTGAGAGCCTTCTGCGACCTTCGGGAGAGAGTAGGGGGTACAGAGGAGGAGGGAGGGGGCATTGAGGTTCTGTGAAGCTGCAGAACTCTTCCAAATCCTTCCAATTTCCTGGCTGCTCAATAAGCTGTTATGATAAGAGCGCGAAGCTGAACCAATTTTCCCTCCTCTTACTGTCAAGAAAACCCAGGAGCTGCTGGGTCACCAGGAGTCAGCACTGACTCCAAAGGCACACAATGCACTGCATGGCTACAGAAAAGACCTCAGTCTAATGGAGCCTCCCACGTCAAGCTCAAGTGAGAGAGTTACCTTCAAGGTGGTCGCTTACAAATGTTTAAATCAATTTTTTCCTCTCAATTGTTCAGGTTTTCTTCAGAGGGAAGAAAATCCATCCACCATCTGTTGGAGACAGAAGAATACTGAAGGGCCCTCTGGTGGCTGAAGCGAATAGAGGCATGGGAGTGATGTCACTGAAACTTGGGCATTTCACTGGCTGTCTCCACCAGTCTGCTGGTAGGAGAACATAACCCACTTGTCTGGACTGGTCTAGCAGGATGATGTGGAACTCATTTTCCAAAAACATATGAGGTCATTGGCAGCTTTTAAATAGTGGCAAGAGGGAAAGGTTTTTCATCCGTTATCTTTGACCTTATTTAGGGGATGAAGAGTTAGGGTCAGTAACTTGTGCTCTAATTACAAATCCAGTAGATTAATGTAATTTGATTTACGCAAGATTATCAAAAAACAAATTCAAAGGTCTCAATTAGTAGGAAACGTAGCAACATGACTCATTAGTCATGTGAAGCCATGTGACCATAGAAAAGCAGCATAAAGATCCCTCCACTGGCTATCTTTCCTCAGTGAGTTGATTTTAAATTAGTTTTGCTGATTCATAAGATTAAATTTCAACAATATACTACTTCCAGAACATTTGCACTCTTGTAATTTGACAGTAGATACCAGGATGGCCTTTGTAATCTTCCCAGCTTCAAATACTGGAAATTCCAGATAAAATTTGGCTGCTTTCTGTTAGTCAACAAGCCTTTCCCTGTTAGAGTCTGTAACTATGGAACTCGCTAGCTCTTGAACTGAAAGTGTTAAGTGAGACAGCAACATTTTGTAAATTATATTAAAGTAACCTTTCCATCAGGATTCTTGTAATTTATGAGTCGGTTGTTGATTTGCGATAGCTATGCTCCTCTATGGCGCATAGCCGTTGCCACTGAACTGTAACCCCGAATATTCAATCCAGGCCACCGGAATTGAATATCCAGGACTGCCGCAACGTGCCCCAATGAGCTGCATGTCGCGGAAGCTAACCGGGCAGCGGTGATATTCAGCCCCTGCCCGATTAGCTTCGGCGACAAATGTTAGGACCGCTTTTGCTGCACCTAACTTCTGCCCTGAGGGATAACCAGGCAGCAGCTGAATATCACCGTTGCCCGGTTATCCCTGGGTACCGCCCCTGGAACGCCCCAATGCTAAGCAGTTAGCATCGAGGCGTATAGTGCCATGTTAGTGCCACTGAATATCCCGCTTAGGGGCATTTACACTGTGTCAATGCCTTGCAATATCGGGTCCAATATCGGGAGGCATTCACATGAAAGCAAGTTCTGCTACGAGGGGATCTAGGATGAGGGTGAAAGGGGATAGGATCAGCAGTAATATGTGGAAATGTTTCTTTACGGAAAGAGTGGTGGATCCATGGAATAGTCTCCCAGTGGAGGTGGTAGAAATGAGGACAGTATCTAGATTTAAAAAAGCATGGGGCAAACACAGAGGATCTCTAAAGTAAAAAGGGGACTGTTGTAGTTGTTGATATGGAAGGACAGACTAGACAGGCCATGTGGTCTTTTTCTGCCATCATGTTTCTATGGTTCTATATGTTTTTAAATGCACTAAACTATTTCATGCCATTTATTTGTCTTAAACGTCCTCACAGCCTTTATTGGAAAAGGCAGTAAAAGTGATAATATATAATAATAAAAATGTAACTTACTTTTAAATACTGATCTTCTGCTTATTACAGAACTTGCAGTGTGCCACACAAACCCAGCTGCTAGTTTGATTCTAAAATCAGAGCTTGATCCAAAATGCTATCATCACCAGCAGGCCTCTTGCTTTAGATGTATCTGTTTAAACTCTTATTAACTGCCTCCCCAGATTTTGGCTAGAAAAGCAGTACCAAGTGGTGTACAATAATAAACACAATATAATAATAACAATTTGTTTCTGTCTAGAAATATGTATCTGCAAATAAAGCATAGAACGATTATTATTGTTTTGGTTATTTCTCCGGTACTGACCTGTTATTTTACAGCCATACACTTCAAATCGCATTGATATACCAGATTCCCAAATCAAAGGTCTGATTTTTATGAAGCGGGTTAGAACTGGTTTAGGAAATTTCCTATAAACCACATCAGTAGGATTACTGTTTCCTTGAAAGATCTATAGAAAGGAAAGCAAAAAAGTGATTTAGTTCACCAGCAAGAAATGACATTAGCTGTAAACCTTATGACCCTGCCAAAAACGCAAACCTCAAAAAATCAGATCCATTTTCAGTATTGTCTTTTCAGTATCAGCACAGATATACACGAACCATGCACCATAAATTCAAATTGCTTGATATTTTCAAGGCCAGTCCAAGGGCATCTGACGCCCTAGGTGGGCAATTGTTTTGGCTCGGGGGCCACTTTGACAGGGCCGTGGTTAGCGTAGGGCTGCACCTTCTAAAACTGATTGTATTCATTAGTTAACATTACATTTCATTTAATGCGAAGTGTAAATTGCATAATAATCATAAATAAATAAAACTAAAACAATAGTGGTACACAGAAAAGGTTTCATTGAATTTATTTATGTGCAAATTACACAAGTAATTTAATGAGACAAATGTTGATTGCTTCGTAAATATGGTCTGTTGCTTATTCAGCCTCATAACACACTCTGCAACTTTTTTCCTGCGTTCTTCCTTGGACATTTCGCTACCAAACTCGCCATGTTTTGTTTGGTGGTGTCGTTTCAAATTGTATTCCTTGAATACGGCAACCGTCTCGTGACACAGTAAACGCACCGCCTTATTCTCTGAATTACTGAAGAAATATTTGTGTGTTCAGTCTTCATTGAACGCACGACATTCTTTTTTGATTTTGCGCTTTTTAGGAGGGCCCATGGTTCACTCAGGTCGGAACGTTACAGAGCTTACTGTTGCAAAGACGAAACTGACATGAGACAGAATTGCCGGCAAGGTGGGTATCAACATTGACTGTGCATGCGTATGAACGGGCGCATGCGCAGTAGGTATCCGGCTATTAAAACACGGGGCTAATTTTCTTTGACACAAGGGAAGCAATTCTCGGTTCAAGTTAGCCTTGGCACTAGCAGTTTACCGTGATCAGTTTATGAAAATTTTAGATTTGGAAGATTTTTTTACTGAATGCTTCTGCGGGCTGCAGAAAACTCTGTGGCGGGCCACATGCGGCCCACAGGCCGTAAATTGCCCACCCCTGCCCTAGGTGAACTAATAGTCATGCACCCTATCTTACCCAGTCCGGCATCTCCCCTTCCCTAACTCTCAGGCATCCAATATCTACTCCCTTCTCTCATCCGTCCTGTGTCCAGCATCTACCTCCTTTCTATCCCCCTCCAAGATGTCCAGCATCTTCCACTTTCTTTTATCCCTCCCAGGTGTCCAGCATCTACTCTATCTTTTCCCCCAAGATGTACAGCATCTCCCCCATCTTCCCTTCCTCCTGCCACTGCTGCCCCCACTACATTACCTCCATAGGAAGCAAATGGAAATCAGGCATGGGGGGGGGGGTGTGGGGAGAAGCAGCACAGTATCTCAAAGAGTGCAGCAAGGAAACACTTTAAAAGTCACCGTCAGTGGTGGGCTTTGAGTACCTGTGCCTGTGTGCATGCTCAAAGTCTGATACTCAAAGCCTATTGCATTCTGCCACTCCAATTTGGAGTCAGGATGCGGCAGGCCTTGAACATACATGTGTGTACATACAGATGCTCAAAGGTCCACCACTAGCAGTGGCTTTAAAGTGCTTCACTGCCGCAGTCTTTGAGATGCTGTGCTTACCACCCCCCTGAAACCTGCAGCCCTAGGCGGACGTCTACTCTTCCTAGTAGTGGGGCCAGCCTTGGATATTTTCTATAAAGTCTTTATCATTTAGAGAGTAATTTTACAAGCTGCCAATGTAGGAAATCAAAGTAAGCATTTACTTTGAGGATATTTTATAAAGACAACATAGGCACCTATGTGTCTTTGTAAAACACCATCACATACCTACAATAGTGGCTAAAATGCACCCATGTACGCTTGCAGCTGTTCAAGAGTATGCGTAACTGTGCGAGCATGAATTACACATATATACACCCATTTTATACATTACACATGTACTTCACGACTCAGCCTATGCTCTGCCCAAACTACACCCCCAAACACATCCACAAGTGGATCGGTGAAAGTACACGTCTTCTTATTCTTGTGTTGTCTTTTATCCATGTAGTCCATGGGAAAAAGTTGTTTTTCGTGGGTAAAACAGGGTTTACCCACAGAAAAAACTTTCCAAAATATTTCCTGTAGCTGACTCATTACTTGATTCCACTCATGCAATTTGCAAGACACGCTAAGTTCACCAATCTTGATAAAAGGAGAAAACAGACACCAAACTCGTATTGTTTGCAGAAACCTCCTGGGAAAACTAGCCTAACTCAGAAGTCAAAGATAAGGAGTTGGCTTGCTACCTAACCAAAATAAAGCAGATTGCTGTACTGGAGATATTTGCCTGCTGAAAGAGGTACGGGGTGGGGGGTGGGGGTATTTTCTGTGAACAAAGTGCAGGAAGAGTTAGAGCAAAAGGATCCCAGTGAGGAGGGGGAAAAGTCATTTTAATCTGTTAAGTATGAAGGAGCCTTAACCCTGGATCTTTCCACCAGCAGCAGAGCTGATAAATTATTAAATTTGGATCACAGGCACAAATATTTCTAATTCTTTCTGTGTCACCAAAAAACTGTGTAATTGCTGTATATTTGTTCTTTGCTTTTGCAATGAAGCAGCACATGTATAATCTGGAAAGATAACCTGGTCAATGCTAATCAATACACATAACAAGCTAATTGTAAAGGGTTTCCAGGCTCCTTCAGTGTGAATACTGCACTGATTTTCCTAAAGGAATGATCCTTTATAAGCCCATCACATCTAAATTCCTGCTCTGGGCTCCGTAGGTCATGAAATTTGACATTTGACCTCAAACTGAACAATGGAATGGTAGCACATGCTGCCTTTGTAGTTCCTAAGGAACTTTTTATAGCTCCACTTCCTTAGGTGAATGAGAACGGCAAATTGCACTTGCATGATTCTGATTCACACGTGTGCTCAGAGGGAGAACTGATTATTTTTATTTTTTTCTGCAAATATCTTACAAACTCATTTTCACATTAAAGTTCAAGGTATACGCTATTGTTCTGTGTACCTAGTAATGAAATACAGTCCTAGATCACAGGCTGCATATATTGCTAGTTGAAAAAAAATAGGATTAACAAATAAGGGGGGGGGGGATATTCAGCAGCGGTGGCCAGCCGTCGCAGCTGAACTCTAAAGCCAGATAGTCAATGCTGGGGCTATAACCGGCCACAGCACTGAATATCCTGCTTGGCTGGATAGTGCCAAAGCTAACTGGGCAGTGGTGATATTTAGCCGCTGCCCGGTTAGCTTCAGCAGTGAAAGTTAGGCGAGCGTTTCAAGTGCCTAATTTTTGCTGTTTAGGGATAACCCGCTAGCGGCTGAATATTGCCTAAATGGCTTTGAAAATGCCCCCTAAATATACAGGAAGAATGTATGAGGACAATTAATTAGTCTAGTATTTGTTCTTCTTTGCTGTGTTTCTACTGTTCTACTGAAGAAGGCAACATAGAAAGTATCTGCAAGCGTTGGGCCATAATATTGTCTAACAGCATTAGGGGTCAAGTGTCAATGCACTTGCAAGTAGTTAACGCATGTAAGCTAGTTTATGGGCATCAATAACACTGTTAATGCATGCAAATTAACTTGCAATAATTGTATTAAGATGCAAGACAATGCAAAATAGCTCACAGCTTCTTAGTGTAGGGACAAAGTATGTGTACAAATTGCTTCACAGGTGCATTAATGCAAAAAAAACAGAACTGCACTTCAGGAGGTGTTGTTTTTGAAATACTGTCCACGTATAGGGGGCATATAGACAACGTTTGGCATATCATTAATATCAACCATTAATATGCATGATGAACATATTTACAAGTTTTAACGGGTGTTTTAAGTGCATTTTAGTATATCCACCCACGTTATGTCCTGCTGCGTTCTCTTCCTTTCCCAGTGAACAAGCAGGAAGTAAGTCCTCATGTATGGGTGATGTCACCAACAGAGCCCTGCATAGAATGCTCCCCAACTTCCAAAGGAAACCTTTGAGACGTACATTGTGCATACGTGCCTGCCTTCCCACCTTCTCCAGTCTTCTTTTTTCCACGGAGCCCCTAGGACGTTTTCCTGCAGTCCAGAAAAATGTTTTTCTTTCTAGTCCTAGTGGACCGTTTTTTTCAGTAGTTTCTCTTCCAACTGTCATTGGCTAATCAGTTTCACCAATTTAGGGGTTTTTTCTTTTCTTTTTTTTCTCGCTTTTAGTGTGTTTTACTCCTTTGAGATGGTTTTCCCACCCACAGACACTCTCCAGTTTCATTTTGCCGAGGCGGTATTTTTTGGCATGTGTAAGCCAGTTAGTGACTTTAAGAAATGCACAAAGTGTGGCAAGACCATCTCTGCCAATGACCACCCACATTGGTACTTGCAAAGCCTTAGACCTGATCACCAGCTGGCGTCCTACAAGCTCTGCTTCCAGAAGATGAGCCGAGATCTGAAGGGTTAGGAAAAACAGAAGGAGTCCCACTTCGGCTCATCTGATTCAGCATCCTCAGCCCCGACCCCCTCCTCAATACCTGCAAAGGGTTCTGAGGCATCCAAGGGAAAGGAGCTGCATGCCTAGTCAGAGCAGAGGGGCCCAAGCAGTGAGAGGAGACTCTCTGATGAGACCCCATCAATGTCAAAGGGCGAGCACTGTGAGAAATTCTGGGTGCAGTGTCATCGCAGCCCTTCTCTGTGCGATGCGGAGGGCGATGGCCAGAAGCAGCCAGCCAAGCTTCCCTGGTGGTAGGAATCGACCTGGACAGTAGAGTCAATTTCCAGTGCCCAGAAGGGCAGCCAGATGTCTCCTGATGCATCTATCATCATGAAGTCCCTGCCCAAGGTGTTGATGCCGATGTCCGTGGCTGCGGCATCAGCCCTCTCGCAGGTGTTGGTTCTGAAGAAATGCCTTTGAGCCCTCAAAGTTTACTTGGTAGTGATGGAAGCTTTGCAGAATGATGGCTTCATGGTGTGGACAGCATCATCACCGCAATCCATCCAGCCTATCCTAGAGACCCATGCTCTACTTGTCAAGGTGGGGACATCAGGGGGGAGATCGGAATTGACTCAAGTTCCCGGAGCAATCTCCCTCTCTAGTGTGTCAGAGTCTGAGGCCCAGGGACATCGCCATTGGCATACCAGGTGACATAGAAGCCAATGGCATCAACGCTCTCCAAAACCACAAAACCAATGGGAAAAGGAGACTTGGCACTATTTTGACTTTCTCTCAGAGTCTGAATTGGAATGGGAGACTGAGGAGAATAAACAGCATTGGACCTTCGGTCACCAGACCTCCCGTCCAACCCGTTGCCTCCATCCGAGTGGCGCAAGTCTCCCCCGGAGGACATGTCCTTCCAGGACTTCATTTGGGACATGGCCAAGGCAATCCCCTTTTCCCTGGAATCAGAGGAGGAACTGAAGGTGGAGGAACTGGAACTCATCCAAAACCCCTCAACCCCCAGGGGGTTGGTGACAGTTCCCATGAGCCATGTCCTACAAAGGCTGCTGTTGTGGCAGTGGGAGGCACTGTTGATGGTTCCTGTCATTAGCTGCAGGCTCAATTCCCTGTACCAGGTTCAGAAGGCCCCAGGGTTTGAGAAACCTCAGTTAGCCCACAATTCCATAGTAGTTGAGTCAGCCTTGAAGCGCATTAAGAATGCTAAGACTCACTCTTTGGCACTGCTGGGCCGTGGCTCATGGCAAAGATTGCTCAAAGTTGATGGTGTGAGGCACCTAGGATGCCTTTAAGTCTGTGGGCAGAGTGGCAGCCAGTGGCAATGCCCCCACTGGGTGGCCTTGCCCCCGCCAGATGGCATGACCACAGTCTTTGGACCTGCAGCAGTGGGTCCAGGACAAGATCGCCAATGTCCCCTGCTGGGGTGAGAACCTCTTTGGAAAACCGGTAGAGGAGATGGCAGAGGAGTTGGAGGAGCATGTGATCCTCTCCAGACTCTCCAAGAAGACCACAGATCTCACATAGAAGAAACACCAGGCCAAAAAGGCCTTCTACCCAAGTCTGCACCGGTATTATTCGTCCCAGCCGCAGGCACAGCCTAAGGTACAGACTCCCTGCCAACAGTGGAGGGAGAAGACCCCGAAGGCACAGCCCACCCCCAGCTCAAGCAGGATGTGGGGTTTTGATGGGTTTCTCAGGAGCATGACCAGCTGACCGTTGTCTGTCGAGGTATCTCTGCAGGTAGGGGGCGACTTGTCCACTTTGTCCACCGGTGGCCCCTTGTCACCTCAGACACCTAGGTGCTTCAGATTGTCCAAAGTGGATATTGGCTGCACTTCACCAGCTGTTGCCTCCATACTTCCCTGGGGAGTATCCCATGGACCGCATGCACTGGAGCCTGCTGCAGGCCGAGGTCGCTGGCCTCCTATACAACCAAGCCATCAAACAGGTTCCGCCAGCTCAGATAGGGCAGGGCTTCTATTTTATGTACTTCCTGGTCCCCAAAAAGATTGGCGGGTTCTGGCCCATTCTGGATCTGTGAAACCTAAACCATTCCTCATGCATGAGAAGTTCAAAATGGTCTCACTAGGGACGCTGCTATCATACCTTTTTCAGAACGATTGGGTATGCTCCTTGGATTGCTCGAGGTGAGCCATCTACTACGGGGCCTCCCATTCCAGGTGGAAGTCCCCCACAAGACACTTATGATGGATGCATCTAAACTCAGCTGGGGGGCACACCTGGATGGCCTGTGCACCCAAGGACTGTGGTCCAAACAGGAGAATCTACATCAAATCAATTTCCTTGGGCTCTGGGCCACAGTGAATGCCCTCTGCACTTTTCATGTGCACCTGGCCAAATGTGGCCCTGATTCAAATGGACAACCAGGTGGCTATGTTCTACATGAACAAGCAGGGGGGTACAGACTTGTACCTCCTCTGCTGAGAGGCTGTTCGCTTGTGGAAGTTTGTCCTGCTCCACGGCATGGACCTCAGGGCCACTTATCTACCTGGCAAGCTCAATGGCCTGGCGGATCAATTCAGCTGGGTGCTTCAACCACATGAGTGGACCCTCAAGGGGGAAGTGGTAAACTGGATCTTTTAGGAGTGGGGCACCTCTGTGGTGCATCTTTTCACCAAAGCACACAATGTCCAGATAGCCTGGTTCTTCTCTCAGAGGCTGGCCAGCTGGCAACTATCTGGCCTCTGATGCCTTCCTCCTCCACTGGGGAAAGGGCGTGTTGTATGCATACCCCCAATACCACTCATGGTGAAAACTCTCCTGAAGCTCCAGGCCGAGAGGGAATACATGATTCTTATCATTCCCTACTGGTCCTGGCAGCCCTGGTTCCTGCTACTGCTGCAGCTTTCACAGAGGGATCCTCTTTGTCTGGACTCCGCCCCAAACCTCATTTCACAGGAGAGTGGAAACTTGCTGCATTCCAGCGTCCGCTCACTTGCCCTCATGGCATGGACACTGAGAGGGTAGTCCTTGCTAAGCTTAATCTTTCTGAGGGCATTACCAACATCCTGCTGGCATCTCACAAGGACTCAATGCGCAAGTCCTACACACTCAAATGGCGGAGGTTTGCCACCTGGTGTGTGGGTAGGGTGCTGGACTCCTTCTCCTGCACCGTGGACCAGCTGCTGCATCTCTCTGACTCCAGCCTGAAGTCCAATTCAGTGTGAGTTCACCTCAGCGCGATAGGGTCATACCATCGTGGCTTTGGGGGGAGCTCATTTTGGCCTAGCCTCTTCTGGCTTGTTTCATGTGGGGTCTTCTCCTCTCGAAGCCCCCACTCAATCCCCCGATGGTTGCTTGGGATCTCAACATGGTATTCGCTCAGATAATGTGGTCCCCATTCGGGTCACTGGACTTGTACCCTCTGAAATTCCTGACCTGGAAGGTCCTTTTCCTGATGGCGTTGATGTCTGCGCGAGGTATCAGCAAGCTCCAAGCTCTGGTTGCTCACCCTCCGTACACCAGGTTTCACCAGAATACAGTGGTGCTTCTCATGAACCCACTTTTTCTGCCAAAGGTGGTCTCAGCATTCCTCCTCAACCAGTCAATAGTCTTGCTGACTTCTTCCCCCGGCAGCACGCTAATTGGGGTGAGGCGGCATTGCATATCTTAGATTGCAAGCAGGCTCTAGTCTTCTACCTGGAATGTATGAGGGCACACTGCCAATCCACTCAGCTGTTTGTTTTCTTTGATCCCAGTAGGTTGGGAACCGCAGTCTCGATGTGTATGCTATCCCTCTGGCTGGCGGACTGTATTGCATATTCCCAGGCTGGGCTGAGCCTTGAAGGTCATGTCACGGCACACAATGTCCATGCGATGACTGCATCAATGGCCAAACTCCACTCTGTTCCGCAGAGGAAATCTGTAAGGCTACTACATGGTCCTCGGTCCATACTTTCGCAGGCCATTACTCTATGAATGAGGATTTCCAATGGTACAGCAATTTTGGCCAGAGCATGCTCCGACATCTCTTTGGGTCTTAGGGTCATCTCCTGCCCACCAGCCCTTATGTCCATCCAAACTACCTGCAAAACCCCTCAGGTCGATGTTGCTGCGGATACTAAATCAGATGAATCCTTTGATGGGATTCCCCTCCTGTTCTTTCTGGCTTCTCCAGTTCAGTGCCCTTTTGGGCTGGTGTTCTCCTCGGGTTCGGTGTTCTGTAGCTTGGGAGTCCCATACGTGAGGACTTACTTCCTGCTTGTTCATGGAGAAAATGTAGTTACTTACCTGTAGCAGGTGTTTTCAATGAACAGCAGGAATTAGTCCTCACAACCCTCCCACCTCCCCAGAGAGTTGCCTTTATTGCTCCTGCTATGTTATTAGACTGGAGAAGATGGCGCTGTGGCAGGCAGGAAGGCAGGCGCGCATGCATATGTACCTCCCAAAGGCTTCCTTTGGAAGCTGGGGAGTGTTCCATGCAGGGCTCTGTTGGTGATGTCACTCATAAGTGAGGACTTATTCCTGCTGTTCACAGAGAACACCTGCTACAGGTGAGTAACTACACTGTCTAACCCATGGTGTGCAGGAAATTTATTTATTTATTTACATTCTCTTATATACCGCGCTATTCTGCATCAGTGCGGTTTACATTGAACAAACTGAAATTACATTGAACAGGGAATTATAACTTGGAGATAACTATTTTACAGGGACCATGGGCTATGGAGAGTTAAGTGGCTTGCCCAAGACCACAAGGAGCACCTGTGGGACTAGAAATCCCAGTCCTTCCGGCCCAAGGTTGCTGTCCTCTAGTGGGATTTGAACCCCCAACCTTCTCGCCTGAAGTACCTTGCCCCAATCATTAGGCCACTCCTCCACTCCTAAATAGGTTTGAGCACATATGCTATGTGTCTCGTTTGTAACTAATTTGCAGTTCAACTCACTTGCATCTGTGTTACATTATTAACCTACAAAAAACTTACTTTGTGTTTGTTTCCATCTTTTAAAGTTATCCATTCATCACCATTGGAGCTGATATCTATTTTGTAGGACTTCACATAATATTGTCTTTGGGTTTCTTTTGAAATGGCACCCTGGGTTCCAATACCAGAGACAAAGCGAAGAAGTCCAAGGTCTACCTGTAGCAATTGGTAAGGAAAAGGCATGTTAACCCTTTGAAACCCAAACATAATTTTACAGCACATCAAAGAAAATCACGATGGTAGATGCACTATTTCAACAGACAAGAGCATAAGAACTGCCATACTGGACTTCCAGACCAGATGTATCCCACTCATTAAGAAAGGTAAAAGAAAGGCCAAAAGAAAGCCAGCATGGTTAAACGATGAGGTGAAAGGGGCTATTAGAGCCAAAGAAACCATCTTTCAAATACACTAGCACTAAGCGGGAGGAGTAAGCATACTCGCTTGGAGTCAACAGGGAGATAAATCAGTCAGCTCTCTGCTATATAGTTAGAAAATGAAATACTGAGCAAATCTAAATACAGCATATTAAAGTAATAAAGCACCCAAAACGTCCTACTATCAGTATTCTGATTTATTAAGAGAACCTTTTCATCAAACAGTTGAGGTAAGATTCTTTCATGCATTCTATTATTTGAATCTGTGGAGGTCAATTGTGAGTGGTCTATGGATTGCTTAACTTTATACAAACATGCTATTCATGTGGAGGCAGATTCCATAACATATACGTCTGGCCCACAGACACGTCTAAATTGAAAATGGGTCCCGTTTGAACCAAATTCCACATCTGTGGGCCTAAACCTGCAAGCTGGTCCAGAATCGGGAGGTACACGTCACGGGTAAGGCACTATTCAGCCGACCCGTGCACGCATCTGGCGCGTAGCCTAGGCATGGGCCATTTGATATAATGGAGAAACACGTCCCTCATCAATATTATGGGACATGGGTAAATGGTTTGGATGTCCCTGCACCCACCATATTCTGAAAAGTTGCACGTTTCGGATCGTGCCTGCCTCCGCAATGTACCCACAGACGCCATGCCTCCTCAGTAAAAACGTGCATCTCCAAAGCTGTTCTTCACACTGACAGTAGTTTGCTAACTACTAATGCAAACTAGATATAAATACCAATGAGAAATGACTGCTGCTGCAACCTAGACCATATACCAGTTCTCTTCATGCCCTGAAAAGTGCTAGGTAATCCCAATGCATACTAATATGGTATAAGAGAACGTAAATATGAACATATATGTCAGGACATTCCTTTCATCAAATGGTACTTGACATTAGAAAAGGGTCCCAGTGATCTCTGCCTTGGTCATCTCTACAAACATGCTTTAAACTGTTAAGGATTGACCCTTACCAAGTTCACAAAATCTGAAACTAACATTGTAGTTCCCCAAAGATGCATAATATTGCTGAGCAACAAACGTATGCTCTTTTCTTCCCTATGGCTTACAAGTGCACTCATTCTGCTGCTCCGCACTACCTTTCCTCTCTTATCTCTTCCTACATCTCTTCTTGGGAACTCCGCTCTTCTGGCTCTTCTATCTGTGCCTACTGCCAACTCCAGATTTCGCTTTGCTGCCCCTTATGCCCGGAAAAAACTATCTGAGTCTGTACGTCAGGCTTCTTCTCTGGCACTTCTCAAATCCAGACTGAACGTTGACCTCTTCGTTGCTGCTTTTGGATCTGATCTGCCTAATCTCCTTTGTGTTTCCTTACTATTCCCCCTAAATGTATCCTATCCACAGCTGCTGTGTTGTCTATCTTGACTAGATTGTAAGCTCTGCTGAGCAGGGACCATCTTTTACATGTGTCTGTGCAGCACTGCATATGCCCTGTAGCCCTATACAAATGATCAGTAGTAGTAGTAATGGTAGTAGTATGGCCTTCTGGCTATGGATCTGATTCACACATATCTAGGTACTGCCATTTCTCGCAGCAGCTACACCTGTCCCATTGTGTCATATGTCAGTTTGTATACATCTGCTATCCGTGGGGAAATCCTGTCTACCTTCCCACAGTCTGTTGTGTGGCACTGTTCCCCTGGTCAGGCCTGTAGGGGCATGAGAGGGGGATCTCTGTGCCATCATACCCAGGTAGCCAGCCTCCAGATATATCACAACTCTCGCAGCTTGCACAGATCCTGGACTGGGGAAGGATGTAGGCCTCATGGCACAATCTGGGGAATGTTGGCACAACATCAGTGATGTCTCCCAGTGCCTGGCACAGTTAATGTATGGCTGCCCTATCACACTGGCACCTGGTGACACTGCGGTCATCCATATGGACCAGGTACCGGCCAGTCATTCGTGGCCTCCCTGAATTGCAGAGCAGCACACCAGATCCTCCCGTGGTACCCCCACACCACACAGTCTACTTGCAGTCACAAAAGATGTCATTCTGCCAAACTGAACCTATAACTCACAGCTGTTATACCATAATGGAATGATGTCCCAGGACTACACATATGATCTCCCTTTCTCACTGCAGCATGATTCGTTTCCAGACTCACTCACATACGATTCTTACATCAACAGTCCCAGTTTTCAGAACACAGGATTTGTTAGGGTCCCCTGGATTAGCTCTTTTAGCACAAACAGCACATTTCAGCATAACCTGAATAAACACTATTGCTTCTCTTAATATTTCTGTAAGGGTGTTTATTAATGTTTCTTTACCTTACAACATTCCCTCACTTCTGCTTTCTGTTCGTTATAACTGCATCTTGTGTTTTTCCAGACTGCAGTCACACCAGTTCAGCACATACTTGTCACAACCATTCTTCAATATGGGACAAATTGTTGACCACAGCAGAATATTTTCTAAGTCCTGGCCTTATTCCACGTTTCAGCAGCAATAATGAGGATGTCTGCGGGGATATCACAGAACGTATACAGGCCTTTCTGGAATACACTATGAACATCTCCATGGCTGACCACTCCCCTATTCCGCCCCTTCTGGGTATGTTCTGAGATCCCCATGCTAACGTGGATGAGCATGATAGCAGTATTTTAGAATACGGTCGGGAACGCTTTCAGCACATAAACGTCCCCGCCGCATGTACAAACCCCTTATTTGTGTTCTCAAATGACCTCCTAATGGATAATTTTATAACGCATCAGCATGTGAAGCATGTTTTAAATGCAGAAAGTGTCCCTTATAAAAGAGCGTGGCAGTACACATGAGTAGGCGTACTGAAAGACTCCCCCTATCGTTATGCAATCTACGCTTAGGCATTTCCAGAGCATAGTTTTGGGTGGACTTGCAATGTACATGCACACTTTATAAAATATACATGTACACACAAGGGATACATGCACACATTTGCATTTCTTCACATTGGATGTGGTTTCGTGCAAGAGAATTTGTGTGTTATTAGGGACAGTGCTGAGGGTGTAGCTCATCGATGCCTATGCCACCTTTATAAAATAAAGGCGAAGAAATATATTCCTCTACCAGGCACTAAATTTTCAACTAGCTTATCTACAAATGGGAGAGGAGACACAATTAAATTTTATAATAGAGGCATCAAAAGTGCAACATCAAAGAGCATTTATGATGTACATGCACTCAAAACTCATCATCTGCCTCTGCTTTTTTTCTCATTTCAGTGTTATTTCAAATCCAGCGTTAATAATAAACGGATAGTACTTCATTGAGAGCAGCTTTGAGGAACCATGAGGCAACGGGCTCTGCTTAGTAAGCAGTGGACTTGATTCTTTGCTTCAGATCTGAGACCATGAAACTGACGCAGGCCCTGTACAATTTTCATGAACTTGGCAGATTAAACTCAAGGTGATAATTTTTTTTCTCTTAGGCTTTCCTGAACAGAATATGAGGTCCAGCATACTGCCTTCAAAAATGTTTTCACAAAAAGTGCTCAGACTTTCACTGTCGAATCTCAAATGAAGCATTTTCACATAGTGGCTGAGAGAAAATTAAAAGCCACTAAATGTAAGGAAAAAAAACCCCAAGTGAATAGCTCTTGGCTTGAGAGTTTCGCCTGCCAGTATGTCTCAGGCGGAGGGGGGAACAGGGGATTCTGAGCATTCATAGCAATAGAGGGCTAAGATTATGCAAAATGCTCTGCAAATCATAAGCGCTGGTATGATTTTAAAGTGTGCTGCACAGCTCGTGTCCAATGCCTCATTGCCTCACAAACTGAAGGACTCTTCAAAACCTAAAGCTCACCACTTGGGGAGTGTGAGCAAGCGCAGTACTAAAGTCTTCAGACGAACCCCTTCTCTTCAATTTTTAAACAGCTCTTCAGTTTAGAAGTGATTAGAGTTGTAGGTATGTACAGGCTGATTTGAAATTACTCCAGCACTTTTTTTTTAAAAGCATAAGTGCTGATTTTTATGTAGCATTTGAGCAATCGCACATTTGTGCTGTTGCAGATATTGACTGTGTGATCGGCTTAGCAATGTAGCACCCAATACTCATCTGGTTTGAAGCAGGAGTGACAAGTAGGAGCTGCTGAACACTGAACCCAAGAACAGCTAATGGACAAGCTCACTTACTGATATCTCTTAGACAAAGGTGATGAGAATAAGAAAGGCGATGGAGAAACGTAATTTAAGAGGATTTTCAGGTCTGTTGCCTACTTCAATACCTTTAGTACTCATGAAAGTAAAAAGGCCTAACAGCTTTAGTTAAACTTATCTAAAAGCTTATAATGCTACACCATTGATTTAACACCCTTATTTCTTGTCTTGAGGCCCTACCGCGCAAGGAACAGCTATTATGTGTATCATGATATAGATAAATATTAAAATCTTGTTTGCAAGACAAATAACTCTATAATATCATCATTTTTCACTTGGGACAGTTAAAGCTGAGATTGGAGATAAACTCCATCTGCCATTCAGTCTTCTAGTCCAGTTCAGGCCCAGATTTAAGCCTAGGCAATATAGGACACTGCCTAGGGTGTCAAGATGCCAAATAGCCAAGCCAAAGACGTGCCTGTAGTTGCTTGCTTGCATTACATATGGTCGGGTGCATTAGCTGTTTCAAAAGGGCGCCACTGTGACCTCCTGTCTCTTCAATCTTTGTGATCTATGGGATGCGGTGTCTGTTCTTGCCTATGGGCACCAAAATCTTACATCCTGTCCTGGTCCACTATTAATCAAACCAGTCTTCGGACCCTCCTCCTCTTTTCCCCCAGCCAGTCAGGTTTTCAGGATTCCTCTAATAAATGTGCATGGAATATATTTGCATGCGCTGCCTTGGGGGGAGGGGAGGGCTGGTGTGAGCACCACCGTCCTCATTGTACTACCTGAAGAATGCATTCTTTTTTTCAAGGGAGGGGGAGGGGGCCCATAAATTTTCTTCTGTTTCTTTGTGCTTCCAGTTCAGAATCAGGACTAGGATCAAGTGTCATGCGTCTCCATTTACAACTTCCTGGCAATTTTTCTTCTATTTTATATCCCTCCCAATTATTTTAGTCCACTCATTGCAGTAACAGTCCTGCCTGGGGGGAGAGGGTGGGGACATCGACTACAGCTCCTTCACTGCAAATACGGGCCCTGAATCAGACAACTAGGTGTCACTATTGCATAATGACTATGACTCCCTGCTTTCGCAGCATCTCCAAGTCTAGCCAACGCATGGAGTGGAAGACCTGAACTAGGAACTGAATCTGGTTCCCTCTTCATAGCAGTATACAATCACCAGGCCACCGAGTCAGCCTCTGAGGATTATGTTCTGTCTTATTTATCACTTTGCGATGTTCATACAAGAAAAGTTGATAGAACAATGGACAAAACTTTGGAAATATTTTCTGGTAAGGAACTTGTTTTAAATAGTTTACTACACTAAGCAGGGGCAGTGTGTCAGTTATAAAGATAAAGAAAATGAATCAGAAAGGGGACTTACAAAGATATGAAAGATCTCGTCTCACAAAGCAGACAAAGATGCTACGCATACAGCATCTCATGACAGCTTTGGGGCTGATCAGACAAGCCAAATTAGACTGCTAGAATGGAGCCAGAAAAAATATGTGTTAATCTTTAATAAAATAGCTTACACCCTGTGAAGTAAACATAGATGTTTAGTTTCACACTTAGAATTGATACTTTAAATAACTGAAGAAGGAAGAGTAGCGTCCCCAAAGATTTGCAAAATCAAGATGCAGGGCCGTGCGTCCCCTGCAAAGCTGTAGCCTGGTTGTGCTCGTGACTGAAGGCCGTTGATGCTTATCTGCTCACATATAACATTGCTTCTCTCAGCTCTCTGGCAGAACTTGAAATGTGAAAATGAAACAGAAGCAAAAACATCAATCTATTTATTAAAGCAGACATGGGGGGATTT
Organism: Ichthyophis bannanicus; assembly: GCA_033557465.1. NCBI lineage: Eukaryota > Metazoa > Chordata > Amphibia > Gymnophiona > Ichthyophiidae > Ichthyophis > Ichthyophis bannanicus. The sequence continues at coordinate 347,358,096 of CM066031.1, read as the reverse complement.
TACTCAGTATTAGAAAGCCTGAGAAGGGCCAAAATCAATGATACATGCTCATAAACCTACAAATAAGATGGCACTTGGAAAATCAAAGACTGCAGCTTTATTGATGTTAACAACAACTTATGGGCTAGCCCAGTGGATGAATGCTAGTGCTGTGAGCTGCCAGGCAGGAGACCTGGGTTTAATTCCTGGACCAGGTCTCTGCCTCTTTGATCAGCCATGGATGAATATGCTACTATGAGTAATGTTCAAGGCATTTATGCTCCAGACTTGGAGAGTTATGTTCCTAAACAGGTCTCTTCTCAAATTTACTAGGCTGAGGGCCTACATTTGTCCTCAAAATTTCACTATATTTATTTATTTATTTATATTTTTTAATTAATGGCTTTTCTATACTGCACTATTTATCATCAGCGCGGTTTACAAACAATAAAAATGTGAACAATGTAGAACAGCCTAACATTGAACTTACAATGAACAGGGAAGTTAACATATATATGGAAGTAACTATATATGGAAACAAGGCCAGATTTAGGGCAGTGAAAAAAGTTTGGAACTTAGCACTGATTTTCATTCATAAATCTGGCTCATTAAATCTAGGCAAATGAACGGCAGGCTTACATCGGTCAGCACAGGGAGTTACTTTTGAAGCTTTATTCACAATTTACACGTGTATAATAAGGCATATACTCGTGCAAATTGCATCTGTGTGTAAATGGCCATTTTACAAAGGGTCCATTTATACGTGGATGTTGTTACTAGGTGCGTGGATGCTTTGTGGGGGGGTGTGGCATGGGCGGGACAAAAATCTACACATGTATTCCCTGTCCCGTATATGGAATGCAAGGTAAGCCAAACATTTTTCATACTGGGATTTACGCTTACTCCCTGGCACATGTAGGTTTTTAAAAAGGGTGTGTTTACAGGAGTGATTAAGGGAGTTATCATCCTTAATGCCCCCCAGTTTATTTCCCCCTTCAAACTGAAATGAATTAAAGATAGCGCCCTCTATAGTTAATTAGCAGCATCTACATGTCTACGTTTGTGAAATGGCTCGCATACATGTGTAAGTTGCTGGGTTTCTACAGTTGATTGTGTAAATTTGTAAAACGATTCCTCTTGCTGCATGTGGATATAAATCCCTGGGCATCCCTGCACTTCCTACTATGTATTTTAGAAACAGCTCCATGTTTAGCACAGCTTGTTCCACCGAGTAGATCTCCACTGCGACGTCTCAGTTCTGATCTCCACATACTATCTAAAAAGTGCCTTCACACTTCAAAGCTCTTAAATTAAGATGACTTCTAAGCTGAAATGTTAGGCTTCTAAATTTGGCAGAAAATAGGGCATACATTTAGGAGTTCATATTTTTTAAACTATCAGGCTCCTAGTATTCACAGCCTGGGAAGCAGGGAGTAGGACAGTCTCAGTGTACTGTCACACCTAGAAGCCAGACCTACAGTCCATGGAGGGCCAGCGTTAAACATGCTGGCATTATGAGTAGACATTTGGGAAGAGACCCCAAGTCCATCCATCAGGCTGTATGTCTTTTAACTTCAGGAAGGCTTTGGGGCCCTCTGTGGCATGGGGACCCAGGGCAATTGTCCCTTAACGCCAGCCCTAGGTGCATGCAGAGGGAACTGTACTTTGTGGCTCCAAGGGCTATCACAGCTATTTCTGAGTTGAGTCGGATGAGAGATATAATAAAAAAGAAAATAGGGAGAAACTCCTTAGACAGTCATAAGTTAAGTCTCATGGTGCTGTAGCCCAAAGCAGGCTGGCTTCAAATGAGCAGGAAAAGCACTTCTCCACAGCAACCCCCCTCCCCCAACTTACAATCAGGGCCAGTGTTACCATTAGGTGAACTATGCAGTCGCCTAGAGTGCTGGCCCCCCCCAGAGGCGCCCATTGCTGCTGCTGCTGTCCCTCTCAGGAATACACCAGGAAACCAAGATCCAGTGAACTAAATCACAGCATCAACAAAAAAGTCCACCGAAATTGTAAGAACCTATATTCTATAACTAGTATTTCTTTTTGTCAAAGCAAGCCGTAGGAGGGTTGAGATGGAAGCTCGACCCACACCAGACAGCTGGCTGCTTTTTATCAATTAAGGTTCTCCTCCCCCAAAAATTTAATACTAAAAAATCACACTTATCTTCTCAAAGTCCTCAAAATATATGTTGCTCATGGAACGATCTGCTTCGCACGACATGCACGTTTCGGGCAACGGCCCTGTATCAAGTGCATAAATCGTTATCCCAACAATACAACAACAAAAATGATGAACGCCGTCAACGCGGCTCAGGTTAAACAGTCCAATAGGCTGAATGGAAGCTTTCTAAAGGAAGAACCCACCAATAAGAGCAGGGTTCTTAGAAAGAATTTGTCACTCCCGTTCGGAATTTCAGGAGCAGGCATGGGATCTTTCTAAGCGTCTTCAACATAGAGGTTATCCGGAATCCGTCATTTTAAAAGCCTACCGTCGATCCCTGCATGTACATCGGGAATGGCTTATAGATCCTCAATATTCTAATGTATCATCTGCTGAGGGAACGCCAATTACAGGAGTTTTACCATATACAGATCGCAGCTCGGCTGTTTTGCGGATTTTGCATACTCACTGGTCAGTTTTACAACTACATGAATGTTTTAATACATCTTTGCGGATAGCCTTTTCACGGGGCCAGAACCTGGCTGATCGTCTGGTTAAGACGTCTTTATTGCAGGATTGGGTGTCATTTTCACCGATGTTAACTGGACATGTACCTTGTAATAATTCTGGCTACTGCACCATGACTCTCGCAGGACAATCGTGGCGTCATCCGCCACTTCAAAAGAATATAAACATCGTTGGGATACTATTTGTACTTCCTCGTATGTAGTATACCTTTCACAGTGCCCCTGCGGTTTGGTTTATCTTGGTAAGACCATTCGCCCAGTTAAAAAGCGATTGGCAGAACATGCCTCCCGGATCTGGCACCGGGTAGAAACGGCACCGATGGTGAGTCATTGTATTGCACAACATCATTCTTTTGAAGATCTTCGTTGGACCATTATGGATCATGTGCCTCACAACCCGCGAGGAAGTGATAGAGAGTAGAAACTCCAAAGGTTAGAGTAGAAATGGATTTTCACTATGAACACGGTCGAACCGTATGGGCTTAATCGTGAAATTGAATGGCAGAGTGTGCTATGACGCTACTACATTACTTCATCCAATCCGAACAGGGAGACCCCGATTGTGGGGTTTCCCCTGCTCTTATTGGTGGGTTCTTCCTTTAAAAAGCTTCCATTCAGCCTATTGGACTATTTAACCTGAGCCGCGTTGACGGCGTTCATCATTTTTGTTGCTGTATTGTTGGGATAACGAGTTATGCACTTGATACAGGGCCGTTGCCCGAAACGTGCATGTCGTGCGAGGCAGATCATTCCATGAGCAACATATATTTTGAGGACTTTGAGAAGATAAGTGTGATTCTTTAGTATTACATTTTAGGGGGAGGAGAACCTTAATTGATAAAAAGCAGCCAACTGTCTGGTGTGGGTCGAGCTTCCATCTCAACCCTCCTACGGCTTGCTTCGACAAAAAGAAATAGTAGTTATAGAGTATAGGTTCTTACAATTTCGGTGGACTTTTTGTTGAGGTTGTCCCTCTCAGGACAGACAGTAGCAGCGATGGCCGAAATCAGCCCCGCGGTGCTTAACTTTAAACTTCTGTGCCGTGGGGGCTATTTGTTTCCACCCCTCAGATGCCTGATGCTGACATCCTGCTGCAAACAGGAAGTTGGCATCAGGTGTCAGAGAGGAGGTGTAACCAACCAGCCCCGCAACACCAAAGTTTAAAGGTTTGCAACCATTGCTGCTTCTGCACATTCCAGAGAAGGGTGACAGCGGCGGAAGTGGGCACCAGAGGAGGGCACAAGGGATGTGATTCACCTAGGGTGCCTCATCTCCTTGTACCAGCCCTGCTTACAACTTCTCTGCATAAAACATCCTCAAATAATCTTGCCGATATCAACATCCTCGCCAAAAGGCCATCAGCTGTCAGTCACACTAGTCAAAGCACCCGCAGTGACAACCAAACCAAACATCCCCCTCTCTAGTTCATACCAAACTGCCACCCCTAACAGCTAGCAGGCCTAAATTTAGAAACAGACAACATAGGTGACCATCTGGGCTGTCAGACTTTGAAAGGTTTTAGATATGTAAGGAACTGGGCATCATTTTGGGGAACGGGGGGGGGGGGGGGGAGGGTGCTTTTCTGAAAGAATGGGCTCCACTTTAACCAGGGTGGTACCAAGCTGCTGGAATTAACCTTTAAAAAAGAGATAGAGCAGTTTTTAAAACTAGATAACAGATGGTTGCCCAAAAGTGCATGGTTTGGAAAAATGTATCTTTGAAGGATTCTAGCAAAAAATGGAAGTTAAGGCATCCCAATAGAGAGGTTCAAATCAAGGTAAATGTAGCCCAGATGCCTTTAAGTAAAGAGAAGATAAATTTGAAAGATTCAAAATTACCCCTGAACCAAAAACAAACTTTGAAATGCCTGTATGCAAATGCTAGAAGTCTAAAAAATAAGAAGGGAAAGTTAGAATGTATAGCACTGAATGAAAATTTAGATAAAATTAGCATCTCAGAGATCAGGTAGAAGGAGGATAACCAGTGGAACACTATGATTCCTGGATACAAATTATATCTCAATGATAGGGAAGATCAAATTGGTGGAGGGGTGGAGCTATATGTTAAAGAGGGCATTGAGTAAACAGGATAAAGGTTTTGCAGGAAACAAAATGCACTGTAGAATCTCTATGGATAGACATGCCATGTTAAAAGGGGAAGGGAATGGCAACAGGGATATAGTACTGATGCCTGGTCAAAATGAACAGATGGATGACGAAATGCTAAAAGAAGTTAGGGAAGCTAACAAAATTTACAACGCAATAATAAAGTGTGATTTCAATTACCCAAGTACAGATTAGGTCAATGTCACATCAGGGCATGGTAAGGAGATACCGTTTCTAGACAAAATAAATGACTGCTTCTTGGAGCAGTTGGTTCAGGAGCCAACATGAGGGGAAGCAATTTTAGACCTACTCCTTAGTGGAACACAGATTTAGTGTGAGAGATAATGTTGTTGGGGGCCACTTGACATTTGTGATCATAACATGATCACATTTGATATAAGAAATGAAGAGACAGTAAGGTCTCCAGAATTGTACACAGTACTCCAAATGAGGTCTCACTAGAGACTTGTGCAAAGGCAATAACATCTCCTTTTTCCTGCTGGTCAGTCTTCTCCCTTCTGGTTTTTGCTGTCGCCATTTCTACCTGTTTGGCCACTTTAAGATCTTCTATCAGATGATCTCTCCTGAGGGGAATCTAATAACTAATAACAGCAGCAGATTATGCAGATAAGCGAGGAGCACAACTCGGCTTATAAATTGGGGGTTGGGGGGTGGATATTCAGATATTCAGATATTCAGTGCCGGTGGCTAATGCTGCTAACATGGCTAGCCACCAGGGATGAAATTTAAACTTGAATATTAATGCCGGGGTTATATATGGCCCTGGCATTGAATATATGGGTTTGCCGCATTGCTGTGAGGCTAACCAGTCATCGGCGATATTGAGCTATTACGGTGAGGGTTTGGTCAGGGCTTCCTGCGCCTCACATTTGGCACATATTGTTAACCAGGCAGTGGCTCAATATTGCCACTGACTGGTTAGCGATGGGTGCCACCTCCGCTCCGTCCCAGAATTCCCTGATGCTAACCACTTAGCATTGGGGCATGTAGCAACGGCATCTAGGGATATTCAGCAACATTAACCCTGTTAGTCTGTATATCCCACAGAGTAAATGCCCTCAAAAATGCCGCCCTTGGTGATTTAGCCTGGGACAAAGAAGACTGTAGATTATTTGGAATATTCTTTACTTTAAATTCCTTAAAAGCAAAAAGTAGTTATTGGCTTGGTATCAAAACTTTAGATTTAATTTGCTCAAGTCTGTAGGTAGGCCTTTTAGAGTTTTAAAAGTAAACAAACAGGTAATTCATCTTTTATCACTCATCCACCCCAGGGAACATCCCTAAATTTGTTTTAAGTTTATTAAAATTTGATATACCGCCCTTCAAAAAAGATGGCAGACTGGTTTACAATAAAAAAATATGTAAAAGAAGAGAGAAGGAACTCTATAAAACTTATAGGAAAGGAGAGCACATCCATACTAGGTAAGGGGGAGGGAGGGAGATCAGGGAGGAGCAGGTGTCATCAGCAGGGGGCCCAACATGTCATGTGATAGGAATATCATAAGCTGCATGAAACAGGAAAATTTTGAGCTGAGATTTAAAGGCAACGTAGGAAGGTTCCAGTTGGAGGTCAGGAGGGAGAATATTGTAAAGGTGCAGGCCGAGAAAGTAGAAGGCAAAGTGTCAGGTGGATTCATATTTGGCTTGCAGGCGGAGGGGAGGTGCAGACAGTTGGAGTGAAGCGAGCAGAGGGAACGATGCGGTGTGTGGAGAATAATGGAAAAGGCAAGGTAAGAGGAAATGTCTGTATGGAGGATTTATAGGCAGTTCTCCCAATTAAGAGTGAAACTGGTTAACACAGGATATTTTAATCAGCAAGTGATCAACCCTTAAGTCACTATTGGTAGTTCAGTGAAAAGAAAAAATAATATTAGCAGATAATATATCAAAACATTCTGAAGTCCTTCCTTTAGTCTAGGTATTCCTACTCCCTTAGCAACTCTAAACAACTAAACAACTCATCGATTCAAAGATGCAGACAGCAGTCCAGCACACAATGGAGGCTATCCAGTCTTTTGCACTGAGTGCTGCATTTATGTTTATTTTCCAGTTGGTGAGAAGTCCTATGTGTGACTTTGGTGCAAAGAGAATGAGTTTGAATCTGGAGGTTACAGTAGCAAACAAAGGAGTGAGACAGACAGACAGGTACATAGAGGAAGAAGACTTTCAGGGACATAGTAGAGAAGTCCCACCATGCAAAGATGGCGGACCTCATGCGCAGCCTAGATAGGATGTTAGACAGTGCTGGGAAGGAGCTGGCTATCCTGGTACATATTGGTACCAATGACATAGGAAAATGTGGGAGAGGGGTTCTGGAATCCAAATTTAGGATTTTAGGGAGGAGATTGAAATCCAGGATCTCCAGGATAGCATTCTCAGAAATGCTTTCTGTTCTATTTGCAGGATCGAAGAGACATGCTGAGCTCCAGAGGCTCAATGCATGGGTGGTAAAATAGAAGTTTTTAGGTTTCCTAGGAAATGGACTCTATTCTGGTCCATTGCATGGATCTTTTCTCTTGTTTTATTAAATTATTAGTAGGGTTTGTTTTAATTTTTACTGATGGTGTGTCCTTCTCCACTCCCCTTTGATATATTTTTTTATTTTTACTTTTAGGATATGCCAGGTAGATGTGACCTGGATTGGCCACTGCTGGAAAAAAGGATACTAGGCTTGATGAATCTTTGGTCTAACCCAACATGGCAGTTCTTATGTTCTTTTAAAACAGACAGTGGTGAAAAATATGATCTTCCCAACGGCTTCTGTATATTAACCAAGTGTGGTTGTTAAATGTGAAATGTATCCTATTTTTTTTATGTCCCTGGACTTTTTGCAACTTCCCTTCTAACTTTGTAAGAGTTATTCACTGCTAGCGGCATGGAAAGTAATGTCTGTTATTTAATGCTGATAGTGCAACTCTGTCAGTTTTTATTAGGAAAATGTTTTTGAGTACAGAAATAGAGATTGGATATCATCAAGAGTTCTCGAAAATATGAATTTAGTCAGGAAGAATAAATCTCCAGGCTCCAAAGTAACTGCTTCCTTAAAAATGTTTTACCAGTGCCATGCAATTTGAGAAGGCAGTTCAATCTCAACTAGTGTGGTTTCCAGCAGCCAAATACTGGGAGGCTGGTTAAACATGGGAAACAAGGAGTAGGTCAGTTTTCCCAATGGAGGGAGGTGGATATGTTGAGTGCCCCAAGGACCTCTACCAGGGCAAGTGTTGTTTAACTTATTCATTAATAACTAAGAAAAAGAAGGAATCGGCCAGAGTACATTTGCAGATGATAAAAAAATTATTCAAAATAACTAAATCTTGAGCATACTATGAAGAATTGCAAAAGGCTTTTGTGAGACTATGGGAAATGGGCATTGAAATGCAGACAACATCTAATGTGGGCTTATAGAAAGTGATAATATGTGGGCAAAAACAATCCCAGTAGGGATGTGCACCGAAAAAAGACTTTCAGCACTTTCTTGTGGGCCCTTTTCTGAATTGATTTTTTTCCATTCATTTCAAAAGTTTTGGTTAGTGAAAATGTTGAAAAGCATGTTAGAACTTTTTAAAATGCCGAAGTTCATTGTCTGTGATTTTGTGAGCACATTTTAGGAGACCTAAATGAACTGATTGCATGTTAACAAATGCATATCCCTAAATCCTAAATATGGGGATAAATTTCCAAGGGATTTCCATGGGGAAATAAGCATGTACCTGTGGAAAATACCCTTGGAAAATTGCCCCCTATACTGATAATATATGTTTACATCCAGAGCAGATGTACGTTTTCCCATGGGGAAGAGGGGCAGTACCTGGGGCAGGGGGCTGGTGGGCTCCTCAAAGTACACACAGATATTTCATTTTGAAATCCTTACACCGGATTTACCCTGAGTACTTTGCACTCAATATACAAACATGGCAGATGTGAAGCCAGATTTTGCACAGGGCATCTAGATAAGAACTGGGATGTTCAGGTCAAGATGTTCCCAGAGTATTTTAGAAAAGACTGCTGAATTCAGAGCCTTCTACAAAATACGTATAAAGATGATGGGAACTACATGTACATTTGCAGGCACGTCCAATGGCAACAGCCGTTTTGAAATCCCCAAATCTATTTGACCCTGTGTAGCAGAGGTGTCTCAATGGTGGGATTAGGGCAGGGACTGAAGCAATGCATATATTTTTAGATTTTCCAAGGTACAGGTTTGTTTTCACTGGAAAAAGGAATATGGCTGAGGGGAGATATGATGGAGGTCTATAAAGTAATGAATGGAATCGAAGGGGTAAACATAGATAAGTTGTTTACTTCTTCAAAAAGTAGAAAGACTAGGGGACACACAATGAAGCTACAATATAGCTCATTTAAGACTAATAGGAAAAAATATTTTTCCAATCAATGCCTAATCAAACTCTGGAATTCATTACTGGAGGATGTAGTAAAAGCTGTTAGTGTAGCCAAGTTTCAAAAAAGGGTTGGACAAGTTCCCGGAGGAAAGGTCCATAAACCATTATTAAGAGAACCTGGGAAATCCACTGCTTGCCCCAATACAAGCATTGTGGAACCTGTGTGTCTTTTTGGGAAACTGCTAGGTACTTGTGACCTGGATTGGCCACTGTTGGAAACAGGATACTGGGCTTAATGGATCTTGGTCCGACCCATTATGGCATATGGCATATCTTATAGATGAAGTGCTGGTGCTGTCTTCCAAACAAACAATTCACGTGAGTACATAATGATGGGAATTTTTGTTTTCTGTCCTGTTACCTCATTTTAAAGGACTGAGATCTGCTTATGGTACCGGCATCTTAGGCTCATGATGGGAAGTGTAGCCTAATGGTTAGAACAGGAGGCCTGAGAACGAGGAAAACAAAGGTTTACATCCCATTTCTCTCACTGATGATCCCGAGCAAGTCACTTTACTCTCCAATACCTCAGGTGCAAACTTACAGCCACACATGAAAATCTTAATACATGCTAGCAAATGAGGCCCTCAGTAAGCCTTCTGGGGAAAGGAAATACCTAGTATATTTGTATGTAACATGCTTGGAGCTCAGATTGGGAAAGGCAAGTAATAAAATCCACTCCTCATACAAGTTTTAGTGACTAGCAAGAGTAACTCTTTAGCCTTCAGATTTACATGAAACTGTTTGCAAGTGGCAGGGTTACATCCAGAGTACTGACAGCAGAAAGTGTGCAGTGCAGTGCATTCTATCCTGTAAGGCACTATATCATCCCAGATATGTGAAGGGATGGTTGTAGATGGTGGCTGGATACTCCTGGAGCTGGACTGTTAAAAACAAAGCAGAGCATGACAGCTGCAGAGGCAGGGTACATGATGCAGTGGTGAAGTCCTTGTGTGCAACAGATGAGGCTCCATTGACCGGCGCCCCTAACCTCACTGGCCTGTGTGCAAGAGGACTGATGTGAGGCCATGAAAACAATGGAGGGGTTGAGGATGGCATGATGTATGTGTAGTGCTCTCTGAATGAGGCCCATTCAAGGAGAGGACAGCTGTGAGGGGAAGATGGGAAAATGCAGAAGAAAAACTTTAGTGTCTTCCTTTCTTTCTTTCTTTACTATCTGCCAGCAGCTTCTTTTGCCGTGCAGCTTGTTAAGGCATTCCTGGTTTGCTTGTTGACCGTAATAAGTGCTTTTTTAAAAAAAAAATTGTAAATGTGTGAATATTAGGGATTTTTTCATTGATTCCTAGGAGCCCAGGGTAAATAAATCTTTCAGAGAGTATGCAAATGAAATGGTGTTGGGATTGAAAACTGGCCAGGCTGTTTCTTTTGGCTTCTTGCCCTTAAACTGTGCTGTTCTCATAGTCAAATGTCATTCCCCTTACCTTTCTCTACAGGGAAGTGACTTGACCAGAGCAACTCTGCACATTTTGAGGATCATGAAACCGCTAATGCAGTCAATGGTTCAGAGCAGATCTGGCCCAAATGGCTTATTACAGGTCCTATTTACTAAGCAAATTTTCCACTTTCAGAAAATGGCAGAAAAGCTTTAATGAAGAGGCTTCCGTGGAGATAATTTTATAAAACATTTTCCGTGTGTAAAGCCCATTTTACATGAGGGAAATGGCTCCTCCAATTGGGCAGTTATATACTCCCATACTTACGTGATGTGTGTGTGGGCATTCCTGGGGGTGGAGCTTGGAGAGGAAGCGGGGGCGAAGCTGTGAGGTGCACCTGTACTTCATAAAATACACAGGTGCATGCATGCACAGAACACATGCAGATGTTTACACCATCTTCCCAGCAGGCGCAAATGTTTGCAGGAGCATTTGTGCACCGCTGGGAATTATTCCAGGAGCCTACTTTCTAACGGCATCAATGTTGCTTCTATAAAATAGCTTCATATCTGAGGATTTTTATAGGCACCCTGTTATACGGTTACCCTCTGCGTGCCTTATTTTGCCCTATTTGCCCTTATTTATACTACGATGCAGTCTCTGTTGCAGCCAGGACTGGTGCAAGGGTACGAGGCATCCTAGGTGAGCCTCATTCCCAGCGCTGCCCTGCCCCCGACCCATGCCCACTGCAGCTGCTCTTTGGGATGTGCATCTGTGGCATGGCTCTAGGTGATGCGGTGCCTTTGCACTTCTGCCCTCAAAGGTGGAACTGGCGGGGACGGAAGCACGAATGGCATCTTCTGGTGTCGCGGTGGCTTTTTAAATTGATTGTTGCTGCTGCACGTTCTGGAGAGAGGCAGCACTGGGTGTCCTCTGATCACTGGCGCTCTAGGCGATGGCCTAATTCACCTAATGGTTGCGTTGGCTCTGGTTCCAGCTTCCAGTAGCAAATAGTTTTATTTGTTGGTCTGCCTGAATAGCTACTCACCTCGACCTCATTACTGGTCGCAAAGGTGAACTGACCACTTACGTCTTATGAATCAATAGCGTGCTTTCTTTTTTGTAAGGAAAGATAGATGCCAGTATTCACATGCCGGGTGCAAGGCTATGTATTGGGGGGAGGGTGCAGAAGCCCTGGGACGTGCCCTCATCGTAGCCCATTTCTCTGCAAACACCCACAGCGTTGCCAAACGTATACCTCTTAATGGGAACCGAAAAGCAGGACTGGAAAAGATCCCTCTGCACAAACAAAATACTTGGAGAATGCCTCTTCTCGGTCACACAGGGAGAACAGAAACGGACCCTCGGTAAATAAAAACTAAGTAGCCAAGAGATTAGAGGTAGACATCTGCAGGCACCAGAAAGCCCAAGAAGTCAGACTACATGCTTGAGAAACAGAAACAGAAATGGATTTCCTCCTGGACTGTACAAAACATAAAAATGCTGGAGATGCTCTAGATTCAAATTCCCAAAGCTGCCATTCGAATCAATAAACCGAAAAGAAAATTATTGTTTCCTACCTCTCTCTGGATGTTTAAGACTGTGACCTAACACTCTCTTTCCCACAGCCAACAAAGACTTCAGTTTTTTCTAGGACCATGGGGCTACCAGTTATACTCACTGATCTAATTAAGAAATCGTATTTTACACCAGCTATCATTTGTGATACATTTCTGTAAAACTAGAAAATTAGAATTAAATTCACCAAGGGCATGCTCCAGTCCTAGAATTAAAGCCAGACGCTCTTCCTCCTGGTCATTGCTTACTAACCTTAGTACCAGTGGTGGCAACACATCGGGTGAGCACCTGGGGTCTCACACCTCAAGGAGAAGGGGAAGGGGAAAGGAAAGGGGAACTGGATATAGCTCGCTCCTTTCTCAGAATTTCAAGACGAGTTACATTCAGGTGCTGGAGGTATTTTCCTGTCCTCAGAGGACTTAGAATCTAAGGGGCTCTTCTACTAAAGTGTGTTAGGTTTTTGCGCGTCGCTAAAACTAATCCGTTAAGTGCAAAGTCTCTGTTGTAATTGTTGGGGGTGTGGCCAGTGTGCTCCCAGTTATTGCACAGATGTGTACCCTAGTATGGTGCAATTACCACGGGTGCATCTAACTCTACCTTTTGAGGTGGCATTAGTTGCATCCGGGCTAACTGTAACATTGACAGTGTGTGATAAGTTCCCCCGTGTTAACTCTCCATTCCTAACCCAGCCATTCACCATTCCAAGCATAACTGGCAGTTAGTGCGCAAATCAGCGCATGGTAACTATCATTCCCCTGAGGTAACCGTTACTGTGGGGCCTTGCAAATAGTTGCCACATGAAAATGCACGTTAACTGCTTAACGCACTTTAGTAAAAGGGCTCCTGAGTTTATAGCGAGACAATTGAAGGCTAAGGGACTTACCCAAGACCTTAAGTGAAGATTTTCCAAATTGGTTGCTCTAGCTGCGTTTTAACACTTGACCAGATAGCTAATTCACCCAGAGACTATTAAAACAATTAGGGGAAGATTCCGCACTCCCTGACTGCTGCTCCCGATTACATCCCCTTTGCTTCCCGCACGTACACGGCATTTGTGCGGGGAGCACTGAATGGGGAGGGGCAGCATGGAGACAGAGCGAGGGCGGGTCCAAGCACCTGGACATATAGAGGCCATTCCGGTCAGGCCTTTCTATGTCCGGGGTCATCTACTTGCATGCCTGGCCTATTCCACCTCGAAGGTGGAATAAGTGCAGGGCGCTGGTGGGATCATGGCATGCAGCCCTCCCCAACCCAATTTTCCTCCAGGAACATGTCCAAAACCCGTTTAAATCCAGCTACACTAACAGCTTTTACTACATCCTCTGGTAACAAATTCCAGAGTTTGATTACGTGTTGAGTGAAAAAATATTTTCTCCGATTAGTCTTAAATCTGCTACATGGCAGCTTCATTGTATGTCCCCCTAGTCTTTCTACTTTTTGAAGGATTTACATATACCCATTCTACATTTTATAGACCTCTATCATATCTCCCTTCAGTCATCTCTTTTCCAAGCTGAAGAGCCCTAACCTTTTAAGCCTTTCCTTGTAGGGATATCCTTCTATTCCCTTTATCATTTTTGTCTTTCTTCTCTGAACCTTTTCTAATTCTGCAATATCCTTATTAAGATATGATGACCAGCAATTGCAATGTGTGCCTTTGAGTCAGCCCTGACTCCTGGCGACCCAGAAGCTCCTGGGTTTTCTTGGCAGTGTCACCAGAAGTAGATTGCCAGGCCTTTCTTCTGAGGCAATGGAGGGTTAAGTGACTTGCCCAAGGCCACAAGGAGTGCTAGTGGGACTTGAATCCTGGTTGCTTGGTTACTAAGCCAGTGTTCTAACCACTAGGCTACTCCTATGATGACCAGACTTGCACACAATATTCAAGTTGTGGTTGCACCATGGAGTGATAATAACATCATTAGTTTTATTCTCCATTCCTTTCTTTATGATTCCCAGCATTCTATTTGCTTTCTTGGATGCTGCTGCACACTGGGCAGAGGGTTTGAAATGTATTATCCATGATGACGCCTAAATCCTTTTCCTGGGTGGTGGTTCCTAATGTGGAATCTTGTATCGTGTAACCATAGCTTTTGCACGTGTCCACATTAAATGTCATCTGCCATTTGCACGCCCAGTCTTCCAATTTATCAAGGCCCTCTTGCAATTTCTGTAGAATCCTCTTTTGTTTTAACAACTTTGAATAATCTGATATCATCTGCAAATTTGATCACCTCATTCATTATTCCAATTTCCAGGTCATTTATAAATATGTTAAAAATCAGCAGGCCCAGCACTATTCACCTTTCTCCATTGAGAAAATTGTCCATTTAGCCCTACTCTTTGTTTTCTATCTTTCAAGCAGTTCCTAATCCACAATAGTACATTGCCTCCTATCCCATTGCTTTTTAATTTTTCCAAGAGTCTCTCATGAGAGACTTTGTCAAAGGGTTTCTGAAAATCAAGATACACTAAATCAACCAGCTCACCTTTATCTACCTGTTTATTCACACCTTCAAAAAATAGAAGAGATTGGTGAAACAAGACTTTTCTTGGCTAAATCCATGTTGGCTTTCTGCCATTAAACCATGACTATCTACATGGAAACATAGAAATATGACGACAGAAAAAGACCACATGGCCTATCTAGTCTGTCCTTCCATATCAACAACTACAACAGTCCCCTTTTTTCCTTTAGAGGTCCTCTGAGTTTGTCCCATGTTTTTTTAAATTCAGATACTGTCCTCATCTCTACCACCTCCACATCTTACTCAAATCCAACAACAAACCGAGAGAGCTATTCGAAACTGTGAAAACCCTCACCAAGGAAGAGAAAACTTAGAGCAAATTAGAGCAATAGACCCACAGGCATTCGCAGACCACATCCAAGAAAAATTCCATTCAGCATCACAACTGAAAACAAACATAAGCAGCAAATCAACCCCCCCCCCCCAAGAAAAACACGGGACAAATTCAGCACCCCATCCACAGAGCAGCTCTCACACATCATCTCCGCTCTCAATACAAGCACGGCCCCAACAGACCCATGCCCAGTGACATGGATTAAGGCAACAAAGTCAAACTTCATCCACACCATACACAACATGGTGCACAGTTCACTAATTCGAGGAATCATGCCGGACCAGCTAAAACTCGCAACAATAAGACTAATCCCAAAGAAATCACCACTCGACAAGAACAACCCAGCAGCTTACAGACCTATCTCAAGCATCCCTCTACTGGCAAAGATCATTGAGAAAGCTGTACAGCATCAGCTACAAGACCACATCGACAACCACGCACAACTGGACCTCAACCAACACGGTTTCCGCCCCAACCACGGAGTCGAAACACTCCTGCTATACCTATTTAACAAAATACTACACCTCATAGACAACAGCAAGAACAGAATACTCATGATCTTCATTGACATTTCATCAGCGTTTGACACAGTGGACCACGGAACTCTACTAGCAAGGCTAAAGAGCATCGGACTCCACGGAGCCACCCTGAGGTGGTTCCACTCCTACTAACGGACAGACAGATACAGGTCAAGATCGGTCCCAACACATCCCAACCCATAAAGGTCATGCAAGGCGTACCTCAAGGATCCGCCCTATCGGTGCTATATTTAACCTCTACATCCAGCCTATATGCAGCATCATAAAAGAACACAAGATAAAATACACAATCTATGCTGACGACATAATGATATACACATTGATCACCCTCGAAAACCCAGACTACACCAAGATAACAGAGTGTCTCATGCACATGAACAGCTGGTTTCAAGACAACAACCTGACTATAAACTACAAGACCGAGGCGCTGATCATCACATCATCACACGGAACGCTGACTTCATCCCTCCACTCAAAATCAAGATAGACAACACAACCATACCCATACAACCAGAAGTAAAATACCTCGGAGTAACGCTAGACAAAGAGCTGAATCTTCAGTCCCACATCAGCAGAACAACCAAAAATGCATACCACAAGATGAGAATAATCTGACGCCTCAAGCCCCTCCTCTCCCAGGAGCACTTCTGCACAGTATGTCAAGCACTAATAACCCCAATCCTAGACTTCTGCAACCCAATATATCTTGGCCTAACAAAACAGACACTCAGGCCACTGCAATTGGCACAAAACACAGCAGCACTCATAATAGCTGGCACACAAGACAAGAACACATCACACCCACTCTAAAAGACCTCCACTGGCTACCAATCAGCTCCCGCATCAGATACAAGACAGTCATAAACATATTCAAAATCAACAACAGCTATCAGCCTTCAGCCTACAACCACTCATACAACCAGATAGCAGCACAAGGCGAAGGAGGAGAGGCACCGCCAACTGCCTCAACACACCAAAAGACCTCACTAAGGTACGCAAGGACACCGAAAAACAAGCACTATGGGCAGCACCAACAATATGGAACGCCCTCCCTGATGAGCTACGGTCAACAACAGACATTAGGGAATTTAGGAAACTGCTCAAGACGATTCTCTTCATAGAGCACTATGGTGATGTCACCTAACTATGCAATGGACAGTACCACAGATCAACCACCCTCCCTGTTCGACACATACATAGTATTGAAGTAAAGTCCTGATGTACATAGTATTGTATATAGCGCACATTGTAAATAGATCACAAAGAATCAATGACCATCTACACACACACACGCATTCAGTGTTCAATGCATGTGCACACTAGACACTGTATGTTGATTGCTTGTTGTGTAGACCACCTTGATTGTAGGATAAGGCAGTACAGAAATCCGTTTAAATAAATAAAATATTCCACGGATCCACCACTCTTTCCGTAAAGAAATATTTCCACAAACCACTCCTGAATCTATCCCCCTTTCACCCGCATCCCATATCCCCTCATAGCAGAACTTGCTTTCAATCGAAAGAGGCTCTCCCCCTGTGCATTTATGCCATGGAGGTATTTAAACATCTCAATCATATCACCTCTACCCCTCCTTTCCTCTAAGGTGTACATATGAAGATCCTTAAGTCTGTCCTCATATGCTTTATAATGAAGATCACTAACCATTTTAGTAGCCACCCTCTGTACTGACTCCATCCTGTTTATATCCTTTTGAAAGTGTTGTCTCCAGAATTGCACACAATACTCCAAGTGATATCGCACCAAAGACTTATACAGAGGCACTATCACTTTTTTCTTCTAGCCATTCCTCTCTGTATGCACCCAAGCATCCTTCTAGCTTTTGCTGTTGCCTTTTCTACCTGTTTAGCTACTTTAAGATCATCAGACACAACCACGCCTAGATCCCGCTCTACATGTTCAGTAATTTTGTTTTTTATAATGGTTTCTATCATTTTGCCCATTACTGATGTCAGTCTCACCGGTCTGTAGTTTCCTTGATCACCACTCTAACCCTTTTTAAAAATTGGCATTACATTGGCAACTCTCCAATCTTCGAATACTAGAGATGATTTTAATGATAGATCACAGATTACTAAAAGTAGTTCTACAATTTTATATTTCAGTTCTTTCAGCATCCTGGGATGTATGCCATCCTGTCTAGGTGATTTGTTGCTCTTTATTTTATCAATTAGCTGTATTACATCTTCCTGATTTATTGAGATTTGTTTCAATTCCTCTGATATATCACCTTTAAATATTATTTCTTGCATGGGTAAGTTTTCTACATCTTCTTCCGTAAAGACTGAAACAAAAAATTAAATCGGCCTTTCCGCTATGGCCTTTTCCTCTGTCAGTGCACCTTTTGCCCTTTTACCCCTCCATCATCTAATTGTCCAACTGACTCCCTCATAGGTGTTTTGCTATGAATAGACTTGAAAAAGGTTTTTATTATGCACTTTTGCTTCCATGGCAAGCTTCTTTTCAAATTCTTTCTTTGCCTGCTTTATCAATGCCTTGCATTTAACTTGCCAGTACTTATGCTTTTTCCTATTTTCGTCATTTAGTTCTTTTTTCCATTTTCTGAAACCTTCTCTCTTAGCCATAACAGCCTCTCTGACGCACCTTTAAACCATGCTTGCTGTTGTTTGGTCTTCCTTCCACCTTTTTTAAAGCATGGAATACATCCGGTTTGGGCTTCCAAGACAGTGTCTTTAAATAATGCCCATGCCTGATGTAAGCTCTTAACCTTTGTAGTTACTCCTTTCAGTTTTTTCTTAACCATTTTCCTCATTTTATTTTAATCTCCTTTTTGAAAGTTAAATGCTGGCGTAGTCAATTTCCTTGCTATTATCCCTCCATTTTATTAAATCAAATGTGATAATGTTATGATCATTATTGCCAAGGCGGCCCCAAAACAGTTAAAATAACATCTCCACACGTTGGTTCCTGAACTAACTGATCCATGAAGCAGTCATTTACTTCATCTAAAAACTTTATCACCCTAGCACGTTCTGATGTGACATTGATCCAGTCAATACTGGCAGTGCTGTACCAAACCATAACTGTGTCCTGTGTGACTTGCAATCCTGGTGCCTCCCCCCAATGACATCAGACTTTTCTCATTTGCCCCATCCCCCCATGCCCATCATAGCCTTTCTATTCCTATCCCCCAATGTCCAGCATAGCTCTTCTGCCCCTATTCCCCTCATGTCCAGCATTTAGTAGAAAAAAGCCACGGAAATGAACCGTGAAGGCTTCAGTAATGCAGAAAGATATTACTTGATAAATGAAACCTAATAAAGTGTTGGTCTTCGAAAGGAAAGCATGCAACATGTTACAGAACATATGAGTTGAAGTAAAATACTACCCCACAAAAAAAAATATACCTAGTCCAAAAACATACTTCCAACAAAATCACTGACATGAGACAGAAGTAAATTACACCAGCATAATCCTCCAAGTAGTCTTGAGACTACATAAATATGGAATATTTGGACTCCAAGTTGAGTTCAAAATATGCTTAAATGGCTGTTTTCTTGTTCATTTCTAAAGAAAACAATTTTCAAGTGAAAGCAGAACAAATCTGGTTCTCACTGGACAAGGCTCCACCATTTCCTACCATCCTGTCTCTGATCACATGAAAGTTTACTTCAGTTCAATTATAATGTCTGCAAGCAAAACAAGACCAGTATCCAACTCCCAGCTGAAAATTGTGATTTTGGAGTTCTTTTCTATTTTAATTGCAATTTTTTTTAAATTTTATGCATTTTCACATAATAACAAGCCAATAACATACACTAATCAGAAACGTGGTTTGTCCCAGAAAATTAACAAATTAAATGGCAAACAATAGAGGTAATATACAAAGAACTCCCCATCCAGTAGCCCACCATACAGAAAACCAAGATGGACCTAAAGGAAACAAACTCTACCAAAAAAGATAAGAAATAAAAAAACCGCCCAAAAAAAACAAATACACTGAGTCAAACAGCCTAACTAATTTTATGACACAGGAAGGGCTCCATCATTCCCAACTCCAGGATCCCCACGTACATTAATAAAGGAAATAAGTTGCGAGGGAAAAGAAAAAACATATGCTTGCCCTGGAGCTTAATGTGGCACTTACAAGGGTATTTCAAGAAAAATAAACCCCTCAGCTGGAGACCCCTAGGTCGCATGACTAGAAACTCTCATCTGCGATGTTGAGTCTCCCTTGCTAGGTCAGGAAACATTCTGACCAAGCACCCCTTAAACAAAACATTACATTTCTGAAAAAACATTCGTAACAGCCAATCTTTATCCGATAACAAGGCTAAAGTTATTAAACAAGTTGCAGGTACCACATCTTCAACATCAGATCTATCCAACATTTGAGAAACATTCAATACATCTGCCATCTGAGGGCCTGGGATCTCTGCCACAGCAGGTTCTTTACACCCCTGAGGTAAGTAAAAGGCTCTCACTAAAGGAGGACATGACTCAGCAGGTACCCCCAACCAATGTTCCCTCTAATTTTCTGTAGGCTGTGTGCGCATAAAATATCAGCTGTGCAGCTTTTGAAGAAAGGTTAAATTTTTGTGCGCCACATAACGACACTCAGAGTTATATACTTTAAAATTTGACTACACGTCAGAATACAGTATGTACACCACATTGACTGCACTAGAAAATAATTGTAGAACTTGTGAAAACCATAAATACACAACAACTTTTAAATTTTAAGACATCTGTGTTGTTTTCTATCAGAATCAGAACCATAATTTTTGTGCGCTCTGTTGTAAAGTATGTGCGCTCGCTCGGCGAGGTGTGTGCGCACGCACACGCGCACAGCTTAGAGGGAACAGTGCCCCCAACACTTCTAAGAAATATTGTTTAACCATATCCTTAGATCGAGGAAAATCAACCAGGCGAAGATTGGCCATTCGAGAAGTTATCCAAATATTCTAATTTAAATCTTATAGTGTTGGAGTCATTAATAAAAGCCTCCGCTTGTTCATCCAGTCTATCCGCCCTAGCAGAAAGGTTTCCCACAGTTGCCTGTAAATTGTCCACACGCTGAGCATTCCCGTAGCGACTCAGTGACAACTCCTGTGTTTTCGTTTGTAAAACTTGTATTTGAGGAACCAAGGCTTCCCCCAGCAACTTGATTGTGTCCCATATTGATTCCAAAGTAAAGAGCACTGGCCTTTGCAAAGTAAAAGAAAAAGAAGAAGAAGCACCCATCTCACCACCCATCATCTCCAAGGGCATGGGTTGCGAAGGGCTGGGAGCTGGAGTAGTCAAAATACCAACAGCCTCCCCTGCTGAAGGAGATCCTCTCGGGGGCACAGGTGAAATCAGCTGAGCTTCGGATGCTGTGGTAATTCTTCCATCAGGCAGCCCCACATGAAGGCCAGAAATCACTCCGTTCTCCGAGGCTCCCACGCCTTCCAGACTGGTGGAGTACTCAGTGGAGTGTGCCTGCTTCTGGTGTCTCTGCATCAGCAGGGGTGAAAGTTCGCTGCCCGAAGGAGATTGCGAGGAAGAACTCTCAAGCAGTCTCAGAGCTGGGCTTCCCGCGCCGCTTCTCTCCACTGGCTGCTGCCCCCGTCTCACGAAGGAATCAAAGAGGACCAAAGGAAACCACAGTGGAGGCAGGCAGGTTAGTCTGGGGAAACTTAGACTGCTGAGCCTTCCGCTTTCTACCCATAACGAAAGTAAGTCAGGAGCACAGATTCAGCGTGACGACATCTTGATTCTCCTTTCCCGTATTTTTTGTTTTGTTTTGTAAACCATTCTGTGCGCTAGCAAAGGGTGGTATATCAAATTTAATAAACCACAATAATAATCTCTCCATCTCATTCCACCTCCTCATGTCCAGCCGTCTCCTACCCTCGCCCTGCCGCTGCTTTTCCTGTTTCCTTGGCAGCAGCGGCGGCGGCAGCAGCAGACCTCCAATTAAAAAAAAATGTGGGTCTTTGCAACTTTGTTCTTGCATGGCTGGTCTGACCCCTCCCTCCTCTAACATGAGCATTCATCAGAGGAGGGAGGGATCAGACCAGCCATACTAGTGCAGAGTTGCAAAGAGCTGTGTTTTTTAAAAAAAATCGGAGGTCCACTTCCGCCACCACCACTGTCACCGAAGGACCAGGAAAAGCAGCTGTGGGTCAAGGGCAGGCAGCATGGGAGGGGCGGGGAACTGAGGCCACTAGTCAGCAACCCTAAATGTGCCCTTATTTTTTTGCACCCTGTGTGGCTGCACCGCCTGCACAGGCCTAAGTATGGCGCTGAATACTGGGGTAATTAAAATCTCCCATTTTATTACCGTGCTGTAAACTTTGCTAGCCTCCCTAATTTCTGTTAGCATTTCATCATCTGTCTGTTCATTCATGGCCACTGCCATTCCCTTCCCCTTTTTACATGCAATTTCTATCCATACAGATTCTACACTGTATTTTGCAAAATGTTTATCCCATTTGATTCTATGCCCTCTTTAACATACAGAGCCACCCCTCCACCAATGTGATCTACCCTATCATTGCAATATGGTTTGTAGTCTGGTATCACATTATTATCTTGCTTCCACCACATCTCTGAAATGCCAATTATATTGAACCTTTCATTCATAGCTACATATTCTAACTCTCCCATCTTATTTTTTAAACTTTTAGAATTTCCATACAGGCATTTCAAAGTTTGTTTTTTTGCCAATATTATCAGTCTGGCTATTTGATGACAGGGTTAGTTTGGAATCTTTCAACTCTGATTTTTACTTAAAGTCACCTGGGTTACTTTTACCTTTTTTGGAACCTCCATATCGGGAAGTCCTGACCTCCCTGTTTTGCTAGTATCTTTCAAGGATACATTATTCCATGTGATTGTCAGCTTTCCCTCATTATCTGGTTAAAAGCTGCTCTGTCTCCTTTTTAAAGGTTAATTGCAGCAGCCTATTCCACCCTAGTTAAGGTGGAGCCCTCTCCCTTCACCAGAATGTTGCCCAGTTACTAACAAATCCAAACCTCTCTTCCTTGCACCATCGTCTCATCCATGTATGGAGACTCTGGAGCTCTGCCTGCCTCTTAGGTCCTGCATGTGGAACTGGAAGCATTTCTGAGAACACTACCCTGGAAGTTCTGGATTTCAGCTTTCTACGTAAAAGCCTAAATATTGCTTCCAGAATCTCCCTCCCACATTTTCTTGTCATTGGTACTAACATGTATCAAGGCAGCAGGCTCCTCCCCAGCAATATCTAAAACTTTGGCTAGCTGGTGCCAAGGCCAGCCCGTCTACAAGTCAGGCTAGGCGGCTGCCTAGGGCAGCAGATTTCTGTGGGCGGCAGGTCATGTGCTTCACCATACATGGCCTGCTTCCCTCCCCCACCCCCGTGCTGAGCTATGCCGCCCTGCCACCCCCACTGCTGCTGATTCCGATGGCAGGGGGGGAACGTCTAGACTCAGCAACAGGCCATGTGCTTCAGCACATATGACTTGTCGCTTCTGAAGCCCTGAAGTTATGTTGGAATGGGGTCAGAAGTGGTGGGCCATATGTGCTAAAGCACATGGCCTGCCTCCAAGCTGAGCCGCACCCCCTGAGCCCACCGCTGGAATCAGCACAGGGGGCAGCTTGGCACGTGGGAAGGGGGAGGTGGCACAGCTGGGGGGTGGCACAACCGGGGCTTCTGGTCCTTGGTGGTGTGTGAGGTCTGCTATCTTCGTACCAGGCGGGCATGTTACCAGACGATCCTAACGCCTGCCAGCAACCGAGCTATCTTCATGACTAATGATTGAATCGCCAACTATACGGCCGTCCTAACCCTTCTGTCATGGGCACAAGGCTCGGGAGATACCTCCTCAGTGCGAGAGGGTATTACATCACCTAGATTGTTCTGGCCTTGAAGGAATTTCCCTTCCTCCATGGAGAACCTGCTCTCTGGAGATAAGAGTGTGCTAGCTGAGTAAAGGAGGAGGAAAGAGCCTGGGGTAAAAATTATTCTGTGACTTGGCCCCTGCAGGACCAGCCTGCCACCCCAGGACATTATATTTCCTTCTTTTTTAACACATTCTATTTTTTCATATTTTTTTTATAAATGTTTCCATGTTTCTGTCCTTTTTTTCACATGCAGATCTCATTCCCATATCCTATTTCTTTTGGTTTCTTTCTTACTTTTGGTACTTCCTGGTATTATCATGCATCCCCTCCCCCCTCTTCCTCACCCACAGCTCATTGCTCTCTTGCTAATACACACTCCTCCCCAAGTCTCACTCTTACACACTTTCATCCCATCGCTCACACATACATATTCCTCTTTTCTTCCACTAATCCTACTTCTTCCTTCAGTTTTTTCCTCCATCCATGTTTTCTTACCTCTTCCATCTCTTCTCTTCCCCTCTCTTCTTCAGTTCTCCCTCTTCTCCTCTCCCTTTCCATTGCATCTCTCACTCCTTCCTTTCTTCTCTTATCTCTCTTCCTTCTTTCCTCCCCTTTTCACCTCCATCTCTCCTTCCCTGTCCGTTAATCCTCCAATCTTTCCTTCTTTCCCTTCCTCGTTCCTTTCTGCTCCCCTTCCGATCTCCTTCACAAGGGCAGTGCAGGCTGCAAGGTCTCCGACTATCTTCACTGTTGCCCAACCCCACGACCTGCTTCCATTGAACAGAAAGTGTGGGGATGAACAGAGACGGCTGACCACGAAGACAGGCAGACATGTTCAGGAACTCCATGGCCCACGCTGCTCTCACTACTGTTTTGAATGGCACCAGATGGCAAATCGGGCCATCCTTGGTATGAGAGGGGAAGGGGGAGTTACAAAACAGGACAACTGCTCTGGTTCTTTGCTGCCTGGGTAACCTGGCCCACCGACTGCCAGGCCACACTGTTTCTGTTGGAGATCAGCAGGGCAGGTGATAGACAAGATGCTGGTACTTCGTATCGGCATGTACCACTCGAAAAATGCCTTGAATAAATCCCTTCTGCAGCAGCAAAACCTAAGGTTAAACTCTCTGTTGTTGATCCAGACGCTTCAGGCATGGCGCTGAGACTTTCATTTAAAAGAGCTTATCCTATTCAGACACTGCCACACAGCAGGGCAGGCACTGCATGGATACACACGTTTCTCCGGAGGAAGAACACACAAAGCTGGTGCATCCACAAAAGCCCTGGTAGCCATGAGAAATCCGAGTTAAAATACAGTGCTACACATTCAAGTGTGACCACGGCACTTGCGACAAGTGAACTCCCCCTCCAAAGCGTATGAAGTAGAAATATAAACGAAGTGTTCCGCCCTGCCCTGCTCCCGTAAAGGACTCTCCTTTCCCCAGCTTGGGTGGCCTGCGCTGCATCCAGATCAGTGGCACCTTCTCCCTCATGCATAAACCAGAAGCAACTAATTAGGGGAGAAATATTTAATTCTGACATACTCTTTGAACTGGAGTCCCATCTGGTTCTGTTTGAACAGTAAAATCTGCTGGAGTTGTATAAAGAAAAAAGAAGGACTGGCAAGAAAACGCCCCTGTTAAAAAGGAAACAAAAGCTATTGCATGCAGCAGGTTGAGACACTGGTATGTCATCGAGAGAGCCCTCCACTTGGAAACAACTCCAGGGTGGAAGCCAGAAAGATCACATATGAGAGGTGGAAAGTCTCTTTGCACCACTGGTATATATTAACTGGGGATGGTATTTATAATGGAATGCTTTGAAAGGATGGGGCTGCACTATTCCAGTGAAGGAAGCTGAATGTATTTTAGTACACACTGCCCATTCAAAGGCAAGCCTCCAGGAGACAGTTCAATGATACATCTGTAAGGGATATTTCTTTTTCTAAAAGAAAATTAAAATTCAGTGTATCAAACATGGCTAAGATATTCAGTGTTTTTTTTTTAAATTTCATTGCTGAAGACAGAACCTTTGAAATCAGCATACATAACCTGATGGGGTCTAACTACAAAGGGTGTAAAATGAAATAGCACTGGACTTCTTATGGTTTCCTAGACGGAAGTAATCATCCCATGTGATGTGAAATCTCTAGTTAACATTCAAAAGAGCAGCCCAACTCACTGTGGCGTTTGAAAAGATGGTTTCACATCTTCAAGAAGCGAATCATATTCCTTTTGGCCTTATTTTAAAAAGGTTTTATTGATTTGTATGGGCAGGAGGACAAAGCAGCTTTTGAAAAAACAAAGCCCTTAAAATTCATAGCTTGGATTAAGATTCCAGGATACCATCCTAATACTGGATCCCTAAGCCCAAACTAAATGACCTATGCAGCAGACGTAGGGGGATGTTTACTAAGCTACTTAATATTTTGCAGATATCACGCAATAAGAGCAGAAATCAATGCGTGGTACATGCAACATTCGTGCACTACCTTTTGGGGACAATGATTCAAACTCTAATGTAGGCCAGGAGCATTTGCATGTAACGCAAATGCATTGAACGCCACCCACTACAACATTGTTACCTGCGTGTTACCAACCCCCATGCTAACCGCGATGTGCAGTCACACCCACTCTCTGCCCCAATCACAACGCATACTCTGCCCCTACCCCACCCATTTCCTTTCCCATTGCACCCTAAGCAGGTCATATGGCATTAACTGCATGGTCTGCTTTGCATTTATGCTATTTGTTCGGCTCCACGGATGCTGGTTAGAGTGCACTTATGCATGTGTTAATAGCAGAGCTTAGTGAACATGCTCCTTAGAAACACTCAGAACACCAGCTGAACCCAAGAGGAGTCTGGGTATTTAATAATCTCAGAGAAGATGTCCTGAATATTTACTGTACATTCAGTCTGCATAGCACATTCTAGTGTTTCAACAGAAATGGTCTGCAACAAGCAAAAACTAAAGCTTTGGCAAGGGATAAAAACCCGATCCCAATGCACCAATATTTTCTTAAGACAAGTATCTAGTACGGAAAGGGTGCCTCTGCTCCAGTCTGCATTCCTTGTTGTTCCTATAGAAACGGAATGACTTAGCATTTTGGGCCGGACTTACCGAGACTTTGCATGCCATACAAAAAAAGCTTAATATCTATCCATCTATCTATATAAAATGGACCTTGTTATTACTTTTATTGTTGATTCTTTGAGGAATTCATTTTCCAGGCAAGTGCCAAATAAGAGTTCCCACAGAAACGTACCCACCACTGGCAGAGAATGGTGCAATTAATACAGGGCACCCTTTGTGAGCCAGGAGAAGGCAGGAAAGACAAGGAAGGTACAGAGGTGGGAGCCAAGCAAACGGATAAAGTCAGTCTCTGAAGACATGCCAGTGGCCTCTGAGAACCCAGATGACAAGGCTCAGTTTGGTCAACTCTGTTTTCGTTCTTCAGAAGCTCTTGTTTATTGTGAGACTATGTTGTTTACGCTGGCTCACCTCTAAAGACAGCGCCTACAAAGGCAGAGTTCCAACTAACTTTCCTGTTGTCGTTAAATTACCTCAGAACAAAGACATGCAGCTAATTACTGGTATGATAACAATTCCCCTACTGGATGCATTACATCCTATCACTCAGCTAGTTATAGTTCTGTTTGCAGAGAAGTATTTCAGTGCTCTGTAAATACCCTTCTCCAGTGAATCTCCTGACGGTTGGGCAATCTAGTGAAGGAAAGATACATTTCTAGCTTAGACCCAGCCACCTATTCTGTCTTCTTTATGCCTTCCTACTCTCTCCTTCACCCCTACCTACTCTCTCCAAAAAGAGACAAAACAGAGAAGCAGCTTTGCAAAACATCAGGATCCTTTGGCTACTGTTTTGTTTTAAGATGTTCAGTGTTGCAGTGCATTCTGGGGATAATTTCATAAGAACCCAAATAAAGACACGTGTCATTTATGCGTGTAAATCACCTATTTTCAAGGGCTTACGTGCGTGAATGGGCACTTGTGTGCGTACTTTAGCCAGCTGCTATTTTGTAAATATGTTTGTAAGGCCGAGCGCATGTACTGTCATTGTGGGCAAGCACATGGGCAGAGCCCGGGCGCAGTGGAAATTTACATGCGTAAGTTATAAAATTTGCTGCTTTTGACACTGATGATCACCATCTTCTCCTTGATACCCTGTTTTCGCTTGGATTTAGGGGTTCTGTCCTGTCCTGGTTTTCCTCCTATCTCTCTCATCGTACTTTTAGTGTAGGTTCTGATGGATCCTCCTCTACTGCTATCCCGCCTTCAGTCAGTGTACCCCAGGGCTCTGCCTTGGGACCTCTCCTTTTCTCTCTCTACACTCATCTCTTCCCATGGTTTTTAGTACCATCTCTATGTTGATGACTCTCAGATCTACCTCTCCACCCGAAATCTCTCTGAGAATCCAGGCCCGGATCTCTGCTTGCTTATCTGACATTAGTGCCTGGATGTCTCACCACCACCTGAAATTAAACATGTCTAAGACCGAGCTCCTTATCTTTATCCCTAAGCCCACTTCCCCCCTTCCTCCCTTCTCTATTTCTGTGGATAACACTCTACTCCTCCCTGTTTCCTCGGCTTGCAATCTTGGGGTCATCACTGACTCCTCCCTTTCCTTCTCCACACACATCCAGCAGATAGCTAAAACCTGCCGTTTCTTTCTCCACAATATTGGAAAAATTCATCCCTTCCTTTCTGAATACACTACTAAGATCTGTATTCATTTTCTAGTCACCTCCCGTCTAGACTATTGCAACCTCGTCTTCGCTGGTTTTCCTCTGAATCATCTCTCCCACTTCAATCTGCTGTGCGGCTCATCTTGCTCAGTGTCGCTGTGCTCATGTTGCTCCTCTTCTCAAGACACTTCATTGGCTTCCTATCCACTTCCACATCCAGTTCAAACTTCTACTACTGACCTATAAGTGCCTTCACCCAGCTGCTCCTCGCTACCTTTTCTCTCTCCTCTCTCCAGACACCTCTCTTCTGAAAATTCGCTCTTCTGGCAGATCCCTTCTATCTTTGCTCTTCTCTTCCACTGCTAACTCCAGACTTTGATCTTTCTAGCTTGCTGCTCTTTATGCCTGGAACAAACTACCTGAGTTGGTACGTCAGGCTCCATCTGTGGTCTGACTAAAAACTCACTTCTTTGAGACTGCTTTTGTATCCTGATCCCGCAAATCTCCTGGTCACCTCCTATGTGTTTCCTTACCATTCCCCTAGAAATATCCTAGTCCCCAGTTGTGTTGTCTGTCTTCAGTAGACTGTAAGGGCCCGGTATTCAATGCTGGTGACGAGGCGCGAGTACAGCGTCTAGCTGTCAGTGCTGAAATTTAACCAGATATTCAATTACATGGTCATATGCGGACCTAGCACTGAATATCCGGGGTCGCCGCACATGCTCCAGAGCCGCAGACGTAACCGGGTAGCGGCAATATTGCACCACTGCCCAGTTAGCTCCCGTGGATAAAAGATAGGCCAGCTTTTGCTGTGCCTATATTTTACCCATAGTAGGTAACCGGGTATTGAAGCAATATCGCCACTACCTGGTTATCTACTGTTGCTGCCCACTACACGCCCCTATGCTAAGCGGTTAGCATCAGAGTGTATAGTGGTGTTAGTTGGGGACATTGAATGTCCCAGTCAGTGGCATTTACACAGTTTACAGCTCTGTAAACCATGTAAATGCCTTGGAATATCGGGCTCTAAGCTCTAGGAGCAGGGACGGTCTCTTATATGTCTCTACAGCGCTGCATACGCCTTCTGGCATTATATAAATGATAAGTAGGAGTAGTAGTGGTAATAAAATCTTAGAACTTATGTGTAGAATAGTGGCGGCATTTACACCAATAGTAGGCCTGATGTAAGTGCAAGGCCGGTCCTAGAGTAGGGTCAAGGTGCTGGTGTCCCAGGCAAACCTTAAGCTTTACACCCACCTGCTGTCAAAATGTATCGTTTAGCTTGAATGTCCTGCTCTTTGCCACCCCCAAGAAGCTGCCACCCTAAGTGACTGCCTAGTTTGACTAATGGTTGGGCCCACCCTATGTAAGTGCTTGTGCTTAGATTTACGTCTAACCTTGCTACACGCCACACAGCTATGCGGTTAGCACTGGAGCATATTGAGGGCATTCTAGGGTGAAGCAGAGGCGGAAACTGTTGCTAACCAGATAGTGGCGATATTGCACTGCTACCTGGTTATTGATCGGTGGGTGGAACTAGACATGGCAAACGCTGGCCTAGTTTTACCCGCGGAAGCTAACTGGGTAGCAGTGCAATATCACATTACTCAGTTAGCTTTGGCGGCTCCAGGGCATGTGTGGAGACCCCGGATATTCAATGCTGTCACCGCAGCATTGAATATTTGGGGTTAAGGGTCAGTGGACAGGGTTATGCGCTGTAGCAGTACATAGCCTGCCCAATTCAATATTAGGCCCAATACCGGCACTTCTATTTTTACGCTGGACACCGACACTTTTATTTTTATAAAGAAAAGTAGACACCTGCTTTTCTTTAGAAAATAGGCTCAAGATAGGTGCATTCTGGTTGCCTGAAACTTGGTGCTCGCTTATAAAATGACCCTCTTTGTAATTATGCATTGCAGACTCCCCTCTGGCCTATAGGATATTGAAAGGCTTGTCTTCAATGGTAGCTCCTCCCCCAGACCCCAAATCTTCACCTATTTTCAACAAGAAGGTAAGCAACTTAAGTATAATTTACATTATCATAAAAAAAGAAAAGAAAAGAAAAAAAATACTTCAAAGAGGCCCACATCAAGAGGAGCAAATGAGATGTTATAAAGAAACAAACTATAGAAATGACAAATTTACCTTTTAGGATCCTGCTCACCTTGAGAATTGTCTTTCTCAGCGGGAACATGCTAGAACTTAAGCTGTTACTTTTGGAGGCTAAAGGTCTTTAATTGGATGGCTTCATGTTTCTGGCTGGTTGAAGCAGGCGTTCATTTTTTTTAATTTCCCATCTAGGTTATTTCTATAGATTGTTTCTTTATAACATCTCATTTTCTCCTCTAGAATAATTTACATTATCATTTTTAACACTTGGCAAGTGCAAGCGTCACAAAAATAATTAAATGAAATTGCTTGAAGAAACAAAAAGACACATTTTTTGTTGCAGAGATTTCAGTAGAAGTTCCTAACAAATCTCATCTTGTCCAGACAAAGATTTTTTAGGTAAGATTACCAGATGTCTTCAATTTGCGGGGATTGTCCCTGATTTTAGAGCTGTGTACCCGACTCCCACTTATTTGGCAGTTTCCTGCCCCCGATTCCAGCATAGTATAGGACGGCAGATAAAGACCAGTATGGTCCATCTAGTCTGCCCAGCAAGGCGGCAAGAGTAGGTGCACCCGCTGCTCTGTGCAGGCCGCCTCTCCCCATGCCTTTGTTTAAGTGTGTACCCATTGCTCTATGCATGTCACCTTTACTTGTTCAGATATTAGAGACAGGTATGTTTCTTTTGTTTCTATAAAGGGGTCCACTGTGTCTGTCCCATGCCATTTTGAATTCCGTCACCGTGTTTGCCCCCACCACTTCCATCGGGAGGGCATTCCAAGCATCCACCACCCTTTCAGTGAAAAAGTATTTCCTGACATCTTTCAGTTTACCCCCTTGCAGCTTCATGTTAGGCCCTCTAGTTTTACAGCTTCCCCTTCTTTGGAAGAGGTTTGTTTCTTCAGTAATTTTCTTTAAGTATTTAAAGGTCTGTATCATATCTCCCCTCCCCTCCCCTCCTCTCCTCTCCTCTATTTTCAATTTAGTGATTTGAATATGTCAGATTTTAAAATTTACATATCTACAGTACATTTTGCATGGGGGGAAATGCATCAGTTTATGTTTCTCTGTTGATTCGTCTGCTTGGAAACGATATTGTTGCGCCATGGGATGGATGGGGGCAGGAAGATGACTCCTCTTCCCTCTTTCACGCCTCGTTGCTCAAACCTGGAACTAAAATGTCCCTTCCCCACCATACTTTGGATAAGTGTCCCAGATTTACTTGCAAAAAATCTGGTAACCTTATTTGTAGGTGTGTTCTGTTACAGCAATAGGGCTATTTAGGGAGAGTCTGTCCATCTGGTTTTTTTGTCCATCAGTCCACCTGTTTGCCAAGTGGGAGGAGATCAAGTAGTGCCAGGGGAACCCAAAACTTTGCTTTTCTGGGGGTGATCCAGCCTTTGCCGGCTGAAGCAGATGATGCATACCCACAGGGGTGCACCAATCTGTGGTCGTTAGGAAGCAAACTTTCATTGGCTGAGGTGGACCCAAGCCCCACCATCTTAAGTGGAGGAGGGCTGCCTGGAGCCTATCAGGTGCAGCTGGAAACAGGAAATGGTACGGAGTTGTGAGAAGGATCTGGAGCTGGCTGCTGCAAGAAAGGAGGGGAAACATTGTTTCACCTCTCTGCACTCTTTGTACCAGCTGACGATGAGGAGGTGGTGTTGAAGGAGCTAGCTGCCACAACAAGGTGAGAGATGGGAAGGGAAAGCATGCTGGATTTAGTTCATGATTTAGTGGGAGGAGTGGTCTAGTGGTTAGGACAAGGTACTCCGGGCCGGGGGTTCAAGTCCCACCTGGGGACAGCAATCTCAGGCCGGAGGGACTGGGATTTCTAGTCCTATAGGCACTCCTTGTGGTCTTGGGCAAGCCACTTAACCCTCCATTGCCCATGTTCCCTGTAAGTATCAGCGTATGTGTGTCATATCCCCTCGTGTTAAATGTATCCCCCAATTGACCGCTTTGACCCGGTGAAAAGTGGGATATAAATACAGCTAAATAAAATAAAATAAAATAAATAAAATGCGTTTTTCAGTAACAGCTCAAGGAGAGTTATATTCAGGTACAGAAGGGAAGGAGATAGGGAGAGTAAATGCAGGGGTGGAGAGAGAATGTTTGTAAGGGGAGAGGTTAGGGGAGTGACTGTGGGGGAGAAATTACTAGAGGGAATCCCAAGTGAATAATTAATTCAAGTGAGAAATAATGTACTAACTCCACCTCAACTTCACCCCAATACCATCTGTTCATTTGTACACACTATTGTATTCATACACCTCACACGAACATACATGCAGCAAAAACGCATCCCTCCTCCAAGCAACCGAGTCTCACATACAGATGTGTCCCCCCGACTCATACAGCCCTCCACACAAAGTTGTTACCTATGGAATGCCACAGTCTGGTGATTATCATAGAAGAATCCCTACATGTAAACTGCAGCACTGACTTGTGGAGACTAGTACACACGTGTAAACACCATTTTAGAAAGGAGGCTCTTTACATGTGGTAATGCAATGTGGATTCCCTATTTTACAAGGGGAATCCATGTTGATGACAAAAATCCTGCACAGTGACATTTCCACCTTCTTTAAGGGGCAGGTGTAAAGACTGATCTTCTCTGTTCTCTGATACCCCCCACTTCCTGACAGATAATCACTCTCAACCCCCTCAACAGCCAGTTCCCCAACCTCCCACTGAAGAATCCAATCTCCCCTTGCAACCCTAAACTTATACCCAAGCCCCCATGACATAACCCCCTAAAAGCTTCTGGGCAGACTCCCCATCCCCAGTTCCCCTACGCCAGTTCTACCAGGGTCCAATGCTTCCTGGTGTCTAATGGGAGCAGGAGTGACCCCAAGTCACTCCTGCTGCTTCAGTTCCAGCTCCAAAGATCCCTAAAGCTAATCTCATTGGACCCTGGCAAGAGCCAGGTAGGGGTAGGAGGATGGGTATCCCTGGAGCCCTTTGAGGGTTGAGTTGTGCTTGGGGTGTCAGATATGAGTTTAGGGATGCCAGGGTATTCGGATGCTTTAGGGGACAGTCAGGGGGGATCAGCTGTTGGGGAGGTTGGGGGTGGTCAGATACCTCGGGGAAGTAGAAGAATCAGAGGGTGTGATCTTGAGAGGGGATATACTGGTGCTGCTGGATCGGCTTATGTGTTCACATTGGTGAGCAGCGATTTGAAAAAGTTGCTCCCACTCACATATGAACTACTTTAGCATGTTTCATTTATCCATGTGTAGCTTTTTAAAATAGTTTCTCCTTCTGGGCTTGGGGAGACATCAATGTACAATCCTGCACCTTCAGGGGGGGCTGATAAGTCTCTGACCTTGTAACAAAATAGAAAGCGGAACTGAAGTTTGACTGTAACTTTCTGTTTCGTTATTAGGCCAGAGACTTATCAGCCCCCCTCCTCATATTTAACAAGGGGCTCCGGGTTTGGCAAATGCTTTTGCAAAATACTATGGGAATTTTCCACATCCCAACCTGGACGTCTACATTCCCTTCTCCAATCCTATCTAAAATATCAGATACTGTATATGTTCCCCATCCATCCACTTGCTAAAATGAATCTATTTCTAATGCTTTTAGAATTCACTTTCCAGCTTGTATTTAATTGCCTTTATCTTGCGTGGTCTTCAGGAAACTACATTTCTTCTTCCATACTGACAGAGGACAAGGATAAGAGCTAATTTTAGCTTTTAACTGATAAACATTAGTAAAATATCCTCAACGCAAAAATAAAATAAAATAAGTATTTATTGGATAAACACCTGTAAAAACCCCCACGTCCCCTAGTACTCTCTGACCCTTCCCTTTGCCAACTCGGGTCCTCCCCTCTGTTTCTGTGCATTTTCTGCACCGACGCCTCAGCTGTACAGTCAGATAAGGTGCCCAATAACCGTGCCTGTGGTATGAAAGAGCATATGAGCACTGATATTTTTGTATCCTCAGAGATCCTAATTAGCTGGGAAATAAACACCTACATTTACAATTTCTAAACTTTAGAATATAAGGCCTTAGGACGATCCTGGTTTGGGAAAAAGTGAAACCCTCTGCGGTTTACAGTCCTTCCCCTCAGCTAACCTTATGATTTATTTGCATGCCACAGTGAATTAAGACAGTGATAGCTCCTCCCGGTTGATTAACCCAGAATCAGAACTGTGTCAGCCTGCATACGTTATCATAAATCTCCAGAAGTGAAAACGCTTGTGTTTTTTCTTTTAACCAAGCAAGCGGATCGTTAGCAGTAGAAGACAACTCTAGAGCTTTTTCTCCCAAGAGTCGGCAGCCAAAGATTGTAACTATAACACCCTGGCAGGCCGTATGAACTGCAAAGAGAGAAAAATTACTAACGGATTATGTAAGATGCAAACAAGATGAGCTGAATGTACAAGCTGTAGTGCAAACTCAAAAGGAACCAAAGGAATAATAAAATTTTTAAAAAAAGTTGACTGGGGTAAGCTTCCAAAAGCTTCTAGGTGAAAAGCCGAGATAAGCTTGCATGCTGTAGCCAATTTAAACAATGGCCTGATGGAAGAACAAATAAGCCTGCTAAAAATGACTGGGCGGTGTCCCAGTCTATACAAACAGTACATGTGAGGTGAAACCCTTTCAAAGCAGTGGCAGTACCCTGTTTATTTGCCTGAGAATATCCACTGAACTGCATCTTGTCCTCTAACTTTGCCCCCTGCTAGTCTTATCCTTGGTTCCCTTTTAATCCCATCTTAGACTTTATTATGTTAAAGTAGTCTATAGGGAACAGCTTGAGAGGCAGGAAGGCTTATTTATATAGGCTTTGCTTCTCCTGGTAGATGGCACAGCCAGAGGGATGGGATGGAAGGATTAAGCTACACTTAAGCAGAACGAGCGCTCTTGTGCGCCAGCCTGCCTCTCATTCAGATCCAACCATAGGGCCCAAAAACCCCCTTTCAATACAAAATAAAGCCTAACATGAGAAGGAACTTGTAAGAGCTGAGTTGCTGCATTTGCCGGCAGCAAAGACTATTCCAGGGCGGCCACCAGAGCCACGGCCCCACCAGCTCTGGGGCAGGGTGGAGCTTGGTTAATTAGGACCCTCTCACCAACAAGGTGTTCCACTACCCCGATTCAGTTCATTGCAATAAACGAAAACTGTTAGCAGTGGAGAAACAAAACAAATAAGACATCAAGAAGAAATTCCCTTACTTAAATCATTCCTACTTTGGGTACTATATTCAGCACCAAGCCCACAATAGAGGGAGAAGGTCAGAGCCTTGGCGGATATATTCGTGGAATGGGATTCTATATTCTGTCTTTCTATGTAAACAAATGTTTCCTCGATCTGGCCTTGGGTTCTTTAGGGCTGACCTGCAGAGGTTTTGTAAACCGCCATGATGTCAATCACTTTGTACCTATGGAAGCATAACAAATATCTCAAATAAATACATTTCTGAATCATTCCCTGCAGCTCTTGTTCATTCTGAATGCCTCATAAGGAGGATTTACATATCATAAATACTCACACACA
This sequence comes from Ichthyophis bannanicus, assembly GCA_033557465.1. Classification (NCBI taxonomy): domain Eukaryota; kingdom Metazoa; phylum Chordata; class Amphibia; order Gymnophiona; family Ichthyophiidae; genus Ichthyophis; species Ichthyophis bannanicus. The sequence goes on along the minus strand of CM066031.1, from coordinate 347,322,348 downwards.
AAGAAAAACCCAGAACCACAATCAGGGGGAACCTGCTGTGCAGAAAGCATGAAGCAGTTCTCTAGTCAATATTCAAGCCAGTCCTGAACCTGGGGAGACGCTCCCTTCCCTGCAAAACCATACACCATAGGAAAAACGTGACATTTTCTGACTTAGCAAGTGTGCACATTTTAGCTAGTGATTCAAAGAAAAGCCAAATCCCCATAAAGAGCAAACAAGCTACAACGTAAGAATAAATGCTAGAAGGAACAGTCCAACTCATGCATTTTTGCTAGAGTATATGATGAAGAGAATTAGCCTCCCATGCAAGTTTACCTACTCACAGAGCCAAAGGGGCAACCAGGAAAGGTAAAGAATATCATTTCATTTGGCCCAGGGATGAAATGAAAAGGTATAGTGTTTCAAGGGACACATGAACATTCATCCATAGTACTCTAAAAGGCTTCTTACTTGGTTAGATTTCTGACCAATAACTCGTTGACCAAGTACAAAATACTGCTGCAATAAATGCAGAATAATGGAGAACACATTAAGAATTCAGCCTCCGCTCCTACACGCCATCATTCTAAGCTCTTTTCCCTCAGGGACATGAGAACCCTGGAAAGTCTGCTCTGTAGAGTCTGGCCCAACTTTTCCCAGGGTTAGTTTTATTGTGCGCACTGCTTGGGTGCGGTGGAATATTTCTGCAACACTTCTTTTGGGGGTTGAGGAGAAGTATGGGTGACATCTATTACAGAGGCTGTAAGTGCTGCTAGAACTTGCCAGATCTTGCTTAAGCGGATATGTTTTACCCATAGGCCTCAAAAACAAGAAATGAAAGCTATTTAAGTTTTAATGGTGTCATGAGTTACTCTGCATCAATGTTACTGCTGGTCGTGAATGTGAACACAAATGCATTCTTTAAAACCTGCAATTATGCTTGCCAGAAGAGAGATCAACACTCACTTTTTAGAGAAATGTCTTGAAACAGCAATCATAAAATCTGAGATTGTTATGGATTTCATTACCGTTGTTCTCCCCTGGGATTCCCAATTGTGCAATAACAGAAGTTCCTCAACATTTAAATACCACGGACAGGACTTGGTTTTCATGAAAGACAGATGTGGAGCCCTCACTTCTCATTTCCAATTGGCCAGAAGTTTTGAAACGGCAGTGCAAACTGATGGCCATTAAAGTGTTTGTTGTTTAGATTGCTGAAACTGAAATTCTAGACTGTTAGTTTCATGGAAAGATAAGCTAAACGAAGGACAGCTCTGTTTCAACACCAGTCTCTTGCCCTTGATTGAATTAGACATTTTTAAATGCTGTTTCACCAATGAAAGGAATTTGAGTGTGTGAAGTACTCAAGAAAAGATCATGCTTAGAGAATAGGCAATAACCCATCTGAGCTTCCTTCGGCTCATTAAATGTTTTGTTTTGGCAAATCCTTGCCAGTTCAGCAATGTGCAGTTGATACTCTCTTTCTTCAACATCATGCTCCTATTTGTTTCAGCATATGTGAACAACAAATGTTTGGCACATGGGCAGCTCTACCATTTAGGCAGAGTGAGGCAGCCGCCTCAGGTGGCAAAGTTTTGGGAGCAGCAAAAATGCCCCCAAAACACCCCAATAACAACTGCCTCACTCTGCCTTTTCTTAACAAAAAAAATATTTTAAAAAGACCATCTGCTGCTGCTGCTGTTTCTGCTGGGACTGCAACAGCAACAACGAGGGGGGGAAGGGGTCGGGGGAGGAGATGCCACTGCTGCTATCTCACACTTGGTGAGAAGCAGTGGCAGACTGAGGGGTCATGAAGAAAAAAAAATCACAGGTCTTTGTGACTCCAGCGGGCGTGAAAGCCCTGCTGGTCCTGCTCCTTCTGATGACAGGCAGGAGCTTCCATGTGCACTGGAGCCATGAAGACCACACACTATTGTTTTATACTTGCCACTTTTGCCACAGAGGTTGAGAGAGGTGGCAGTGGCGACCTAGGTAGGAATGGAGAAGCGATCAGGATGTCAGCATGGGGGGGAGGAAGGAGACAGATGCTGGACACTGCAGAGGAGCATGGAGGGCAGGTGTTTGACAGGGAATGGGATAGAAGATAAATTCTGGCCATGAAGTGAGGGAAACAGAGGGCAGATGCTGGCCATGAAGTGAGGAGGTGAGGGGGGGCAGATGATGGTTACAGAGTGGGGGTAGGGGTGGGGGAGATAGAGGACAGATGGTAGATAAGAGATGGAGCTAGAGGGCAGATGCTGGACATGCCAGAAGTATGCAGGAGGATGGAGGGTAGATGCTGGTTGGGACAGTTTACCTTAGGCCAGAGGGCTGAGGATTCAATTCCCATGTAAGGACAAGCAACCTCAGGCCAGAGGGATTGGGGTCTCTAGTCCTATGGACACTCCATGTGGCCTTGGGCAAGCCACTTAACCCTCAATTGCCTCAGTAACGCTTAGATTGAGAACCCTTTGGGAATGAGGGAATAAAAAGTGCCTGTTAAATAAAATAAATAAATAAATAAATATTCTATTTATACATTTTTCTATACCGCCTCTTCCAGAGATCAGAGGCGGTTTACAGGTAACAAAACGTTAATAATAGTAAGCTATTATTTTTACAGGGGATGACTGCAGAACATTTTAAAAATTTAATTCTTAACAAGAAAACAGGTGCAACTAGTGGCAAATTAATGCCACACCCTATAACTAATTACATTCAAGTATCTGTAAACCGCTCTGATACACACAGTAAAGGGTGGTATATCAAGTGCCTAAACCATAAACCATAAATCATGCTGGACACAGGATAGGGTGGGGGACAGATGCTGGCCCTGGAGTGGGTAGGCAGAGAGAAAATGGTGGTCACAGGGTGGGGGAGGTGGAGGACAAATGATAGACATGGGGCATGGTTAGAAAGAAGATGCTGGACATGGGGATGGGGGCATAGGGCGATGAAGAACAGATGCTGTGTATGGGGCAGAGATAGGGAGAAAGGACAGATGCTGGTCATGGGGCATGGAAGGCAGATGGTGGGCATGTGCTGAGGGAAAAGCTGGAAGATCGCGTGAACAAACGTTAATCGTGCAGGAACAGCAATGAATATTTAATTTAAAATCCACAACCCCTAATGGATTGAATAGCCAAATAGAATGGGGAGCGTGTCTAAGTTAATCAAAGAGGGAGTTTTGTAAAACATTACATCATTGAAGGGGGAGGAGCTAAATGACATAATAGAGAGAGGGTAGGAACTGATCCGCATGTGCGGTGTTCTTTTCAACTTGGATAGCAGTTAATTTACAAAGAGAAAGATGTGTGCAGCATCAAGGTATGTGGTATTTGTTTTGCTTCCTTGTTGAAATAGAAGAAAGTTTGGAATTTATACCTATGTAAAATCCTTTCTTGTGGATGGCTTTTTCAATATGGCTGTTTCATTTGGTTTTATGTTTAAAAATGCTTAAAAACTTCTGGGAAAGTACTTGATCACAACACTTCACTTTTTTAGATTGTTCTTCCAAAAACTTTCGTGGAACTAACCCCTGATGAAGCTCGTAAGAGTGAAACGTGGGGAGGTGCCGATAGGAGGCGTTGGGAAGAAGACACATTAAGGGAAAGAAGACACGTTAAAAAGAAGGAGAAAAAAAATACAAAAAGGCAACACATTAAGATAAGCACGTCTTATATAAGAAAGATAAAAAAAATTTTTAAGGAAGAAGAATTGCATTTGATTGTTCATTGATGCGAGCAGGCACTGACGGTTCTGACGAATTTAAAGTCAGTAAAAATTGTGCCGATGAGTCTGAGACCTATATGCAATTTAAATTGTTTACAACTGTTAAAGTGAAGTAAGATTGATATCTAGATTAAATTTACCTATTGATAACGATAGGGGTTTGGTACTTATAGAGTGAATTGAGTATTTAACTGAGACAGTATATATCGCTCTGAGAAGACGCCCGTTTAGATTGTGTTTTATCACAAGGAGGGAGAGAGAGGGCAGATGGTGGTCAGAGGTGCAGGGCAGGTGGTGGCCACAGGGTGGAGGTAGGGAATTGGTGGATATGTGATGGGATAGAGAGCAGACCCTGGACATGGGGGGAGCATAGGTGGATTGAGAGCAAATTCCGGCAATGGGGGAATGCAGGACATGAGGTAAAGTTAGGGGAGAAGGGGTAGATTCTGGGCATAGGGCAGAGATAGGGGAGAAAGGGTAGATGTGCATGGGGGTGATAGGGAAGAAAAGATGGATGCTGGACATGGGGGTGTGGAGGGCAAATGCTGGGCATGGAGGAGAAATAAGGGAGATGCTTGGACCGGGGGTGGAAGAGAAAGAGAGGGGAGAGATTCTGGATATGGGGAGGGAAAGAGAGATGCTGGACACAAGGGAAGGGAGAGAAAGACAGATATATTGGACATGGGGAGGGGGAGGGGGAGGAATAGAAAGAGGGGAAATGGTGGACATAGTAGAGTAAGAAAAAGGAGATGAGGTGCTGGATGGAGGGGAGAGGGAGGGGATAGACACTGGACAGGGGAGGAGAGAAGGGGACAGATCCCGGGCTGAGCCAACCATTAGACAAACTAAGTGGCAGCTTCTGCAGGGTGGCAAAGAGCAGGGTACTGAAAGCTAAACAAGAGATTCTGTCAGCCGGGGGAGAGGGACTATAAGGCTTAAGGTCTACTTAGAGTGCCAACACCTTGAATCAACTCTGGGACCGACCAGGGACAGATGCTGGATGTGGGGGTAGGAGAATAGAAAGGTGTGAGTGTTAAAGACTGGGGGATAAAAGGCTTGGGAAGGAGAGAGAGATGGTGAATGAGAGGTTTGTGTTTATTTATTTTATTTAGCTGGATTTATATACCACATTTCTCTGGGTCAAAGAGGTTTACATTAAACATCAGACAACAATTGACAAGCAGTTACATTAAACATAGCATTAATTTATTTACAATTGGGTGAGGTTGGTGAGGGCCAGGCTTAGTTTGTGTTTGGCTGCTTTGATTCAGCTGACCGGGCATGGATCAAGGGGGGGAGGTGGTTGTGTTGGGCGCGGTAATGATAGATTCAATCTTCTCATTGCTGACAGTGTTGAATGTGGACCATGTGTTGGGAGGGGTTTGTGGGTGGTTGGAGGTGAGTGGTGTGTTGGGATGGGGGAAAAGTTGTTTATAGTGGTTGGGGAGTTGTTGGGGGTTGATGTTTACATGAGGGTCTAAGGTGGTGGAGACTTTGGTTGAACAGTTCATGGGGGTGATTGACAGCTCCATTACGTAGTTTGTTGTGGTAGTCTCTTTTGGCATTGTCGGTTGCGATGAGGTAGTCATTTAGTGTTTCCATGTATCGTGTATGTTCTGTCAGTGTCAAGTGTGGTTTTTCGCCATCATCTTTCTAGCCTTTGTAGTTGAGTTTTTAATCTCCATAATGTGGGGGGTGTACCATGGCATCCTTTGGTTTCCTGTATTCTTCTTTGTGGGGGTTGTTGTTGTGGCTGCTGCTTTGCTGAGTATGTTGTTCCAGCTGGTCGTGAGTTTGTTGGGGTCAGATGCTTTGGATTGAAGTTGGGGTAGGATATTCTCAAGGAAGGTTTCCATGTGGAACTGTTTGAAGTGTTCCTTGGGTAAATTAAAGGTGGTGGTGGTGGGTGGTTGGTTTGGTATTGAGACGATGATTAGTCTGTGGTCTGACCATGGTACCTGTAGGGTTTGTGGATCTGGGATGGTGCCTGATCAGGATGAGTGGGTGTTTAGGAAGATTAGAACCAGTGTGTCTCCTTTGTTGTGTATATGGGGTGGATGATTTGGATTAATTCCAGGGATTCCATGGCCTTAAGGAAGGTAGTGGCATGTTTGGGTTGTACACTGGGAAGGTTTAAATCTCCCAAGATGATAAGATCCTTGATGAGTTTGAGTTGTCAAGTGCTCTCTGTATGACATTGGATAGGTCGGATGTGGTTGTCAGGGGGTCAATAGGCAAAGTGTGAACAGTTTGTTGGTGATGGCGAGGATGTTGGTCTCTTCAGTGCTTTCCGTGGAGGAGTATCGAAAGTGGAGAGTTTCCTTGCAAGTATTGCTATACCCCCCTCTGCCATGGGACCATTGGCAGTGGAATAGGTTGAAACCGTGAGGGAGGAGTTGATTCATGATGACAGAGTCAATATCTAACAGCCATGATTCCGTTATGCAGAGTATGTCCAGGTGGTGGGTTGAGAGTAGGTCCTTGATAATGGGGATTCTGTTCTTCACTGAACAGGCATTTATGAGTGTGCACTGGAGTGAGGGTTTAGAGTCTGGCGGAAGTGGGAGTTTAGGGGGCGGCAGGGTATGGTTCTGAGGTATTGGGGGAGCAGCTGTGGGTTTGTGACATTGGTGAAGGTGTATAGTTTTTGATGGGCGAGGGCTGGTTACTGATACTGGATAAGAGGAATTGGGTGGCTGCAGTAGGGGTAGGTCAAAAGGGTTGAAAGGTGGCAGATGATGTAACAAGAGGGAGGACTGAGGACTGGATAGCAAGAAGGACTAATAAAATCTGAGTTTATAGAGAGAGAAACATAAATGGAAGAAATCTGAAACAAAAAAGATAAATGCCGGAGATGTAAGGAAGTAAAAAAGACAGGAGGGGAGAGAAGTGGCAGATGGGCCAGAGATCCTAGAAAGCAAGTTAAGATAAGACAGAGGAAAGCATAAACCAGAGACTGACATAAACATAATTAGAGAATAAAATGACCAGTCAACAAAGGTAGAAAATGGATTTTATTCTCAATTTAGTGAGTAGAATATGTCAGTCTGGAATTGTCATGTTCTATCTTTATATTGCACAGTATATGGGCACATGCATCACTTTCTATTTCCCTAGTGTTGTACTGAATGCAAGGGTGTAGCCAAGGATGGGCCTGGGTGGGCCGTAGCTCCTCCATTCTGGCATGAGAATCACAGAATCAATAGCAGCAGATCAGTCGAATGAGAGAGTAACTGGAGGTAGTGTCAACATTCACACTACTTTGCGCCTACCCATATTAACCCCAGGCCCCACCAGAAAATGAGTCGTGGCTATGCCATTGATGTAGAGTGCCTTTTTGGGGTTTCAGTTTAATTTTTGTCTACATATGTCTATTTTTAGTTTGGTGAAGATCTGTCTGTGTTCTGAGTGTGTGACTGAGGCGGGTGTTCCGTTAGCATGGAGTTTCTATGTCAGGATAGGTAATAATCTGACTTGCTCGGTTTTCTGAATAGATTTATGGATGTTCTATGGCCCACTGCAATATTTACAGTGTTCCTCTTTTCTAGATAGGTCCCTTGTATGAGATTTGGAAGTTGATGATGCTATTATGGTATGGTAGATTTTCTCTATAGGTCTTGAGGTTTTGTATTACGAAATGTACTTCACAATATACCTAGTACTGGTGAGGGCTTATATTTTTGTTATTGAAATGATACCAGAATCAGAAATTATTTTTGAGATGTTGAGTTATGATTGTCTTAGTTCTGCTCTGCACCCATTGTTGGTAGTAGGGTTTCTTTGGATGCAGACTATATGTTGAAAAAGAAAAAGCGCGAACCGCAGCACAGTTATTATAATTCTATTTTGGTGTTATAAATTGCACTGTGTTTCTCGCTTTTTCTTTTTGCTCCTTGGTGTGTTATCACCTTGCATTCCTTTGTCTTTTGCGGAGTATATGTTTACATTAAATAACATGCTGGGCCAGTGTACAGTGTCAGGAGTCTATGTGTTTTAGATTAGATTCCCAAGTTATATAATTAAACTGCTACATTTTTTGCTGAATATAAACATCATTGCAAAGTTTTAAAAAATTATATAGGCTGGATATACATTGCTTTTTCTATTCTTGTGGCAACCACCTGACCAATGTCCTTAGTGAGGGGACCCCTTGTTCTCTGACTAGAGCTCTGAGGAGACCCCTCCATTTTGACTGCTGAGGTGGGGGGGGGGGGGGCGGGGTGCCATCTCTTCTCATGCCTCGGGCAGCAGATTGTCTTGAGCTGCCCCTAGTTTGACAGGCTCACAAATATCATTCAAGAGGTTTTTTTTAATTTCATTGTAAATGATTCATTCTTGCACAGACTAATTCAATTTTCTCCGTTATGCAAGTGGGCCTACAGCTATGGTATATAGGAAAACTTGATAGATTAGACCCTCTTCTCATGCATCAGTGGTTCACAGAGTGGATCTGGTCTAGTGCACTTTTTACTACAGTATATACTCCTGTGGGATTCTATGCAACTACACATCACAGAATTTGTACAGAATTCTCCACCTGCACAGGCACCAACATCGGCAGACAGTGAGGGGGGCTTGGGCTCACAAGCTTTAAGAGCACTTGAGCTTGCCTCACTGTTAGCTTTTTCAAGCTGCAGGAGCATTTCTGTTTGCTCCCGTGGCTGCACTAGCTTCTGACACCAGCACACAACATTTTGAAAAGCTAAACAGAAGCGCTTCCTACTCCTGACAGGAAGTGCTTCTGTTTACCTTCTGAAAGCATGCGGCGCCAGCCTCAGAATCTAGCACATCTGTGGTAGCAAAGGGACATGCTCCCCCAGCTCTGTTAAAAAGTCATTGTAGCTGGGCAGAAGAAAAGTGCTGCTGGTAAGTCGGGAGTGGGGTGCTGGGAGTAGGAGATGGGTATATGCCCGGCAGGTGGTGAGAAGGAAAAGTGGAGGTATGTGCCTGGAAAGAAAGAAGAAGTAAGGAAGAGAAGGTCTGGTACATGGGAAGGGGAGAGAGGAGGTGAGGTGGAGGTATGTGCATGAGGGTTGACCTTAGGGACAGATAGCAGTAGGAATCTTGCAAGACATTAGAGACAGAGAGAGAGAATGGTTGGGAGAAGGGGGTGGGGTGGGGTGGGGGAGGAAAGAGAATTGTGATTGAAGTGAGAGAGCTAGGGAGGAAAAAGGCAGGGGGGAATTTCAAGTTTAGAAGAGGAGTTAGGCTTTATAATGGAGGGAATTCTGCTCAAAAACTTACTAATAAAGCATGCAGAATTTTGCAGAATTTTAACATGCTGCCTGCAGAATTTTCTAAATGCACAGAAATTTAATTTTTTTTGCGCAGAATTCTCCCATGTGTAGACAACAGTATAGAGGGCCTCTTGGTATATAATGGTTTGCTATTGGCTCATGCAGTACATATTCATGCTGACATTGGTCTATACAGATTCTACAGAGATAACAGGAAAATTGCTTAAGTGAATGAAAACATAGTAACATTAAAATTAAATTGCAGTGGTGTAACTAGGAAGCCTGTCCCCCACATCAAGCAAAACCAGTAAATTTTGTCCTATTAGACTAAGAGAAAGGGGCTAAATAGTAAAGAGCTTTTAAAGATATGACGGGGAGTCCTCAGGAGATGAGTTGATTTTTTTTAGATAATTTTCTTAAATGCTCTAAAAATTGCAAACATTGTGTAAAATATTTACCACTTCAAGACTACTGAAATTTAAATGGTTAACTGTTTAAACAGTAACTACATTAAAGACTGAATCAGTTGCAGCTGTGTGAGGAAGGGCCGTCTCTAGCGTGCCCATATGTTCCCTGCCCCTTTCCTCAATATGTCCATGTGCTCCCCAGGACAGCCAAGAGAAGCCTCCCCCAATGTGGGAGCCACACAACATACTGGGAAGGCGGAACCTGGAAGTCAGGTCCATGGCTTGTGCCAGCAGGTTAAAAAGATGTGAAAGGGCATTTTAGAAAGGACGTCCAAGTGCAACCTGGGATTTCCAGAGCAGAACGTGCAGAAAAACTCTAGGGACGTCTATGTTTTAGCCTGATTTTAGAAACATAGATACCCCAAACTTGGAAGCCTGTGCTGGAGTCCATATGGACGTCCTGTTAAGAAATTGTGGGGTGGGGACATCTATCTCAAACAAGATTGCATACGGGGATGTCCAGTAGTGTGTCAAAACGAAAACATGAGCTCCCATTCTCCATCAGTGTTTTTTTTTGAAACTGAAAACTAAAGAGGACACTAGTGCATCTCTTTCTTCACACCCTCCAGATGTTTGCCTGACAAAAGGAACACTTTTCAAATGCTGATTTGTGCCTGGAGGCAGCCCAGGACATCCAGGACATTTCCGAAACTGGGCGAGGATGTCCAAGTTATTGGGAACACCCCAGCCACGCCTTCACCATGCCCCAGTTCGACTTGGACCTTCTCGTGCTGGGGATGTGCTCGTGCTTCTAAAATTGCTCTGGGGATGTCTCTGTGCTTTGGGTGCCTCTGTGCCCATTTCCAGAAACCCAAAGAACGAATAAGGCTTCTAAAATAATCCCCTTAATGGTAAGATGTTACTTACTATTGTTGCAAAGGGGGGGGGGGGGGTGAGATTTTAGGTAACATAGGCACCTATATGCCTTTATAAAATAGGCTCTCAGGACTATCCCTGGTGGTGCACAACTGCTCTTGCACAAATTTACACCTGCTCCAAGTGCAAATATGGGCATGTACTCTATGTGCATTTTATAAAGTACATGCATATATCCCTACTCCACTGCTGCTCCACCCAAACCATGCCCCTGTATAGTGCGTAAAAGTAGGCATTATGGGCCCAATATGTAAACCGTGTAAATGCCCCTAAGCAGGATATTCAGTGGCAATAGCATGGGTACTGCTGCTACGCTTAGTATCGCAGCATGTCGGGGGCGTTTCAGGACAGAGCCAATAGCAAACCGGTCAACGACAATATTGAGCTGCTTTTCAGTTAGTGATATGCGGTGAAAGCCAGGCGCAGGAAACCCTAGCCTAACTTCTGCCGCAGATCACTAACCGGGCAGCGGCTCAACATCACTGCTGCCCGGTTAGCAATCGGCCTATGCGGCTAACCTGGCTATTCAATGCCAGTCACTGAATATCTGGGTTGTGTTCAGCGGCTGAATATCAGGCCCTATGGTTCTGTGCGCCTATTTTTGCAGGTATATAGCCCCACACAACTTTATAATAGTCATTCTCTGCATATAAAGCATGCTATATGAGAGGAAAACGCTTTATAAATGGTAAGCATTTCACAATCTTAACAGAGCATATATAGTTCTCGTGCTCTGTAACTAGTGATATCTGCATTAGTTTTTCTTTATATTTCATTGTTACCGTAAACGACTGGGAGTGCACTGAGTAAATTGCTATCTGTGGGGAAAGTGCAGGGAAATTCAGACCTCTGGAGAATTTTCGCCTTGGTCTCATGGGCAGAAGTATAGATCTACACATTAGTGCTCCGGAGCATACGGCATCCACAACGACTGGCCTGTTCTCATGAAAAAAGTGCCTAATATTCATTCTTAGGGGACTATATCATGGAAACTTACTGGCCTGTTTGTTTTCATGGGATAAGATTCTGGAGGTTGGTAGATATGGGAAATGGAGATTAATTCCACCAGGCAATTGCAGAAAACTCTGGACAGGCATGACGGACCAGGGGCTTAGGCCATGTGAATATGGTCAGCCCTTTCTGACCAAGGTAAGCAAGACAAAGCTCTGTAGGGCAGCTTGTTTGAAATCTACAGAAGGAAGGACTACACCGAAATCAATCTGCCAACAGCTGCTCAGTAGGCCAACAGTGCTGGTACTTGTCTGTCTAAAAGACACCGCTAATTATTATTTTCTGTACTTTTCTACTCTAATGATCATGTCTGGTTGGAATCACATCTGAAGACAGGGCCCTTGTGGTCTCAATAGCTTATGTACTAGAATGTCTTTTTGTTGGTCATTTGAAAGATATCACAGCGTACTAGGACTTGTTTCTGAGAAATAAAGCCTAAAGTTGTTGTTTGGGAATTTGCAATACGTCATAATGGAGGAACAATATGCTTTATTATCAGGTACATTATCATGAAAGAGGATTCTTTCCTACTAAAACAGCTCCCAGGTAAGACTGAATTATTAGTGGATTCTGTGGGAATCTCTGTCAACAGCACTGGGCGGGTCACCCAACATGAGTGTGGGCCACATGAAGGCGATTATGTCATTAGTGGGATAAGGGAAGTTCTGATCCTACCGAGCCATGTCTGAAATAGATGGGTTTGGCTTTGGCAGCACTCCAAAGTTTCAGACACTGGATTCATGCACTCCTCCGAGCTGTCTCCGCCTGAGCAAGGTCATGTAAAGTAAGAGTACATACTGTACAATAGGCTGGAGATTTGAGGCCTTTTCACCTTGGCTTTCTCTCCTTCCTTTTTTCCTTCCGGTAGATGTTGCCCTACACAAGCTGTGCTATCATGCCAGAACTACGGTACGAGCAGTCGTAGGAAGTCTTCCTCTGCCCCATGCTCCTTTTTCTGCCACTTCCTGCAGTTTATTTGTCCATAAATAATCTACAGAGCTCCTTGCTGAGCCCATATAACCTCTATACTGATCTAGTTACACTGGCTTCCCATCACAGCCAGAATCAAGTACAAGGCACTTCCAAATACTCTGCAATGAATCAGCCAACAGCCTCCAGACCCTGCTTTCAAAGCCTCTGAACAAAAGGTCACGAAGAAATACCTCCTTCAACCTTCTCGTAATTCCCCCCCAGAAGCTAAAGAGTAAGCAATCTACATGCAGCCGTGCCTTCTCATTATTTGCATCCACGCTCTGGAACTCTCTACCATCAATGCTACAAGCATGCACAGAAAGAACAGAATTAAAAAAAAAAAGCTAAAGACACTCATCTTCCTAGAAGAATATAAAACACATTTGGAACCACAAATTCAACCCAATGCAAATATGTACTAAACCCCATCAACCTAAACCCAATGTAAATAGTTAAGATCTATGAATACCACCATTCAGTTTTTATTATTTTGTAAATAGTTGAGGAACAATGGATACTGTTGCCCTGTTCTACTGTTACAATGTTTAGTTCTATGTACAGCAAAGGTCCGCTACAGCCTTGCTAGATCCCCGTTAAATGTAAACTGCCTTGAATGGTAGAAAGGCGATATAAAAGCAAGTTTAAATAAATAAATAAAATAAATACATAAATATTCTGACAACCAACAGGCCATGAGAAGAGGCACAAGCAGCAGCCTTAGACAAGGGAAGTTTTGCTTGTCTGCTGGCAAATCTCTTCACGTTCCCTTCATACTGTAACAGTCATAAGCAACTCAGCTTTTTTATGGAACACGTCCCTAAGATGTTTTTTGGGCTGCTCAAGTGGCCGTTCTGCTTCAGCTAAATGAATGATCTTACATAGCAAGCGAATAGTGCTTGGGATTTAAAATTCTGAAAGCTGTCCACTGTCCTGTGAATAGAGTCTTCATCTGAGGACAATTTTGAAAAGCGTTAGTTGAGCTTTACCCAGGGCTGGTCCTTCCACTAGGAATATTTGCTAGCTAACAAGTACAAGTAGAAGCTGAAATTGACAGAACATGCAAACAGGATATCCTGATAGTCATGGGTGACTGTAATTCAAAAGTTGGCAACAAAGAAGAAGGCAAAGTAGTTGGAAAATATGGACTTGGCAACAGAAATGAAGCTGGAGAAAGACTGATAGAATTCTGCAAGACCAACAATCTTTTCATCTCAAACACCTTCTTCCAGCAACACAAGCGGTGACTATACACATGGACTTCACCCAATGGATTGTATAAAAATCAAATTGTGGAAGTCAACAATGGAAAAGCTCTGTAACATCAACAAAGACAAAACCTGGAGCTGACTGTGGTACAGATCATCAACTACTATTATGCAAACTCAAGCTAAAGTTGAAAAAGAGCAAACCACTCATGAATGCAGCAAAATATGACCTTGAGAATATACCACTGGAATTTAAAGACTGCCTGCAAAATCGATTTGCTGCTTTAGATACAAATGACAGAGCGCCAGAAGAGTTATGGAATGGCATCAAGAAGGCTGTGTTGGAAGAAAGCAAGAAGTCTCTACAAAAGGTGAAAAAGCAAAAACGGCCAAAATGGATGACAGAAGAAACTCTGAAAATTGCCCAGAAACGCAGAGAAGCTAAAGCCAGAGGAGAAAGAAAGACAATCGCAGAACTCAACAGAGATTTCCAATGTGCAGCAAGAAAGGACAAGGAAAAGTACTACAAGGACGCATGCAAGGAAATAGAAGCAGAAACTATTAGAGGAAGAACAAGATCGGCTTTCCTAAAGCTACGAGAGTTAAAGAAAAAGTTCCAGCCTCGAAATGGAATGTTACAAGATGCTCGAGGTTCTATGTTGAATGATGCTGAGAAGATTAAGAAATGGTGGAAGGAATATACAGAGTTTTTATTTAATAAAGATCAAGTGGACCAACAGCTGTTTCAACCTGTACCTTATGATCGGGAACCATTGGTGATGAAAGAAGAAGTTGAAGCAGCATTGAAAGCCTTATCAAAGAACAAAGCACCAGGCACTGATAGCATTCCCATAGAAGTATTACAGCAATCTGATGCAGCTGTTACTGTACTTACAAGGCTCTGCCAAGAAATATGGAAGACAACATCATGGCCAACTGACTGGAAAAGATCTGTGTTTATACCAAATACTAAAGAAAGGTGATCCAACTGACTGTGGAAATTATCGCACAATCGCTCTGATCCCACATGCCAGCAAGAGTCTACTGAAGATTATTCAAAAGAGACTACAACCATACCTGGAGCAAGAACTACCTGAAGTACAATCAGGGTTCAGGAAAGGGCGAGGAACGAGAGACATCATTGCGGATGTGAGATGGATCCTTGAAAAGACTAAAGAATACCAAAAGGATATCTATTTGTGCTTTATCGACTATAGCAAGGCTTTTGACTGTGTAAACCATGGGAAACTCTGGGCCACATTAAGAAGCATGGGTATACCAGAACACCTGATCGTTCTTTTGCACAATCTGTAAATTGATCAAGAAGCAATAGTTCGAACTGAACAAGCAGAAACAGAATGGTTTAAAATAAGCAAAGGTGTAAGACAAGGCTGCATACTTTCCCCCCTACCTGTTTAATTTATATGCAGAACAAATCATCAGAGAAGCAGGATTGTGTGAAGACAACAGGTGTGAAGATTGGTGGAAGACTCATCAACAACCTTCGCTATGCTGATGATACCACATTACTGGCTGAAAGTGAAGATGATCTGAAACATTTGCTTCTCACAATCAAAGAACATAGTCTCAAAATGGGCCTGCACCTTAATGTAAAGAAGACAAAGATCATGACAACTGGCATAATCAACAGGTTCATCGTTGAAGGAGAAGAAATTGAAATCATGAACAACTTTAACCTACTTGGATCAACTATCAATAAAGAAGCAACAAGCAGTCAAGAAATCAGACGACGCATTGCTCTTGGCAGAATGGCTAGATTCTCAAGAGCAGAGATGTCTCTCTCCATACAAAGATTTGACTTCTTCAAGCCATGGTATTTTCAATAACATCATATGGATGTGAAAGCTGGACAGTGAAAAAGATAGACAGGAAGAAAACTGATGCCTTTGAATTATGGTGCTGGCGGCGAATACTGTGTATACCATGGACTGCCCGAAGAACAAACCAGTCGGTACTAGAGGAGATCAAACCTAAGCTTTCTTTAGAAGCTCAGATGACAAGACTTCGACTTTCATACTTTGGACACATCCTGCGAAGAGAGAGATCATTAGAGAAAGACATCATGCTTGGCAAGATAGGAGGTCAACGCAAAAGAGGAAGGCCAGCAATGAGATGGATCGATACAATAACAGCAGCTACGGGTACCAGTCTGTCAACAATGAGCCGCCTGACTGAAGACCAAACACAATTTAGGATAGCTATCCAGAGGGTCGCCATGAGTCGACTCAGACTCAACTGCACTTAACAACAACAACCTAGGGCGGCGGAATGTGGAGAGAGGAGGGTGTGGCCAGTATGGTCATAGTGAGCATGTTGTGAGGTCATTAAGCACCCTCCCATGCTCAAGGCCTCTCGTATTCCGCAAACGTTCTCTGGCATAGGCTAGCGCTAGCATGTCTGTGCCATGCTGAGAACTTGGCTTCAGACCTGGGTGGGGTAAGGGGGCAGTGGTAATGCAGCAGCATTGATAAGGGGCAGAGGAGGGGAAGGGGAGATTCTGGTCCAGAGAGGGGGAATTCTAGGGATGAGGAGATGATATGTGGCCGAGTATTTTTCTTGAACAATGGTGTAGGTTAAAAAAAAATAGCCTGAAGGAGAGATGCTGGACATGGGTGGAGATCCTGGATACAGGGAAGTACGGAAGGGGGAAAGCTGGACATGAGAGGGTTAGGGAATGGAAGATACTGGACATGGGGGAAGGAAGGTGCTGTAAATGGGGAGGTAGGAAAGGGGAAATACTGGAGTCATGTGGGGGGAAATAAAGGGAAACTGCTGGACATGGGGCTAGGGATGGGAAGGAGAGCTGCTGGAGTACATGGGAGGGGTGTAGGGAAGGGGGGATGCTAGATTATGTGGGGGAGTAGGGAAGGGAAAGTGGACCTGGGGGAAAGGGGAGATGCTGAACTTGGGGTGGGGGGGGGGTAGAGCATATGGGTGAAAGTTTACCTAGAACGTCCGTCAGATACCCTTGCACTGGTCCTGGTTTTACCTCTTTAATTTTTGGAAGTACATGAGTAGAGCCAATGATTTAAAGCTTGCCACTGCTTAGTAAGAAAAAATAGCCGCATATTTCACAATGTTTGCCTTTTAATCTGCACACAAAACAGGCACTCCTTGGACATGTTTTGGTTGGAAAAGAAACTAGAAGTATATATTGGATTTTTCAATGCACGTGCATAAACTTTCCCCTGTAAATCACCCCATAGCAACAGCAGGTGCAAGCATGCCTTTTGCCAAAGTAGTTTGTGTCTGAACAATCTCGTATTTGTATGAGGGGAAAGGTATCCAAGTATACTGAGAGTATTTAATCAGATTATGTCTACAAATATAATTACTGAGGTCAATATTTAAATGGACTTATGTCAGTGGCCTCTGCTAACCGTATAGTCCCCATGGATTTTCAGTGGATAGTGATGTCATGAATCCCTCCACCTCTATGGCACTATCTGGATAGTGATGTCATGAATCCCTCCACCTCCATGGCACTATTTGGATAGTGCCAGACAGAGTTACAGCACAGTAAGTGCAGAATGACTAACTATATATATAGCAGCAATATTATTGAAAAGTGAGGATAAATAGTTGGTTATTGCCGCTCCTAATATTTAAAATTGCTGCATGGTTTGAAAATCGGTTGGGGGGGGGGGGATGCATGGCTGCTCTGGGGATTTATCTAGATGAGTTTTACATGGAAGTAAGGTGGATTTCTGAACGTTAACTGTGTATTCCAATAATTTGCTAAATTCTTGATTTGTATCATAAGAAGGGGGAGAGAGTCTACAAGTTCTGTTACACCAATAAAGGTGTCATCCGAATACACAGAGAGCGCATGTGTCTCTCCTCCTAAGTTTATTGCATAGTCCTTAAACTCCTGTATATCAAATTAGAAAAGAGTTCAATGGCTAGAGCAGATAGCAGTGGCTATATGGGGCAATCCTAGCAAGTGAACATTGACTAGTACTAAGGCAATGGGGGTGACATGTAGTGCCTTAATCTGCCACAAAATTGCTGGCCAAAGCTGAACCTATGGAACACAGACAATAAGTATGGCCACTTGATTTTATCAAAAGCCTTCTCAGAATCTAAGACCAGTAAAGTATAATGGGCATCTTTTCTCTTACTGCATGAATAAGGTTAAGAGTCGTACATTATCCACCCCAAACCTATTTTTGATAAAATCGATTTGATTTGGGTGAATCATCCTATTCATGACGCTTTCCATTCTGAAGCTCAGTATTTATTTAGGATCTTATAAACGATGTTTAGCAAAAAAAACCCAGGCCTGTAATTACTAAATAGGGTGGAATCTTTACCCTCCTTAGGGATTACCATGATTGCTGAATTATTAAACAATATCAGGAGGGCTTCTGTATTACTGAAAACTGCTATTATTAAGGGCATTAGTTGCTCCTTTTACTTCTTATACAACTCTGCTAGTACAAGATCTGACCCTGCCACTTCATTATTCTTTAAGGATGTAAAAGGTAATTACTCACTTGTAGCAGGGGTTCTTCAAGAACAACAGGAAGAAGTCTTCATATATGAATGATGTCTCCGATGGAGCCCTGTGCAGTAATGCTCCCCAGCTTATATTGGAAGTTTTTGGGAGGCCCCACCATGCCTGCACACCTCCCTTCCCACCTGCCATCATGACGCGATCTTCTCCAGTCTGATAACAAAGTTGTAGCAGAATACAACTTGGGGGTGTTTGTGAGGACTTATTCCTGCTGTCCACAGAGAACACCTGCTACAGGTAAGTAACTACCTTTTCTCCGTGGACAAGCAGGAAGAAAGTCCTCATGTATGGGATTCCCAAGCTACAGGTTACAAAAAACTGAGGAGGCCACTGAGTAGCCCAATAGGGGCAATATTGAACCAAAAACCGGAAAATCAACTACATACAGTAGTGGTAGTTCACAATAATGAACTCATCTGATTCAGCTTCTTCACCATTTATGATATTTTTTCCCCTTTTTTTTGTAGTCTGGACAGACAGAATGGCCTTGGGGGGATGGAGTCAGATTTAATCCCCAAACAGATGCTGGAGTACAGATTGGTTGAAGTTGCTGTCGCATTGGGAATCCCCATTCAGACAGTAGTGAGATGTGAATATATGGCCAGAAGACCATGTTGCAGTGGTGCAGGTCTCTTCCATGGAAACTGGGTGCAAGTTGGCCACCGACTCAGCCATGGCTCTGACGTTGTGCGCTGTGACATGATCATCAAGGCCCAGGCCAGCCTGGGCATAAGTGAAAGAGGTGCAGTCTGCCAGCCAAATTGAGAGAGTGTGTTTGGAAATGGCACCCCTAGCTTGCTGGGGTCAAAAGAAACAAATAGCTGGATGGATTTTCTGTGAGCCTTTGCTCCAAGTAGAAGGTTAAGGCCCATTTGCAGTACAACATGTGCACTTCCCCTCTATGTGTGTGAAGCCTCGGGAAAAATGTTGGCAGAATGACTGAAGGAGCCCAATGTCTGTGCCTACCTACCTGGGGGTGTCAAGGAATGAGTCTTGGTGCTCTTAATCCTCTAAGGGCAGACTCTACCATGGTGGCACAGTGAGGGAGTTCTCCCACATTCTTATATGAAGCCGCTGTAGGATGTGGTGCACTGGCACCGTCACCGCTTCCTTAGGAGGTGAGGATTATTGGAGCATCCTCATCCTCTGTCTCCAGTGAAAATGGAATGGCCTTGGCCATATCCCTCATGAAATCCTGGAAGGACATGTCCTCTGGAGGAGACTTCTGCCGTTCGTGCGGAGGGCAGGGGTCTGATGGGAGCTCACGAGACCTGCCCATCGACAAATTCTCAGATTCCACATTGGTCACCCAGTCATCAGAGCCAGACTCTGAGGAAGTCAAAGTACCTCTGAGCCCCAGCCTGGAGCTCCTTCCTCCTTCGAGGGAATGTGAGATTCTGTAGGATCAATGATGCATTGAGGGCTTCTGAGGTTTCATCAGAGACGTCGCCCATATGTGAGGACTTACTTCCTGCTTGTCCACAGAGAAAAGCTCAATATACTTCCTCAAGGCTTAATGATTGTTCCAAATATGTACTATGCACTGGATCTAACTTGGGGAGATTTTTGGGACTGAAACTATTGCTGTAAGGCTGTTGATACAGCTGAAAATTGGGACCGAATTAAGCAGGCTGCCATCTCCTCTGATTTAGACTGTTCCTTTCTTGTCCCTAATTTTCTGAATTGTTTACATTCAGTTAGTGCTGGTGAATGCTTGGCATTGCTTGCACCCAAGAGAGCATGACTATACCTGTTACCTTGCTGCCCATCAGATCTATTCTAGAATAGAGGTTTGGCTCATTTCTCACATGGTGAGGGCTGGGGTCCAGGCTTCCAGTCTAAGCCCAATATTCTTTCTAAGCATGCCAGAGACCAGAACCAGAGAAGCCAGGATTCAAATCCCACTGCTGCTCCTTGTGATCTTGGGCAAGTCACTTAACCCTCCATTGCCTAAAGTACACCCTGAGATTGTAAGTCCTATAGGGGACAGGAAAATATCTACTGTACTTGAGTGTAATTCACCTTGAGCTATCATTGAAACATACAGTATTGCATACAAAGCTGACAGAGGCAACACTACAGCTAATGCTGCAGTCATGAAAGCTAATTTTATGGAACTTTTTAGGAGCTTAAACTCCTTCAAGGAGACTTATCTAAGGCGGTTGGTGAAATGAAGTAGGAACATAAAGTTCTATAGCATTGTGTGATCCAGAATGAGATACTGTACTGTGGGGCAAATTGATGCCACTGCTGTCTTTTAGACGAGCTAAAAAAAAAATCAAGGAGCTGGCTAAAGAGACAAGAGACTGGCAAGATAATTTAGAGAACCAGCAGAGTCAACATGGAACAGTAACACCTACAGCCTGGACTTAAGACCTATGATTGTTGGGGATTATAGAAGTAGCTATGATGCTTACATCTGTTGCTGTGATGACTGGACTAAGTGAATTGGGAGGGGTTTTAAAATAGGGGGAAAAATCCCTAGATATTTGAGAATGAAGACTCATCATACTGAGTACAAGCCCTGGAGCTGGTTGAGATGGAAGCCCAAACAAGCAGTAGGAATCAGCCTCTCCCCAAAAAGAATTTCAAATTATAGCGTACAGAGCTTTTTCTGTGTCTATGTCTCAAATTATAGAGGGCTTCTTATAGTTGGCTTGGTAGCTGTCTGGCTTCCTAGCTGGAGGATTTGTGATGTTGAAGTCTTGTGAATCATTGTCCTGAATGGTCACATTAGTTGGAAATATACCAGAGGGGAGGGGAGGATTGTTAACTTTTAAAATGGGTTGGGACCAACACTTTCCTCCCATGGACTATTTTCCTCTGTCTCCTAGTTGATTGTTTAAGCTGATTGATCTTCAAGACACCATTGGGAAGCATAGGATTGCTAATTATAGCCCCGACCAGAACAAGCACATACTCCCTATAGACCCTTTCATTCTGTTCTCTGGCTCCTGGCAAATGCAAATATGACATCCGGGCCATGATGTTTTCTAGCATTCCAGGGGCAAGCCTTCTGTTTGTGAAATGACATGCGGAAAGTGGCATGCAGAGGTGCCTACTGCCCCGGCATCAATATAGAATCTAACATGTATGGATTTTTATGGCTGATTCCCTACATGGAAAGCAGGGGACAAATGGTGATGTCACAGAGATTAAAAGTAAGAGAGTATTTTGGAGGGAAAACTGACTTTCTTTCACCTTCTTTCCCTGAAGCTGACTAGATGTCCCTATTCAATGGGGAGAGGGGCAAACCTGACAGAGGGACAAAGGTAAAAGAGAGGATTTTTACCTGAAGGAGCTTAATTGTATGAGGAACCAGGAAAAGAGTATATAGAAGAACACTCCAGCATATGCACATACATATAACCAACCCCCCCCCCCCCCCAGACACAGACACACACACACTGCTATGCAAAGGACAGGTAGGTCTCCTTGTGCTATATAATTCTTAAACAACATTTCAATAATTTGTACCCATAGTACTAAGAAAGCATTTACAGGTTGTCAAAACAGTCTGCCTAAGTGAGAGCCACCAAAGCAAAGCTGAACTACCCACATATCACCTCCTGAAATAGGATGGTAAACAACTCAGAACATTTGCTTAGCACATTAAATTCTCATTTGATGCAAACTTCATTCATCTCTGTTTATCCTGTCTATCTATTTATCTATCTGTGTGTGTGTTTTATATATGTATAGGGGGGTCAATACTGAAAAACATTTATGCATTCCAAGCCAACACTGACCACATAATTGCTTTTTGTTTTCAAAAATATTGGGGCAGCTGAACATATAATTCTGGAGTATAACTTGTTATATGTCCAGACTTATATGGCTGAAAAGTGGTCAGGGTAGAGGGCATGCAAGAGGCAGTGCCAATTACACATATCGGGGATAATTCTATGCAGTGCACACGGAGAGTTATGTGCTAGAAACGCGTGTGAGTCCCTATTCTCAAAGAGATGTGTGAATGGGCACTTATGTGCACTCTTTGGGTTATACCATTTTGCAAGAATGTATGTAAGTCCTGTTGTGTGTACTTTCCACAGGGGTGTACCTGGGGCAGAGGCTGGTCAGGGACTAAATTCAAACATGTATGTTATAGAATACTATAACATACGCATGTTTCCTTGCCAATCTAGTCATGTGCAGTTACGCCTACGTAACTGCTGCGACTGGCTTCAGGCTCACCAGTATAGCGTAGTTACTCACCTGTAACAGGTGTTCTCCAGGAGCAGCAGGAATCAGTCCTCACTTATGGGTGACGTCGGCGCCGACGGAGCCCTCGCGGAGCAATTTTCCCCAGCTTTCAAAGAAAGCCTTTGGGAATTGCAGCGCGCATGCGCGGTCGTCTTCCCGCCCGAGGGTGCCATCTTAGCCAGTCAGATGACATAGCTAAAAAAGACAGCATAAAAATTTGCAAAAGAGAACATAAGCAGACGATTGCAACTCCAAGGGGAGGAGGGAGGGTAGTGAGGACTGATTCCTGCTGCTCCTGGAGAACACCTGTTACAGGTGAGTAACTACGCTTTCTCCAGGACCAAGCAGGAAGTCAGTCCTCACTTATGGGACTCCCAAGCTCAAGGCTACCGGAGACCCTAAGCACAAAAATGAGCTCCCTCTAGCTCAGCAGCACAGAAGGATAGAATCTTCGCTGAATTATCACCCACCGGTAGCCCACATCCGGGATGGAGGGTAGGAGTTGCTCAGACCTCAAAGAGATTACGGAGGACTGCCTGTCCGAAAGCACTGTCCCTACGGGACTCCCTCTCGAGACAGTAATGGACCGCAAAAGTCTGGCTTGAAGACCAAGTAGCGGCCCGGCAGATGTCTGCCAGCGGAACAGAGCGGAGGTAAGCCACTGACGTGGCCTTTGCCCGAACGCAATGAGCCGTGACTCGACTTTCTAAGGAGAGTCCGGCTGCCCCATAAGCCCAAGAGATACAGTCCGCAACCCAGATGGACAGAGTACGCTTGGAGACCGGGAGCCCCAATCTATTGGGGTCAAAAGACACAAAAAGCTGAGCAGCTTTACGGTGCTCCCGCGTACGGTCAAGGTAGAAGTTCAATGCCCTTCTACAGTCCAGGGTATGGAGGACCGTTTCAGCTCGGCTGGAGTGTGGTCTGGGAAAGAAGGTTGGAAGTACCACCTCCTGATTGATGTGAAAAGGGGAGACCACTTTAGGCAGAAATTTTGGGTGAGTCCGTAGGACTACCCTATTCTTGTAGAACCTAGTGTAAGGGGGATCAGACACGAGGGCCTGCAATTCACTTACGCGTCTAGCGGAAGTGAGGGCTATCAAGAACAGTGTTTTCCAAGACAGAAAACGGAGAGAGAACAGGTAGCCATAGGTTCAAAAGGCGGACAGGTGATCCGCTGCAAAACCACATTCAGGTCCCAGTCAGGCGCTGGCGGGCGCAGAGGTGGTTTAAGTAGAAGGAGACCTCGGAGAAACCTCGCTACGAGAGGGTCATTGGAGAGAGGTCTGCCGTCCACTGGCACATGATGTGCTGAAAGAGCACTGAGGTGAACTTTGACGGAGTTGGACTTAAGTCCCAGATTAGAGAGGTGCAGCAAGTACTGCAAGATCACCGACACCGGGCAGGAGAAGGGATCCTGAGACTGTTGGGTACACCAGACTGCAAAGCGACGCCATTTAAGGGCGTAGCATTTGCGGGTAGAAGGCCGTCGTGAAGCCAAGACGACCTCCTCCACCTCCGCCGGCAGGAGAAGGGGAGCAAGGACTACCCTCTCAGCAGCCAGGCCATGAGGTTGAGAGACCTGAGGTTGGGGTGCAGAAGGGACCCCTGATCCTGAGTGAGGAGATCCGGTTGTACCCCCAGAGGGATTGGATCCTCCACCGCCAGTTGCAGCAGGAGCGGAAACCACGGCTGCCTGGGCCAGCGAGGGGCCACCAGGATCATGAAGGCTTTGTCTCGGAGAACCTTGAAAAGAGTCCGAGAGACCAGCGGGATGGGAGGGAAAGCGTACAGAAGGCTCCCCGACCACGAGATCAGAAAGGCGTCCGCCGCAACCCGAAGGGGGTGTGGCTGACGAGAGCAGAAGCGAGGAAGCTGCCGGTTGTGAGGACTGGCAAAGAGATCCACCGTGGGGAGACCCCACTTGAGGAAGAGCTTCTGAACTACCAAGGGATCCAGACGCCACTCGTGCGGCTGGAGGACCCTGCTGAGTTTGTCTGCAAGGCAATTTTCTTGGCCCGGGAGATAAACTGCCTTGAGGAGAATGCCGTGACTGACGGCCCAAGAGCAGAGCTTCTGTGCCTCCCGGCAGAGGAGGAAGGAGCCCGTGCCCCCCTGCTTGTTCATGTAGAACATGGCAACTTGATTGTCCGTCTGGACAAGGACGGACTGTTGGGAAGTCAGGTGGGAGAAGGCCTTGAGAGCTAGGCGGATCGCCCTGAGCTCCAGGAAGTTGATCTGCTGAGCAGACTCCCACGTGGTCCAGAGGCCCTGAGTACGTGCCTCTTGGCAATGTGCTCCCCAGCCCAGGAGGGATGCATCGGTGGTCAGCACCCGGGTCGGCTGAGGTGACTGGAAAGGCATTCCGAATATCAGGTTCGGCTGCCGGAGCCACCACCGGAGAGACGAGAGCAGCGGCTCGGAGACGCGCACTAGGTCTGCCAGGCCGCCTGTGGCTTGTCGCCACTGCTGGCGGAGACACCATTGAGCAGACCGCATATTCAGGCGGGCATTGGGGGTCACATGGACGGTGGAAGCCATATGGCCGAGCAGTCTCAGGAAGCGCCTGGCGGAGACCAGGGGCTGGCTGCGAAAGCGGTCGGCTAGGTCCATGAGCCGTTGAGCCCTGTCGAGCGGTAGGTACGCTCGTGACCGAGGAGTGTGCAGCCTTGCGCCGATGAACTCGAGATCCTGTGAGGGGAGCAAAGTGGACTTTGCGAAGTTTATAACAAAGCCCAAGTGCTGCAGCAGAGTCACCGTGCGGCACGTGGCGTTGGTGACCTCCTGAGCGGACGCTGCTCTGATGAGCCAGTCGTCGAGGTACGGAAAGACATAGAGGCCGTGAAGCCGGAGATGGGCCGCCACCACCGCAAGACATTTTGTGAAGACTCGCGGTGCGGAGGATAGGCCAAAGGGCAGTACTCTGTACTGATAATGATTTCCTGCCACCACAAACCTTAGGTATTGGCGGTGGCTTGGGTGGATGAGGATGTGCGTGTAGGCATCCTTTAGATCCAAGGAGCATAGCCAATCTCCCTGCTGGAGGTAGGGCAGAAGGATTCCAAGGGTAAGCATTTTGAACTTCTCCCGCACAAGGAACTTGTTGAGGTTGCGCAAGTCCAGGATGGGTCTGAGGCCCCCTGTTCTCTTTGGTATCAGAAAATACCTTGAATAAAAGCCTTGACCTCTCAGGTGGTGGGGCACCGGTTCCACCGCCTGTTCCTGCAGAAGACCTGCTAACTCCTGAAGGAGCAACTCCCTGTGCAGAGGGGGGCGCGAAGGTTCTCCCGGAAAATAGGAGGGAGGGACCTGATGGAAGTGGAGAAGGTAGCCTTCTCGCACGACCTGAAGTACCCAGGCATCTGCGGTGATGCTGGACCACCTGTGGGCGAAGTGAACCAGCCGGCCTCCGGTGCTGGGAGGAACCAGCGGGGGGGAGAGGCTATGCTGAGCGAGTCAAAAACCCCCACCCTGCTGAGCAGGGGCTGGTGGTGCAGGCTTGGGGGCTTGCTGCCTACGGGACCCGTTACCCCGTCCCTTGGCCTGCTGGCCCTGTTGGGGAGCTGCAGGGGCCTGATAATGGGGGTACTGTTTGTAGGCAGCCGCCTTCCTCGGGTAAAAGGACTTTTTTCCCGAGCCCTTCTTTTTCTGGGAAGGGGCGGAGGTCTTCCTAGAAAGCCTGGTCCTGGTGAGAGTCTCAGTCTCAATTTGTGCAGCCTTTTCCGCCATGGGCTTGCCAAAGAGGTTTTCGCCTCGGCAGGGGACATCGACCAACTTGTCCTGTACCCAGGGCTCAAGGTCCGACGACTGAAGCCAAGCCTGTCGGCGGGCACCGATGCCGGCTGCGGCCACTCTAGCCGAGGCCTCAAAGCCATCATAGGCTGCTCGGGACATGAACTTTGAGCATTCCCGAATGCCCGTGGACAAGGCTAGGAACCTCCGCAAGGGCTCCTCGGAGAGACCAGCGGAGAATCCGGCTAGCTCTTTAGCCAGATCCCGGAGATACATGCCCATGTAGAGCTGGTAAGTCTGGACACGACATGCGAGCATAGAGCCCTGGAAGCACTTCTTGCCAAGGCCATCCAGGTTACGGGCCTCCCTTCCAGGAGGCACCGAGGAGTGCATCTTCTGGCTCTTAAGACGATGCATGGCCGATTCCACTACCATGGAATGGTGTGGCAGCTGTGCCTTCTGAAAGCCAGGGCTCTTGCGGACCCGATAGATAGAATCGACCCGCTTGCTCAGGACCGGCGAGGAGGCCGGACTCTCCCACATGCGGAAGAGTAGTCGTTCCAGCATAGGAGGAACCGGCACAGTAAAGTGCTCCCTCGCGGGAGAGTCATACTGGAGGGCGTCGAGCTCTTCGGCTCGAGGCTCCTCCTCGGGATCCGCAGGGAAGGCCAAAGCCTTGGCCATATCCCTAACGAAGTCCGAGAACCGGGCATCCTCCGGGGGGGACTGCTTCCGAGGCTCGGACCCCGGTGAGTCCGATGGGACACACCGAGTCCGGAAAGAATCAGGTGACTCTTCCTCCTCAGACTCCCAGACCGACTCCGACGAGGACTCGGTGGGGTCGGCCCGGGCAGGGTGCGGCGCCAGCCGTCCCGACGTCGAGGGAGTCGGCGTCGGCGACCTCGGTCCCGAACGGGAGGCCGAGGGTGACCTCGACCGAGGATCGACTCGAGTTCTCATTGACTCGAGGATCGGCTCGGTCTCCGGGGTCGACTTGGACGTCGACGTCCCGGC
This sequence comes from Ichthyophis bannanicus, assembly GCA_033557465.1. Classification (NCBI taxonomy): domain Eukaryota; kingdom Metazoa; phylum Chordata; class Amphibia; order Gymnophiona; family Ichthyophiidae; genus Ichthyophis; species Ichthyophis bannanicus. The sequence goes on along the minus strand of CM066031.1, from coordinate 347,295,383 downwards.
GGTCGGGGCAGCGGCGCCAGCGAGGCCAGCGAGCAGTGCCCGCTGCTGGTCCATGAAGGCAGACAGTCTGCTCTCCAAGGCCGTCAACCTGAGTCCGAGCTCAGGTGACCCAGCAGCCCCCGACTCGGGCCCCGACGGCGTCGGGCCCGACGTCGGCTGTCGCGGAGGCGAGTCCAGAAGGACCACAGGACTTACCCGGGCAGGCATCTCCGACTCCAGGCGAGGTCGCTTCGGGATGTGTTCCTTCTCCAAGGACCCGGGGCGGCTGTCGGGGCTATGCGACCTGGCCCTCGCGGAACCAGGAGCGTCCACCGACGCCGCCCTCGCGGGTTTTTCCTTCTGACGATGGTCCCCGGAGGGAGAACCCCGGTCGGAGGAGCTCCGGCGACGGTCCGAGCTGGAGCCTTTCGACGCGGAGGCCTCCGACGAGGTCCGGGTACGGCTGGGGTCAGCGAAGATTCTCTCACGCTGATGCCGCCGACTCCTCAACGCCTTTGAGGACAGTTTGCTGCAGGGCCCACAGATCAGTTCCTCATGATCCGGGCCCAGGCAGCGGAGGCAAAAGTCGTGTGTGTCGGTTAGTGACATATTTCGGTCACACCGACCACACCGCTTAAACCCACTGGCAGCCATCGGGGGAAAAAGGGCCCCTGCGAGGTCAAAGGACCGGGCTGCCAGGGAAACCGAAAACGAAAGCTGACTAAGTCAGAAAAACCGAAAAAAGTAAGCGGACTCGAGACCGGCGTCGCGAGTCCGGGCGGGAAAACGATCGGCGTCGAACCGAAAGAAAAAAGGATAAAACAAAGAAGAAAATCAACTTTTTCGCGGGGACAAGACGGGGACGTCTGTAGGGCTCCGCGGAAAAAAGAAGACTGGCTAAGATGGCACCCTCGGGCGGGAAGACGACCGCGCATGCGCGCTGCAATTCCCAAAGGCTTTCTTTGAAAGCTGGGGAAAATTGCTCCGCGAGGGCTCCGTCAGCGCCGACGTCACCCATAAGTGAGGACTGACTTCCTGCTTGGTCCTGGAGAAATCTCTATTCTACCTTATACAATTGGTCCCACATAAGAACAAACCAATCAGTACTAGAGGAGATCAAACCTAAGTGTTCTTTAGAAGCTCAGATGACAAGACTTCAACTTTCATACTTTGGACACATCATGAGAAGAGAGAGATCATTAGAGAAAGACATCATGTTTGGCAAGGTAGAAAGTCAATGCAAAAGATGAAGGCCAGCAATGAGATGGATCGATAAAATAACAGCAGCTATGGATGCCACTCTGTCAGCAATGAGCCGCCTGACTGAAGACCGAACACATCTTAGAACTATCCAGAGGGTCAACCTGAGTTGACACTGACTCGATGGCACTTAACAACTAACATATACATTACTAGGCCAGTCTTCAAAGCAAGATATGCATTCACTAGTGGAATATATATATAAAGCAGTTACCTATCCCACAATTTGACATATACATTGTAGCAGGATCAGTAGCATAATACACACTACAAATCCCAGAATCCCCTGGAATAGTGGGGGGAAGTTCCCTGCCACTGCAGAAGCTCCTCAGGTGACTCAGAAAGGTAAAATGAAGGAGAGGGTGGAGCTGGGGAGGAGAGCAGAAGGGCTGTGGAAGGGCCAGAAGGCGAGGTCCTCCCTCTTCAGATACAGAGGCGGAGGAGTTGATGCACACAGATGAGCAGGAACCGGCTGCCCAGGGGCAGGATATTGAATTGTTGGAGAGTCGAGAAGCTCAAGGTTATACAGCACACATTGAGAATGGAGAGTATATGGAACTGGAGATAAATGAAGTATCTGTTCCTGAACCATGGGAAGAGCCTGAAGCAATGGTGTTGAGCTCCAGTGGAGGTAGGAGTTCCAGGCATACATTCAGAGCTAACTGCAGGAGGAAGAGGGACATCATTTAGAGGGAAGCAGAGTGCTAACTGTAAAGCAGGATTCATTTTCTGTCCACCCCACTCCCAGGAAGAGAGAGTTTTGAGAGTGTGGGGAAGATAATTAACTGTGATTTATAAGAGTGTGGTACTGTCCTAAACAGGAATATCTGAAAAAGAACTGTAAGAAACTACTGAATTGAGCTACATAAGGTGACTGCATTTGCAGCTGATGCTGGCAGAAGCAGAGAATGCTGTGGAGTGTGTATTAGTCTGCGGCTGTGAGAAAAACTAACATTACTGTGGTAAAGCACGGGACTAGTGCTGGTACACAAAAGAGACTGAGTGAAAAGTACTAAGGAGAAAAGATATTGCCTGGACTTGGTTTGGCTGATATTGCGGCAGAGCCTGGCTGGAAGGCAGGGCTGTGGAGGAGGGGAGTAGGCCCTGGATGAATTACTGCTGTTTGAAGCTGATCCACAGAAAAGCTACCTTGATTTTGGAACTTTGCTTGAATAAAAAGCAGCTGTTTGGACTGTTTGCTCGAGCCATGGTGACAGAGAAGTGAATTTGTGAGTGAGAGCGGCTGATGTGATGCTGAGTAGCCCCTGCAGAATGACAACATACACTTACATACATGAAGGAGTTGCCTGTACAATTTGGGATTCTTTTGAATGATTAAACCATAAAAAGTTGTTTTACTGTGCTCTATGATTTTAATAGGCTTTTAGCTGCTGTAACACAAGCACCTTTGCTTTTGCAGCACGTTTTAATTTTATTATATGGTTTTGTATCGTTACCTGTTTTTGAGGGTTAACCTGTTGTTAATGGAAAGTTTCTACTTGTATGGAGAGACTTTATATAAAAAGAAGAAGGAAAGCATGAAGAAAATGGTCATACAGAATGAAAGCATGCCTATGCACTCCCAAAAGAAATTCATTGCAAGCCCTGCTTACATCCTCCAGCTGTCTGCTGGACATCCGGCTTATTCCATCCTAAAGGTGGAATAACTGTTGGGCGCTAAACGATTTTGGCCTGCAGCCCCCCTACCCCAACATGCCACTGCGGGAGTGATCCTGGAGGATGATCCCGATAGAAGCTAACGTTCCGTCTGCTTTTCTAGTAATATCTAAACTACAAAACAGGATAACAAGACCGGGGCTTGTATTTTAAGCTTGTAGAATCATATCCTTGGTACTGAATATGTGAAAGAGTGTCCCATTTAATTTGGGATTTGAGGTGGGGGAGGAGAGTTCCTTTAATGTTTGATTGTCTCCTTTATATTGATTGTGCACTGGTGGGTTTGCTATTGAGAGAAAAAGGCAACTATGAGCGGGCTGACGGTGGGGTGAGCAGATTTACAAATAAAAAACACATGGGTGGTCATTCCCAACCACGACTAGCGGGGTTGGACGTCTAATCCGCAATCAGCCCCGGAACGTTTGTGCGGGGAGCGCTGGATGGGGGTGGGAGGGGGCGGTGCGGGGGAGAGGCCAGCAGCCAGGATGTAAAGAGGCAGTTCAGATCGTGCCTCTCTACCTTCCCCAGCTCCAACCTATATGTTTGGCTTATTCCACCCCAAAGATGAAATAAGTGTTGTGGGCACCACACCACGCAATGCACACCCCTGCCACGTCGTGCCCCTGCAGCCACGATCCTGCCTGCTGGTGACAGCCGGACAGAGGGCTGCAGGGGCAGATGCATGCCATGGCATTCCGACCATCCTGTGCATGGCCCATTACCATGGTACCAGGACGCCACTGCTCCCTCGCACAAGCAGTGGCATTCTGGACCGGCAGCTCCCCATACGCCAACTGTGCGACATATGGGGAGCGCCTGGGCATCTAAGTCCCCGATTCTGCCATTGCGGGTATGTCCAGGCCCCGTGGCAGCAGAATTCGGTCCATTTCGAGAATGTCCTGTTTTTGCACGGCCAATGCGACTGGACGTGCGGGAACCGGAATCGGCCTCATGATCTTTTATTCTGATGCATGCCGCATTTCTCCTCTCCACATTCTACAGATTTTCAGGGTAAATAATGACTATGGATGAACCACCTCAGTTTCTTAAGGCAGAGGAAGATTTTACCCTTTTCCCTTCCAGGATCAATGAACCTTTTGTCTGTTTAAAATACAAGAAAATGTATTGTTTATGACCACCCAATTTTCAGTGATTTGGGAGACATGGTAATCCCAGAGCTTTAGTGTTTGCTATGGATTTCGGGATAACTATGACATGCTCCAAAAAGAAATGCAAGTGTACTCATAATTTGTCATGCTAGGTAGCTATGTAATTAGCTTGTTTATTTTCTCTTTTGTGGAGGAAATAAACCCGACAGGCAAACACATCCTTTCTGAAGGCCAGTGCCTTTTTGTGCATGTACATTAGAAATTTCCAATAGAAAGAAGGAAAATGAAATGTACTCTTTCTTCCCCTAGAGTTCTTAGGTGCGATCTTAGTGTTATGCATTTAACCCAGCCCATGTTGATGCCTGTTGCAGTTTGGTCTTTGTTGTGTCTGTGGCAACAGCATTAGGAACAAAGTGTAAGCACAAAGAGGGTAATTTTATAAGGGACCGCTAGATTTACACGTGCATTTTGCACCTATTTTATAAAGTGAAGCATGGGTATAATTACTTTATAAAATAGGATGTAAGTGGTGGATATGCGAGGTAAATCTAGGTGTGATCGTTTATGCCAGCCCTAGAACTGATAGAAATCCCTATGCCTAGATTTTGTAAGAATTTGCAAAAATCGTAGTATTTTATGACTTGCGCATATAAATCTGTGCTGTGCATGCCGACGCATTTATTTTCAGAATAGTGATGGCTGACATTATGCGTACAAGTGACCATTTACACACGTACATCTGTAAGTACTGTGCTTTATGTGTGTAAGCACACGTGGAAATTTAGACATGCCTTATAAAATTACCCCCAGATTCTTTAATGGCTTTCCAAATAGTGTTAAAAGTTGCTTTTTGTCAATCTTTTCTTCCATTAATGGGAACCTCCGTGTCTTTATAAAATAGGCCAAAAATAGGTGCCTTCCTTCCGTTCCAATTAAGAACACAAAATTTGTCATACTGAGTCAGACTAAAGGGCCATCAAGCCCTGTATCCTGTTTCCAACTGTGGCCAATCCAGGTCACGCGTACCTGTCAGGTTCCCAAACTTTAGACAGATTCCAGGCTGCTTGTCCAAAGGGTAAGCAGGGGATTTCTCCCAATCCACTTTAATCATGATTTATGATTTTTTCTTCTAGGAACTTGTCCAAATCTTTTTTAAATCCAGCTACATCTTCCGGCAACGAATTCCAGAGCTTGATTATACATTCAGTAAAAAAACGTTTTCTGTGATTAACCTATGCAACCTGTTATAAAGTGACCCTCATAAAGCCCTGAGTGATGCTGCTCTTATTTGGAAAGTGTTTTTTCCTAGAAAGGTTGTTCCCTTTGTACATGCCTAATGGTTAGAGCAGTGGACTGAGAACTGGGGGAGCCAAGTTTGAACCCTACTGCTTCTCCTTGTAATCTTCGGCAAGTCACTTAACTCTCCTTTGCCTCAGGTACAAATTTAGGGGCATGTTTACTAAGCTGGGATAGCTATTAAAGCAGGCTTGAGTGGCCGCTAATGGCTCACAATAATGTGCATGCTAAACAGACAGCTTGGGGTTAATTCTGTGCTATCTGCTCAGCGCATGACAGTGATAGCTGGGGTAGGGGCAGGGTACAGGCACGTATGGAAAGGCATTGACAGCATACTTTGCAAGTAGAATGGGTGCCCTTAATGCCATCTCAGTGGGTAGCGTAAAATGCATCTGCGTTGTTGCTGCCTTGCGTCAGGGTCCGAATCAGTATGGTATCTGCTGGGGCCATGCTATACATGCCCCCAACAGGTAGCACACAATTTCTGAATGTACCACATGTTAATATCTACTCTAAATGCGTGATACCTGCAAAATCGTAGCACACTTTAGTAAACATACCCTTTGGATCGTAAGCACTCTGGGGACAGGAAAATACCTACCGAATCTGATTGTAACTTGTCTTAAACGTCTGAGAAAAGGTGTAAGCTAAATCCCCTTAATAATGCACATATTTTAATCATGGCCTCATTTATATTTTACAGAAGGCTCTGCGTTGAGGGAGCCTTTTGTAAAATGGGCTGCAAATTATGAATGTCCTGTCTTGGATGTCCCTTTTCTGAGATAGATGATCTATATAAAACTGGGCTTCTTAGCATGTACTAGCTTCATCTTATTTATCTTGTTTCTGCCTCTGGTTCAAGTCAGATTTCAATTAAGATCTCTAGTAATGACAGAATGAAGCAGAAAGCCACTTTACTCGCTTAAGCTTTCAAGCAGTGATATACTATGTCAGCTTCAAGTGAGCTTAGTAGTGTGGTTATCATGCTAATCCATTTCGGTAAATAGAATTAAGGTTCGACAAACAAGCTGTAGGTGATACCTTTTTCATTAGACTAGCTTAATATATTTGTGACCAGCTTTCAAGGGCTGTGCCTCCTTCCTCGGGTTAATGCAGAACGAGGATATGACCCTCGAAATTAATTACAAATGCAGTTCATTAGTCTAATAAAAAGGTATCACCTAGAGCTCCTTTGTTGACCTTTACTTATAAGTAGGCTTAGAAAAGAGCAAGAGAAGTAACTCAGTGGAAGAGATAACAAATCAAACGCAGACTTTTCTACATTACGAAAGTCATTGTTATTAATACCCCAGACAATGAATGTGGTCACAGAAGGTGACTCGTTCTTTAGCAAATGGTTAGGAATCAGCTGGTTTGTATATATACTGCCGGAGATAAAAAAGGAAAGCGAGAGAGAAAGAGAAGTCACATTTGGTTATTCCTGAAGAATGTAGCATTATATTGCCCCCAGCATTACTCTTATAAGAAGAGTCCAGTCTTAGAAGTGAATATACAGACAAACACATGAAAGTAAATATTAGGTTCCTTCTTTCGCGTTCTCAATCTAATTTGGTCCAGCATAGTAATTCATAGATGAGTTTTTCCTGTGAGCTGGTTCAGTTTGAGAGCTAACGCTTAAACATCACATATGGAAGGCTTCTTGATTTTTTTTTTTAATTAACAAAAATATTACCATCTCTCAAGGCAACCTGCATTTTTTCTTATATATTGTTGAATTATTTGATTGTATAATTTGGCACATCTACAGACATTTTCTACCAATGCTGGGGCGGGGCAGAAAAAAACTCACTCTAAAAATGAAAAAGCTATACATTCTGTTCAACTTTCCAAACTATTTGAATAAATGTGTTTAGAATTCAAGTGGAATAAATTTTTCACTCATTTGTGAAGAAGTTAGATGAGGTCTGCAAGTTGAAGAGGTTCTTTTCCTTGCATATGGTTAGAAATGACTTATGAGCAGTCAGCTGTTGAATTTGGCAGACCTCAGCCACTTCAGTGCGTCAGTAGTAAGCTGGCTGAGCAAAGCCTATCCTTATTCAGGACCCTGAATGGGAAGCTCCTTGACCAGATGGTCAACTGTGTCCCTCCAGCTTCACAAGATGCAGAAATGCCAAGATTCCAACTGTACATACAGGAGTTAAAATGCCCAGTGCCTGTGCCGAAATTATTTAAACAACACAACTTCTTTTGTGGTAGTCTACAACTTGAAGGGGTAAAAAGTTTTCTGAACTATAAAGAAGGGAAATCAAATATAAATTCTCAGTACTTTGTAAGATTTCATATACTTCCCAACTTCCTTTCTAATAATGCTGGCCAATAACGGCAGAATCCTTGTTTCATAGCTTCTTTTGGTATTTGCATTTATTCTAGGATAGAACTGGGAAAGGAGCATGTTGATATACTGTACAGCTAAACAGTTATGACTCCATGTGCTAGGAAGTGTGTATTTGAGGCCTGTTTTTTTTTTATGATCCCTTTTTATTGAAGACATTCCATGATATAGAGCTTTAAGTGCAACACAAATATACAATTTAAATTTCAATAAATTGCTCAAATATAAACTTCATTACTAACCAAATAATTCTAGAATAGATCCAAGATATGATTAAACAAAACAAAAAATATTACATTCATACCTCTGAAAACTGCTTCTGACAAATCAGCCTGACCGAATCCTATCAAACTTCCATATCTAACTCATGTTCTTCCCTATCTAAATCCAATTGCTGCACAAAAACAGACAAAAATTTAGAACATTGCTCAGGTTCAGAGAAAAGATAACTATTCCCCTGATACAGCACTTTGCATTTACACGAATATTGCATTGAAAATGAAGCCCCCAGATCAATATCCTGAGTTTTTAAAACTAAAAACTTTTTTCTACAATTTTGAGTCTCCCAAGCAAGGTTAAGCTAAATCCTAATGATTTGTCCAAGAAATTTAGAATCACGCTTAGAGAAAAATAATGTAAACAACCAAGTCATTGGGAGGGATGACCTGCATGGAGTGGCAGGTGCATCTACTCTTGCCACTTTGTTGGGCAAACTAGATGGACCATGATGGTCTTTATCTGCCCTCATATACTATGTTACTATGTAATCATGATCCAATTCAATCAAAAAAGAACCAATTAGAGAAGCTGATTCTAAACTTTCAGGCAACAAAGATAAAGATACAGATGCCTTCATTTTCCCACCATCTTGCTTAACAAATTTCCTAGAGTCCCTTCCTGAAAAATGTTGCATTGATAAATAATAGACAGAAACCACACGTGGTAAAGCTGCCTCAGAAACTCCCAGGGTTTCTTTTGAATAATTACAAAACATGTCCTTGGGGGACATATTTGATAATTTAGGGAAATTAGGTAATCTAACAGTCTTTCTCCATACTAGATTTTCTACATTTTTAAGACGGCGAGTCATAAGAGACTCAGCCTTGGCTATCTGTGCACAATTGTCTTCTACCAAAGAAACAGAAGATTCAAGTAAACAAATTTTCTTTTCAACACTATCAATAGACTTTTCACAAGATTGTAACCTCTCTTCAAACTTATTAACTACATTATGCTGCAACTCAATTTTTGGACTCCAGGCATGCAAAGGCTTGGAAAAAGTAATCTTACAGGTTTATCTTCAGAAGTCCCAGAAAAGCTTTGCTGAGTAGGAACCTTAAAAGTTATAGATTCCCTCGGTTCCATTTTATACAACACAGAGTCAGAAAACTTCAAAGGATAAACAATATCCAAATTCAAAGTCTTAGTGGTACTTGCTGTTGATTCAACAGAAGATTCCTTCTCCTTAATCGCAGACTATTATAGAACCAAACTCAGTATACTGGCTGAAGGCGGGGTAGAGGAAACCCTCTCTCGACGAGACACCATATTTCCCAGCTGTTGCTGCTGTTGATCCGGTAAATAGGAAGAGACGCCATCATACATATGGAAGGACAGACTAGATAGGCCATGTGGTCTTTTTCTGTCGTCATATTTCTATGTTTCTACTCTAATGCCAAAGACTGCAAAGCCCCTTGCTCCATCGTAATAGTAGCTGACTCAGAGCATCCGGTCAGAAAGTGAAACTGGAGAGCTTTGCGCTGAATCCAAAAGGAAAATACTAGCAGTATGCGGAGGTTTTGTAGCTTAAACAAACTCCAGATTGGGGGTCCGGTTGTTTCCAGAAGAAGAGGCTGCCACAGCACCGCTTGCTCTCGGGGTCTTGGTAACATTCCCCAGAGAATCCCGCTTACACAGAAACGGGAGAATCGAGGTCTGGCGAGCCTCTACAGACAATACAGGTGATTTCTCCTTCCTTTTAGTCATACCAAAAACCCAAACTGAGCAAAATAAGAGAAATTAATCTTAAAAAGGCAAGAGGCGATGAGCACAGTTAGGATGGTGCCATCTTGGGGCCTATTTTATGAAGTGAGTGTATACTTTTTTTTTTAAGTGCCATCAAGGCAACGCTGACTCCTGGCACCCCAGCAGCCCTGTGTTTTCTTGGCAAAGTATGACCGGAAGTAGATTGCCAGGCCTTTTCTTCTGAGGAAATGGAGGGTAAAGTGACTTGCTGTATTTCCCGGATTATAAGTCGCCCCTGTGTATAAGTCGCAGAGGCCAAATTTTGCGTTCTCACTAGTAAAATCATAGTATAAGTCGCCCCTGTTGGTACAAAAAATAAAGCGCAAGATAACACTGCTGTTTTTTAAAACCTGATTTATTCTCTTTCACTTTACAATAGCACTCTTGAATAAAGTGCATAACATAGCAGCTCATTCCACATCAGATTTGTTCTGTATCACTTTTGGGAAAGCTGTCGAAGTCCTCATCTTCGGTGCCAATTCTGCAATTTCAGGTGCCAGCTCATGTTTATGTTTATGTTTATTTTATTTGATAAACCGCCTTTCTGAAGCAAGCAAGGCGGTGTACAGTGTACAAACAAGCAGGAAAAGGCTCAAGGCCAGTGAAATGGAAAAGAGGTTTTACAATGTTTATAGGAGAGAGAGAGAGAGTAGAGAGACTGGACAGGACAAGGAAATGACAATCTCAGGGAGGGAAGTAGAAAAGGACATAGATTACACAAAAGGGGAAGGAAGGTCGAAAGCCGTGGAGAAGAGGTGGGTTTTCAGGTCCTGTTTGAAGGTGTTATGATGGGGCTCCAGGCGAAGGGATGAGGGGAGGGAATTCCAGAGGGCAGGTCCTACGAAAAAGAAAGCGGAGGAAGGTGTGGATTGTAGATGGGCGAGGAGGGAGAGGGAAGAGTAAGACGATTGAGGTGAAAAGAGCGGGGAGTGTGCCTGGGGGAGTGGAAAGAAATAAGGTCTGCTAGGTACTGTGGAGTATTAGTGTGAAGGACTTTATGTACAAGGCAAAGCAGCTTATATTGGGTGCGGAAAGAGACAGGTAGCCAGTGAAGGTGAAGGAGAAGAGGTGTTATGTGGTCCCGGGGGGTGGAGTGAGTGATAAGGCGGGCAGCGGTGTTTTGGATCCTCTGGAGACGAGTTTGCTGGAATTTGGATAGGCCTATAAGAACTGAATTGGAGAAATCCACTCGTGACATGACCAGGGACAATAGTAAGGTAGTGAGGGCTGACGGGGAGAGGAAGGGGTGAATCGCTCGGATTTGGCGGAGAAAAAAGAAGGATGTCTTGGTGATGTGGGAGACATGGGATTGGAAGGATAAGTCAGAATCAAAGTGTACACCTAGATACCGAAAGGTGGAAACTAAGGGGACGGGGTGCCAGAAAAAGAAGGTGCCAACAGAGGAGGTGGACTGCCATGGGAAAACCAGATTGCAATAGTTTTGGTGAGATTGAGATGAAGGCAATTCTGTGTCAACCAGTTTGGCACCGTGGAGAGAAAAGCATTTAAAGGGAGAGATCCGGACAGGAAGGGGAGGTGTGATGAAGGAGAACTATGTCATCTGCGTAATAGAACGCGGATATTCCAGATTGCTGTATTAGTAGAGCGAGGGGGTCCAAGAAGAGGTTGAAAAGTAAAGGTGCCAGAACTGAACCTTGAGGGACACCACATGAAAGAGGGAACGGATTGGAAGAAGGGGTAGAAGGAGAGGGAGAAAGAACGGTGCAGGACCGGGAGGAAAGAAAGGAGTGGAACCAGCGATAGACGACACTACAGAGACCTGCTTCCCGTAGGCGGAAAAGAAGGAGGGAGTGATCCACTAAGTCGAAGGCGGCAGATAGATCAAGTGCTACCGCCACCGAGATGTCCCCGTGATCGTGGGCTACATATAGTGCATTAGTGAAAGCAAGTAAGACAGTTTTGACACTGTGGCCTTGACGGAATCCAGACTGACGGGGGTGAAGGAAGTGGGTAGAGTCGAGGTGGTGAGAGAGCTGTGCAAAAACCAATTTTTCTAAGAGTTTGGAAAGGAAAGGAAGATTGGAAACTGGACGGTAATGGGCAGGGACCAGAGGATCCAGGGAGGGATTCTTTAGGATGGGGCGGATCAGGGCATGCTTCCAGAGATGGGGAAAAGTCCCGGTGGAGAGGCTGGAGTGGAACATAGAGAGGATATAGGGGAGGAGTGCGAGGGAGGGAGTTAGCAGCCAGGAGGAGGGAATAGGATGAAGGGAACAAAAGGTCTTCCTGGAAGAGGAGATGAGATGATGTACTTCTGAGGTGGTAGGTAGTGAAAAAGAGGCCCAAGTGTGGGAGAGGTGAGAGGCAGGAGGAAGAGATGCAACGGGGGGGAGGTGAGTGGATGGGAGCGGGGCAGTGAGGCAAGGAAGCTCTTAAGGAGGAAGCGTTGTCACTGAAGAAGGATGCCAAAAGTGGGGGAGGAGGTGATGGATGAATTGTGGCAGCAGGGGCCGCGGAATGAAGAGAGGTAAGAGACTTGAGTGTGGTATAAAGGTGACGGGTATGGTTAGGGGCATTGGAAATAGAGTCGGAGAAGTAGGTGCGCTTAGCAAGATGAACTTGCGATCGGTAGTAGGAAGAGTTTGCTTTGAAAAATGCGAGAGAGGTCGGAGAGGGGGCCTCATGTTCGTTACTGTCTCCTTCTTTGTCTTCATCATCTTCATCTTCATGGTTATCGGGGCTCTTTAGTATTTCAGCCTTCACAAAATCTGATTTGATTGTTTTATCACTCATACCCCCTCACCATGCTTCGCAACCCATCTGGTGACTTCTGCAAAAGTGGTGTGGCACATACGGCCGGTAGCCGTGAAACTGTATTTTCCATGGCACATCCAGTTTTCCCATAGGCAACGCAACACAGCTTTGAATCTTCTGTTGACGGAAATGTCAAGTAGTTGAAGCATTTTTGTCATACCGCTAGGTATAATAATTGGGGCAGTGTTCATAGATTTTATTTTCTTCTTTATGTCTTCAGTGAAATGGGCTTGCATGCTATCCATGACAAGTAGCACTTTCTGTCTCTTGAAAAATCTGTCCGGATGCTTACTAAAGCAGTGCTGCAGCTATTTCAACATCATGCTCTCATACATCCATCCTTCCTCATTCACATCAACCACAACGTTGGCTGGAAGAGTTTCACGCGGTATTGTCTTCCTTTTGAATATAATTATAAGTGGCAGCTTCTTTCCACTTGCACAGCAGGCCAGCACCACTGTAAAATGTGTCATTTCGTGTCCGGTGTGTCTAATATTTATTGTTCTATCCCCCTTTTGATTGACCGTTCTCCCTAATGGGATGTCGAAGGTTAAGGGAACCTCGTCCATGTTGATTATGAAGTCCAGTGTCACTGTATATTTTGATTTCTTTGTTTACGAATTACCTGAAATTCCATACTTTATCCAAGAAATCAGCGGGGAGCTGATGACACATGGTGGTTCTTTGTCTAATTCTTAATTTATTTCTTATCATAAATTGGTAGCACTACAAATGACCAGCCTTGAATCCTTCGATGTTCATTTCCCTGACGATATGAACTGCTTGAATCGCATCTGCACAGTGGACAGTCCATGGCCCTGGGCTTCCGCTCTACAATGAATTGAAACAGACATGCTTTAAATTCAGGCAAGCATGCTGAGCGGCTGCAATTTGCCTTCTTGCCGCATCTTCCTCCAGTCTATAACTAATTTCTCTGTTATCCCAAAAGTTTGCTCAGGGGCTCTGTTACCATGTTCCTCTGCGTAATTTGAATTCTGTGGTGTATGAGTTCCGTGCCTTCGGTGCCACCATTTTCAGTGGGGTTAGAAATAAAATGAGTGTTGTAACTGAAATTTCTCTGGTATGCTATTTGCAAGTATAGTCCAAGTACGAACCAGTCTGCTGATCAGAGGATCTGCTTGCAAGCATTGGGCATAGAGCGGAGGGCCAAGGGAGAAAGACCATCAACTATGCAGGTGCGAGTATTTATATGCGGTTCAAGTGGCGTGGTCCACCGAGTAAATTTATTAGGTAGGTCACTCCATTGCATAGGTCGCACTATCACTTCCTGATGTAAAAAGCCATGATTTATAATCCAGGAAACAGGGTACCAAGGTGTGCCAGTGTGAATTTAACCCTGATCTCTTGGGTACTAGGCTGTTGTGCTAACCACTAGGCTACTCCTCCACTCCTTTACTTTATAAAATAGGGGTGTAACTGGAGTAAAGAGCCCATAAACAAGGCACAAGCACTTAGGCCTGCTCTATGGCAGGTGTAAATGCCCACATCTAGTTTTTTCAAGCACACATATAAGTTACAGTATTTTAGAACTTAGACATGTAAATTTGTGTTTTGTCTACATTCCGCCAAAGTTCTGCCCTTACACATGCCCACAATGAATGAACAGACGATCGGACTTATGTGCGTGCTTAAAGAATAGCGATCTCCTAAAGTATGCCCATAAGTGCCCATTCACGCATGTAAGCCCTGGAAAGTAGGTTACTTACGCTTGTAAATGGTGCATATATTTACACGGCTTCTTATAAAATCAGCACCTAATTACCAATATTAATATGTGGTAAGAAAAGCCTCAGCATTAATTGTTGGGGGTATCCCTAGCAGTTTACCATTCAAATTCTGCAGCGACAATTTGGTTATCACATGTTAACTGCATTGCAGACACAGTTGCTCAGGTGCTGTTAGTTGCATCATCTTTAGCTACTGTGCGCTATCTATGTGATAACTGTAAATTGCGTTCCCCAGATAATGCATGTTAACAGAGTGTAATTTCATAACAAGCTGCCTAATGTAACATGCCATCGACAATCATAAATCATGATATTTTAGTGATTTACGTCTGTAAATGGGCTTTTTTTTTATTGAGTTTTCAATCACTACTTAAAAAGAAGCATAGAAGATTTTAATGAAAGCATCTGGTCCAGGTGATTTGTTACTATTCAGTTTATCAAATAGTTGTAATACATCTTCCTGGTGTAGCGATATTTTTCTCAATTCCTCTGCAGTATCACCTTTAAATACCACTTCAGTCTTGGGTAACATCCCTACATCTTCCTCTGTAAAGACCGAAGCAAAGAAATCATTCAGTCTCTCCGTTATAGCCTTGTCTCCTCTTACTGCCCCTTTTACCCCTCTATCATCTAACAGTCCAACTGACTCTCTCACAGGCTTTTTGCAACGAATGTACTTGAAAAAGTCTTTATTTTGCGTTTTTGCTTCCGTAGCAAGTTTCTTCTCAAATTCTTGCTTTGCCTGCCTTATCAATGCTTTGCATTTAACTTGCCAGTGCTTGTGCTGTTTCCAGTTTTCATCGTTTGACTCTTTTTTCCATTTCCTGAAAGATGCTTTTTTGGCAGCAACAGCCTCTCTGACCTCACCTTTAAACCATGCTGGCAGTTTTTTGGACTTTCTTCCACTTTTCTTAATGCGTGGAATACAGCTGGTCTGGGCTTCCAGGATAGTATTTTTACATAAGAACATAAGATATGCCATACTGGGTCAGACCAAGGTCCATCAAGCCCAGTATCCTGTTTCCAACAGTGGCCAATCTAAGTCATACGTACCTAGCAGTTTCCCCAAAAGACACAGGTTCTGCAATGCTTGTACTAGGTCAAGCATTGATATCCTGGGTCCCTTCTTAATAATGGTTTATGGACCTTTCCTCCAGGAACTTGTCCAAACCTTTTTTAAACCCAGCTACACTAACAGCCTTTACTGCATCCTCCGGTAACAAATTCCAGAGTTGGATTACACGTTGAGTGAAAAAAAATTTTCTTTTATTAGTCTTAAATAGTTTACCCTGTAGCTTCATTGCATGTCCCCTAGTCTTTCTATATTCTGATAACATAAACAGTTGATCTACGTTTACCCATTCCACTCCGTTCGTTAATTTATAGACTTCTATCATATCTCCCCTCAGCCGTCTCTTTTCCAGGTTAAGGAGCCCTAACCTTTTTAGCCTTTCTTCATAGGAGTATCCTTCCATCCCCTTTACCATTTTGGTGGCTCTTCTCTGAACCTTTTCTAATAACGCTACATCCTTTTTAAGATACAGCGACCAGAATTGCACACAATATTCAAGGTGCGGTCTCACCATGGAACGGTATAGAGGCATTATAATATCTTTTGGGTTTTAACAACTTTAAATAGTTTTCTATCATCTGCAAATTTGATAACCTCACTCGTTATTCCACTTTCCAGGTCATTTATGAATACGTCAAAAAGCAGCGGACCCAGCACAAATCCCTGGGGTACACCACTATTCACCTTTCTCCATTGGGAAAATTGGCCATTTAGCCCAACCCTCTGCTTTCTATCTTTTAACCAGTTCCTGATCCACAGTAGTACACTGCCTCCTATCCCATGACTCTTTAGTTTTGCCAAAAGTCTCTGATGAGGGACCTTGTCAAAGGCTTTCTGAAAGTCCAGATACACTATATCAACCGACTCATCTTTGTCCACCTGTTTATTCACACTTTCAAAAAAACATAACAGATTAGTAAGACAAGATCTTCCTTGTCTAAAGCCATGTTGGCTGTCTCCCATTAGGCCATGACTATCTACATGCTGAGTAAGTTTATTCTTTATGATGGTTTCTACCATTTTTCTCAGTACTGACGTGAGGCTCACTGGTCTGTAGTTTCCCGGATCACCCCTCGAACCCTTTTTAAAAATTGGTGTTACATTGGCGATCCGCCAATCTTCAGGTATTAGAGATGATTTTAATGATAGTTCACAGATTACTAATAGCAGGTCTGCAATCTCATATTTTAGTTCTTTCAACACCCTTGGATGTATACCATCTGGTCCAGGTGATTTGCTACTCTTCAGTTTATCTAATAGTTATAATACATCTTCCCGATGTATCGATATTTCCTTCAATTCTTCCGCACCTTTAAAATACCACTTCAGTCATGGGTAACATCCCTACATCTTCCTCAGTAAAGACCGAAGCAAAGAATTCATTCAGTCTCTCCGCTATCGCCTTGTCGCCTCTTAGTGCCCCTTTAACTCCTCTATCATCTAATGGTCCAACTGACTCTCTCACAGGTTTTTTGCTACGAATGTACTTGAAAAAATCTTTATTTCGCGTTTTTGCTTCCGCAGCAAGCTCCTTCTCAAATTCTCCCTTTGCCTTCTTTATCAATGCCTTGCATTTGACCTGCCAGTGCTTGTGCTGTTTCCAGGTTTCATCGTTTGGCTCTTTTTTCCATTTTTTGAAAGATGCTTTTTTGGCAACAGCCGCCTCTCTGGCCTCACCTTTAAACCATGCTGGCAGTTTTTTGAACTTCCTTCAACTTTTCTGAAAGCATGGAATACAGCTGGTCTGGGCTTCCAAGATAGTATTTTTCAACAACACCCAAGCTTGATGTAAGTCTTTAACCTTTGCAACTGCTCCTTTTAGTTTTTTCTTAACTATTTTCCTCATTTTATCATAGTCTCCCTTTCGAAAGTTAAAAGGTAGTACTGTGGATTTCCTTACTATCCCTCCTCCACTAATTAAATCAAAGGCGATCATGCTATGATCACTATTGCCAAGTGGCCCCAACACCCTTATCTCTTGCACTAGATCTGGTGTTCCACTAAGGACTAGGTCTAATATGGCTTCCCCTCTGGTCGGTTCATGAACCAGCTGCTCCAAGAAGCAGTCATTTATGTCATCTAGGAACTTTATCTCCCTAGCATGTCCTGCCGTGACACTGACCCAGTCGATACCGGGGTAATTGAAATCGCCCATTATTAGCGCGCTGTAACTTTTGTTAGCTTCCTTGATTTCTTTGAACATTTCATCATCCATTTGTTCATTCTGGCCAGGCGGTCGATAGTACACCCCCACCACCATCGCCTTCACCTTTTTTACATGGAATTTCAATCCATAGAGATTCTACAGCAAATTTTGTTTCCTGCAAAGTTTTAATCCTTTCTGACTCAATGCCCTCTCTAACATAGAGCGCAACCCCTCCTCCAATTTGATCAGCTCTATCATTACGATATAGTTTGTACCCAGGTATCACAGTGTCCCACTGGTTGTCCTCCTTCCACCATGTCTCTGATATTCCAATCACATCTAACCTCTCATTTAGTGCTATATATTCTAACTCTCCGTTCTTATTTTTTAGACTTCTAGCATTTGCATACAAGCATTTTAGAGACTGTATTTTATTCATATTAATTTGGCTATTGGTAGACATGGGTAATTTGGGATCTTTAAGCTGTGTCTGCTCCATACTCGAGGGCATTTGGGCTGCTTTACTCTTTTTTGGAACCTCTCTGCTTTTGGTAGTATCCTTCAAGGATACATTCTTCTGAACCATCCGCTCTTGGGCGACTATCGGCTTTCCCCTATTATCTAGTTTAAAAGCTGCTCTATCTCCTTTTTAAAGGTTAATACCAGCAGCCTGGTTCCATCCCGGTTAAGGTGAAGCCCATCCCTTCGGAAGAGCCCCTCCTTTCTCCAGAATGTACCCCAGTTCCTAACAAATCCAAACCCTTCATCTCTGCACCATTGTCTCATCCATGCATTGAGACTCCGGAGCTCTGCCTGCCTTTTGGGTCCTGCACGTGGAACGGGAAGCATTTTGGAGAACGCTACCCTGGAAGTTCTGGATTTCAACTTCCTACCTAAAAGCCTAAATTTAGCTTCCAGAACCTCCCTACCACATTTTCCTATGTCATTGGTACCGACATGTACCAAGACAGCAGACTCCTCCCCAGCACTATCTAAGACCTTATCTAGGTGGCGCGTGAGGTCTGCTACCTTCGCACCAGGCAGGCATGTTACCAGGCGATCCTCACGTCCACCAGCCACCCAGCTATCTACATGTCTAATGATCGAATCACCAACTATAACGGCTGTCCTAACCCTTCCCTCTTGGGGACATGGCCATGGAGAAACTTCCTCGGTGCGAGAGGGTTTTACATCACCTGGAGGACAGGTCCTAGTTAGAGGATCACTTCCTGCCACACCAGGGTGATGCTCTCCTGTCACGTGACCTCTCTCCTCCATAGCAACAGGGATGCTGCCAGACTGGAAGTGGGACTTCAGGACTATATCCCTGTAGGTCTCGTCTATGTACCTCTCTGTATTTCTTATGTTTTCCAAGTCTGCTACTCTAGCCTCTAGAGAACGGACTCGTTCCCTGAGAGCAAAGAGCTCCTTGCACTTAGTGCACACGTAAGACCTCTCACCAACTGGGAGAAAATCATACATGTGACACTCAATGCAAAAGACTGGAAAGCCCCCATCCCGCTGCTGGACTGCTGTCTGCATCTTAGTTTTACGTTTTTGTTTAGATCTTTAAGTTCTTTACTTACTAAGGGTTGCTATGGATATTTATACCAATAAAACTGTACCTAATACGTTTAATATACCTTGTTCACCTGAAGTGTAATTAATCTCAGGTCCTTAGTGTATGACTGATTTAGGTAACAAGCTTCACCTGAGAGCACCTCCTGTCTTTTAAGATGTGTAAGTACCTATAAAGCTACAATTATCCCAGGGGTGGATGGGTGTGGGGAGGGAAATAACACTTATTAAAAGAGGGCTGCTACACAGTACCCTGTCCTGTGCTGCTGAGGTAAGCTGCTGAGGTAAGCTATATTCTTATTTGATTTAAATTATAGCTCTTTGCTGCTGCTAGGCTCTAACTTATTATGAAATTTAAACTACAAGCTCTCTGCTGGGTTCTAAATTTAACCAGAAAGCTCTCTTCTGTGTTTTAAATTTAAACTAAAAGTACTTTGCTGATACTAGGCCCTGAATGACTATTAAATTAAAACTATAAGCTCTCTGCTGGGTATGAAATGTATTCTCACAAAAATCCCCTCAAGGAGCCAGAAAGCCAAAAACTATCAATATATAACCCCAAACTGGGCAGAAAAAATGATAAACAAAAAACAAACAATAAAACAAAAAGCAAAAAAAAAAAGCAAAAAAGCAAAAAAGCCAAAAAACAAAAAACAACCAACAACAAAAATTGGGCATAAAATACAGACCACAGCTGAACACCAGCCACAGAGAAGCTTACCCGAACTGGAGGAAAAAGACCTCAGCAACCCCACTTTAAGGCTCAGGGGAATAGAGTCACATCAACAATGCATATTAATACAATTGAGAAGACTCATAGTACATCAACGGTCAAAAAACCTCCAACCAGCCAGGGCAAAAGCAAACTTCAGGCTGGTGTTGGACCGGCTGCACCAGCCTGAAGTTTGCTTTTGCCCTGGCTGGTTGGAGGTTTTTTGACCGTTGATGTACTATGAGTCTTCTCAATTGTATTAATATGCATTGTTGATGTGACTCTATTCCCCTGAGCCTTAAAGTGGGGTTGCTGAGGTCTTTTTCCTCCAGTTCGGGCAAGCTTCTCTGTGGCTGGTGTTCAGCTGTGGTCTGTATTTTATGCCCAATTTTTGTTGTTGGTTGTTTTTTGTTTTTTTTGCTTTTTGTTTAATTGTTTGTTTTTTGGGTATGAAATGTAACCAGAAAGCTCTCTTCTGTGTTTTAAATTTAAACTAAAAGTACTTTGCTGATACTAGGCCCTGAGTGACTATTAAATTAAAACTATAAGCTCTCTGCTGGGTATGAAATGTAACCAGAAAGTTCTCTTCTGTGTTTTAAATTTAAACTTAAACTGCTGCCATTGGGCCCTGACCGACCCAACAAAACACAGTGGGTTCACAGATTAAACAGCTTCAATAGAAAGAATTCCCTTCAGAAAATTCCCAGAAGTATATACTCACAATTGCAGATCTCTCTCCAGAAGTAACAGTCCTTTTTCTAGTCCTTCAACACCCAAGCTTTAGCCTTTAACCTTTGCAAGCGCTCCTTTTAGTTTTTTCTTAACTATTTTCCTCATTTTATCATAGTCTCCCTTTCAAAAGTTAAAAGGTAGTACTGTGGATTTCCTTACTATCCCTCCTCCACTAATTAAATCAAACGCGATCATGCTATGATCACTACTGCCAAGTGGCCCCAACACCCTTATTTCTTGCACCAGATCTGGTGTTCCACTAAGGACTAGGTCCAATATGGCTTCCCCTCTGGTCGGTTCATGAACCAGCTGCTCCAAGAAGCAGTCATTTATGTCATCTAGGAACTTTATCTCCCTAGCATGTCCTGCTGTGACACTGAACAGTGGATACCGGGGTAATTGAAATCACCCATCAGCCAGCAGGAAATCACCCATCACCCATCAGCCAACAGGAATACAAACCAAGTTGTTGAAATACTTAGCACAAAAAGTGAACACTCCAAACTTGATGTTATTATCCACTTGGGCACAAATGACCTGGCTATTAACAGTGCCTCTGTTGTTATGTTTGTGTATGTCATGTTTTCATTTTCCATGTTTTTAGAATTTGACCTGATCAACCCCTGACGAAGGTTTGCGAAACACGGCCTGTGTCGGGTTGACGAAAGGCTTCAGTAATAAAAGAGTTTTTCCACACCATCACGTTTTTGGACTGTGTTTTCTGGTTTAACGTGATTCTTGCCCTCTTATTGGATTTTTAGTAACAGTGCCTCTACAGCCCAAAAGGACTTCCAATCTCTGGGAGAGAAACTCAAGCCCATTGTTAACACTGTTGCATTCTCAGAAGTTCTACCTGTTCTTGGTAAGGGGACAAAAAGGCTGCATCACATTAACAGCTTTAATACATGGCTCCAGTCCTGGTGCAAACAAGAAGGATTCAGATTTATTGGCAACTGGGGCAACAGATGGACCAACAAGAGAATATACTGTGCTGATGGACTACATCTCTCTGTCACAGATAGCAACAAAGGGGGAAGCGATCATATTGGGTGACTTTAATCTACCTGATGTGGATTGGATTACTCCTTCTGCACATCTGGAAAGAAGCAAAAAAATGGTGGATGCTCTCCAAGATGCATTACTTAGACAAATGGTGATGGAACCAACCAGGGAAAGCTCAACGCTGGATGTAGTGCTCACCAACAGTGATAGCGTGTCGAATGTCTGTGTGAGTGCCCCTGTGAGCAACAGCGACCATCACACGGTGTGGTTTGAGATAAAAGCCATGGTACAGGCCAATCATAGCAAGCTCAAAGTCCTAAACTTCAAAAACACTGACTTCAATAAAATGGCCGAGTACTTAAAGGAGGAGATGACCGGGTGGAAGGAGATAAGGGAAGTGGAATTGCAATGGGCTAAACTAAAGGCGGCAATAAAAGGGGCAACAGATAAATATGTAAGAAAAGTAAATAAAAACAAGAGGAGAAGGAAACCTATTTGGTTTTCCAAAAAGGTGGCTGCTCAAATAAAGGCAAAAAACACAGCTTTCACAAAATTCAAAAGCTTGCAAACAGAAGAACACAGAAATGAATACAGGATCAAGCTCAAAGAGTCTAAAAGAGAAATAAGGATAGCAAAATCAAAGGCAGAGGAAAAAAAGGCTAAAGATGTTGAGGGTGGCGATAAAACGTTCTTCAGGTATATTCGGGAAAGGAAGAAGATCAGAGCTGGAATTGCAGGACTCAGAAGTGCTGGGAAAGGAATCGTGGAAAGTGACATTGAAAAAGCGAAATTGCTAAACAAATACTGCTGCTCTGTTTTTACTAAAGAAGATCCTGGAGATGGACCAGCTGTGACTCCCAAATATAAAAATGGGAATGAAGTAGCTACCACACCATTCACAGAAGATGAGGTGTTAGAACAACTTGCTAAACTGAAAGTGGACAAAGCCATGGGACCGGAAGGGATACATCCCAGGATACTGAAAGAGCTCAGAGAGGTTTTTGCAGGACCGTTAAAGACGTCTTCAACAGATCCTTGGAAACAGGAGAGGTTCCTCAGGACTGGAGAATGGCTGATGTTGTACCTCTACACAAAAGTGGTGACAGGGAAGAAGTGTCAAACTATAGGCCCGTGAGCCTTACCTCGGTAGCGGGAAAAGTAATGGAGGTGCTCTTGAAAGAGCGAATAGTGAACTTTCTCAAAACCAACAGGTTGCAAGATCCAAGGCAACATGGTTTTACCGAAGGACGGTCTTGCCAAACAAATCTGATTGAGTTCTTTGACTGGGTGACCAAGGAACTAGATCAGGAGCATCCAATGGATGTCATCTACCTGGATTTCATCAAAGCCTTTGATACTGTTCCTCATAGGCGGCTTGTCAATAAACTCAGTAGCTTGGGGATGGGTCCCAAGATGGTAAACTGGATTAGAAATTGGTTGACTGACAGACAACAGAAGGTGATGGTACATGGAGCTCACTCAGATGAGAGGAAGGTGATTAGCGGAGTGCCCCAGGGTTTGGTCCTGGGCTCGGCACTGTTCAATATATTTGTGAGTGATATTGCTGAAGGACTGAATGGAAAAATCTGTCTTTTTGCAGATAACACAAAAATTTGCAACAGAGTGGACTCCCCCGAGGGAGTGGTTAACATGAGGAAGTATCTACAAATGCTGGCAGACTGGTCTAATGCTTGGCAACTATGATTTAATGCGAAAAAGTGCAGTGTCATGCAATTGGGTAGCAGAAATCCAAGGGAAATGTACACGATAGGGGGTGAGAGGTTGGTATGCATGGTTCAGGAGAAAGACCTTGGTGTGATTAGCTCTGATGATCTCAAGGTGGCAAAACAGTGCGATAAGGCGGTGGCAAATGCCCGGAGGATGTTGGGCTGCATACAAAGAGGGATTACCAGCAGAAAGGAAGAGGTACTTATGCCACTGTACAAGTCACTGGTGAGGCCTCACTTGGAATACTGTGTTCAGTTTTGGAGACCATATCTTGCAAAAGATGTAAAAAGACTGGAAAATGTTCAGAGAAAGGCGACCAAAATGATTTGGAACCTGTGTCAGAAGCCTTATGAGAAGAGACTTGAAGACCTAAATATGTACACTTTGGAGGAGAGGAGGGACAGGGGAGATATCATTCAGACCTTTAAATACTTTAAGAGAAATGATGAACAAACAAACCTCTTCCAAAGACGGGGAAGCTGTAAAACTAGAGGGCATAACATGAAGCTGCAAGGTAGTAAATTGAAAGGCAATGTCAGAAAATATTTCTTCACTGAAAGGGTGGTGGATGCTTGGAATGCCCTCCTGATGGAAATGGTGGGGGCAAACACGGTGACGGAATTCAAAACGGCATGGGACAAACACAGTGGATCCCTTTACAGCAACAGGATAAAAACAAAATAAACGGTACCATCTAACTTCTGAACCATCTAATGTCTTAACAAATAGGGGTGTCCTACATGGAGTGGTGGGTTCACCCCTAAACAAAGACATGGGGAGGGGTGGCCTGCACAGAGCGACAGGTGCACCTACTCTTGCCATCTTGCTGGGCAGACTAGATGGACCATGCTGGTCTTTATCTGCCGTCACTTACTATGTTACTATGTTACTATTACTGTGCTGTGACTTTTGTTAGCTTCCTTGATTTCTTTGAGCATTTCATCATCCATTTGTTCATTCTGGCCAGGCGGTCGATAGTACACCCCCACCGCCATCGCCTTCCCCTTCATACATGGAATTTCAATCCATAGAGATTCTACAGGAAATTTTGTTTCCTGCAAAACTTTAATCCTTTCTGACTCAATGCCCTCTCTAACATAGAGCGCAACCCCTCCACCAATTTGAGCAGTTCTATCATTATTGGTTAGAACACTGGCCTGGTAACCAAGCAACCAGGGTTCGATTCCCACTAGCACTCCTTGTGGCCTTGGGCAAGTCACTTAACCCTCCATTGCCTCGGAAGAAAGGCCTGGCAATCTACTTCCGGTGACACTGCGAAGAAAACCCAGGAGCTTCTGGGTCACCAGGAGTCAGGACTGACTCGAAGGCACACATTGCATTTGCATCATTACAATATAGTTTGTACCCAGGTATCACAGTGTTCCACTGGTTATCCTCCTTCCACCATGTCTCTGATATTCCAATCATATCTAACCTCTCATTTAGTGCTATATATTCTAACTCTCCCATCTTATTGTTTAGACTTCTAGCATTTGCATACAAGCATTTTAGAGACTGTATTTTATTAATATTAATCTGGCTATTGGTAGGCATGGGTAATATGGAATCTTTACGCTCTGTCTGCACCATACTCAAGGGCATTTGGGATACTTTACTTTTTTTTGGAACCTCTCTGCTTTTGGTAGTATCCTTCAAGGATACCTTCTTCCAAACCATGCGCTCTTGGGCGACTGTTGGCTTTCCCCTATTTTCTAGTTTAAAAGCTTCTCTATCTCCTTTTTAAAGGTTAATGCCAGCAGTCTGGTTCCATCCCGGTTAAGGTGAAGCCCATCCCTTCGGAAGAGCCCCTCCTTTCCCCAGAATGTTCCCCAGTTCCTAAAAAATCCAAAACCCTCATCTCTGCACCATTGTCTCATCCACGCATTGAGACTCCGGAGCTCTGCCTGCCTTTTGGGTCCTGCATGTGGAACGGGAAGCATTTCAGAGAACGCTACCCATGCATTGAGACTCCGGAGCTTTGAAAACCATACGAATGTGTGTCCGCCAGTCAAAGCAGACCCTGGACTGTTCTTGGCATTAAAATGAGCTGCAGGTTCTACAGCCAGAAAGAGAACAAGTAGGTATCAAACCCTGACCCATTACTTACAGAGCCAGTGCTCTAACCATTAGGATACATCTCCATATCAAACCTTGACTAGTACCGCAGAGCCTCCCCCCTTCCACAAGCTAGTCTCACAAAGCAGAGGGTGAATCAGGGAATCAAACCAGCAATCTAGAGTCAGAACCCCTAAGCTAATACTTGGCTTGAGAGCCAATAAGACTTTCCGCTGTAGCTGAGTAGCTTTGGATAAATCTGGAAAAAGTTGAATCCTTGCCCCGCAAAACACCGAAGCCTTATTTTTAAAGTAACTCTTAAACACTCAGCTTTTATCATGTGCAGAAACAAAAGTAACAAGCAACGTTGCCCTAGTAGGGATGGTATCATGGGACTCTTTCAAAAATTGTGTCAAGTTAAGATCTGCAAAAGGCCGGAAAACATCGCAGTCATCAATAGATTCTCCGGAGACCCAACACACTTGGAGATAATATACTTTAGAAAACATTATTGAATCAGCATTAGGTAAAGCTAGGGCTTCTCTAAAATATTTCCGCAGCAATACTTCAGGAGAAAATAATGATGTAATAGAAAAATTCAGAAAATGTACATCATTTACTCTATGAAAATTATCAAACATCTCAAGTTTTCTGTGAATAATTAAATTATTCTTAATCGTTGAAGCATGCACTGATTGAAGAGAGGAACATGTTTGTTCAATTTGAGTACCTTTCCACTTAATGAGCTGACCCGTTCCTCAACCCCACTTAGCCTTGCTACCGTCTCTTGAGAAAATGTACAAAGCCGAGATATGGTTAAGACTAGTGTCTGCTCTGTACGGGTCACCACTTTCCGGATGTCGACAAGAGACACCTGCTCATCAGGTATCTCCTTAACAGCATCCAAAATGGGCAATCACGTCACTGCCTGATAAGGCGCAATAATTAAAGATAGAAATACTCTGACATAAAGTGCTGACACCGTCCAATGGAACGGCAGAGACCAAGGTTCCTGGGGGTAGAGGCGGGGTACAGGCTGAAGAGCTCAGAGATGCCCCGGAATCTTGAATAGTCAAAAAATCAGTACCAGCTAGCGGGTCCGGCTCTCCTTTCAAAATTAAGTGCTTGTCTATTAGACCTATTACAGCATCTGAAGAAAACACTTTCTTTTTACATTTCCCCATTAAAATAGCTGTTCCACGGACTCACTCTCACACTTCTCAGGGCTCCAATAGTGCTCCAAAGGGGCTCACAAGGGGCATTACAAGCCGCTTGTTACACGCGTCTTTGGACACGCCACGCCACGTGCCTAGGATCTCCTGGGAGTTATCAAGCCCCCGATCACTTTGGGGCTGTCTGAGGGAAATGCCTGTGCCTCCTCAACTCTGCATGGCTGCTGAATACCTCCCTGTAAATGGCACAATTGAGCCAGTTGCTATTCTGAAAGTATGCGCGTAGGTCTGATAGCATGTATTTCTACTCTGAGAATGTAGCTAGGTGGAGTTTGGGTGGAGCGTGGGTGCAGCACACAAGTACACATGCAAATTATAAAATACTATAATTAGCATGCATTCTTTACAAATCTAGGTGCAGGCATTTACACCAGCTCTAGGGCGATTGTGCCTTAAGTTACAGTAGCACAAGTATTTGACAAGTATTTGGCCACTGCTTTTCCTTATAAAATAGGCTTGACATAGGTGCATGGAAATGTGCTTTAACTAGGTGGGACTGTTTCGAAAGGCTGTTCTCTTTAGGCAAGCTTTTGATTCTTTGGTGGAGGTCTGAGGATTATTGGGGGGGGGGGGTTGTGTTTTGGGGCAGGTTGATCTGGGTTTATTTTTTTAATGTTTATTTTATTGTTGTTTTATGTACACTGTGCTGGGAAGTATTCCTTTGTGCAGTATGAAAACATAAATAAATAAATAAATAAAAGTAAATAAAATTATCCTCCACGTTTGCTATATTAACTGTTAATGCGGCAGCCACTCTGCCGCACCAACAGCTATTCCAGCTTAGTCAATAGGCCCCTTTTCCATATTTTCCTTCTCTGTTTACAGCCTGAATTGCTAATCTATGAGTCAGTTTTCATGGATAGATTTTATCTGTAGGATTTGTAACACTTTTCAAAGAGAAAGAATGCAATTTATTTTCACTTTGAAACTTGCGGTGCATACAAAGCACCCACACACCTTTGTACCTACTTTTTGTGCAGGTAGTTCTTTCATGGAACATGATGCAGAGATGAAAAGCAATCTATAGGGATGGTGTGCTAATCCATGGAAGACATCTTAGGCTAGGCCTGATGCTGCAAGATGTCCTTCTCATGGTCCTGGGCTATTTTCATAATATGCAAATAGAATCTTCCTCTGACAATTTCTATGCAAAATGTCAGCCTGAATCTATTAGCTATTTCACAGAAAACCTACATGTATGTCCTAGAGGTACAGCTAAGTTTCATGGGAAATTCCCCACTTGTGCAATTTTCTGTACAATATTTAGCCTATGCTGAATTGCAAATGAGCAGATTCACCTAATTTCTCAGCGTATTAGCAATTTTATTAAAATGTTGAAAACAAGTTTGCAAACATTTTGTGTTCTAAAATGCTAAGTAGCCTATGCAGCACCATGTACTATTACTTAGAATCTTAAATGTTCTATCCCATTTGCGAACCCTTTCACATATTAGTACATCAGCTGCTATGTGTGTTATTTTCCTACCTTGGCCTACACATCCTTTGAAGGATGTTAAATGAAAACAGTTATGATTTTGTACAGTGCACACACTTTTAGCTACATTTGGAATGGCAATTTTCAGATGACTAGTTATGAAGGCACATTGTTATATAGCTATGTAAATGGCTTTTTGATAATTGCGCTCTTATAAGATTTGTGATGATGCAAACAGAGCCCGCTAGGATTAGACACCTAGTAGCCAGTGAGTTCCCTTAAAAGTTTCCCTTGTGGATCAACTATATCATATATATATATTTTGTGGTGCCTCTCAAGGGCTGAAGTCATTACCTGTACCCATTCTTTGTTGGAATCTTCCCCAGGAGTCCATCCATTTTCTGGATAGTGTAATCTTGACCTTTCTGAAGACCAGTTGGTACTATATTGGGAGGAGACCGTGATCTGGTCAGAATGGATTTCTCCAGATTCCATACCTAATGGCTCCATACACTGAAAATCTGTGAAAAAAAATGTTTTGATGATTATTTTTTCTGTATTATCTGAAGTTAACAGATTTTGGAATAAACATCTGAACATGATCACCCACAAAGACACCTCTCTTTTTGCTAAAAAGTTAATTTATTTTTCATCTCCAACTTATATATGCATGCCTTATTTATTTATTTCCTGCTTATGTTTGGACTCCTCAGCTACCATACAGGGGGTTATTCTGAGCCACGAATAGTGGGAAAGTTAGACGGGGGCGGGGAATGGGTGACCCGGGGGGCGGAATCTGGGCGGGCAGTGGGAGGTCGCAGGCCCTGGACGTACAGAGCCAATTCTAATGTTGGCCCTGTACATCCAGGGCTGCCGAAATGTCCGGGGAAGTTATTCCACCTCCGAGGTGGAATGACTTTTCTGGATGTGTTTTTTTTAATTGACCGGGGCATGGATGGGGCATGGGGGCCAGGGTTTGTTCCCCACACCCAACCCTGGCCTTAGGAGGCTAGATCGAGGGTTAGGCTGTGGGGAATAAACCCCTTTTTCAGGTGGCCAGCATCGTGGCTTTTAAATGGAGCTGTGGTGCCATGGCAATATGACGCCATGGCGCTGTGGCTCCATTTAAAAGCCCTGAGTTAGCTGGGGGCACTCATGCACGTGCAGGCCGAACTGAATTGCAGTCCCGGCCTGCACGTGCAGGACTGTTCGCGATTCTGATCTCGCAGGGTTAGACTACCCCACAGGATCAGAATCGCGATCCCCTCTGTGCGTCCGATTCAGACCGGATGCACAGAGGGGATCTATGTGCAGGACGGAATTGGGCCCATAGTTTATAGTTTATTATCAAATTTGACAAACCACCTTATACAAACATATGAAGGTGGTTTACAATATTAACCAAAATTATAAGAGTGGCTGGAGAAGAGGGTGGGTGGGGGACCATAGAAAAAATGAGGGAATAAGGTAAAATGCTAACAAATATTTATTTATGTATTTTATTTAGCTAGGCTTATATACTGCTTTTCACCGGGTCAAAGCGGTTTACAATGAACAAAAACCTTAGTTACAGAGAACATATAACAGTAAACTATGTATAAATGATATATTTCATCTATATACTTAACTATATACAGGTGATAGTTCTGCTTTAGCATAACTATACAATATGGATCATGGCGGGGGAGGGAGGTTAGGTGGTGCGTCTATAGTGTTCAGAATATAGGAGGGTTTTCAGGTGTTTGCAGAAGGAGAGGAGGTCGATGATATTACTTAGTCTGGCAGAACGTTCCAGAGGGATGGTACATAGAATTTAAATGCTCTGTGGCAACTTTGTCTTAGAGCAGTGTATGGTAAGTTTGTTGATTGTGGAGAATCGTCAGGATCCGTTTGGAGTGAATGTCTGTAGGAGGGATGGGAGGTGGGTGGCTGGGTGGGAGTGCAGTGTTTTGTGTGTTAGGAGCAATGATTTATATTTGATTCTGCTAGGGAGTGGCAACCAGTGGAGTTGTTTGAGGATGGGGGTGATGTGGTCATGTTTAGAGACTTCCTGGATTGTGCATGTGGCAGTGTGTAGGGTAGTGTCTAGTGGGAGGAAGGTGGCTTGTGGAAGGCTCTGATAAGATTATGCTGCAATAGTCTGCGTATGGGAGAGTGAGGGCTTGGAGTGCTGAGTGGAAGTCTGCTGGTTTGAGGAGGGGATGGAGGCGTTGTAGTGTTTTGGTTTTGAAATATATAATTTTGGCTGTTGTCATTACTTGTGCCTTGAAGTATAGATGTTAGTTAAGAATGATCCCAAGGTATTTAAGCTCCAACCAAACATTTATCTGGATACTGTTTAGTGTTATTGAGGTTGGAGAGATGAATGAGGAGTCCTTTGTAATAAACAGAGCTTCAGTCTTCTTGTATAGTAGTTGATTGATAGGTTATTTGCCATAAGCCAGCAGGAGATATCTGTAAAGCATTCCTGTATTCGTGTATATGATGGTTGTTTTGTGTGGAATGGGAAGTATAATCTAATGTCGTTGGCATATATGTGGAAATTGATGTTGTGCTCTTTGATGATCAAACAGAGAGGTTGGAGATATAAATTGAAGAGAGGTGCGGATAGTGTGAATCCTTGCAGCACTTCTGGTGTTTGTTGGTATGATTTAGAGATGTTTGCTCCCAGTTTTTTTTAATTTTCTTTATTTATATTTTCCAACAAAATACAAACAAAAGAGAAAAACAACTTGTAGTAAATCAAAATACACAATTCTTCTCTATAACATGAGATAAGAAAAAGGCTAATCATAGCCCACCCTACCCTGTCCCTCCCATCATCATGCGATCATCAAGGGCTATATAAAAGAAACACAAAACATCTGCAAGCCTATGAGACCTACAAGGGCTATAGAAGAGCAACCACTCCATTACATTAGAAATGAGAAGATTTGTCTAATAACCCCTTACTATGTCTCATATCGTGCTTTAGGGATGTAATCCTATAGGAGTTTCCACTTAAGAAAAAAGGAGGATGTAAAGGAATTACCACACCATGGTATTTGTGCATATATGTAACATAAGCACAAACAGTTCCACCATTTGTGTCAACTAAGTTCTGTTGTATGTTTCCAGTTAGAAATAACGAGATGTAGGGCCACTCCCAACATGAAGTCAATTAAAACTGACAATCCCTCTGTAACGACGAGATGTCAATCGCTGATTAAAAAACGACCACAGACCAGGAGAGAGTGGCCCGGAGTTCCCAGTTTTATCTGCTGGTGTCTGTCAGAGAGGTAAGACTGAAACAATTTGAGAACTGTATCTTGGATGCCATATGATTGTACACGCTGAAGGAGTATATTGTGGTTGACTGTATCAAAAGCTGCAGAGATGTCCAGGAATATCAGAAGAAAAGCTTGGGATCAATCTTGCGTGCCTTGGGTTAGTGTGTTGATGAGAGAGGTCATCAGTTTCTACTCCATGTAGCGGTCAGAATCCATGCTGTTGGGGGTCAAGAAGGCAGTTTTCATCAATGTGGTCCTGGAGCTGGATCTGTACAGCTTTCTCAATGAATTTAGCCAGGAAGGGGAGGCTGGGGATGAGTCTGTAAGAGGTGGGGTCTGTAGGGTCGAGGCTGGGTTTCTTTAAGGTGGGATGAATAGAGGATAGTTTGAGGCATTTTGGCATTATTCCTTGTTGTAATGCTTCATGTGTTATTCTGGCAAGGATTGGACTGAGTTTGACTTTTGCTGTCTTAATCCAGTTGGCTGGGCATGGGTCGAGTGGGGAGGTGGTGGTATTGAGAGTTGTTAGTATGTTCTAGATATCTTCACTGGTGATAGTATGAAAGGTGGTCCAGCAAGTGGGGCAGTGATGAAGGGTGGTGGTTGGGGTAGGGGTGTGGGACTGTAGTTCAGGTGGGGGTGGAGCAGCTTATAGTGCAAGCTAGTTGTTGGTGGTCGATGGTGGGCATTGGGTTGTGACTGGTGGGTGGTTCTGTAAGGCATTTGTCTAGGTCAAATAGTTTCCTTGGGTGATTGACAGAGGTATT